>CM071570.1:137382355-137982355 GCA_036426205.1 Ascaphus truei | reverse complement strand
CCCGTCATATCTATCCCCTACTGTGCAACAAGGGGCTCCTCACTGTGCAGGATGGAGACAGAATGACAGAAGTGCTAGGGCAATAAGTTCAGCCCCAACGTGGGGGGGGGGGGAGCTCAAGGGGAACTATTTCTTCAGCGAAAGTTCGGTGGATCCATGGGTCAGCTTCCCAGCGGGGGTGGTAGGGGCGGATACATTAAGGGTAGGGTGACCACCCGTCCCCCTTTTGCCGGTACAGTCCAGGTTTTTCGGGAGCTGTACCGATTTTCTGTGTGTACCGGAAATGTCCCGGATTTTCCTCAATGTGTCCCCATTTTTATTTTTTTTGTCCCCGGCGGTGCGCGAGTAAGCTGCGGTGCACTGTGCGCGAGTCTGCGGCGGCGGCGCGGAGGAGGAGACTGCAGCAGCCCCGGCTGGTAAGTATTTTTTTTTTTTTTTAATGCCATATATATATATATATATATATATATATATATATATATATATATATATGCAAGTAACGGGCCAAGCTCCGCCCGCTCAGCGCCAGCGGGGACTCAGCCTTACAATGAACGAGTGAATAAAGCACATTTTTCTGAGCAGGACAGATTTCAGGCAGGCAGGTATGTATAGTATAAAATGAGTAGCTGAGCTGGGGAAAGAGAAATCAATGATGCAGTTGACAAGAGAAAGATGCGCAATAGAGTGATAGTTTATTATTATTATTTTGTGGTATAGGCACACACAAATCTGAATATCTACAAAAGTTATTTTCAAGGCAAGGAAAATAGTTGATGTTGTGATCTTTACAAACCTAGTGTATTCGGCTCACAACATGCGTGGAAACATCACACACTTTTCATTTGTTTTGCATGACTTTTTCTGGTTTAATTAAAACTCTGTTCCACCCCTGAAGAAAATGTTCTACCTTGAAAAAGTTGACAGCTTGTTAATAGTGTGCCACGTAGGCTTACTTGGCTTCTGGTAACTAGCTATTTGTACATGTTATGCTTTTACGGATCAGTTTAGAGAAGAGGTGGAATACATTTGTGTATGATTTTCTGACGTCAGTAAAAGAATGTGGGAAACTATTGCATCCCACATTGTGAGAGCAGAATAGAAACAAGTAACACAAAAAAAAACCCCAATGAACAGTTCTTTGTACTTTAGTGGTGTCCTTGCAATGAACTGATTTCAATGGCCTCTTTTTTTTAGTTGTTATCACACATTGGCATTAAGCACACTGCCATCATGTTCCCAAAGTATTTACTATTTTTTAATTAATTTATTTCTTTTTCTACTTTAAACATACCTAAAGAGGCAGAAATTATTATTTTTTGCTTTGATTTTTAACCTGTAGTGTCCCTGGGACACAGATTGCTTGCTATCTTTGGAATTAAATATCTCCTGTGGATAATGTTTTGTGATCGAACAGCGAAAAGAAGCATACTGTACATAATTAAGGCAGTAGAAAAATAGAAAGGAATACCTTTACACATCCATTAAAACGATCTTACTGCACCGACACACTTTATTCGAGCAAATACCCAGTATGTACCTGGCAGATACCTGGAATGCGCCACTCCTCACCTCTGACAAGCCCCGTTGCGTTTGCCTTCCAAGCCTGGGTTCATGCCTGGCTGACGGGCGGCTGATCTGTTAAATGATAATGATTAGGATTTAATAGGCTGCAATGCTTCACGTGTCTACCAGATGGCATAAATTCATGAATTGTAATGCAGTATATATATATATACTGTGCAGTATTGCAGCCAGCGGGAATAAAATGCTTCAATCCCTGCCTGGAAAATAACCCAATGCACTCGGGCAGAAAACAGTCACAAACCTCAATACACCCGGGTATACCCGAATTCGTGGGACTAGCCGAGCTCGAATAAAGTGTGTCGCCAGTGTACCTCTGATTGAATGATGCATAAATCCTGCCAGCTATAAAACTCTATGTCAGGGCTTGCAATACACTAACATCATTAACTCTATGATAATATCATTATTGAAATGGAGCCACGTGGGCTAAGAGCTGGAAGAACAGACGATTGTCAAGTGGTCAGATTTCCCGCCAAAAAAAAAAAAAAAACATTTAATTTCCACAGAAACAACAAAAAAATGACATTTTACATTTTGTTCATAATATCTTGTTCAAACTTTTTATGTTTTTAAAAGTTTTACTTTTCACGTCCACTGGAAAAATGAAAGATGTTGTGTATTATGATCATAATTAAGGATGGTTTGGCATAGATAATCCTACACCTTGTTAGAGACAGTGAGAGAGGAGGAAATGCGACATCTCTGTTATTTTTTAGGATAAAGTAGATAAAGATAGCTGCTTTATTTAGCCATGTCACATTAAATCAAATGATGAACTACTGTGAAGAAATCCTTGGAAAGTACTCATGTATCTCAATTGTTTCCTCTGCATCTTTTCTCTGAAACATTTGCCCGCGTTGTAAGAATAGCATGGAAAGTTAGCAAACATATGTTTACCACAGAGCGCCCTGCAGTGATACACGTAACATGCTCATTTCCCACATGTTTCTAGTGCGTGGGAAACTTATACTTGGGTCCTATTATTATCAGTGAGATGATTTAACAAAAGAGGTTGTGAGAGCCACCGAGCGTCGTTTTGACTGTTTTATGGAAAATACATAATTATTCAGATTTTTCTTTTTAAATATGTAAAGTGATGGTGAATAGTAATTATTGTGAAATGCATTCTGAGATGTACAGCAGCTGAAGGTAGATAGAGAATGAGAAATTGCTGCACGTAGAAAACAAAGGATGTCTTTTATTGCTGTCTGTGTTCTTCAGAGGAAGTCAGCAGAAAGAAACATAGGGAAGTGGGCATGCCAACATGCCCAGAACAACTCAAAAAATGTCACAAACGTAGTTATCAGGTTATAACTCCCAGAATAGGGATATTTAAACCAACAGACTCTCTTGGAGTCTTCTTGGACAAAAGATGCTCTGAGATGTAGAGTATACTGTAGGTAAGCAACCCTGTATGTGATGTGGGGTTCTCAACTTCAGTCCTCAAGACCTCCCAACCGGTCAGGTGTTCAGGATAACTCTGCTTCAGCACAGGTCGCTGAATCAGGAGCTCCCTACTCCAGCACAGGGGGCTCAATCAGTGGCTCAGTCAAAGACTGCTTTTCAGAAACAAAAAAACACGTGGCGACAATTTAAAATTCAGTTCTGAGGCTACAAAATAATGGAAAAAAATATATGTAAAACATATTCTACCATCCTGATGGAGATTTTTTTCCCAGCATGTGAAGAAGAAAATGTGTACGGGACAAAGAGTTTTGTTAGATGCAAATAAAGTTAGATCACGTGGTTGGTTGATCAAGTTATGTCAGGAGATGTCTGCGTATGTGAACCAAAAGAGATCCCAACAGAATATGTAACCAAAGACCGGAGACCCCTTGTTTCAATACTAAGTAATTAGCAGCTAAGGTATTGAAGGGGTTAAACCATAGTACCTCGTTCGTTGGGGGTAGGGGGGTGGGTAAAGGGTAGTTGCCCCAGGATGAGTGGTTAGGCCTACCGGGAGGGTTGTGGGAGGGGTTAACACCTTCATTACCGTAGTGGTTACTACCGCTAAGGTAATGAAGGAGTTAAGCCCTCCCACTACCCAACCAAGTGGCCTAACCATCCACCCCGGGACAACTAGTCCTTTACCAACCCCCTCCAGCAACCTCCCCCCCCCCCACCCACAAAGGAATGGGATGATGCCCTAGTAGCCAAAAAAGACTTTTGCCCATGCAAAATACAGTAAAATACAGTACAAATTAAATTAATAAATATCTTACTTACCACTGCCAGGATGAAGGCGTACTCCTCCTCTTCTTCACCAACATGTAAGGGGCGATGCCCAACCATTGAAACATCAGTAACCACTTAATTACCTTAGGGGTTACTGAGTAAGTATTTGAAAAACCAACTACCTTACTCACAGTAAATAACCAGAGTCTGACAATTTTTATATGCTTATTTGCAAATGGAAAAATACAATAAAAGATTGCTGGACATTACTAAGTGCATCCAAAACTTAGATCATAAAGACCATAAGTACCAATATGAAGTACAGTAATGCTAGCAACTAGCTAAGATATCAGTTAATTTTCTGACTGCATTTTGAAGTATGCAAAACCTACACTAGATAATGTAGTTTTTTTCATTTCATTACTCGAAACAGGTTTGCCGGAATCGACGGCTTAAGTATGCTTAGATTTTAGTCCCTATATAAATGTCACCATATATGCACTGAGAGGGTTAAAGACCTGGGACAGAAGAGCGTTTAAACGGATGGTACCCTGACTGTAGTGATAAACTGCTCAAATCAAGGCAAGTCCCATAAACCTTGTCATGTATCATTCAAGTAAAAGTCACAATGTAAACATGTTTTACTCAATGGTTCAGTGAATATATTATACAAAGTTAACAGCTCATTTGCAAAATGTGAAAGCAATTAGAAAGAACAAAATGACTATAATACAAACCAAATGTACAAATCAGTTGGAAGACATAGGGTCTGTGTATTCTGAAGCCAGGGTCACGTGTGATGTGTGAATAGCCCCAGATAGCATTAACTCAGCCCCCTTTCCAAATCACTCCAAGTCCTATAATATTTCCTTCACTTTATTGGAAAAGCAGCAGTTAATACAGGCACTTGTGGATGGTGTGTGGTAGTGATTTGTAGTTAGAAACAGGTAGAAAGAGATGGCATTGCCATGGGAGAGTAACAGAGATGGGTGCTGTACTCACAGTCTCCAGGGTGGAAAAGGAAGTGAGGAGCAAGGGTCACACTAGAAATGAGATGGGACAAACGACTATCAGCAAAGACAGGGGGGAGGGCAGAATAGCCCATTCTGAGAAGAATCTCAGAGGTTGCTATAGCAACTCACTGGCTACATGCTCAGAGGCAGAAAGGGCAACATATTGATACATCACACAGGCACGGTGTGTGTGTGTGTGGAAACTACATGCAGATGAAAATAAGAAACTGACAGGCAGAAGCTGCAAACAAGGGGGGGGGGTGAACAGTGAGAGCAAAAATGGGCTTACTTGTTCCAAGATACTGTGAATCAGCCTCCATAAACTAACGTTAAATGTGTCAGGCAAAGTCTGTCAATAAACTTCGGTGATATTTAAAGTCTTGTTAAATATCTATTACAGCATTACAGTTACTAAAAAAATCCTTTTTTTATTGACATATTTTGCCATTTTTGTACTATGTACATGATGACGTTTTCAAACAGGTAATTGTTAAAGGTATGTACTTTAACCTTGTATTCAGGTTTTCTGTATCATAGATGAAACTGACCTCCATGGGTGTAATTAAATTAATGAAGGCGAAACAACAGCTGCAGGGCTGTTTGTAGTGAACATACAACAAAATCTGCACAGCTGTGTATGCAGTACACTGACCGCACTGGCATATACTTTCTGTTCAATAAAGACAAATAATATTTCAGAATAAGTTTAAGTTTAGAATCCAGATCACGGAGTGAAACATAAGATCACCTACAGTAGCTGTGGGTTCTGCACCCCCTTCTCCCGTTTCTCTTTTCTTCTCCCCCCTTTCCCTGTCTCTTTATTTATTTTTTGTTGTTGTAAGGAAGCTGGGGGAATAATCCCTCCAGTGAATAATGCAGAGAGAGCGCGCGCTCTTACCTTGGGGCCTTGCGGTACTGCGCCTGTCCGAAGCTTCCTCCTCCTGTCAGCCGGAAGTTGAACACGACTTCCGGCCCCCGACAGAAGGAGGGAGAGGAAGGATCGCAGTGACTTGGGCGGGTGCTGCTGAGTTCGGCAGCCGCCGGGGTCACTGCTGCATGGGCTGTCACCATTCCGCCGGGCCTGGGACAGCTGAAAGAGTTGTCCTATCTCTCCTCCCCTGGCGGCCATGGAACCTCTGTGTGGTGCTCGCTTACACCCGTTGAAAATAATGGGTTTTAAATGAATACAAAGATTAGTGAAAAAAACAAATAGAGTGGGCTCCCACAATATAAAGTGCACTAATTAGTGCTAACCAGTGTCTGAATATGTGACCATAAATAATAGAGACAATCCAAAAAACACATGCAAAAATGATATAGTACCATAAAATATGCTATATCGAGTGAATTATAAATATAATAAGTGTAGAATGAAATATATAGAAAAAAAGCTGTGTGCTGGGCACGCACATACTGTAGTAAGTGCAACTTCTTTGTGTGTTGTCAGCAACATATAAAGTAACAATAATATTATTACTGCTTAGAGCATGAGTAAATTTGATTGGCGGGGTCATGTTTATTGGCAGCAGTGCAGTGGCAGCAGTACCGGCATCATGGATGTTGAGCGGGTGGGGGAGCTCAGAGGTGGGGGGGGGATAGGCACATCATTCAGGGGCGGTGTTCGGCGCATCACTGGGGTGTGTGTGTGTCAGTCAGTGTGTGTGTGTGTGTCATTCAGTGTGTGTGTGTGTGTCAGTCAGTGTGTGTGTGTCAGTCAGTGTGTGTGTCAGTCAGTGTGTGTGTGTGTGTGTCAGTCAATGTGTGTGTGTGTATGTGTGTCAGTGTTTGTGTGTCAGTCAGTGTGTGTGTGTGTGTGTGTGTATGTGTCTGTCAGTGTATGTGTACAGAGGCGGCACATTTTATTTGAGTGCGGCTAGCTCCGCAAGCCTGGGGATGCCCCGGCATGCTAGCCGCACTCCCTCGGGTGCCTGCGCCCTCTGCACGCGTGTCCAGGGCTCCCCGAGGGAGCCCTGGTGTCCCGCGATGTGGGGGACGGCGGCAGGGGGTTCCGGGGGACCCGGCGGACCCGGCGAGCGGAGGGAGAAAGCCCCGATCGGAGGGCGCTCCTCCGCGGCTTCGGCGCGCGCCAGGCACATCCCGGCGCGCGCCTGGTTACTGCTGCGGCCGAGACCGAGCAAATGCTCAAATAAACTCGGCCGCAGCAGTATGTGTGTCTCTCTGTTTGTGATGTGTATGTCTTTCTGTCTGTGTCCTGCACCCTCTCTCCTGACTCCCCCCAGCACACTTGTCCTCCCCCCAGCACCCTTGTCCTGCCCCCAGCCCCTTTCAGCAGTTCCCCCCTTCCCCCCCATTCCTACCAGATCGCGGCACAGAGGCGATGGAGGCAGTGGTAGCGGGGGGAAGGGGGGGCTGCGCGGCAGAGCGTCAACGTCAGCTCGAGCCGGCTCGGAGGGGAGCGCTGCAGCGATGCAGCCCCACTCAAACCCCCACCCCGTCCCCCGTTACCGGAGCAGGAGCCATTCCAAGCCTCGCTATGGAGTGACAAAGCCCGCCTTATTTTTGCGTGATGTCACAGCTGAGCCAGAGTCCCATTGGCTGTCCCCATGATGATGAGCACTGCCCCCGGGTACCGGGTGAGGTGAGGACACTTCTGGGGGCGTTATAACGTGACTCACCGCGAGTGAGAGGGCAGCCTAGGGAGGGAGGTTACGCGCTGCTGAGTGAGAGGGCAGCCTGGGGAGCGAGGTTACGCGCTGCTGAGTGAGAGGGCAGCCTGGGGAGGGAGGTTACGCGCTGCTGAGTGAGAGGGTAGACTTTTTCTTCCTTGGGGAGCGAGTTTACGCGATACATGAGTGAGAGGGCAGCCTGGGGAGGGAGGTTACGCGCTGCTCAGTGAGATAGCAGCCTGGGGAGGGAGGTTACTCGCTGCTGAGTGAGAGGATGCATTAGCGCATGAGGGACCCGGCGGTCACATCTGCGCATGCGCATCCATCTGTGCGGGCGTGTTGGGGGAACGGCGGCCGCTAGGAGCGGCGGCGCATGTGATTTGCCAGAACACAGCCCGACCTCAACTGCCAGCACTTTCACGTCAGCACTTTCACGTCACATCCGTTTCATTTTCTGTCTCCACAATCCATTTTTGTCCCATTACGAATGAGGTGCCACTAAAGAAGTTTCACTTCAAAAAGCAGCTAAAACAACCCTTTGATGGATGGTCTAGGGACTCCACTCAGCAGAATTCGTAAATGGAAGTAGGGGAGCGCAGATCTCCCTTTAAATGAATACAGCCAGGTGCATTTCCGTGCAAAAAAATCAATTTTCACATGGAGACACTATTCTCTCAGTTTATGGAATAGGCCCCTAAACACTTTACTCTCACTTCTATAGCACACATTTTGCCAATGTGATTACTAGTACTGTCCCATAAGCTCACACGGGATATAAAAAGCTCTTTTTAAAAAAAAAAATATATATATATATATATATATTTCTATTTGGTGTTAGCTACTTTATTACCAGAAGGGTCTAGAAACTACTATATGGCATTTGAGGATTCTCCGGCACTGAAGGGATTCATGGTACTGTACATCCTTTTAACCTTTTTGCTATGCTGACATGTAAATTGTTCATCATTAACTGATTTAAGTGGTGACCCAAAATTCACCAGTTTTTCTGGAAGAGGATTTAAAAATGATGTACTTGAATAAATGGCAACCGCATGTATTGTGAGGCTGCATCAGTCTTCTGATGATGGCCAATGTAAAGTTTTCATAGCATTTCTTAGCATTCCCTATTGATCGGAGAGGAGAGACCATGAACAACCAGTAATTTAAGTAACACTTTGTGTACCAGGTATAAGATAAAAGTAGAAATAGTTCCACTTATAAAGCAATTCAATCATCATTAACTCTTCACCTCTGGAGAGGACTACACCACATGTATTTAACATCTCAGTAGTTAACCAAAACTCAAGAGATAGAAGTTGTAACTGGAGTGCTTGATACTTCTTTCCGGAACTGTTAATAAATACTGTTGCTTTTGATGTTAATCCCAGGATGGGCCACACAGCAAGCACTGACTTTCAGAATTTACTGACCAAATACAGTCTGCATGTGCTTCATTACATAAGACCGCTCTCATATTTTTCATGATGCTATTTTTCCTCAGGGACTTTGTCTAATAAAAACCGCATCACGGTTTATGAGCCTTTTTATCAGGATTCAAAAAATCTACGTTGGCTCGTTAGATATCCAAGTGTTTTACAGATTAAGAGATAGATCATACTGTATATAAACATTTTTGAAATGTTACCCCATCTGTGCTGAGGTCCTTGCCAAGATTTTATAGTAATGCTTCATTCCTTTGCTTTCAATGGCTCTAAGAACAAGGTTAAAATAAATACCTTCCCTTCGAGATCCTTGGTATTATTATTATGCAAAGCACTAATTCATTGTCATTGAAAATTCAACTCCTGTTGCCAGCTAATTCACTTTATCAGCTACTATTTACAAATAACAGGAAACGCATGGGTGCCTAGTTACAGTAGATACAAATAACTGAAGATAACATAGTAAGTAATACGTTAGCAAAGCTCTATTTAAATGCATACAGTATGTAACACCCTTGTCCCATCCGGCACTCAGAGATAGGGTGTACATAAATTCTCTCTCAATGTCTCTGGTTCTATCAGACAGGGTTTCCACCTGTTCCAATAAAGTGAGTAGCTCAGTTGGTATACCTCTTATCTCGGGGACTTCTCTCCTCATGGGGTCAGGCCAAGACTGTAGAGGAGTGGAATTAATGTAGAACAGAGCGCAAGGAACTTTTCAATTTGAGTATTTATTGGGTGCACATATCAGCATACAGCATTAGACAGTTCTCTTCCTCATGCAAGTTGAAGTGCTCACCTCCCTGGTCCCTACATAACCCAGGGTGATGACCTCCACCTTGTCCCTTCCAATCCCTACTTAAACTGGGGGAAATGATGAAGTCTCTCTTGCCTCAGGAACTGACACTTCCTTGCTACGGTCCAGGACACAGGTCCCTGCCTGGATCTCACCCTTCCCTTGGGTAGGACTGCACCCCTCCCCTCTGGAGCAGGCCAGGACTCAGGAGGATTCTGGACTAGTAATGGGTTTTGTCCCACCCTGGGGTCTCATCCACCCCTTTGGTAGGACAGGACTCAGGAAGAGTAAGACTAAGACTCAGGAGGAGTCTGGGAAGAACCTCTGGTGTTCCCTTACCTAGGAGTCTCAGCACCCCCTGGATAGGACAGGACAGGCTAAGGCCAGGGCTGCCAAAAGAGGGGGGGACAAATGATACTGGCGTCCTGGGCCCCGTGAGTCAGTGGGCCAGTTAAACGAAACTTTTTTTTTTTTTTAAAGTGCCGGGTCTCCCTATTGGCAGCGCCGGAAGTCAGCTGCTGGGTATGCTTCCTGCGTGCCAGCATGGGAGGGAGGCCCGGCGGGTGCAGGAGCAGCCTCGTGGGACAGGTATCTGCCGCCGGGACCCCCCACTGCGCATCGCCCCCCCCCCTGCAGCATCGCCCCCACCACCGGGACACCCCCTGCGCATCGCCCCCCACCCCCTGCAGCACTGGGCCACCCCCAGCAAGCTGCAGCATCACCCCCCCACCTGCCTCCACCCCCCTACCTGCCGGACCGTGCCCCCCCTGCAACATGGCCGCCATGCAGCAGCGGCCCTCCCCAGCCTCATGCAGCCAGTTCCTCACTCCCCCCCCCCCACCCCTACCGGCATCTACTGGAACTGGCATGATCACCCACAAGGTAAGTCTTTTTTTTAATATGTATTGGGGGGCTTGGGGGAATTTTTATATGTATTGGGGTGGCTTGGGGGAACTTTTATATGTATTGAGGGAAGTGAAAACGATGAACGGAGCGCACAAGCCAAATGGAGCAGGAAGGACCCTGTACAGGGAGAGGGGGGTTGGCCCGGTATTAAAGGGGTTGCACCCCATATGGCCACCCCTGACCTCACCAGGGAGGCAAGGGGTTAACTGGACTGCGGTCCAAGAATGTGGCTTACACCTTGTCATGTCAGGAAAATGTATGTTCCCCTGTTCCCATGTTTCATTATAATGTCAGTGTCTGCACCACACACACACACACACACACACGAGAATTTTGTGTTAAAGTATGAAACGGTTTAAGTGGTATTTGTGCATCTCCAGTTCTGAAGGTTGCAGCAGGCTGAAACTTGGATCATATGATGTCCCAGTTCCGACATTAAGATCTGGAAAGTTTGGACCCGCTGGACGTAACAGAACCGGATATTTTAATATGTCTGTGTTTTAACTTTAATATTGTATTCCAAGGCGGGGATAAAAACCCGCGCAGATTCCTTCACACAAAGGAATGCAAGTGGTCAGGGGGGCCACCCAAAGTCTAGGAACCAAGTACTGATCAAAAGACTCTGCCACTCTAACGGTTTACCTGAGGGCGGAGAAGCATCAAACTGGAGTGGTTTGTAAGTGTTATATCTACACCTACAAACAATGAAGATCCTGCCAGATACTTCATCTGGTAGACTGGTCGTCGCCCCTGATTTAATTATGGGGCTACAGAAATAAGACCCTCAGAGTCCCAGTACGCATGGTCTAACTAGCTGGGGGGCATGGGTTAAACTGTGTTTCCACGTTAGGGATTGGATACAGATAATTGTTCACCAATAGTCTGTTATTCAATGTTGGAATAGGGGTACAAAGGTTATAAACTGTGTCAACCCTACATTTTAGTTGTTCTTCTGATTTCATCTTGAATGTCACCGGATTGGTGGAGAATTGCTAGCTGATATTTCTCCATTCCCCAACCCTAAGTAAGTGTTACCTTCTTGCCTGTTAATTGTACTATATTGCTGTGTTCACCTTTTTAAGGAATAAATATATTTTATTATAGGCTAAAGAAGTAAAATTCAGGGCATTATTGAAAACCCTGCTCTCTGATTGGTTAAAATTCAGGGCATTATCCACAGTAATGCCCTGAATTTCAGCAGTTTGCAAAATGCAGTTTTCAATCTGTTTATTTCCAGCCAATCAGCTTTCCGAACAGATGAGACAGGGCAGGGGATTGGTTTGAATTAAGTAAAAGCTCTGAGACATGGCAGGGGATTGGTCAAAAAGTATCAGCCACGGTTTGACTCCTCCCCCTCCCGAGCTTACTGAGATTTTCTGAGCAGATTCAGTTGAATTGGGGGGAGAGAGACTGCAAAGAAGTGTGTTGTGTATAGAGGTGCAGTGTTGTGTGTGTGTGGGGGGGGGGAGAGAGTGGTGTAGAGGTGCAGTGTTGTGCTGTGTTGTGTGTAGAGCTGGGGGGGAAGAGTGCAAAGTTTAGTAAGTGGCTGCATTTTTTATTGTGGCTGCAGTGTGTGTGTGTTGTGCTGATGTATGTGTAGCAGCAGTTTGTGTGAATGTAGAGCTGATGTGTGTGTGTGTGTGTATATATAGAGCTACTGTGTGTGTGTGTGTGTGTGTGTGTGTGTGTGTGTGTGTGTGTGGGACATAGAGTGTTTTGGGTGTAGACATGTGTGTGTAGCAGCAGAGTTGGTGTGTTGTAGAGATGCTGTGTGTTGTAGGGTTTGTGTATTGAGTGTAGGGAGGTGCTGTGTGTGTTGTAGAGCAGATAGTGTGTCTGGTAGTGTGTAGAGCTACTGGGTGGGTGTCGGTGTGTGTGTGTGTGTGTGTGTGTGTGTGTGTGTGTGTGTGTGTGTGTGTGTGTGTGTGTGTGTGTGTCAGCAGTTTGTGTGTGAGCTGCTGTGTGTGTGTGTGTACACAGAGGAGGCGGCAATGTGTGATATAGATATCTGCAGTGTAAGAGTATATAGAGGTGGTTTCATGTATTTACCATTTTATTTTAATAAAAAAATCTATTTAACTATACAAAAGTGTCTATTATTTATGAAATAAGCCTACATTTAGCCTATAATAGTAATAATCCCCTCAGAACAGGGCATTACTGGCCAATAATGCCCTGGCTGGGTAAAGTCCCTCGGCTTCGCCTCGGGCCTTCAACTCTTCCAGTCGGGGCATTATTGGCCAGTAATGCCCTGTTCTTCAGGGATTATTACTTAATTATATCTAAGCCTCGTTCAGTTCAACCCAGATATTTGGTGTTTATTATATCTTGTCATAAGTTACCGTGACCCAAAGTCAAAAATGAATAAAAGGGCACTTTAATGTGTCATGAGACCCATCCAACGCGTTTCGAACATCACAGCGTTTTTTATCAAGGATAATAATACAGTGTAACACCACCCATTAAATACCCTCTTACCTGTAAGCAACTCACGCCAAAAACGGGATCTCGATGACGTCATGACGCAATGCGCATCATTGTGCATGCGCAGAACAACACGGCGCCGTCTAAGGACAAAATTGTCAATACAGGCAGGAGGAAGCCAAACAAGTAAGGGCAAATGCATACGGAAGCTACAATAGGACAAAAAGGATCACAAAACCACAATAGCAAAGATAAGAACCAAAGAACTTCTATATCCCCAACAAAATAATAAGAAAAAAAGCATAAATAATACTATAAAAATGCATATAGCCAAAGGATTATATTAAAATAATAATATGTGAAAATAAAACTTAAAAACAAAGAGATATGATAACTATAATAAAGAACAAAAAATGATACTGACTTGACATATAATAATAAGGGAATAATTATTAAGAATAAATGTAATAACTGAAAATAAGAACATATATTATGATAAACACAGAAAAATATATAAGCAAAAAATGTATATAAATATATATAAATCAGAGGGGCAGCAGGAAAATATTAAGAAAATGTTAGAAAAAATTGTAGCAAGAATATTTAGAAAAAAATTCTTCGATGAAGGGGCTTGTTTGTTACTAATAAAGTTGTTTGAATATGACGCGATCCATTTAACCAATAGGGATCCGTCTAAAGGGAGATGCCACCCGATTGGTCAGTTCGTCTGTGACATCACTCGGTAGCACGTTGGCGCTACGGTATAAATATTGGCTCCCTAATGTTGTTAGGTACACCTTGAGAAAGGGCATAGAGCCCGAAATGCGTTGGTGGACCACTGCTGTGGCTAGGGTGGACATTTAGTCCAATTTTTTATGCAATAAACACTTTTTGCTGCTGCAACCGTGAGCCCCCTCCTGGTCTTTTTGGCAGTGCACTGCCGTTCTTCTACCTGTAGTAAGAAGAATTGAGACATCTTGAATGTGATATACTTTAGTATTGGTTACGGCAAAATGTTTGTGAGGAGGTAGATTTCCTGATGGGATTTGACTATAGGAAAAATGGGTGCGTTCAATAGCGAGACAGTCAGCAAGGGGAAGAAACAACAGATATCATGGAATATGGTACACCATTGCTACCAAAGTTCAATTACTCAAATGAGTGATATTTGTGAATTATTAATCAAATAAATAAAAAATGTCCCCTGATTAGAGATGTGTGAATGTCTTCAAATGTTCTTCCTGAAATGTTCCACAATTTTTTCTTTAAATTCACGTTTTTCACATATCTCCTGATATCCGTTAATGGATCTACATGAAAACTCTTCATAGTTGCAGGATCTTCACAAGCTTTTCAGGATAACACAAATGTCGTCAGGTATACTGTGATCTCGAAAGCTTAAGCTAACAATAACAATAAGGCTATGTCCCCAGTGGCCATGGCTGCGCACGCGACGAAGCGCGCGCCGCACACAAGACATAGCCCTCTAAGGGCCAGACACCAGTCGGCGTGTGTGTGTGCGCTCACAAGGTGCGATGCACGACCTCCTTTGCCAAAATACAAGGTTTTTGGTATGGCGGCCGAGCATTGGCCATGTCATGGCGGCGGTTCAGCCAATGAGGGCGAACTAGCCGCGTGAAGTCATGGCCGCGGCCATGCCCCACCACGCCTCCTTGTCATGATTTGCCAGTAGTCCACCTGGTTGTGCTGATGCCGGGAACAAGCGCCGCCAGGCACCCCGTCGCGGGCGCACTGGGTCCTTAGCCTAAGGCTGAGTCCCCGCTGGTGTTTAGAGCATGAGTGCCGGGTGTCCTGCAACTTGCGGACGCGCGAGCGTGGGGGGGAGGAGGGGGGATGCAATTGCGGGCAAGCGGGAAAGTATAAAAAGTTTGTTTACAAAAGCGCCAAGCGTGTGTGCCCGCGTATTTGCGCGCGCATCGTGTGAGTGGGAACGTGTATATATATATATATATATATATATATATATATATATATATACATGCAACCGCTCCAAGCGCCCCCCGCTCAGCGCTAGCGGGGCCGCAGCCTAAGATTGTCTATGAAAAATATCACAACTTGCACCAAATCAACATTTGTCCTCGATTTATATGGATCTCATGGCAATAGCATAATCATAAAAGTTATATTTTTGTTTACAAGTTTTTCACCTTACTCTATTGACATGCTAAAGGCATTCATTAAGACAAAGATAATTACCATACAGAAACAATATAAATTGTGCTCTAGGAATAATGCATTGTAACTTATCCAAACTAATTTTAAAAACAATTTAAAACCAGCTGTGCGATGTTATAGTTCAAATATTTGTTTGTTGCTAATTTTCTCTTTAATACTTCTTTGAACTGCTTTGAAACAAACATCCTTGCTGGATTTTTTTTTCTAATCCATTCTTATTTGTCACAAAAGTGAACATGAAAATTAGAAACCCTAGCAGCTAATAATGATTTCTCAAATTTGTCAACCAGGTGTTACAAAATAAATACTCTTCTCTCAACTGTGGTGCTGCAAATTGGCATGAAACCTAATGTCAGAACAAGCATTATTATTCCCTTTCTTTAGTCTCTCATCTTATACAGATTTGCCGTGACGCTTCGTGAGCTCTACAAAGTACAGTAACCCGAAACAAGCACAATGAATCATTGCACCTACAAACGTTATCCTTTCATAGTGTACTCCTATGCCCAAAGGTTTAGAATGGTTGCAAAGTAAATTGCTATAATGAACACAATACATGTTAGGCCGCGATTATACAGAAAAACGCCTGTGGTGTTGCCAGTAGCGGCACCTAGCGGTGCAAAAAACAAGTTTCATACATCCGTGATAAGTGGCTATACCAAATTCAACTGTCTCCCCGCTTGCTACTGCAAAACAGGAGACAGTTGATGCGTTTTCACAATTTGTTTTTGTGCCGCCAGGGGGCGACATCACGGGTGTTTTTCTGTATAATCGCAGCCTTACAATATACCGTAAACTCCATACAGGCAACAGGATAAATATGGAGTCAACATCAACTGAACAAAAAGGCAGGTGATATCTTGTATGAAACCAAAACATTTTTAGTTCATGGAGCACTGTACAGTATGTGCCAACAATTAAGCTCTTTTAATCATTTAAGGTGTTAAGAGATAGTGGAACCATGTCTTTTTTTTGGGAACTGTAATTAACTAAAGAATATCATATGTTTTATTAGTGCAATACATATAGGAAAGATCATGATAAATAGATGGTTAAACAAGGATATAATGCAGACATGGGGTTTCTCACACTATCATAATTTGTTGTAATGGTTCTCCCTGCCATTGTGCCATCCCATACCTTCCCCCTCGCCCCCCTCCCAGCATTATTTTCCCCCTCTGTGCTGCTGTGAATGTACAGCCCCCCATCCCTAATTCTCACCTTCCTTATCTCAGTTTTAACACCCTTCCAGTGCTTGGAATTCTTTATTCTTCGTTTTATTTCTTTTTCCCAATCCCTGTCTGAGTCGTAGAAACCTTTGTATCAGTATTGCTGACCTGAGGAAGAGAGGAAAACTCTCGAAAGCTTGTCCTATGACATACAGTACATTGTTAAAAAGGTAATAAAAAAAGGTATCATCTAATACTGAAGAAAAAAAAAAAATATATATATATATATATATATACAGTATATATATACTGTACCTATAGTAGTACATATACTGTAGTATATGGACCTGGAATTATGGTGCTTGTGTGAGAGTTATGAACACATGAAATTAGATTTTATTAGGAAAACGATGTAAAAGGAGAAGCTGAAAAGAGAGTGCCGGCTTTAGCATTCTGCAAGGGGAAATATCTTCAGTTGTTGCAGGGCTGTAGGCCCAGGTGGGGTGACAAGACAAGAAATGACGAGGACATGTTTTAGAAGTATGGTAAAAGAGGAACAAGAAAGAAACAGCATGAATATGATCAGAGAAGTACAGTGATAAGTCAACTGTGACATCTTATGTGAAATAGTAAATGTGACATTTTTGTGTGAGAAGATATAATTGTAGTCACACCTGTCCGAGTTCACTAAGGGATTGTTTACAAGACATTTGCAAACTTTTGACGTTGATTCACAAGGTCAAAAGCAAGTGTCTCCAACAATTACTACAAATATAATTGCAAAATTCACCATTGTTTGCCAATATATGCCAACCTTTTTTTTATTAGATATTTGTGATAGTTGACATGAAAACGCTCTCTAAAAGCAATATATTCGCTGTTGATGTTTTGAGGCAAAGTTTAACATTTTTCCAACTTTCCTGCTAGCTGGGAAAGTCCAAAATTTGTTAAGTTAGTGACATTGCATGATATTTGGACCCATACCCGGTGTCATCAACTGTTATATTGACGATCGTTTGGGACTTGGCATTGGTCATTCAGACATGGTACTAGAATATTAAAGACAGGGCTGGTACAGAGAGAGTTAAGGGTTATATGCATATAGGTGATACACAAACTAAACAAGTTAGGGTTCTCCAACAAGAGGTGAGGACCCACACTAAAATGCTGCTATGAACCATTACATACCCTCTAACTCTACCTATTCAGAAGGTACACTACATGTTTCTTTGGCTCCTTTAAGACCAGCTGTGTTTATTACACAGACGGTTTTGTGTGTGTGGTAAGCTGCACAAGTTATTGGACTTCCAAAGGGATTGCTTGGAAGTACCTCCATCCAGCAGGGGTAGAGGAACAACAGTCATACGTATTTTATACCTACAAAATGTTGGAAGGTCTCCCATTAGATAGCTGATTGGAGGGTGAAGAACACAGAAGGGACCTTGGATTAAATAGGAGTGAAAAGTAGGATGGGAGTACTAATGTAGATGAATCAATAGCTGACCTTGAATCATAGAATGCATGCTGTCACAATGTAGCTGTTGTAGTGCATTATGCCAACAATACATCTGTTTCAATAAAACCCTGCTCAGTGGGATAAACCTATGAGATACAAAATACCCTTTACAAGGTATATGAAAGAAGTTTCATTGCATCCTAATAATGCATGTAGATTGACACATCCTCTGAAAGCCCATATGGATTTATGTCCACTATCAACTCTTCAGAAAAACAACTATTGCATAACTGGTTTTATGTCTACAAACCCCATGTACTAGTTTGAAACTAATGCTAGAGGCAAAAAGGTGTGGCTACTGACCTTCTGTAAAGTTACTATTAGTGAAAAGTTCTCAAGACATTTGTACATGTGAACTCTGTAGTTTGGGTGAAATTCACTATTTTCCTGCATTTTTAGGTGGAGGATATCATTGTTTTTTTGTAATTAACTGTTTTCGTATATATGTTGATAACCCTTTATTGTGAAATAGGACTGCATGACAGGTTCAGATTATTTGGGCGTATGTGGAAAAGCTGTAGAAACTTCCATAACTAGTGAATACCATCAAGCTTGACAAGTCTGCCCAGTCTCAATCCTGCTTTAAACTCAATGTGTTTTCCCTTCTCCGGACATCCTACTATTGTTTTAGGGCGTATGAGACAAAGTACTGTACAGGGAGATAAATTGGTTCACAAACCTGTCCTCACGAGGGACCTCCAGCAGCCTCAGCTTTTACGAATAACAAAATAGGTTCTTGTATCTTATAGATCAGCACTGTCCGAACTGTAAGTAAGGCTAAGGCTCCACTCCCTCAGTCAGCGCGCCCGCACTGCAGACAGGCGGGGCGCTGACAGACACAGACCGCGATATGCGGTCTGTAGGGAGCTGGGAGCCGGAGTGGGAGGGAGGCGGGAGTGGGAGGGAGTGGGAGGGAGGGGGGCGGAAGTGGGAGAGAGGGGGCGGGAGTGGGAGGGAGGGGGGCGGGATCTGGTCATGGTGCCGTCCACCCCCCCACACACATACACATACATACACACACACACATATACATATACACACACACATATACACATACACACACATACATACACACACACATACATACAAACCCACACACTTTAACCCGCAGCTCCTTCCCTGCTCCCGCCCAAGGCGCCTCCCATCTAGCTCCTTCCCTCCCCTCCTCCCTATTGGCTGACTCGCGTACCACGTGACGCGTCAGCGCCGAAATTCACAAGATTCTTGCAATATCGGCCGTCTAAAGCGTCACAGTACGTAGTCAGCCCTGCTGGAAGGAGGCAGCGGGGGCAGGGACCATTCGGACAGGGGTCTGGTGGTTCGCGGCCGCTCGGCCGCGCGCCCCGCCGGCCGCAGCGGGTTCGCAGCTTAAGAAAACTTTACTTTTGAAAGCTTGGCTTTAAAATATATCCTCTCAGTCCAATCAACAAGTCACCTCATTCATTTTTGTACACGAAGAACAAATGTATTTGCACACATTTAAATGCCCTTCATTGGCATATGATTGGTTCGGGTATCATTTTTCTAACTTTATAAACTTTATTAAAAAAAAGTGTTTTACTACATTTTGGAAACAAGTGTCAATCTTGCTCATCTTAAAACATATATGCATACGTACAGATAAAGCGTGATTTATGGGAAATTGCCCCCCAAAAAGTGTGCACCTCATCCGCGGCCTCGACGTGCATCTTAACACACTGACCCCGCATGGACCTCGTTTGTGGTCAGACAGAATTATTATTTGTGTAGTTGCAGTTCAGAGTGTGTCCGGCAGGTGGCGCACTGAATATCTTTGCCTATGATACTCTGTACACATTTTTTTTGTCTAATGACCTTATACAGTATTGTACATCTCTATTGTTGCAGTTTCACACTTTATTGAAAAAAAAACACTATGCATTTATTTAATCTGTGTCAAAACTTTTGTACTCTGCATGGCATGAGACATGGTGCTTACAACTCGTTGCCAAGCAAAACCGGCTTGCAATTATTCCTATATGATATATTGCACTATTCAAGTCGGGAAAGATAAGAGAGCAACTCTATATGATATATATCTGATATCTATAAGTATATCGTTGACATGTACAAAATCTACAAAAAAACACCAAGCCAAGAACGGCAGAGGAATTCTGTTAGAAACAACGTAAGCGTGAAGGATTGCTGTATTATACTACATCTGCATCCCAGCAAGAGGGGCGGCTGTTGGGTACTGCATGCATCGTAGATGGGTATGTTCGATCATGGCAACTTTCGACATAGAAAGTGATCGGTTGGGACCAAGAGATTGAATAATAGTCCTTCCCGAACTGGTCCCTCCAATCTGCCTCAACCCGAGTACCTGCTCCAACTTGAGCACCTTCCCCAATACTGTTACCAGTACAGACCAACCAACTCCGAAAATGAGATGAACCTACATCCCAATTACATGACGACTGAAACATCAACGTACAGCACACCCCTTGCATCAACAATGGGTCACTGCCACCCAATTTTCAAGGTGTCTAATCAAGGTAAATATAAATTTACACAAGTTTACATACCGTATTGTAAAACCGTTCATTAGAACTGTCATTCCCACATGACCAGCATATGCGCTCCATAGACTCTGCATGCGCCTACATTAAAAGACGTGCATACTGTATGCGTTCCATAGACCGTGCATGCGCATACTGCACTTTAAGCATTTCATTCTTTCTTGTTTATTAATAGGGTAAATTATTTCTTAAACTGTGAATAGCCTACCGCTCACTCTTAAATCTTTTATATTTATTTTACTTCAATACTTACGGGCATAGGGAAAAAAGACTAAATAGTTTAGCAACTTGTTGTGTAAGATATAGCTCTCACACCAAGTCCCTCAATATTGCACTCAAAGTACATATTATTTGCATTTAGCGTGATGAAATCATCAGGAAATAATTATTCCTATTAAACCAGGTTTCAAATGCACCTCATATGTACCACTAACTTAAAAGGGAATAATGAAAAATGAATAAAGTTTTATTTATCTTCAACAACGACGCTTGTGATTTATTTACAGTGATTATTACAAATTGAAATTAAAATCCCCAAGAAGGAGCATATCCCAACTATTGACCAATGGTATGAGTCCCAAGTATAGTGTAATCAAGGTCAAAATAGCTAGAAGCAAGTATCATGTATTTATCTATACTCTCTATTTAGTCAGTTCTATAGGGCTGTGTTGTAATTCCTTGCACTAAAAATAGCTGTGATAGAATATCAAGTATTGCTATTATTTAAATAACCTAATAGAGAGCTATATATATATATCTTAGGTACAGTGTCTTAGAATTCGATGGTAACTGCAAGTCTCAACAGTAATTGAATACAGAAGCGTCCTGCACAAATCTGCAGTGAAACACCAGATATATATGCCACAAATGTCTCCAGATTTAATTTGATGCCAATCACATAAGTCTGCCTATAACTACTTGATGTACAAGTCACAAAGATCACTGCAGAAGTAAATATATATTCTAACAGTGTTAGTAAGGTACATTGTATCACACAATCAATTGAAATACTGATACCTGCTATTAATTGTACAACATTTGGGGCATAAGGGGATCCAGGTATAACAGTGTAAATAAATTAATAACTACTAGAGGACCGTTTTGACCACTATGGGCGGTCCGTTCTAGAGTAGATCACGCCTACATACCCTTACTACCAACATAAACATTTTCCTTTTTGAATCTTGATGTAATATCTACCATCAAAAGTATTATAAAGAGTATTATAAGTATATATATTTATATATATTTATTTACATTTTTACAGACGAGACCACAAGTATTCTAAAGCTTGCCTTAAACTAGCCCGGTAACATTCTGGGTATGTGCTGGGTGTAACCTGGCTAGTTTAAGGCAAGTTTAAGGCATTTCTGCATTGACTGATGACCCATAGGATTAACACAGCAGGGGTCCCTGGCAGTCCCATTCAGTTGAATGGGACTGCCAGGGACTCCGGCTGTTAATCTGATGGGCCATTAATCAATGCAGAAATTCTGGGTCAAGTTTAAGGCAAGTTTAAGGCATGTACCTGGGTGTACCTGGGTCTTTTTGGCGATTGCCACTGGTTTGTGTTAGAATAACCGTGGGCACTACAGTATATACCAATTAGTTGATTACACACTGCTACTTACGTTTGATGTGCCTCCCTGCCTCTCTCTTCGTCTCCCTGCTGTTTCTGTGCCTTCCTCTCTCTCCGTCTCCCTGCTGTCCCCATGCCTCCCTCGCTCACTCCCCATCTCCCTGCGGCTCCACGTATCTCTCCAACAGAAGCCGGCTCGGTGAGTGGCATGGATGCCCTTATATGAAGATGCCTACATACTGTATGGATATGTTCATATAAGTCACTGACTGCAGATGGCTCTGTGGGGAGATACGCAGAGGCAGGGACACAGCAGGTAAACAGAGAGAGGCATGAAGAGAGACAGAGAGAGATGGAGAGAGCAGGGAGAGAGACAGGTTAGTCAGAAGCAGGGCTGTCGATGAAATGAGAGCCTGTCCTGGGCCCGGTGGCTGTGGGGGTCCCGGCCGGTTGGATCTGGAAGGTGGGCCCATCAGAGGACAAGTCCAGTCTCTGCTTCTGGCTGACGGGCCTATGTTGCTAGGTCCCAGTTCTCCCAGCTGCTGTGGGCCTCTCTTGCCTCCCTCTCCTGCTGGTGTGCGCTGGAAACTGGGTCCAACATCCTCAAATAAGTGAGTGTGTATTATTGTCTGTATTTTGTGTATAGGGGGGTATTATATTGTGCGTATTGTGGGGGGTATCATATTGTGGGGATTTTATTATATTGTTGGGGGGGTATTATATTGTGGGGGTTTTATTATATAGTGTGTATTATGGGGGGGGAATTATTGGAGGGGGGATTGTGTGAAATTGTAATTGTGTGTTTGGGAGGGGGAGGGCATAATGAGCGTAAGGAGGGGGGATGACGGAGCAGCTGGAGTGATAGGGGGGTCATTGAGTGATAGTGGAGGGGGGGTGTAAGAGAGGGGACAGGTGGGGGAATGAGAGAGTGGGAGGTGGGGGAGAGGAAGAGGGAGTGAGGAAGAGCGGGGGAAGAGGAAGAGACAGAAGAGGGGGGAGAAAAATACATGGGGAAAGGGGGATGAGAGTGAGAAGGTGTGAAAGAGGAGCGGTAATCGAGAAGGGGGGAGGGCGTTGGAAACTCCAATGTTTTAAATGCTTTGGTGAGTACTCGTAAGAATAAAAATCTACTTTCACCATTACTCGATTCTAATGTAATATGACAGTATTCAGTGTTCACATTAGGGCTAGGAGATTTGGCCACACCATTTACTGAATGGATGCGTAGAATAGAGAAAGCAGTCCCACCTCCCCTGCTTTGCTTCACTTATTCTCTGCCTTTCCCTCATGTGAAGCTAAACAAAACAGGATTATCTCACCTTTTGTTAAACTACCTGAACACAGAAAAGGGGGATTATACAACTGATGAATACTTTACAACATGATTGATATCGTAAATACTTTATTGTACAATGCATACAATTGTACATTATTTCTAAAGCGATCCGCTTAAAACGCGATGTGATTCTTTGGACCCAAAGCACAGCGTTATAAGGGGGTTGAGCTGTGTATAGTTTTTTTTATAATTAATATATACAATGAATTCAATTAATTAATTGAAATCATTATTACACACACACAACACACACACATATATATATATATAATTAGTTCCACTGTTTACCGAAACTTGGAAGAACAAATTATAATAAATCTGTGAATCCTGCTGCAAGCTACAAACAACATGATTATCTCTCCTTTTATTAAGGAAACCTGAAAAAAAAAAGGGGATTAATATACTAAGTATAAGTATCACACTCACAAACGCCAGAGGTAATAAGGCGTATTATGAGTCAAGCTCATAATGAATTTGCCCTGATGAAGTCGTAACATCACGATGAAACGTGTAGGGACGTTGCTTTTGCGTATCACGTCATCATTCAGTAAAGCCAGGTTAGACGCAGTGCCGAGGAGGAACCCAATAACACACTGCCGGTTGCTGGAGGACCCGGTTTCGACATTACACCACCGGCTCCTGGATTGCAGTCAAGGTCTCAGTGTGTCGACAAACTACCTCTCCATTCTGCCTGATGTGACAGAGCATGAGCTTGACTCATAATATGCCTTATTACTTCCAACATTTGTGAGTGTGATACTTTTATTTGACCAGAAGATTCAAATTTAGATTTTATACATAGAGCGTGCTCTTGTTTTTCTCTTTTGTATAGGTATTGTGATATGAAATGGTTGTTCCTGCCTATATTTCCTGAAGACCCTTTTCTTGGATCCATTTTATATTCATATACTCTTGTTGGTATATCTTCTGGACTTTCTAATATTATCATTGGTTTGCATAATAGCAGAGTTTTTACATAATATATACACTTTTTTTTAAATCATTTTTATTATTTTAGTGCAGGTAACACATTATAGTCCCAATATATTGGCTCTCCTAGCTATTTTTTTACAGCCTTTTTTCACTTGCATGGTATTCCATCAGAATTAACAACAAATGTTTTGTTCTTAGCACAACCACATTTTCAATACCCTAGGGTATTTTTACCTATAACAATTATATATTCATTGCTATTCATAATTGTTTAGGCGCTGTCTATTTTTTTTTTTTATATATATAATTATATATATTTATAATTATATTATAAAACTAAATCAGTTCCACTGTTCACCAAAACTTGAAATAATACATTATAGTGAATCTGAGAATCTGTGCTTAGTGCTTACAGTTTAGCTACAGAAGGTATGTGAAGTGGGCTGAACATTCATTATGATTATCTAACCTTTTGTTAATGAACCTGAAACTGGAAAAAGGGGATTATTATACTGTTATACTAACCCCTTGGATTACTGCTCTGCACTGATTGCTGAAAGATTATCTCCAAATTGTTGACAAATTATTAGCGACTGACCAACTGGCCAAACATACTGTATACAGTACTGTCTAACACTGTTATACAGGGACAGGGTAACATGCAGATACACTTACAGTACTACTGTAAAACGAAGATAACCCTAATACGCAGGGCAAAGAAGGAAGTGCTGTAAGCACTAATGCCTAATACTAGCTAACTATATGATCGTGAATGTGTTACTGTTTCCTACACACTCTAACAATAATTACAATGTGATCAAGAGTAATGGATACCTATACATATAAGTGAGGCTGACTGAAATAATAACTGACCGATACAGATCAGAAAGACAAAATACCAACAAATATATTCCGGCGCTTCTAATAATGTCCAGATAGTAAGATATTAAAATGATGGTCAAACCATGCAGAATTGTCCATTCTGGAAAATCCGGATTTACTTCACATGAACCACGAAGATGTTCTCTGGACATGTGGGAGTAAGAACAAAGAAAAATCATAGTGTATACTACTAGCAGTTAAGTGAACTAACCGGACAAACCAAAACACAAGACAATTACTGACAGGACTAACCAAAACAGACTGACAAACATACACACACTACAAACATCTAATGAAATTCTAAGATAACTAATACAATTAATTTATTACATTAAAGTAAAAAGGACTATCTAGTTCAGATCGCACAGGATCTGCAATGCTGCTGTTAGTTCCTCTGAGTGGGGCAAAACGGGAATCCTACTTACAGCAAGTAGGATGTATTCATGCACATCGTTTTCTTTATCCAGTGTCGCTGGCTGCAGATGGCTGATGGTAGCTTTCAGGTAGCCGGTACAGAGGCCGTCTGTGTCCATGCTCCAGTACCGTCCGTGCCCTTACTGCAGGTTTGCCGGGAATGAATGTAGACTGCGGAAGTGGTCTCACTCCAAACACTCCGCTCAGCTCTGTCGCATCATGTCACCAGGGATCAGTTGTAGTGAATGTCTACACCTCTAACCCTATGTGTTTCATGATAACGTCACTTCCTCAAGGTTCCGAAACACGTAGGGTTAGGTGAAGACATTCACTACAACTGATCCCTGGTGACGTGACGCAACTGAGATGAGCGGAGTGAGACCACTTCCGCAGTCTAAATTCATTCCGGGCAAAACTGCAGTGAGGGCAAGGACGGTACTGCAACACGGACACAGTCGGCCTCTGTACTGACCCGGTAAACAAGTTAACGTTGACAGCTCAAGGGGGAAAAGAGCGATTCCTACCAATTTGAGGAGAGCCATTATAGACGAACTAAAGAAGCAGTTTAAAGTGAGCATTACACAATTGAAGACCGGCAAAGACAGCATCGATGCAATTTTGCAGCATCAGGCGGCTGTGGGCTTGAGTGCTTCGGACAAAGAAGACGACTTTATTTATTTCATAAAGTTTTTTATCAAATGTTATTAATCAAATAAATACAGTTTTACAGATTTTCTTTTTTAAGTACTTTATTATAATTATTGTTTAATTCTTTTTTTCATTCTTGTTTTGCAGGTTTGGCAGCCAGATAACAACATGGTGTTCGTGCAGGAACCACATCCAGCGATACTGACAGGTAATGTACTTTACTGTAATTCTTACATGTCCAGTATTTTCTTATCTTAAAAACAATCTCACAATTATTTAACATTTGAACATCTAAAAGAGACAGCAATAAATGTCAGTTGGCGATTGAAGAAGATTGTATTATTGTAGTATTTAAAAAATGCAAAATTCCTATTGTAGTCATTGTTTAATTCTTGTTTTCATTTATGTTTTTAGGTTTGACGGGCTGATGAGCATCAACACGGTGTTCGGCAGGAAACACATTCAGTGATACTGTCAGGTAATGTTATGTAATCCCTACATCTATTTTTTGACAATATTCCAAAATTCAATGACATAAATATGTTTTAACCAGGTTCCATATAAAATTGTATGCGCAGAAATTCAATGACGCACATAAGCGTTTCTAACAGGTTCCTAGAAACACGCATGCGCAGAAATTCAATGACACGCTTATGTGTTTCAACCAGGTTACATAGAAACACACGCGTACCACACAATGTAATTTGTGCACTACATTACTGTATTTCTTCACAATAATTTATATACAACATATTCTCTTTACAGGTGAAAATGTCCATGAGCAAGCCAGCCACCTTGAAGAAGATGCCAATTGAAGAAGATTTACATTTGGAAGAAGAACGAAGAAATTAGTAGTATTGTATTTTTCATAAAGTCACTGTAATCTAATAAAAAATATTTCAGATTTTACAATACTTTTTACTCATCTGAAGTTTTTAGGGGGATAAGCGGTGGGTTACATTGCAATACCATTTGTATCATATCATATTGTGTCATACAAGATTAATGGGAATAAGGGAAGGGTTACATTGCATTTAGATTTTGAAGACACATTGGCACACTAGCGCCAACTATCATTTCTGTGGAGTATTGCAACCAACACTAAAACTCAATTTTCCCAGCCGCAACACAATCACGGGTCAGCCGCGAGCAGCTGAAAAATTATCAGGGGGGCATATGCCACCCGCAACACAAATGTGCCAGTAAATGACGCTATATCTGTACATGGGTACAGGTGGCAACATTTTGTTCAGTCTAATTTTTTAGTTACGATAAAAAATTGAATGGATGCAAACCTGTATAGATCATGGGTATTTTTTCTCAATGTATTAGAACTGTTAGTAACGTTATACTCTTAGGAAATATCATATGTAAATAAATGTCAACTTTCTAGTGCACTAATCTGCATAATACTATCCATCCCTGTAATTGTAGCACTGCAAATAAACATAAATATTTCATACCGCAACAAAAGTTAAATGCCACAATTAATTTTCCTACTTTGACTTTGCATGGTTTTATCGTGGTAGAATACAAAAAAAAAGTCTTAAACACAAACTTCGTGAAAGTGCAGGAGGACACTAATTACTTGTACGGTAATTCTAGACAAGTTTTTCTTCTGGCTGTTATGCCAATTTTGCTTAACTTTGGGCATGGACCTTCTACTTACTGTAGATCCTGAAAACATTGTATTGTGCTTTAATAACACCATGAGCTTCCATGAAAATGGATTATAGTCACATAGCTTTTCAAGTGCCTACAGTAGCATTGCCAAGACTCGCAAAAAAAAAAAAAAATACAGAAAATAACACAAGGGCAGAAAGTATCAATCTAAACTGCTGCAGTGTTTGATAAATATGAGGATATTACTTTGGGAAAGAATATAGCCTATCAGCATTTTACTTTTTAATATATTCATCAAGTGGCCTACTATCCTTGGTGCAAAAATAGTGAAATTGTGATACAGAAAACACCATAAAAAGCAGTGTGAACAAGACTATCTTTATCATATATGGAAGATCTCCCCAGAATACAACATTATATTATGGAGGTTCATTATTCACCATGAAGGTTAGTGATGGAAAATGTAACCATGTTGCTATTTAACATACTACACAACATGTTTATTTGTAAGCCTATAAACTGTTTTTGTTGTTTACAGCAGAGGCATATGAAACACTAGTTGAACAGAGATGTACCACTTGTTTTGCAGGATTTTTCTCTTGTATCGTAGCATCTATTAGTGTCTTATAAAAATCTATTGTGATACTTAAATTGTAACAAAAGCAAAATCATCATAAATGGTGACAGCTTTGCACTGACATCATTCTCTGAAAACGTGCCCCTTGTGCATGTATGCATTAATTACAGAATTACATCAGACAATTGTGACAAGCAATATAATCAGCATTACCAATTACTCTAGAAAATGTACTTTTTATTAACTTCACCGAGATAGATTTATCAAAGAGTGATCACAAGAAACCTGCACTCCTTTCTCACATTTCAAGCGTATCATCTACCACTCAGAGAGTTGAAAACCTTTGAAAAAATAATAATATTGTATATATAGTGGGTGAAAGGCAGGTTACCCCCATTTAAACATATATCCAGAAAAATCTTGAAATATGCATATGGAAAATACAAATATCAGTGATAATAATAGTAAAGTTAAATGATTGAAATACTTGTATTTTTAACTCAGGAGTCTATATAAATATATCCTTCCCTCAAAGTGGCAGGAAGAGGGCAAAGTGTGATCAAGAAGATGTATAGTGTCACATGTGCTGGTAGGTTTAACCCAGGGGTCGGCAACCTGCGACTCCCAAGCCGCATGCGGCTCTTTCAGCACCTACATGCGGCTCTCCTCCGCCTGCACGTTGCCGCTCCCCAACCACTGCCTCTCTCCCTCACTGCCCTGCTGGTAGATGCGGGGGGCCTGGCCAGCACTTGTCAGGCGTCTTGTTGCCCGTGGGCATTTGGGGGTATTGTATGTGTGTGTGTGTATTTGGGAGGTAGTATATGTATGTATGTATGTATGTATGTATGTATGTATGTATATATTTATTGTGTATTTGTAAATGAAAACAATGAAAAAAACTAAATAAAGGTACTTATTATTGTGAAATGCATTTTATTAAGTTTTCCTATTTCTGATTAAAGTAAGTTTGTTGTATATTAACGCTCATACAGTATATACCTATTAGTGTGTGTACGGTACTGTATGTGTTTGTGGGGGTGTAATATTCATGCTCTCAGAATATTTTGGACAAAGAATATTTTTATAAAATGGCTCTTCTTCCTTGAAAGGTTGCAGACCCCTGGTTTAACCATACTATGAAAGCTTGAGCAATATACCTGGCTAAAGTGGGAAAGCTACTTGCCAACATTCAAATGAGAAATTACATGTAAGGCTTCAACCCCAAAATATGGAATACACCAAAAAGCAATGGTCCTCATTTTCCAGAGGCTGGATTTTCCAAAATCTTAACAGTGTTCAGGAAGAAGGTATGAAGGCAGAAGGTGCTAAGAATCCCCAGAGGTTAAACTCTCGTGAAGAGGCTCTGCAAGAACTGGAAGACAAACTTGAAAATATTATCCCATTGTTGGCCTTAGGGAAATAAAAAGAAAACATAAAAGGCATCATTGAGCTCAAAAGCGGACACGTATTATATTACAGAGGTACAGAAAATTGAAGAATCAGTGGAGTAGGCTTCATCGTTAACAAGAGTTGGAAAAACAACATTGTTTTCCAGGCGACAAGAAACTCTTATTACAGAGCAGTGTTTTTGGTGTGACTGCTGCCACAGCAGCTGGGCCTAGTGAGAGAGAAATGCAGTGATAAGTGAGCCTGACTAAGACTCAACAAGCTAATGTGATGCTGCTAATGATTTGATTAAGCTGTCACCAGTACCATCCAGTCTATGGCATATTACCACCACCATTCATCAGTACCTACTAGTGTACACCACTACCACCACCGGCATCACCATCAGTATCATCAACACACTGCCAGTAGCTAACTTGTCAGAGCCATCATTTTATATTTTACTATTACAACACTGCTTTGAGCAGCATAAAGCTGTGAATGCTTACATTATGGAGATAGAACTTCAAGCTCATTAATAGGGCACACAAGTTGTTGTCCAACTAGTAACATCTGATGAGGAAGTTGTGTGTGCTGCTGAGGCTGTTTGAAGAGGCCACCGCTCTGGTCAGCTCAGTAGTGACAATACTGGAATGAGCCAAGTCATCCCCTTATGTTCCTGCAACTACTGGCTAGGAACCTTTGTTCGCATGCAGCATGAGTGTAAGGCTGATGATAATGCTGAAGGTGAGAATGGTGGTGGATGCTATGGTAAACTGCCTGAGTGTGATGGTGAGGGGGTACCCAGGCCAGAAAATAAAGGTATTATGCCCGGCCGGGTGCCCTTGAGTCATATTGTAAATGTGAAGTGTTAGCTCTGCAGCCCACTGCGGGTTGAGAGCCTGTAAATACCTTAGAATTGTCTGTGTGTGTCCGGCTAAGGATAAGCGGACCACATGCGCTAAAATGAGCAACATTGAATGACTGCGGTCACCGTTAATGCATTGATTCCGAGAGTTGCAACCACACGTACCACATCACTGTATTTAGGTCAATTGGATAAGTGGGAATGTGGTTAGGTAGTTCCGTGCATTGCTACACTGAATCACGGCCTAAACCGCAGGTTAATTGGATAAGTGCAGTTGCGGTTAAGCTAGTTCCCTGCATTGCTACACAGACTCATGGCCGAAACCGCAGGTTAATTGAATAAGTATGGCTGCGGTCATGTCTGCGCTTCAGGCCTTGCAACAATGAGTCACTGCCCAAACCGCAGACAGGGAGAAAGTTTTAACCGCAGACCACATATAACTAAATAGCTAACCTGAGTTAGGGACATGCGGGAAAGGTGAAAATTGATATGGGTACTGCTGGGGTCACAAGTGAGGCAGCCATAGTTTACAGGTTGCTAACTTTTGGGGTAAATAGTAAAGGTTCCCCTCTTTTTTGGTATTACAATTATAAAGAACCAGGGCATTTGCACTCAGGCAGCAGATACATTGGGAATTAGTAAACTCAATTTATGACCGGCCATTCCGGTGAGTAACTCATGCATGTCTTAAGTGCGGACTTCTAAGACACCATGCTGAGACGACTCCAGAGTGTCTAGGAAAGTCCGGACTTTAAAAATCCGACATTGGAAAGTGTGAAGTGGAGGGAAGTAAAGATAAACAGGTTTCTCTGCCAGATGTCCAGATGTCTGGGCCAGAGATAGACGTTCTGACACCAGAAAAGGGGCTTGGTCAGGTATGCTAAGCAGGTCAGTTGTGAGGTTAGCGCATGACCCTTGGCATACTGTAAAGCCCTTGCCCGGCTGCAGGAACTGTGGGTAACTTGGCCATAGGGTGGCGATATGGTTCCCACAGAGTGATTGTCCGCACATTATACAGATAGGGCTTTGGTGCTTTCAAAAGTCCGGGCCGCCTATCGGGAGATTAGATTCATCTGAGCTACATCGCATGTTACAAGAAATTCCATCGTAACTAAGACTTGTACCTGGCTTCAAAAGTTCATTAAAACCAAGGATTCCCGAACGAATCCTGTAAGGACTAAACGAAAAGTTCCCTTTCAACGAAGATGCAGGGGTTGCAAGTGGCGCCCCTAGCCAAGGACGGTTACACGGCTCTTTTTGCGCATCAACCCCGCATTTGGGAATTGATGCCTAGAGATTTGATTTCTGAGGATTTCGTTCCGTGGACATTTTATTTTGTTTTGCCCCATCCCAGTAAGTGTTTATTCATGTTATTTTGTAAATCAAGCTGTGTGTGTTTCTCGTGTGAATAAATTACAATTTACGTTTTGTTCAATCAAAGGATCCAGGTAATTTTAGTGTTAAAAGCATTGGTCTCCCGTGACACTGAGAAATTATCACTGCATGGTATCTGTGAAGCTAAGATCAATGATGTTTTCAGCAAAATGGTCAGTAGCAAGTGCAACCATGTACCTGTACTGGTGCCAACCATCAGGGCTACCGACAGGGGTGAGAGCAGGACTAGTGTCCTGGCTATGTAGGGCACAGCTGGCCAGTGCCGGAGTTTGGCCCGGACAGGTTCAACTTCTGCATCCTGCTGCCGGGCCTCTGGTTGCTGGGTCGGGCTCTCTCCAGCTGCTGCTGCTTTTGCTCCCCTCTCTACCAGGCTGGGCCTCTCCCACCAGTGCGCGCCGGAAGCTGAGCCTGACTTTTGGGTGGTCCCAGCTTCCAGTGCGCAACAACGAGTATTGTCCTTTGTGTGAGGGGAAAGTGTGTGTGTGTGTGTCTGTGTGGGGAGGGGGGATTGAGGGAGAGAGGGGTAATTAAGTGATAGCAGAGGGGGGTCAGTGTGAGAGAAGAGAGGGGGTTAAAGAGGGAGGTGGGGAAGACCAACCTGGTGTGTCCATCTCCCAGATTTGCCTGTGTTGCTCATATACTGTGGGATAATACCACAACATGCGATTTTCCAGTATGATGTCTTTCTTTCCTCAGCTACTCTCTCACCCCCACTGACTGTTTGTTTTTACAACATAGGCACACTATTGTAAACAATGCCAAGAGATAAGGCTTCAGTTGTTTCTCACTCTATCTCTGGCTGTGCCTTTGTTCATACTCCATGTTGTGATGGCTGTGGTACAACTGACTGTGGTGGTTGTGGTGTTCATTATGGGGAATGTGAAGACAGCACTGGTTCTGGAGGTTCTGCTGCCTGTCTGAGTGACTCTAGGCCAAAGGCACCACCTACTTCTGGTGGTGGTGGGGGCGATGACAATGGTGGTGATTGGTGATGACTCTGTGACCTGTCTAAAGGAAGTCTCCTGGCAGCAGCATCTCCAGGGGTCCCTATGATAATGGGGTGGCTGAGTAGGGCGGTGGTCCAAAGGTCGGCCCATTCCGTCCCCCTATGAATGGTGGCACTATCCTCCAGTCCTTGTATCCTCTTCCATAAACACTAAATATAAAGAAAATAATAAAGAATCTAAATTATACACAGAGAAATATAAATAAATACATAAAATAATAACATTTATAAAAAAATATGTAAAATGAAATAAAATTAAAAAAGAAACAATAGAATCAAAAAGAACTATGGAACAATCAACATTAAAAGTAAACTAATGTCAATATTTAGTAACTTTATTAAATTAACTAATGTTCCTAACTATGTAACAAAAAATTACTATTTTAAATAAATACCTCACAACACCCAGATCCAATTAAATAAAACTTAAACCAAGAAGGATAGATCTGAAAAATAAATTAGAAACCAGGCAACATAGAAAATGTGACAGCATCGAAAAAAATAACAATAATAAAAATGAATGTTGTTGATAGAAATATTACAATACAAATTGACACAGCGATTATTGTAAATGCTTGCAATTATATTAAATATTACCTCCAGTCGTTGTGTGCGTGTATGTAGCAGAGAAAATTATGATTTTGTTAGCAGTTTATTGAATGAGAAACTTTAACTTTCCTACCTATTGAGAATGGTTAAGGCACAGAATATGAAGGCCCAACAAGTTGATTAGATCTTCCAACTTACAGAGTGTGTACAGCAGCACACAGGAGAGGGAAAAATCTCTGTGGGAGAAACGTGTGTGGAACCATGACTGCAGCACTAGCCTTTCTCTAGGCATACTAAAGGAAATAACGGTATTCAGATGTACAGTAGAAAGACTTACTGTTCCCGTGACCGCACGAAACCAAGTGCAATTTCCTGGTATTTCTTTGCATGTTGTAGTCCCGTGAGCCGTGGCTGCCAAATGGTGATTTGCAGCTGACGTAGTACGTTACAGTAACGATAGGCAGTGGTAGTGTAACTTTAACCTAAATTCACTGCACAGAATTCCAAGGTTATTGCTACTGTAATGCATATTTTGTACTGTTCTGCGTAATGTAACCCATCCCTTATTACCACATACTCAATGCTAGGAAATTTCAGATAACACAGTTTTTATGTTATGACATTTATTAAAGTAAAATAGAGAAACGTATTGTACTGTACATCGTGTAATTTTTATGAAAATATTTATTACTTTATACAATAACAAAAACTTGAGGAAAATAATACAATCTTCTTATACCAACATACTCTGGCTGTCTCTTGTACATTTTCACTTCTGAGATTATTGAGAAGAACTAGAGGCATTATTTAAACACTGTGCTGCTTTGCTAGAATACCGCTGCGCTGGCATACTCTATGTATACTGTATGAAACACTTATGTGCTGCATTGAATTTGTGCGCATGCGTGGTACAGGTTTATGCCAATTGAATGGAATGCATACAGTATGCTTTCCATTCAATTACTGCACATGCATATGTACACTTATTGGATAGAATGCATATTTTCATCTAACTAATGTGCATGCTTGCAGGAGCTAAAACGCAAAGAGATGCCGAAAAGGCAGTTGTACCTTAATTTTCCAATATTAATGTTCTGTGTCCTAGGATGTGGTTTCTACATGAACAAGGTGTTGATGTTGATGTTGAGAAAGCTTCAGAATCTGCAAAACAAGGATGAATATGAGGAGTAAACTATTTTACTTGAATACTACTACAGTACACCCCAAATAATTAAACATCAAACTATTTATTACAAAATTTCATGTTTTTAATAATTTTAGTCACTGATTATTCCAGCCCAGAATCCTCCGATGTCATAATAGTCCATTCATTCTGTCTTTCATGTTCTTGAATTCTGCAGGAAAGTATTTATACTGCTTCACAAGTGCATCTAAAATAGCTCTCCTCAAATGATTAGTTATAACCTTCTAACCAAGGGAGCCATCAAAATTCAAATTTCTTGCCCACTCGGAAGATGAAAAGGCACATGATGTTAGAAGATTCATTGGGGAAATTCATGTGGCAGTCCCCTACAGCATGCATTTACTTCCAAATTTCCCAGGGAAATATAGAAAGAGGGAAGTCAACTACTGGCACCCCACTGACTGGGATACAGGTTCATTTACACCTCCATGATTCAGTTGTCGCAGATGTGTTTTGGCAAAGAGGCACAGGTGACAGCTTTGGGGTGCCACTTTCTTGGAGGTCAGTCTCAGTATCATGGGGAATCATAGGCACAATGTCATAGTTGCTGAATGAGCAGCACAGTATGTATGGTCTATATGGACTTCCCACCATCTAGTATGAAGACAGAGGGGGTATTAATGGGGATAGGTGTATAGAAAGTGGCACTAGAGGTAGGAAGGAATTCACTGGAGGTAAGCGAGACACCCAAAGGTGTAGAAGTAACACACCATGGAAGGCTTAGCAGGTTGCTAAACCAAGGAACCTGAGGGAAACCAAGTCAAACAAATGCTATGTACAAACCAGGCTTGTAGAGTACAGAATGCAGAATCGAGCTAGAGCTGATTTAGTAACAAAAGAGTGGCAGATTGGGAGGCTAGCTTCTATTTCTTTCCAGTTAACAAAGGTGGCTGGGAAGTGTTTGATTAAGCAGGCTGTAAACCTGAACTGAAAAATTACTCCCCCACAGGACAAATAAAGACTACAGCCTTCCAATTATTAATGGCAGTTATTTTAGCAAGTCATTAGCTTGCCATTTTATAAAACTATGCATAGCGTCTGCTTGCTGTAAATACATAGATTATTGACATTTTTATTTGTCCTACATTATTAGCTTCTGTTACGTCTGTTAGGAGTCTATTTTGTGTATCCACCACTCTTTCCATGAATAAGTACTACTTCACATTTCCCCTGAGCCTCCCATCCACCAGTTTCAAAGCAGGATCTCTTTCTCTAGAACCTCTCTTTCTCTGAAATATGCTTTCCTCCTGTACCTTGTTGTATTTGATGGTTCTCTCCTTTACTCCTTCTCCCTTCTACCAAAGAATCTGTGCATGTTGAGGTCATCTAGTCTTTCTTGATATGTTTAATGATGTCGATAATTAACTATTTAATATCCCTTATTTGCAGAATCTACAATGTATTTATGTCCTGGATATGGTCTCCAGACCTGAGCACAGTTCTCTAGAATAGATCTTATCAGTGATCTCATACAGATATTTTGAATGCTATTTTTAAAAATCTTTCCTTTAAATGTTATGTTTAATGCCAAACCCTGCTTCATGCATGCCTGAACTAATTCCAGTGACATGTTTAAGGGGTCTCATATGGGTAATTGTTACCTTTTTTAACCCAAATCTGACACCTTTACGTATTTTTAATAATTTGTTTAGACGGGAGGGGTTTGAGTTCCTGTGACTTCTCCCTTTTGTCTGATGTCGTTCTGTGACAAACAAGTGCTTGTGCAGCCAGAGTCATTCCTACCTTGGCTTAACTTTATCTCTGACAAGGACAGGGTGGCATAAGGGTAAACACTTGATTGACAAAAAAATTCCTATTCAGAAGACCCTAAGAAATTCAATTGTGGGACTGCACCATTATTTCCATTACTGCATTCATCTCTGGACAAAACCTGCATGAATCTACACTATATTTTGACTTCCAGCTTTAAAAATTCATAGAGGTCAAGCAGGTCCTTTGGGATCTAGCAGCATGTGAAAAGTGTACAGTATTTATAGTGGTTGGTCTACCACTTAACTACAAATCCTCCTCTAATTTGAAGAACCTTTCTCTTGCCAATTTCCACTAGGGAAATAGTTTTACCGCATTCAGCAAATATAAAAGGCTAGGAAACAAATATTAAAGGCCAGGAAGCACCTATCAAAGATGTGCAGGAAAGGGGGACACAGATTGTCACCTTTCAGAGTAAGAAACAACACTCAATACAGAAGTGTGAACATCAAGCTGACCATTTATTGCTGAATAGGACTGTAACCGCTTGCTTTGCAAGAAAAATATACAGCCCACTTCCAGGAGAGTCAGCAAATCAATGTGTTTCATGTCCTTCATGGAGTGAAGGGTTTTAAATATACTGTATGCTGGATTCTGGTATGATGTTACTCATTTGTAGGCTGTCAACATGATCCATGGCAGTTGGGCTAATTTGTCAGGAAGCTTTTTCAGTAGATCCCACATATTTTATCATGTATGAAACCTGCATAGAACTCTCTGCCTTTCAGTAGAGCCGATTAGAGAAGGCTTCGGATGTATGTAAGGAAAACCTTAAGGAAACAATTTGTGGTGTTCGATTTTATTTTATTTTTTTGCTGGGAGTTTGACAGATTAGTGGTTCTGGTGGGTCTTGCAGCTAAAGTAAACCATTGTCTCCTGGATACGGATAGTTGTGCGGGAGAACAAGATGGCTGCCGAGACAGCCTGTGTAAAAATCACTAGTACGGCTTCCGGAGTCACCAATAGAAAGCCGCAACATCACTGGGAGATGATGCTCCAACTTTCTATTGGTGACCGGCCGGACAGATTTATAGGGGTTTTCTTTAAGGAAACTACAATACTAACAATTAGTCAATTGTACCAGGGGGGTCCCTGTAGTTAGGAGCATCATGGTTGAGCTCTGCAGTACCCACCAGATCTTTCATGGGGAACAAAATTATAATTTGAGGGGTATTTCTGCTTTGCTAAAGAAAGCATAGAAAGGGCTAGTGTAACATAATGTTAGTGTATTTGTTTATGCTACTACTGAATGAGTAAAACCATTATCACATTTCAGTGAATATGACTGTAAGAAGGGAAATTCGCAGATCAGGTGGGATACCTTTGTCCTGGTCTGCCATCAATTTCAACCTGAGTTACCTACAGTATATTATTCCACCATCGTTTGCAGTACCCTAACACTGTGGCTCTATTCGGTGCCATAAGGAAAAAATGTATTTAAGTCTGGGAAAAGATTTTGAAAATGAGGTCTCACCAGGGGAGTGCTTTGGACAAAGTACGTGAGACCTCATTCTCTGAACCAGCGACCTCTCTGGGGAAAATCCATAGCATTTGGTAAAGTATAGGATTTTCTGTCCGTTTTACCCTTTTATTTTAAGAAACTGTTCTGCATTTTATTGTAACTATGTTTTTTGTAATACCTTTTCTGTAACGTAAGCACTGTATTTATTTGTATATATATATATATATATATATATATATATTAAAACATCTAATAAGATGCTTTGGGCTCTGAATGAACTATTGCATGCTCTAGGGAGAGTATTAAAGTGTTCGGACACATTTGGCTACAACCAATTTTCGTGTGTTAAAGTGCATAGTTTTTTCTATAACAAACAGGGACATGGGACCCTGCCCAATATTAATTTTACATTTTATATTATTTGCATACCCCCAGGTGGTGGAAGTGGATAGATATGATTTGCAATTGAGTAGGGGTTAATATTTACTCACTTGTTCCTTGCAGAGGAGAAAGGTGGGTTGGCTAGAGTAGCCGTGTGTATTAGCCCTGGTTGCATATCTAAGTCACGTGCTCACTTGTGTGCTGTTCGTGGTGGTGGTATATTGGGACGGCTTGAGGAGAGATTGAACTCATTTGAGGGACCTTTGCGGGGGTGAAGAGTGAGGCAAGTTGCGGGTTGTGTACTGATCCTTGATCCTGTATAGGTGAAATTGTCCATTTGATGGACCTTTGTGAAGGTGAAAAGTGGGAGCGCTTGCGGGCATGAGTATTAACCCTTGTCCCTTATGCAGGTCGCGGGCTAGCTGGGTGCCGTACGTGACAATCTGAATTAGACTTTCTAAGTACGTTCAAATTGGGAGACATTTGTGATGACATTGAAGCAAGACTATCTAGTACATACTGTAGCATGTTCTTAAATCATATTGTATGTTTATTTACTTTTAGGTTAGAATCTGATTCGACTGATTTGCTAACCATTTGTATGTGGGGGAGCTTCATTCTATTCCAGGAAAACTCACTCTTACGTGCTTGTAAAGATTGAGGGGGGGTTAAGTAAAAATCAAGAAACCATTAAAACCTACTGTAGAGCCACAGTCTGAGTGATTTTATTACCTTTTCACGATGTGTCTCCCCATTTAAGAAATAGACCTATTTTCTGTATATTTACTGGAATATGAAAAGGGGGGAAAAAGCAGGGAATCGAAAGGAAAATATAACCTTGGTGCCAAAAAAACCCAGGTTAGCTTCTGCTCATCTAAAAGGGCTCAAGAACAATCTAACAGAACTTCAGTAGCAAAAATGTTATTTTTTTACTTCTTCCGAGGATGAGTCTGTGTGCTCCCTCCTTGTACTGGTGTTAGTACATGATCTACCATAGCTTAACCCCTTTGCTGCCAAAAGGTCCAGGAACACGTTGTTTTGGGATAAAGAAAACAATGTTACTAATATTATATAGGCATGTACAGAATCCAATGAGCTCATCGGTTTTAGGCTACAATTAAGAATGTAAGTTTCTCTCAAACGACCTCCTCATGTGAAAATGCCACTGTGTACAGTGTGGATACTGAATACTGTAGTAGGATTATTAGGCAGCAAATCGTATTCTGAGGCAAACATTTTGTCACCACCTCCTATGAACATGCTACATAGCATAGTCATATTGGCCAACTTTCCCTTTTTTGAGGGGAGATTCCCTGATTTGTATCTGAAAATTGTATCATTTTTCTACTGTCTCCCTGGAAATAATTTATTTATTTATTTATAAATTATTTTACCAGGAAGTAATACATTGAGAGTTACCTCTCGTTTTCAAGTATGTCCTGGGCACAGAGTAAAACAAATAATACATGGTTACAAGTACAGTTACATAAATGAACAGGGTATACATTATATACAAGACATTGCGTGCACAGTTAAAGAATATATATATTATGGGCGTATGAAACAGTTACAGACCAGGTTAAAATGTGAGACAGCCTTAGATTTGAAAGAACTTAAACTGGTGGTGGATGTGAGAGTCTCTGGTAGGTTGTTCCAGTTTTGGGGTGCACGGTAAGAGAAGGAGGAATGGCCGGATACTTTGTTGAGCCTTGGGACCATGAATAGTCTTTTGGAGTCTGATCTCAGGTGATAAGTGCTGCAAGTGGTAGGAGTGAGGAGCTTGTTCAGGTAGCTCGGTAGCTTTGTCACAATGCAAGTCAGGGGGTTGTTTTAAAAATCACAATAACTTATGAAGCCCAACTCAGGATTCTCACAAAGGTGTTTTTGTAATCACCAAGCCTATTATGGATTTATATGTGGTGCAAGGAATATACACCACAATAAAGAAAAACAATATTCCTATATTACACTCTTTGATTACTAATGTATCAAGTTATTTATAAAAAATTTCAGGCCAATACAATCATAAAAGGGATCTAAGAGGAAATTATGAGCCAAATATCTTACAAATATGTTTTGCAATTAATATAGACAATTGTCAATGTTAACTTATGTAGAAACAACTGTAAAATGAATATCTGCACACACAATAATCACTTTATGTGTAACCATAATGTGCACAATGCTTAAAACAGTGCACCAGTTAAAAAAAAAATAGGTTGTGTAATAATTCGATAAACATGCTACACCTGTATATTGTATGAGTTTATATGCTGTAGTGTATATTGAACATTTACGAGGCCCCAGAAAAAGCCATTAGATTAGAGGCAAAACGCACATTGGACAGCATGTACATGGATCTTGAGGCAATCAGATAAGTCATTGCCCTACACCGGAGGCCTATGGTGACCTTGGGGAATAGACTTTGCCTACCTCAGCATGATACGGACATTTAGCTGTGATTTTCACCCATTATTTCTTTCACTAGTCTTTTTTTTTCAATATTTCAATTTTTCATTGTGTTTATAAAGGGGCACACATATTTGTAACTGGTATCTTCAATTGATGATTAATTTGCATTAATGCATTGAATATATCTGCATTGCACTAGATATGATAATAGCAGTTAATGATTCCTACTGCGATATAATATGATAAGATATAGCACATTTTGGAGCTAAGTTCAGTCCCTAGGCCGTTAAGAAATGTTTTTGCTTTAGTATAGGTACCTGCTATATTGGAGTTTAACTTGATAGGGTTAGCAGTCTTGAATAATTTTCTGATCAAAAGATGCAACTACATGGTTCTTTTCTTATTAGACTTGGGTTCCAAATGTAAAAATCTTATTGTTTTCCATAAGTGCTAAGATATAGCTAACTTTTGGAGCAGCAAATGTTCAATATACACTATAAAATATAAGCTCATATATTATCATTCTGGAGATTGGTAGGTAAAGTCTATTGCCCAAGGTCACCATGTCTCCAGTATAGGGTAACGACTTGGCCAATTATCTCAAGATCCCTGTACACACTGCCTGACATGGGTTGTGCCCTTAAGTCGTAGATTCTTCCAGGGCCCCGCCAATGTTCAATATACACTATAGAATATAAGATTATTACTGGTTACATGAATGAACCAGGCACTGTGGGGTTAGACAATTGAGAGCTGGAAGTCATTAACACATTACAGCACAACACACTCAGTGCTATACCCTATGGGGCTTATTCTAGAAGCTCCGAATTTGTCTTTGCCAAATCGCACATTCTGGCATGTTCAGCGGAATGAAATGTGTGGGAAAAAAACGGTATTCTCTATTGCAAATCGTATGTTCTAAACTGCTTCTATAAAAAGTTACAAACTGCCCAATTTGTACTTGCTTTAGAAGCGAAATGACATGAAGGTGGTGTTAATTCGCTCGAAAGCCTGAAATAGGGCTTTTTGCAGGGAAGAGAACGAGGACTTCATGACTTAAAAGTATCTCCAGTTGTATATACAGTATGTCTCCTCAAATCTCCCTCCAACATCCAAATAAATTAGGGAGAGATGTCAGTGTCAGAACAAAATTAGAACCCACAACCCTGACATGCAGGACAGCAGCTCCAGCATTGAACAAAATCAGATGCTGGGAAATTATACTGTCACATCTCTCAGGTGCCTCAGATGTGCTCATTTCTTTTGCACAAGGAACATTGAACTGGCCACCAGATAGAGGAAATTGTCTGCTTTTAAAGCAACTATACTGCATTCCCCTTTTTTCCTTTGTTTAATATGTAAAGCATGTGATAATGTATAATTCTATATTCTTACCTTAACTGGCAATCGTTTGGTGCTCCTGTTATAAATCTGTAAAAATCCTGATTGTGTGCCTAACATAATGGCCGCCTTTCAGTGTAAATAAATCCTTCAGTCAGTGTAACTCAGCAGATACAATTTATTCTTATATTACTAAGGTAACATTATCTATTTTTACGGTTTACAGCTCAAACTGCTGGGAATATTGGCAACAAATGATCACAAACAGGAAAGTTTTGCAAAGATCTTGCACTGCTGGGGAGGCGGCCTAAAACCTGCTATAGAGATATCAAAGGATGCTTTAAAACTGATTAAAATGGCATTGAGTTGAATAAAAAAACCTCACTAATATTTAATACTACAGATCTTTAAAAAAAAACCCATAAGATTTCAGATATTTTGCTGCTTTAAAGGAAGCTAGGAGGCTGGGCTACAGGTGTGAGTAGTAGAGCTCAAAAGTATGCTGTGACAGCACTATTTCCCAGCATCTGGATTAGTTCAATGCTAGAGCTGCTGCCATGAATGGCAGCGTTGTGGGTTCTAATTCTGTTGGGTCTGACACTTGTATCCCCTTCATCACAAGGGCCTTTAGACGTATTGGTCTTGAGGATATATTTGAGGATGTGTGACTCATTTAAATATACTTTGTATAGACATTAGCATATCTCCCAGGGTACCTCAGGTATGTTCATTTTTCAGCACAGGCATTTCTCCCTAATTTATTTGGAGGTATACACCTGGAGATAGTGTTAAGCTAGGAAGACCTCCACTTCACAAAATCCCCATTGGAGCATTGGAGGGAATTTGCAATTCCTACTCTCACCTGCCTTGATGTAGCAACAGAAACATGAGTTGGTTAGAAAAAAATGTAGCCTTTTGCACCCTTCGGAGCTACTAGAATACAGCGAGTTAGCAAAAAAATAGATTTTGGTCATTTCTCCTGAATTTTCAGTGCCAGAATGAAAAAAACTTCTAAAAAAAAAAAGCCTTTTTTTGCATGGTTTGGACATGTGAAAAAGGCTTTCAGAAAGCAAAACATGCAAATTCGCTTCTAAAGTGTACTTTAGAAGCGATTTGTCACAATGCGGAGCTACTAGAATTCGCCCACATACCTGTTATGACATCTTTCAGAATTATATTGTGCACTACACAAGAAGATATACTAGTTAGTGCAGGGGTCTGCAACCTTTCAAGGAAGAAGAGACATTTTATAAAAAATGTCTTTGTCCAAAATATTCCGAGAGCCGCAGCACATGCATGAATATTACACCCCCACAAACACATACCGCACACACACTAATAGGTATATACTGTCTAAGCATTAACATACAACAAGCTTATTTTAATCAGAATTAGGGACAGGAAAAAATATGTGGGGGAATAAAATGCATTTCACAATAATAAGTGCCTTTATTTAATTTTTTTTTAAATTGTTTTTCTGTGCAAAACAGTTTGTCATTTATAAATACACAATACATACATATACATTCACTACTCATACCGGTGAGCACCGTAAGTGCGGGCTGCAACGTTTGGCGCGCGCCCATGTCACAGGGAGGCCCGGCGGAGGCAGGCCAGCAGCTGGGGAGATGCCCGGCAGCAACAAGAGGCCCGACCAGCGCCGGCCGGGCCCCCCTGCAACCACCGGCAGGACAGTGAGGGAGAGAGGCAGCAGCCGGGGAGCTGCCACCTGCGGACGGAGGAGAGCTGCATGTAGGTGCGGAAAGAGCCGCATGTGACTCGGGGGCCACAGGTTGCCGACCCCTGAGTTAGTGTATAGCATGTTTACCTAATGAAAGAACAACGTATGTGGTGTAAATTAGTGCACTGTTTTAAGCACCGTGCACTTTATGGTTACACATCGTGATTTTCGCGTGTGTAGATATTTATTTTACAGTTGTTTCCGTATAAGTTAACATTGGTAATTGTTTACATTAAGACATATGCAAAAAATATTTGTAGGATGTTTGGCTGATTGATAGTTTAATCTTTGATCCCTGTTATGATTTTATTGGTCTGCAATTTTGTATAAATAACTTAATACATCTATAATCAAAGAATGCAATATAGTAATTCTTTTTTTCTTCCTTGTGATGGAGTTTTAGAAATGTCCTACATTTTTCTTCCAAATCTCTGAAAGAAGCATTTAAATGTTAGCCAGTCTGATCATAGTGTTGCTGGACAGCACCACGTACAGTAATTTCAGAACGCTTTATCTTATTGAACATATAGATATAAACAAATTCTCTAAGACGGAGAAAGAACCGGCACTCCAGAGGTTTAGATATATATAATTTTTTCCAGAACGACAGTAATCAATGTTTCGGTCACAAACATTGACCTTTGTGAAGGTCAGTGCTAGTGACCAAAACATCAATCCGTTTGGAATAAAGAATATCCTTTTCTCAAGATCCTTGGAGTGCCGGTACTCCATTTTAGAGAATTTGTTTATATCCAATTTATCACGGCATCGACACCCGATGCTCTGTGTATGGTCGTGACTGCACCTATTCTCCTACAGTTATTATTAAACATATATACACATATTTTAGCCTCTTGTCCACTCGTGTTGTGCTGTGACGAGTCTATGTTGGCCCAGCTAGAGCTATTTTGTCACATGTCTTCGTGCAGTGTTTGACGCTATCCCAGGGCTCTATTCCTGCAGCATTTCTAGTGATATTTATTGTGTGGCATAGACAAAAAATAAATAAAAAATTCACTATTAAAGGGAACCCTTTTCATGTGCCATATTTGCAGGCAACTGGACAAAATCGAGAGTACTATGGTTTTTATTTCTTTAGCAATATATATATATTTTTCAATCAATTCTGATATTTATAGTTCTTTTTTTCTAAGAAAAACAGAAGCTTACAAATGAGAGCTGGCTAAAGTGGCCTGGATAGATGTAATCCTCTGAGGTGGGACTAATCTTGATAGAATCATAGCCTTCTCAGGTAAGACTTAAATCTTAAGTGATATAGCCCTGAAAGTGTAATGAGCATGTAATGAACATTGAAAAACAATACCATTTTTATTTAATCATGGGGGGTTTTAAGTTCAGTGGTGGGGATTCTTGGTTTTACAGTTTCGTGCAATATCCATTTTCACACTGGTAATAACATCAATTTCTTTCCAAGGGTAAACATCTTATAAAATTGGTCCAGGCCCTTTAGCATTTTAGTCAGATTGTTTCTCTGCATGTGAAAGTCACATGCAAAATTAACTTCTCCAGTAGGCTTAACAAACCTTGCGATTCTATTCCGTCTTGAAACAGATCCAACTGATTTGGCATTAGAAATAAGAAGTTCTAACAGGATTATGACATCATGTGGGAAGAATATCAGCAGCTGTTACATAAGCATTCTTGCTTAGCAGGGTTTACACTTATCCTCTCACCCTTTTTACAGCGGTAACTTATTGGAGAGGTGTAAATAGCTTTACTTGTGTGTGCTCAAACATGGAGAGCAGCTGACTTCAGCAACGTTCCTAAAAGGGCATAGTTTATGGACAGCTAGAACCATTAGTATCCAGATATAAGATTTGCAAATAATGTACTTAACTTCTTTTGCTATGTTAGAAGCCAGCAACGCATTGCAAAATTGTCAACCCTGCTGTATTATTTGGGAGACTTTTTTTTCCGAAAGGGACAGCTATTTATGCAGTGCTCTTGCAGTGTAAAGATACAGATAATGTAAAACACAATGGGGTACTGATGCATTGGAGGTAATGTGAGAGCAACCATTCAGAATATTCTTGTTATTGATTAATACATTCAACTGCATTAAGTAATCAGATAGAGAACTGATTGAATTGATTTATTTAGGGTGCTACTAGAGGGTTAGATATAACATATATACAACCTCAGAGGAGGTCGCCAGGTGACAAAACGCGCATCGGGTGTTCAATAGTGTAAGATGTCACCACAGATGTAGAAATGAGTCGAAGTCTGAGAGTAATAAGAGCAACATTTGAGTGAGACTCTCACGTGGGCTCTGGGCTTTCTCTAATGCAGTGATTCTACTTTGGGAATGAGTCCAGCGATATATTCTACTTTCCTGATCCAGCCCCCCCCTCCCTGAAAGCTGTTTTCATCGCTACCTTTTCAGGACTTTCCCCTACTAGTTAATACACCGTGCTCTCTACACCTGGTAGTTGAGACTACAGCTGATCACATAATCGCCTATTTTACAGTTATATCGTTAAGAAATACTCAAATTGAATTCTGAAGTACTCAAGTCTTCAGGTTCCAAAGAGCTGATTTGCTAACCTCCCTATCACTTAATTAAACAAACTATAGTGGGTGTAACTGCAACCACATTCGAGTGGATCCTGAGGCACAACTGCTAATCATCAATCACTATTAATTAAAATCTCTGAGCCCTTGCAGCATTTTAATTTATTCACTTGTTCACTGTGGTTCTTTTCTCTATCAGTTCACTGGTAGGATATTCATGTCATAAAATTGTACTAATTTTCTTGTTTTCGGACCACCTTACACCGAGCAGCAACATTATATCGTTCCACGTGTTAGCTACTGTACCACTGTGGTAATGTTATGGAGTTGAGCTCTACACTAGATCAGTTATAGTTGTAACCTGCCAGCAATTGCAATCATGTCTCGTTACGATCTACTGGCAGTATTTTATTTACTCTCTTCCATACCATTGATTAAAAGGTACATTTTATACACTAAAGCTGAAATCCGTACACCACATATCGTCCAGTTAAGGACACATATTATCATCTAACCAGAGGAGTGCAAGTTCTAGGCTTGCTGGGATTGTGTTTATTAATTTGATTTTCAACTGGTATCAGTTGTTTGGAGGTTAGTGGCCCGTCCTCCCAGGGTTTACGCTCACCCCACCCACTTTTTAAGTAGCAAGGTTTTATTCATGTTCCTGTGCAGTACAGGTCCATTGTGGCCATTCTCCCTCCAGCAGAGGTAAATGAGAATTTGCTTAGGTAGTGTTAGGACCTGCTTAATGGTCATGCCTTGATGTGGCTCGCAGGCTTACAGTATAATGCTTTGGCCAAAGGGTTTAACTAAATGACCCTTATTCCAGAGAATATATAAGTATGTCACTGTGTATTTTTGTCACATTGGATGTAGCATTGGGCTTTTCTGTCTTTTGTTATATAAATTTAAATTATACAAGAAAATACTTTATGAATATGTGTTTTACTAACTATATAAATGTTTTGTTATAAATAGGAAGATGCAAATAGTCAGTGCAATGCTAGCCATAAGGTGCACAAACACGTTGAGTTATAGATACAAACAACTGGATTGGGACAGGAATAGAGGTGCGGTTTTCCTTCAGCTTCTGTGTGTGATCTTTGTTATCTTACAATATAAATATAAATGTAAGTATTGCTATTTTTGGAACTAATGGTTGTAGTGATATTCTCCCGTAATAAGCACCTCCACAGTGGGTGTCATTATGAATTTCCAGCAGTTTACTTTGCAGCCATTCATTAGACATGAACTGACCTCCCTGTCCTAAATATATTAACATAAATCAAAGCTCAAAAATATACACCCATGTTTCAACTAATTAAGATCAACATTGCACTCTAATTGCACCATTTTTAATTAGGTCCTAGCAATTTATCCAGTAGAAGTAATCCTATCCATGGACCTGTGTCAGAGACTTGATTCTGGGCTTAAATTGAACCACTTGGTCTGACCCAGCAATGGCAGTTTTTATGTGGGAAGCGTCATTATAGTGTTAACATGACATCATGAGAAATCACTACAGTGTTAACATGACATCATGAGAAATCACTACAGTGTTAACATGACATCATGAGAAATCACTACAGTGTTAACATGACATCGTGAGAAATCAATCAGATGAATTTAAATAAGCTTATTTTACCTTAGTAATCCAATAAAGGTCAACATACCTGCATTCAAATCTGGTGTTAGTAAAGAATGGAATAGCAAAAATATTTGGGGGGGGGGGGGGGAATTACTGCGTTATTCAATAAGAATTTTTTATTTACAATACGCATTTAATTTCCATATTTGAAAAATGCATTAACTCAGCGTTAACCAGCCATAGTGATACACAAAAGAGATCCCTCAGAAATCAGCACTAGCAATTAAACTGTCGGGTGGGAGATATCACCGTTTTCTACCCGAGGCTGGGACTTCTAATGCATTGCAAGGGAATAGCAGTGGGGAGATTAAGCACAAACTTCTTCACACTCCCATAATGTTCAAACAGACTGGTAGGTGTTGAAAAGATACTTCATATCCCTTTGATTAGTCGCCACTGCAAGGGTCCAGTCCCATGGAGATTCATTGAAGTACAATAGCCACAATCACTCCGCGATCGCGCATTGAAGTCAATAGCAGTAAGCATGCAATCTCTGTGCGATTGTCGGTATCACACTTTAATGCATTGCGTGCTGGAGAGGCCTCAGCACCAGAGTGCCACAGCTCTTTCAGCACATCACAATCATGTGACTGCTACACAGAGTGATCACGTGATCGCAGCATTACTGATTAGGTCAGGGGTACACAAATTGGTGGGGGTGCGAGATTTTCCAGGGGGGGGGGGGGCACGGTGGCTACAGAGGCCCCGTGCACTTCCCCAATGCATTTAAATTAAATGTCGGGGCCCGCGCGAGGCTTCTGTAACTCACTTACCTTGGCTTCCAGCGACGCGTCGTCATGGCAGCATGGTATCAAATGACCCCGTGGCGTCGTTTGACGCCAGAGCCAAGGTAAGGGAGGGGCACGAGCAGGTGGGGACAGCCTACAGGGGAGCACAGGGGGGAAAGTTTGCACGCCCCTGGATTAGAGGAAGGGAAGAGGAGTCATCTTCCATTCCCCTAAGAAGGATTTCTCCCATCGAGGAGAGTGTAGCCATGCACTGCATTATAAACGTGCCAAGGAAAAGCAGATACCGAGGGTCACTTAAAAATATTTATTGGCGCCTGCAAACCATACAGCAACTGCGGGTACCTCGAGGAGAAAGCTATGAAGCGTTTCAACAAAGTGCCTGTCGGCACGAAACGCACAGAGCTTTCTCCTCGAGGTACCCGCAGTTGCTGTATGGTTTGCAGGCGCCAATGAATATTTTGAAGTGACCCGGCGGTATCAGCTTTTCCTTGGCACGTTTATGCATGCAGTGCACGGCTACACTCTCCTCGATGGGAGAAATCCTGCTTTGCTGTTGCTTCTGAAGCTGTCGCACGCCTATCCAGGAAAGAACCAGTGACTACTATTATATATCTACGTTCTTCTACTCACATGTTTTGATCCAGCTCCAGGGACTTATTTACCAATTAGCTGGGGGTCTGGTTGATCTATAATAGAGTCCTCTCAGACATCCCCACATGTATTGTTAGTTATGGAACCTTTCAGAGGAGCATAATGGGATCCAGGCAATTATATTCCGGATGAATTTATACTGGATTTGCTACATATATTTTTCGATGCATTTATTTATATAATTATGCATTTGATAAAGTGCCTATTCACATGCTTTTGAGCTCTGTTTTTGGGAGGTTCCTTTCCTCCATCCTCTATCTTCCGTTCCTCTGTCTGATAGATCATGTTCAGTGATTCACAGGAGCGCAGAACACAATCTCCGCTAGACAGCGAGCTGAAAGCCTATGATGTAGCCACAAAGTCTTGGAGTCCATGGAGTGTCAGACCTCATGACATGATGTCTACTTCACTCAAAGGGTTAAGGAATTAGGATTCTGACTGCATGAATTAGAACCTCCAATTACATCAACTGGAAAATCCAACTCCCTTTTACTCCCAGTCGTCATGATGTGCATTGTAGGAATATGAAAAAGATGAAAGGAAGGAAATCAAATATATATTTGTTACACTTTGCATGAGCTGGATTTATAATGTAACACAACCATATTGATACATCACGTGACACTAATTTGCATATTATCTTATATAGATGCTTTGCATCAGTGTGTCCCGATGTATCCTTTTTCACTTGTTTATTCTTTTCTTCAGCTTATTACTCCACACTGGGTTGTCTTTGTAGACTCCCGGTACTGAGGAAATTCATGAAGGGAATAGAAAAAAAAAACTGCGTTACTTTATTGACAAATCTGCCACAGGCACATCTTTATTATATTAAATTAAATAAACATACACTGTTACAGTTTTCATGTGTTTTTGTACCACATTACACAGATAGTCATGCATTCCACACTTTTTTATAATGATGTTTACTGTAATATAAACGCACAAGCCGGCTCTGATTTAGGTAATAAACCTTTGCCAAGCCACACTGGCTTACACTGGCATCTAGAGTATATTGTTGTACATCTGCAAGGAGTTCTGGGTAGTTATACATTAGTAGATACCGTGCTTATTCGGGGGGATTGAAAACATCCGTCTTCCACCACCTATATTTTGAGTTGTGAAATATGTAATTGCATCTTTAAATGTTGTTTTTTCTTTTCTTGTTAGAAATAACTTTTAGATAGCAAAACCATTTTTTGCTAGAATATTAAATGGCAACATTCTTTGTTATCCCTAATAAAAACTTACAGATAGATGTAGGTATTTTTCATCTGAATCTATAGAGATTTTTCTTGCCATATCTTCCTATAAACCGCAGTATCTTGTGCTGTGTTTATTTTTATCAGATAGGTTAGGTACATTACCCCAGGCTTGCCAGAGGGTGTCTTTCGAGAAACACAAGCAGAATATTTGAGAACAAAATCAACGGGGCACAGAACAATGTTTCACATACCCCCTGCTGAATCAGATTATACCAGGTTCCCACAACTCAACATGTTTATTACTGACACGATAATACCTTCATTGTGGTGCCGAGAGGCACATTTGCAATCATCTCCTCCAAAAAGAATGCAAGAAAAAATATTCTCCAGCATATCAGAGCCGTAATGAGTACAGAAAGTGCCCAAGAATGTTACGAGTAGAGAGACTGAGGCCAAATTGTAGTTCTTCTTGTGGTTCATTTAATTGCATGGGCACGGTCTTCTTTATGAAATGTTTCATGTATCACCATGTAGTGAATTACGAGTTATTGTTAAAGGTTCATTCGACCCCAGATACAATTTACAGCTAAACATATCGTTTGAAAGAATCAACAATTACTACCAAGTCTTTAAACGAGCAAGGAAAGTAAATAAACAATTACAGATTGTTTGATTAATTGGTTGCATACTGTACTTGATTCATTTTTTTTTATTAATGTATCTACTTTCCCATACTTGTTGTACTGACTTTAATAAATAATAAATCCGTAAAAGTTTTTCCTCAAATCGGTACAGGCTTAGGTTATATTTACCAAGCCGTGCTACGGTTTTCCATAAGATACCTTCCAGGCCCAGAAGACACCATACAGAATGAGAACGGGCAGAAGGTTTCTTACAGTGCCGGATGGTGTCCAATGGAATATTATTATTAGTAAATATGGTCCTTTGTGTATACTGTACTTTGGCTGGATGTTAAAACATGCGTGCACACCTGGCAATGCTGAAAGCATGTTGCAGGCCACCATGGTATATAGTCAGTGTGACCAGTATGTCTGTACAGTTTGGCACGGCGGTTGCAGATATCGTTTGGAAACTGGAATGGATTTTCCATAACGGCTTTTTTTTCTGTTTCACTGAGGAGTCATATTATTTTTGCAATTATGACTTTGTAGTGCAACTTCTACAGTATATACGCCTATTGAGAAAACACTTTTATATACATTTATTGAAAAGTACTCATCATACAAACCCCCTTGTCTTTAACATGAACTCCTTTTTGTGGCATAAATCTGGAATTTAATATAGCATAATCCTTTCCTGAAAATGGTCTGCTCCCCTCTGGAGTCATCTAATTTGTATTTTTAAATGAATTCGTGATTGTGTCACTTCATACACTTTTTTTCAGGTTACAACTCGCTGTCTGTGTCAGTATTTTGGTATTGCACAGCTCTTCCAGACTGGTGAGGCCCGGTAAGATTAATGCAGCGGAAGTCCCAGTCAGAAGCAGGGACTTTAGCTGCATTAACGCTTGTGGGAAATTAGTCTACTGCGTTTTTGCGTGTGGGGAAGCTGCGATCGAGCCTTGGTCAGGCTCCCTTCAGCTGCAGTTTCCTTGTACCCAAATTCCAAATAAAGAAGACTTCGTCTGTATGTGGCGAGCGTACGGAGAACGTGTTTTCCTGACATCACCATAGAGTGGTGACCTAACTTGATTTCTATGTCATTCTTCTTATTAATTTCATAGACCTGCTAGTAAACTCAACTAAAAGCATGGGGAAAGTATTACTTTAACTCCTGCCTATTGGGCCGTAATCTTTAAAATTGGCATCACGATAAAATGGCACGATTTACAACGTTATTGTTTGACAAGTGTCTTTTTGACACCCGTGACATAGCAAGATATGAATCTTATGTAGGCCAAGTGGGACCATGCATTGTAAAGGTACTAAACAGCCCACAAATTACAATTATGCTATTCCAAAACATAAGAATACAAATAAATAAACATCTATCCAACCAATCAATTAAAGAAATAAAACCAGTAGCCAACAAAACAAATTGATGGCAGGGGTAAAGTGAAAGCATTATTAATGCTGGCTGGCTAATGTTTGATTTTATAATGGGCAAATGCATTATTATCCATATGTGGATAATAGTAATTTTGTCCATTACTGTACTGTATGTGTTTGGGGGGGGGGGGGGTTGTTTGGGGGGGGAGGCGGGGGGGGGTAGGGTTGTTGTGTTTATTTTTGTTTCTTGGGGGTAGGGGTATTGGGTGAAGGGGCTAGTAGCCCCAAGGATGGATGTTTAGGCCTTCCGGGGGGGGGGGGGGTAGCGGGACAGGTTAATCCCTTCATTGCCATATCGGTTCCCACAGCTATGGTAGTGAAGGGGTTAATTCCTCCTGCAACCTTCCAGGCAGCCTGGGACTACTACCCCCTTCATCCACCCCCTCTGACCCAGGAAACAAGCTATTGAGGTTTAACCGCTTCATTGCCTTAGCGGCTGTGTGCTAAGGTAATGAAGCTGTTTTAATATAAATTGTAATACTAGTGTAGATGAGCAAGGGGTCTCCAGAGCAGAACCGCGTTGATTTGAGGTCCGGGGACTCCCTGCTTCCCGAGATACAGGACCCGTTATGGGGTGCCGGTATCTCCTATTTCAGTTAAGGAACGTGCCCTATATAGTTAGCGCCTATAGTAATGGCCCAAGATTGTTCTCATTCGGGAAGTGGAGTGAACATGTGCTTAGCAGGAGTTCTCAGAGTAATAGCTCCGGAGCACAATATTATCGGCCCCACCAGCAGGTCCTTAGTAATCTCCTGATCCAGTATGCAAAAAGAAGTATGAAGTACACAGTAAGGGGATACTGATCCCAGAAAGCAGAGTATATTCCCAACCGGGGCCCGCTTGAGATGGGGCACTATTGACGCTATGCAGGAGATTGACAATCTTATCAATACTAAGGGAAACAAGCATAAGTACCTCTCCCCCAGTGTAGGAATGAGAACTACAATGGGCAGGAGCACATAGAAACGTTATGCTTTGCTACCAGTTAATATGTCTAACCTGAAGTATGTCCTTGTATGGCGAGCCTTATAAATGGCTGTGAATAAAGCTCTTGTTTGTACTATAAAAGTTCCTGCTGACCATCCTTATTCAATCTGCATATCCATGCCCAGACTTCACAGGCTCAGCACCCTGAACAGGTACGGGAGACTGAGCATTGCCATGTACATAGCTCAACTCAACGTAAACTCCTTTACAGCTGCGCAAGGAGGATTGCATATTGATAACTTGAAGTCAGACTGAGAACACTAATTAATTTACTGCTTTTCAAAGCATTGTAGACCACTCTGCCAGCAAAAAGTGTAGAGCGATCAATGTCAAAGACGACATGAAGAAATTAACAACTGAATTAAAGCAGAGAGAGATTAAAGTCCTGTAAGATAACATATACATTAATAAGGAATACAGTATGTTTTATAATCCTCAATTTAGCCTCTCTTACTTAAATTATGGGTGACAGAAAGAAGCACAAAGAACTACATAGTTTAATAGCCTAGAGGTCAGTGGAGGAAAAAAAATACATATTTCTATTATGCAGTAGAGTTGTTATTTGTTATAGATCTTTCTTGAAATATCAGTTGTAACTTGTTTTCATCAATATTTTCAGCACACAATCTTCATGTTAAATCCATTGTCTGTCTCATGTTGAAAGTTGAGGTTTGAAATGTCAGTTAATTAGAGCAGATGGAGGAGTGATAATATACAATAATTACAACATCTAATGGATTTATCAATCAAATGTATGCATGCCATAGTTCATATAACTGTATTATTGGCTTAACTAATATTTCACCATTTACAGTACATTGCCTGCATGTAGCATATATATATATATATATATATATAAAACCAGGTGTCCCACCAAGGAGACAAAAAACAGCACTCAAGGTATATTGCAAAAGTGTATTTGAAAAAAAGCAGGCACATATAAATCCAACATTTCGGTCCTGTATAGGACCTTCCTCAGGGGCGTCTTTATCTATATCTATATATATATATATATATATATATATAGTGCAGAATAAATGAGTTCTTCAGTATTCGGTGATACCTTTTTTATTGGACTAACAATTTATGTCATAGGACAAGCTTTCCAGAGTTCTCCTCTCTTCTTCAGGCCAGCAATACTGATATACAAAGGAATCTATGGCTAAAACAGTGTTTAATCCTTTGTATATCAGTATTGCTTGACTTGAAGAAGAGAGGAGAACTCTCGAAAGCTTGTCCTATGACATAAATTGTTAGTCCAATAAAAAAGGTATCACCGAATACTGAAGAACTCATTTATTCTGCATTATCGCAACTGGACTAACACGGCTATTTTCTGCTTTATATATATATATATATATATACACAAATTATATGGTGTATGGTTCAAATACATAGGACAGAGGAAAGAAAACATCTACTATAATATATGGTCCCGAATAATTAGTTGTGATGGCCCCCAATTTCAATATGAAGCAACCCTTTCACAGGAAGTAGATGGCATGAAAAATATGAAGAAACAAGTTCTACTGTACAGTACTTCTTTCTAGTAATTATAGGATCAATATATTCCGTGTCTGCAGATAATGCCTAAATGCCCTCGCTTTATGAATACTGTACCTTCCCAAGCTCCAGGCGTTTCCAAACTGATAATTGTCTCTCAGATTGAGGATTGTGGCTTTCCTATAGTTATATTCTATGTACACAAAGTGCATACAAGATACATTCGTTTTACCACAGACTTCTCCTTAAGGTGCATTGCAATCGAGACAACTGAAAATAAAATGTGGTGAAGGAAGAGTGTCTCTAGCACAGAGAAGGTTTCATTTACTAAAGTGAATACAATGAATGTTATTTTTGTATTATTATTTATGGTGCCAACATATTCCGCAGCACAATACAATGCTGGAGGAAGGACCACACTGTATTCTTCTTATTTATTATTATTGTTTATTTGTAAAGCGCCAACATATTCTGCAGTGCGGTACAATGGGGGTACAGAGATTTGATCATTACATTAACAGACTTACATACGAATAAGGACAAACACTCACAAACAGATGCAAAGAGGTAATGAGGGCCCTGCTCGTGAGAGCTTATAATCTAGAGGGACTGAGAGACAATGTTGAAACACCTCAGGTGTGAGTATGATCCAGCATGACCACTGATCCCATTAAGGTTTGAGGACACAGGTGTTAGGGGGTGTTACATAGCGTATAGATTGGTCCAGCCACACATAGCTGGTCCCAATTGGGTTGGGGGGAGGGGGGAGGGGGGGAGTGAATGTTAGAGGTATGCCAAATAGGATTCAAGATGACCCCTTGGTGAGTTTTCAGGGATTTTTTTAAATGTCTGAAAGCTGGGAAAGAGTACATGGTAGAGAATTCCAGAGATGGGGGGAGGAGGGGCAGCATGGGAGAAGTTTTGTAGGCGGGAGTGAGAGCAAGTAATAAGGCAGGAGGAAGGGCAGATGTCAGGGGCGTTAAGGGATATATTTGGTGATGAGCGCTGAGATTTAAGGTGGGGAGTGGGGGCAGCGTTATTTAGTTTTCTTACTAAATTGTATTCTAAAGGATAGGGGAAGCCAATGTAAGGATTTGCTTAGTGGAGCAGCAGAAGTGGAGCAGTAAGTGAGGTAAATGAATCTGGCAGCAGCATTTTGGAGGAATTGAAGTTGGGACAGATGGACAAGGGGGGTGCCAACTAGGAGACGGTTGTTGTAGTCATGGCGTGCCGAGATGAGTGAATTAGGGTTTTATTGCATCATGCATTAGAAAAGGGTTTATCCTGGCAATATTTTGGAGGTGGAGATGGCAGGACTTCGTGAGGGACTGAATGTGTGGAATGAAGGAGAGATCATAGTCAAAGACGACCACGACCACAACCAGCTTGAGCTGTTGAAGAGATTGAGTTGTTATTGACAGTGAGGGAGCGTTTGGGTGTAGGGGTGGCAGTGGAAAGGGGAAAGAGAATTAGTTCTGTTTTGGACATGTTAAGCTAACAGACGGGACATCTTCAGGAGAAGACATGTTCAGGTAACTGTGGGAAATCCAGGAGGAGATTGAAGAGAGACAGTTGGAGACACAGGACAGGAGACAGGGAGAGGACAAAGCCGGAGTAGTATGTTTGGGTGTCATTGGCATAGAGATGATACCGGAAGCCAAAAGTGTATTAGTTCACCAAGAAATAATGTGTAGAGTGGGAAGAGCAGAGAGCCAAGACCAGAGCCTTGTGGGACCCCAACAGAGAGGAGGGAAGAGGAGGAGACACTAAAGAAAGAAACAAGAAAGGAATGGTTGGATAAATATGACATGAACCAGGAGGATGCTGTGTCATGGAGGCCAATGGAGTGGAGAGTTTTCAGGAGAAGGGGGTGATCAACAGTGTTGAAGGCAGCCGAGAGATCCAGGAGAATTAGTATGGAGAAGTGACCCTTAAACGTAGTTTTTAGTTGCTCATTGGCCACTTGTGTTAGTGCTGACTCAGTGGAGTGTATACAGTAGGAAGGAAACCAGGTTGTAAAGAGTCAAGCAGGGAGTTAAAGAAGAGAAAGTAAGTCAGGCAGTTTTATACAAGTCACTCAAGCAGCTTGGAGACAAAGGGGAGAAGATAGGGCAGTAATTAGAGAGGGGGGCTTGGTAAAGAGAGGGTTGCTTTAGAATGGGCATGACGAGTACATGTTTAAAATGAGATTGGCATGTGCCGGAGGTGAGGGAGAGGTTAAAAAGGTGAGTTAAGATGGGGCTTAGTGTGCCAGAGACGGAGCACAGCAGATGTGAGGATCAAGGGGCAGATTGTAGGGCAAAATGATGAGACAAATATGGAGACCTAATTCTCAGTCACAGGGGAAAATCAGCTGAAGATGAATTTGTGTGTGAGGGGAGGTAGGTGATGCATATAGAGCTTGACATGATGAGATGTCATTTCTGATTGACTTGACCTTGTCTTTGAAGTACATGCACATGTAACATGAAAATACAGTACCTATACTGAGAGTTCTGCCAGAGAATGAGCTAACATTTTAACAAACCGCATAGGATTTGAAATGCTATAAGAAAGGCTGTGAGTGCATCAGAAGCTGAAGCAGCAAACCTGGCTTATTATTATTTTAATTTTTGACCCCTCCTCTCCCCCTTAAAAGAAATTAAATAAAAATTATTTATATATATATTTGGTGCCGCGATGGTACGCGGTGGCGGCGATGCGTTTGGGCAGCGCTCTGAAAACAGCAAGTAGCCTGGGAGGATCCTGAATGGGACACCCGCAGCGTTAATCCTTTAGACTCATCATCAAGAAGCCGAAGAGTGTGAAGAGGCTGCGCAGAAGTGTCCCAGGGAGAAGCAGTCTCTCTCCCGGTCTCCCCGAGCAGCTCTGAAGGTAGGAAGCACTGAGAAGCAGTGTCTGGTCTGTCCAGCCCTTTGATGATGTAGATGCCTGAATATGGGGCTCTACGTCAGGAGGGGAAATACTATAGGACTATATTCGGTCATCTACATCAGCGGTGCGCAAAGTGGGGGGCGCGACCCCCAGGGGTGGCGGGAGATTGTGCTTGGGGGGGCGCGGGCAGTTGCAGAGGCCCCGCGCTCTTCCCCCAGGCATTTAAATTAAATGCTGGGGGATCGCGTGAGGCCCCTGCAACTGTTTACTTACCGGGATTCAGCTGTCTGTGTTGCGACGCCGCGGCACCATGTGACCTGACGTCACACGCCCACGCAGCGTCATCTGACGCGGATAAAGGTAGGCAGGGGGGCGCGAGAGCCGGGGGCAGAGAGACATGGGGGCGCAGCACAAAAAGTTTGCGCTCCCCTGATCTGCATCATCCAGGGGGCGTGACAGTAGACTATTTCACTACATTGTAAACAAAAGGCTTCATAACCATTTGTTCACCTGATTGCTACAATACATCTACAATGCTGTATGACTCGGAAGCATGTACAGTTATGTCTTTGAAAAAATATCACACTAATCATATTGGATCTGTAAAATAACCTGCAACAAAATTAAAAACATATATAGCTATAACCAGTGTTCGACAAACCTATACATTTGCTCGTCCCGGGCGAGTGGATTTAACCCCCGGGCGAGTAAATATTGGCCCAAGCAGCACACGTTTGGTACTAGGTGGCGAGTAGATTTTTTGGTGATTTGTCAACCACTGGCTATAACTGCATCAAATCAACATTAGGTGAGGTTTGGGTGTTCATCAAGCTTAGCAAAAGTTAGAAAATAATAGCCATGGGTTTTGAAGCGACCTGTAACCCCGGCCACACTTTGGTTTATCATTAGGTCAGAAACCATCACAACTCTGCCTTGGAATCTTCTGGTGGAGGAAACATTTCCTAATACTAATCCACATTAGGTTAATGCAGAACGTTCTCATGCCAGGACCTACGGTATTTTAACATACATTTGTAGAACTGTGAGTTTCCAAGAGTTGTCATTCTCCAAGAGATCCCCTGAATAAAGTAATGGAGAAAACATGTTTCCCGGGGCCTTGCAGCTATACAAAAAAAGGAAGTCTGTTTTAAACAAAACTCCTTACAAATGTGTTTTTATAACATAAAAGTATCATAACTGTGGTATATAGAGAACCTTGACCTGCTCTTTCAAGGAATTCTGCTATTCTGCAATCAAGCACAAGGCAATTGATTTTTAAGGGCACTTCTGTAAGGAGATGGAGTATTGCAAGACTGGAAACGCGCACACATTTTCAGAACTCGAGTAATAATAATGTCACGATCATGCAATTCTTTCTAGCTACTTCCAATTATAAATATATGAATCACAGGTTTCAGGTCACCACACAAACAACCACAGCATCCTCCAATGCAAATTCATCAAAACTGTAGCCACCTTTAAAATCAGACCAGAAAGACAGAAATTGTGGTACTAAAAAAAACACAGAAGATTATATTTTACTTTAAATATTATGCTTTCATGTATTTTCTGTTATAAATGTTATCAAATGTAAGAGTGATTCGTAGACCCAGATCAGCGAAGCTCTATTGTCATTTAAAGTAGTGTTAATCTAACCTAACTTCACATTAACAATAATGGTGTTAAAAAAATATCACAGGACAATCCTATAATATTAAGCCATGTTTTTTTCCCCATAAAGATCAAAGCATTAACTATAACACACATTAGTAACTATGATATACATATTGTATGCAAATGAGGCTGTATCATAACATTGCATATCAACTAAACACTGTTAAAGTGAACAAGGGGACTTCACGTTACGATATAATTATACCAAAACATGGAGTTACTCCTTTTCATGCTCCCAAATATGGCTTGTGCAGTGTCTGGATGTGTGTAACACCACAGTTAGGCCTTGGATACAGTGGGCGCACGCGCGCAACAGAGCGCATGGCATCACGCGCGCCTGTCGGACAAGCGATCTGTGGCCTGTGATCCACAGCGATGGGAAGGCATGGCAGAGGCGTGGCCATGATGTCACGTGAGCAATTCGCCCTCATTGGCTGAACCGCCCACGTAACCCGGCCATTGCGCTTTATCGCCCGCTCTATGGCCTGCCTCATTGAGGTGCAGGCTTTTGTTTGCGCTGTGCGCACAGTATTGACGCGGCCTTAGGCATAATCTAAAGAACATAGCGTTATTTCCAGCACTATTTCCATCTTCTCTTCTCTCTCTCTCTGCATTTCAGCAAAAGCCCTATTTTGGGGTCTGTATAGGAGTTACTTCAAGATTGACATAAAATCACATTACTGATACATAAGATAAATGTCTTGACATTAAGACTGAATGAGATGTAGTTTAGACTTGTTTTCCCACAGTATAAACTTTGAGGATACCATGTCAACTCAGGGAACATAAAGTACATTGCTGTTCTAGGTAACATCACATTAGGAGTCCTGACTTAACAGAGCTTTGTGGATTTAGCCCAAAGATTCTAATATTTTGGCAACTTGCATAGGTAAGTCTGTTCTGCATCTATTGATTCTGCACTCCCCCTTTCCTGAAATGACATTATTTCCCCCACTTTACAAATTCCCTTCCACAAGCTTCGGAAAATCTAGCTGACAAAAAGGAGGCAGAACTCTTTGCAAAGTTACACAACATTTACTGAGCGTGTGCATGCAGATCTGATTCACTTCTCTCTCTGCTGACTCTGGAATGTGAATCAGTGTTATTTGCTTTCCAACTGAAGTGCACCTTAATTCCAGGCTAATAAAGGGAGCCAAGCATACTTTTGGTTCGATTAAAACCAAATGACTGTGGAAACAAAGAGGAAAAAAAGGTAGAGGTTATTAAATTGCATCACAGCAGATCAGCTTTAACAGCGTTTTTAATGCCTTCATGATAATACAGTCAGAGGAAGGAAGAGTTGGCCCCCTTCCAACATTGGGGGAAGAGGCAGCTGGGAACTGCTCTTGCAGGCTGCAAAGCTTCTCAGTCTATCTCATTCTGTTTGCACTGCAGGGTACTGCAGAGCTGTGCTCGCTATAAACCTGTAGCTTCTTTGTAGTTCAACTGCAGCAACAATAAGAAGAAAATATATCCTAACAAGGGAGAAAAAGGAGAAATGAAACCAAGGCGTGAAAGAGAAGAATGCATTACTGACTTCTGCAAATATACCAGCTCCAATCTGGGATGTGTTAAGTGTGTCAAAACGATTTGAAAGAGCGAGAAAGAAAATTGACACTTGGTTCTGCATCCCTGAGGGGAAAGAAGAAGTCTCAACCCAGCAAGTCACAGAAGGACAAATCCTGTGCAGCGTTAACCCAGAGGTTTTTTGTTATCTCGCCTCTATCCTTGCTGTCAGTGTGTGGGTTTCCTCTGTAGAAGAGTGTGACAAGCACTGACAGTGACAGACGCTGTCTGTTTTATCACAGTGCAGTGAGGGGCAGGATGCCAGTGCTGGACAGGTGCTTTAACTCAGCGGAGCTAGGCAGGAGGTGGAGGACAGGTGAAGAACTTCTGCCACCATCCATGGGTAGTTTAGCAGCCTATCACCCAGGAAGCCTGGCCTGCGAATTGCCTGAGATAATAAGGATGGTGAAACTCCTTTGGAAGTCGAAGAGTGGTCTGCAGAGTGTTAAGCAGAGAGAGCTCCTGGCCAATGAAGAAGCACTTGGAGGTTTACCAGGTAATGTAAGATTCTAGAGTGCTAACATGATATAAATGTTACAGCAGAGTATTGGCACAACTACCTGATCTACACTATATTTAAGTTATACGATTTAAAAAGGGTGATACAAAAAAATATTCTTTTTAAAAAAAAAATGTTAATGTGTAGATAAATAAAAAGGAGAGATAACTCCACAGCTTCCCCCTTCCCCTGAACTGTCCAAACTTCACTGAATATGCAACATGCTCTCTTGTTTTACGGAACATATTTTTGTTTTGTTTTATACGTTTGTACTCCCCTCACTGTCCGCAGTATACTGCACATTTGCATCCGGCACTAAAATAGTTAAGCCTTCTGCAAACATGTTACTCTTCTCTCTTCCATATTCTGGCCATATCTGCTTTTATATTTTATACTTTAAAAATATATATTATTTCTTCTCATTGTATTAATGGTATTGTTGCCAAAGTTCTTACATCTGTATTATATGGTTTCTAAGGCGACATTTTAAAAATAAGATCTTTATTAGTTTAGAGATGCAGCGTTTTCATGATCCTTGGGTTTGAAGCTCACAAGACTTATGGTCTGTATCCTACATTTACTTTTCTATTTCATTGTGCATTCTTTGAATACGTTCAGTATATTGTTCTGTCGCTGTCTTTATCAGATGTAAATGTTAACCAAATCAGAGTACAGTAGATGTTAACCTAACAATAGGATGGGAGAATTCTGCATTATTCTAGATAGACATTGTTTAGCTAGTTGTAGACTAGAAGATTGCAGTATGACTTGGAGCACTTTAATGGTGGTAGGTGGATGCTTTCCTATCACCTTTCATCTCATCCCTTTCCTACTGTATGCATTGTTGGCACCTGGTTATGGCTTATGGTTGCTTGGTCAAATATCAGGCAGCTACCCACAAAGTCCTTTTTATTGCAATTGACAAGTGTTATGTATTCTTGATTCTGCTATCAGTTTACCAAGATCTTTTGCATGGCAAAATGTAATTAATAGAAATAATTAATAATTAGCAGAAACAATATCATATCACCGTGACAAACATCTTGGAAAAACAAGTGCTTCACTGTCCTATAACTATAAAATGGCATAACAATAAGGGTAAAGAAGAGTACCATCCTTTTAAATATGGGGATAAAGCTGATTAGAGATACTATACACAGCGCTTTGTACCTTATGCAATATTATCAGCCTGTCTCCATGTCATTGTTAGTTTGTGGTCTAGCCCAGTGGTCTTCAAATGGGGGTCCGTGACAGAATTTTGACCAGTCCACGAAGGATCACTGCCACGCTCCCACTCCCCTCCCAGGCAAATTCCTCTTCCCTCTGATTGAGAGAGAGGAGTCGAGTGTGAGATGGAGGGGGGGGGGGTTGAGTGAGAGGGAGGGGGATTGAGTGAGAGTGGAATGTAGAGTGTGAGGAGTAGAGAGTATAGAGTGGGGTTGAGTGAGGGAGTGGGGTTGAGTGTGAGATGGGGGTGTTGAGTGTGATGAGAGGTATTGAGTGTGGAGAGGGGGGGTTGAGTGTGGGGGTTTGCATGATGGAGGGGGATTGAGTGTGTGGAGAGCAATGTTGAGTGAGAGGGTGGGGGATTGAGTAAATGTAAAATTTTGATTTGATTAAAAAAGAAATGATACATACGGTAGTGTATTTTAAATGTCATCCCTATTACAGTATTAACCGGTCATACAATTTTATTTCTTTTTTTTGCCAGTCTTCTTTAGGCAAAAGCTTGGAGACAGCTTGTCTAACCCACTTTTTCCATTTTCCATGTACTAGTGATGACATGATCCTGAAGACGGAATATACTGTTGTCATCTTAAAGGTTAAAACTGTGAGCATGCATATACACCATTTCTACATCTTGATTACTCCTTGCTATCATTTAGTGTTGGTTACATATGAGATTCTTGTACTTAGCCACGTGTGGTGGGGGATGATTACATGTGTGTATGTATGTGTGCATATATATATATATATATATATATATATATAGGTACAGCGGGGGAGGCACGGTACAGCGGGGGAGGCACAGTACAGCGGGGGAGGCACGGTACAGCGGGGGAGGCACGGTACATCCCGAGCGGAGGGTCTGGTCGCTCTGCTTGATGAGCTCCTGCAGCTGCCGCAGAACATTCACCTTCACGTCCTCCAGCTCCTGCTTCTGAGTTTTGGCATCTGCGATGCACGTGCGGTAAGTAGCCATGGCTTCATCTGCCTGCGGGGACAAAGGGGGAGCGTGTGCACAGACAGGGGAGAAGGGACAGTGCATTCAGAGGGGGCATGGGTACTGGGACAGTAGGGGTAGATTTGGCTGTTTTTTAAAATAAAGGTTAAGCCCGCCATTACCCCTACCTGCCAATAATATGACGTATTTATGTATGTACAGATTATGGTCCCTGTCCTGTATCCGTATACTGTGCCCACTTTGGGCTGATATATTCTGTAGCCTGGTTCCAGCACTTCAGGAACCAGGGGTTAACTGTATGCGGAAAAACACAAATCTCGGAGCGCAAATGTCCTCCGGTATAAACTATTTTGCCGCCGCACTGTTAAACTGAGGACCATGACGTCATCACTACCCGACGCGCGTTTCATTCAGACACGAACTTCTTCGCCTCACTGTATATATAGTCACGCACAGAGTATTATCCTGTTAGGTAATACCTTACTAGTACTATTACCTTGAACATTTCACTACCATCAACAGTATCTCTGATAGTGACTTCTATCAAAGGTTTGTCCTATTAGAGAGACAGTGGAATTATCCCCACTCTATACAGCTGTTAAGATACAACGCGCTTATTAGGTTTTAAGTTTAAATTTCTTATGTTTTTGAATTAAATATTATAATGATGTATTTAGTGGAGGTGAAGTGCCTAAATACGGGTACTCCATCTCTTTCCAGTGACTAACCAGGTTTACAGCTAGTTATATTATTTGAGTAAGGTTGAGTGCATTACTTTAGGGATCTTTTTCCGTGTCTCTTGCCAACATATGTTATCCCTAGATGCACCCCTCTAAATATAGCATCACCAGGCTGAGCAGGGGTCACCCCCCTTTGTGTGTGTATACAAGTATCCAGCCTCAAAACAAGGAGATCCTGGTCGAGATTAGGTGAGTGGCTTTGAACATCATTGTAGAGCGAGGCCGGCTATGGACTCAGGTGTGGTGGAAGTGGCTCACCGCTGGAGGATCATTGTCCCACCCAGACACTGAGTTGCCTATCCCTTCAGGCGGGTATTGGGAAGATAAGGGGAACCGTGGCAGGGACTGTGCTCTGTAGGCATGATTCCCATTGGTCCGTTCAAATGCCCCGCTCGACTTAAGCCCACCCCTGTGGCCTGTCCTGGAAGTCCGGTAACCGCTCCTCGCTCTGGTTTGGTCCAACAGAGACGAGCCCTCACTCTCTGATTGGAATCCAAAGACAATCCGCTATGGGATTGGTCGGGCCTATACCGAGGGATATATCCATAGGAAACCGGCTTTGGTTCCAGAGACATGTTGTAGAATACTCGGAGAGCCGAAGTAGACACTTTAAATATCAGAAGTCATCAGAGGGTGTTCCGGAGACTTGCGGAGGAGTTTGAAGGGAGGCGACGGGGGGGGAATGTAAAACTGCTGACTAGCAGAGAGCACGGCAGTGCTGCCCCTACCATCGAGGACAACAACGGCGCAAGTTGGGAACGTGTATCGGGGTAAACTTCTGGACGTAGGTCCCCGCACCTAGGGCTTTAGGTTGTTCTCCCAGTTACCCCAGTTGGGTGAGTTTGTGTGGGTCTGATGTACTGGAAGTTTGTGGAATTTCTTTTTCAATAAATTCACTTTTGTGCAACTCTGCAGTTCTGTCTTGTTTATTGATCCCTGGTGTAATAGTCCTGGTCTCCCGTGACCGGTACCTGGAGGGAGTGTGCGCTCAGGGAGTGGGAGACGGGGGTAGAGGGTGTGGGGGGGGTTGCCCCGTTCTCTGCCTCTCCTCGTTTCTTCTACAGCTCTACCGACCCCGTTCTTTTCTCTTTGGTCCTGCTCCCTCTCCACAGCACTCTTCATCCGTGCCCTACCACTCCTCCTTTCTCTCCCTCTGCTCCCCACTCCCTCTTCACTTCACTGCTTCGCTTCCCTCCACCCAACTTCCTCTCCCGCCCTCTTCACCCTGTTGCCTCACCTTGCTCTTCCACTCCCCCCTCACCCAGTTTTCTCTTCCCCCTCACCCTATTTTTGGCCTCCTCCTCTGCCCTCCTCTTCTTGTCTAGTGACCGGGCCCCGCTGTGGCTCTGCTCCTCCTCTGCCCGTGCCATGCTGTACTGCGCCCTCTCGAGCTCCTCACTGCGCTGCATGTACGCCTGCTTTGCCTTGCGCAGGTTGGTCTCAGCCTCCATCTGTTGGGGGAAATAGAGGGGGTGAGCAGCAGAGAGAGCAGCACAGAGCCGTGCATCAGAAGGGGGGCAGGGAGAGCACACATACAAAGTTCTTCCGCAGAGAGGGGAGCGTACGGACACAAAGAACGCTGCAGAGAGCCGATGCGCACGGCACTCACCAGCTTACGCTGAGCGCGCTCCCACTGCTCCTTCACCTCCTTCCGACGCTTCTCATGTTCCAAACGCCTCATGTTCACCGGCTGAAGTGAGCGGAGAGAGAACGTGTGAGGACCACTGGTGTGTGTGTGAGTGTGTGTGTGAGTGTGTGTGTGTGTGTGTGTGTGTGTGTGTGTGTGTGAACATGCACAAAGATATGTGTTTACCTGCAGAAAGGTTTGGTACTGTGTGTATGTATGTACTGTATTTTTGTGTATGTACGTTTGATGTTGTGTGTATATATACACACGAGTATGTATATATAAGTATGTATAAGTATGTATGTATATTTATGAATATATATATATATATACATGTAGAGGTATCATTACCGTGTTAGCCGAGCTTCAATAATCAAAAATAAATAGATGATACCGTTCTGTGGCTAACGAAATGCTTTTATTTGTGCGAGCTTTCGAGATACACTGATCTCTTCTTCCGACGGTGTTACAAAGAATGAAGCAAGCAAAAGGTATACTATACGGTATAGTATACAGCAGGCATGTAGGCACACAGAACCCCGCCCCCCTACCTCTGGTAGTTGCTACTGCTGCTGGGGGGATCATGTAGGGCGGATGCTGGGGTAAGTCCGGGGGGAACTGCTGGAGAAGCATGGGGGAAGTGGGTGGACTGCTGCGGGGGAAGTACGGTGGCTGCTGGGGGATCGCTGGGGCTAGTACGGTGGCTGCTGGGGATCGTGTAGGGCTGCCGGCGCCTCACACCACCTCCTCCCGATCGGGCGCGCGGCGGCCATTTTTTTTAAATTAGCACGACCCCGGTTATAGCAGTTGCTTTAGCAGGGCCAGAGAAAATGATTTCGAGGGCCTTATATGACCCTCGGGCCTGACGTTCCCCACCCCTGCCCTAGGGTCTTATCCTTGATCCAATGATTACCAGTAGAGCTGTATCAGGCCCTTTATACCATATCACCTTCTGTATTTAGAGTGATTATTGTAGGATATAATAGAGGCCGTTTGTACATGATACCAGGATTAGCTGTGGGCAAACATGCGCTATCATCAGGTTTCAATTAGGTTGTGTTTTCTATAATTATCATTAAAATGTATTTGTTTTGGATTTCTATCTCTAGTGAGTGCATCAATAGGGATTCTGTTCCGCGTTTCTCCATGTACACGATTTATCCCTGATAGCACCACGCCCACATTTCTATCTCGTACCCCATCGGCTGAGCGGGGGTTATCCAGCCTCTCTCCCCCCTCCCCTGATCTAAACAATAACAGTACATGACAGCGGGACATCAATGTACATAATCACAAGTGGAATAGCACACAAAATATATGTATATTAACAGAACACTTACTGGGTATTTCTGTCATGGTGGATGTAGCATTGGGCTTCTCTGCTGTCTGTTATATGTATATTAATAGCAACTGTAAATATTACTGTATTCTCATTTGCATGTCTTAGACAGGTCTGCAACCCTGTCTTTCCCCATTATCACCCAGCACACAGCGTTTCCACTGCAGAAAGGGATTCTGGGAAATTACATGCAAATGAGCAAACAGTGCCACCTTTTGTCTCAAGCTCGTATTACACAAGCAAATCCTCAAGCCAATGCATACTGTTTTAAACACTGCTTTTAGACAGAGATGAGATGCAAAGCCAGTAAACCCACTCACAGACATGTTTCAACCTTGATGGGTATCAAGCGGTTGGTTGTGCTGGCTAAGCAGGTTTGAGACTAGACTAGGTATTCACCACAATTATTAAGGTTATGGTGGGTAAAAAAAGTGACAAAAACCCTCCACAGTAAAGCATATAGCAACTGTAAATATTATATATATATATATTATCTCTTGCTGTGCATGTAATGTCTTGTATATAATGTATATACCCTGTTCACTTATGTAACTATGTATTGTAACCATGTATTATTTGTCATCGTAACTCTGCCCAGGACATACTTGAAAACAAGGGGTAACTCTCAATGTATTACTTCATGGTAAAACATTTTATAAATAAATAAATACTTTTTTTTTTACTTTAATTATAAATGGGTTGTTGTGTGAGCATACAGATGGCAATTATGGTGGTAAAATAAATACAACCTTAACTGAATGTACATAAAGTTTACATTTAATTTTCTGCTTCAGTCTTAAGCATTTTTATTGATCTACATTACATTACATTAGATTAGATTTTCATTGCATGCCTCTGTTTTCATATCACTAATTGACTATCATTCAAACATACTAAAAATATTCTATAACAATTCCTGCCCAGTTAATATGCATGGCTTTGCTGTTTAGTGATCCATTTGGCCTTGTTTTACTTATCCTTCTGAAAGAGTTATCCCCAGCTAGATCCCAGAAAAAAAGTTATTGGTGGAGGCATGTAGAGTACAGGAATTCAGCTGTGCTTGGGAGACCACAATGGTTAAAGGGGATCTAATGTTTTATAACAGCTCAAAATATATAAAACAGGGTCAGCCAAGTGGCCCTCATCTGCCCGATTTCAGTGTTTCTGTTTCTGTGCTGATTGGCCATCTTTATAACAAAAATTACGTTTACAGATGCCCTTTTCAGCTAAGACACTGAAAAAAAAAAATGAATTCTTGGAGTTCTTACCTTGGCCCCACGCTCTGCCTCTGATAGGACTTAGGCTGTGCTTATACCAGCGGCGCGCAAGGGCACGACGCCGCGCACCGCCAGAACAAATTCATGATTTTTAATGTGCATGCACATACTGCTCGCGACCGCGTGCGGCATCCAAGCGCGCAAATTCAGATCTCAGAAATTTATTTTCCCGAGCGACGGCCGCATCACGTGAGCGGTGCAGCCAATGAGGGAGAAACCGCTCAGGTGACATCATGGCCACGCCTCCGCCATGCCTCCCGATGCCTTCTGCCTGTAGTGCAGGTTTCGGGCATGCGGATTGCCCTGTGACTTCACGAGGGAGCGTGTGCGCCCTGGCGGAGCTGATATAATCAAGGCCTAAAAAGTAGAAGAGCTCCAGTTCTCTGCAGTGACAGTACTCAGATTAGTATCAGAAGATCTGTGTAATTTGCTCATTAAATTCCCAGAAATATTTAGCAACAGTATGATATTAAATATCATCATAGCAAAAGATTATGCTTAGGAATTTCATATACCTTATTACAAATGTATGAAATTATGACAGTTCAATTCTCGTCTGAATTCAAAATGTTTTGCAATCTCTTGTTTTGTTGATTTGTGAGTGAAATTCTGGTGACTTCTAGGAAAACGTTGTTCAACATAACTACACACTGCTGAGTCCATAAGGATTAAATAAATGAACTCAAGCGGGTTGCTAGTTCTGTAGTTGGATAATGCAACAAGCTGTAGTTTAAAAACAACAATTGTTTCAAAGGGAGGAAACTAAAAGTGGCACACTTGGTGTTTTTATTTGTGTGTCAAAGCCTAGAATCATGTGGTCTGCACTCCAGTTTCAAGAGTTCCCAAGGAGTCGCTAAGCTTCAATTAGGGGTATTGGCGCTCTACCCAGGAGTGGTCGTACTACCAAAATCTCTTCAAGAACAAACCAGCAAATCACCCAGGAAGTCACAAAGAACTCCAGAGTAACATCAAGGGATCTGCAGGCCACTCTCACCTTGGCCAATAGGAGTGTTCCTGACTCCACTATCAGAAAACACTGAACAAGAATGGTGTTCATGGAAGAATAGCCAGGAGGAAACCACTGAAACAAAGAATAAAGCGCAAGAAATAATAGGATATAGTCAAGCTGCTGGTAGAACACCAACGGTCTCCCCAAACTGTAACTCTAACAAAACTAAACCAAAAAGTGCTCGTGTGCAAAGTGACCAAAAATATACAGTGAAATGTGCATATAGACCCAGTGAAAGATTAACACTGAAAACACATAATACTGTTACTCCATATGCAGGGATCCTCTGGTTCGTGGACTCCTTGTTGTCCTCATACAGTATGAAGAAGAAGACACAAAAGCAAAGGGTATAGTGCCTTAACATTTTACTGAAAATAACAAACAACACAGAGGGGAAAGGAAAAAACCTCACACTTTCCCTGCTGGTAAGTAAGCAAGAAGTGACTTTGGGCGCACTTCAACCCTACTCCCGAATCAACTGCTCGGCCTGCAGGTACACACGTGTACCGGTTTCCCCTGTCAGCATCTCTCACCCACGATCGGAGTCCCCCGTCTGTTCGGCGCATAACAGCCATCTCAGCCAATCAAGATCTCACAAAGGTTAGTGTAGGGTTGACACAGTGGCCTCAAACAGTCAAAAGGCCCAACGCGTTTCATCATACGACTTCTTCTGGGGATAACCTGAAAACTAACACCCTGCTATTAGTAGTAATTTAATATGGATAGCAACCGCCACTGGAAATAAGAGGGGGTTAACTTTGCTGTCCTTACTCCCATGTGTTGTAGTTGAAAGGGGCACTCGCATGTTTCCAGGTACTCAGCTGCCATGGGTGCTCCGGCTGCCACAGCAACCAGCATTCAATCAGGAAAAATATGACTCTCGAAGACTTTTTGAAACATTGAAGAATTTATTGAGCTATCAGATAGTGTTGGACCGGGTCCTACATTTTTTTAAAACCGGGTAATGGGTACCCGGAGGATTTGGCACCTTGCACCCGGCCGAATACCCGGCTTTTCACTTACCTGGGGGTGGAGGAAACTTACCTGGGGTGGAGGAAGCCCGCAGCGACATCTGAACAGGTAAGCAGAGGTGCGGATGGCGGTGTGGCAGCATCAGCGGTCAGTGTTGAGCCCGCGTGGGAGCTGCAGGACTCCATACTGCACTGTGAGCTGAGACCATGTAACCGGCTGTCCAATAGGAAAGCTTCTTCTCCTGCTCCGGTCACATGGTCTCAGCTCACAGTGCAGTATGGAGTCCTGCAGCTCCCGCGCGGGCTCCACATGACTGTGATGCTGCCCCACCGCCCCCGCACCTCTGCTTACCTGTTCAGATGTCGCCACGGGCCACCTACTTAGCTACAGTATGTATGTATTTCCCTGGTTGTCTTTGCGAACTGAGGCAATATTGATACATTCTGCGTATTCACAGCAATAAGATATGCCATATAAATCATGTTGACCTAAATGACTGTGAATGATAAGGGTAAAGGTTTATCAAAATGTACAGATACAAAAATATATAATAACAGTATGCCTACAGTCCGGGACCACAACTTTTTGGGCAATGCTCATTTGCAAAATTCAGAAGGAATAAATAATTCACTAAGGTACTTATAAAGAAAGATTTCTGATTCAGAACTACAGCCATCATCATGGCAGGTCCATCATCATGGCAGGTTCATCATCATGGCAGGTTCATCATCATGGCAGACACATGATGGATCTATATCTGTTACCGTATATTGCCCTATAACAATTACATGTGAAATTATCATGCTTAACAATGTTGAAATATCTGCAGCTATATTTCCTCACTCTGCCTTGTAAAACGATGTGAAAGTGTGATGAGGTAACTTTCACATAGCATTATGATTCCCTTGCTAGAGATGAAAAGTATCTATAAGTTACAAAATCCTGTAAGAGAGATAAAGTGGATGTTGATATAACATTAAGAGTCGAAAAAGAACTGTATTGAAAGAAGCCTGTAGGCCATATGAGTCAGAGCAGAAAAACAAGTATGACCTAAGGATTTGGCGGGTTGCAAAAGTCTTTTGTCTTATTTGTAGACATGACAAATGGTGGATCTTGAAATAATAGCCAAAAAGGAGCAATATGATATTATAGACATTACTGAAATGTGGTGGGAGGAAACTCAAGACTGGGCAGTTCATTTTTTTCGAATCAAGGATCAAGCAAATAGAAGAGGAGGTGGAGTATGTTTATATGTGTAGCAGTGTTTCCTCCACCCTTTGGGAGATTTCCCCGGCTACCAGGTGTCCAGTGGTGCTAAGTACCTGTTGGCTCACAGTAGATCTGAGATTCCGCCGATGTTGTTGGGGAAACAGGACAGGCTTTAGGGGTGATAGCTGGTTCCCCTGCATTCTCATGTCAGCTCCTCCTTCTGCCGCAGGCTCCAGGAGTTCTAAAGGCAGTCCCTGCATAAGAACTCTCTCATACTCCCCCAGACAGACTGCACGCCCAGGCAGAAGTAAATTTGATATCAGGAACAGTCTTTATTCTTTCTGCATACAGCATACACTGGATACACAGCATACTCGCTCACTGGTCTCCAGGATTAGGATGGTCCCTGAACTCAAATCCCCAGACATGGACACCGAGGGCAGTCCTAGCTCTTCCCCTACTCCCTGGCGGAGCAGGGGGTATGATACTTACTCCCACTTCCCTAGGGGAGGGGATAGAAGGTGGATCCCGGTTATAACACGGTCTTGGGGTTGTGGACCCCAAGGACCACGTTGTAAGAGGTTTAGCTGTATATGGAGAGAGGTGAACCCCCAGGCCAGGGATTTTACCTTCTACTCATCCCCCCACCAAACATACTTGCGTATCGTCTATATTTTTATAAGCGCAGGTCTGATCCCTCAGGTCTTTGATTCAAATATTCACAATATAACCTGGTCAGATCACGCCCCAGTAGATTCTACGATCACAAATCTGAATATCATGGCACTCAGGGCAGCTTCGAGACTAAATTAGTCTCTTCTCAAGGTTCCGGAGGTTCTGAATGATGTTACCAGGGAAGTAGAGGCTTTTTTCCAGACCAATGAGGGAAGTGTGCCATCGCTGGCAACAATGTGGGAGGCTCACAAGGCTACAATCAGGGGGGTACCTTATATCTATTGCCTCAGGTAGGAAGAGGGCCCGACAGTTAGAGATTGACTCTCTCCAAACCAAGATTAATGCTGTCTCTAAACTTCACAAAAATAACCAGTCCCCAGAGACGTTGCTATCTCTTAATGAAACTAGAGCACAGCTCAATATGTTTCTAACTGCGAAAGCAGAACAGTCTGGTCAAAGAGAAAATTCTATGAAAAAGCGAATAAAGCAGACTCCCTCCTGGCAGCAAAATTATGAAACAAGCGCCCCTCCTATAATATCCACTCAATTAGACTGCTGTCGGGCTCTTTAACCTCAAACCCAAAAGTAATAGTAAGAGAATTCCAAGACTATTACTCTAAACTATACAATGGTAAAAAAAGTACTACATGATGCCCAAACCGGGACCAAAATAGCTACAGTAGCTATCTCCAGTCCGCCGATCTACCTTCTCTGTCTGAGGCCCAACAAGGAGTTCTGAACCAATATATAACTTTAGAAGAAGTCAAACTGGTAATCAAGGATTTAAAAGCCTCAAAAGCTCCAGGCCCAGATTGGTTCTCAAGTTTATATTATAAAAAATGTAGTGACACTCTCTCCTCCCATCTGCTCAGGTTGTTCAACTCTATTATAGTTGACTCTGCTTTTCCAACAAATATGCTGCAAACTTTAATTTCCCTTATCTACAAGGAGGGAAAGGCCCCTCAGCTTGTGGAAGCTACCGCCTAATATCTTTAATTAACTCAGATATTAAAATCTTTTCAAAAATTTTGGCCAATAGATTAGTAAAGATTCTCCACTCTTTGGTCCACGCCGATCAGGTGGAATTTATTACAGGCAGAAAAGCCGTGGACAATATTAGGTGGATTAGAGATATCATGGCATGGGCAGCACAGAAAGGTGAACACACCATGTTGCATAGCCTTGACGCTGAGAAGGCCTTTGATCATATTCATTGAATATAAATGGAGGAAACATTGAAGGCCTTCGGTTTTCAGGAATATTCCTCAAAGCAGTAATGGCCCTTTACTCAAATCCCACTGCAATTGTAAAAAGTCAGGGCTTCCCTCCTCTCAATTTCAGATAAAAAGTGGTACAAGGCAGGGTTGCCCACTGTCCTCACTTATTTTCGCCCTTTGTATGGAGCCGCTTGCGGCACATATACGCCATAACCCTAATATCTCCGATCTTGAGGTGGGGTATCAGTTATATAAGCTGGCCCTTTTTGCTGATGATATTATTCTAAAGATATCAAAACCCTTAACAACCCTACGAAACTTGTTCAACAAAACATCTATTTTAAATAAACTATCGGGTTTCAAGATAAATAGTAATTCAGAGGCACTAAATTTCAATCTAAGGCAGGAGACAGTTAACCTAATCAAATAAAATTTTGATTTCAGATGGCAGCAATCCTCACTCAAATACCTGGGATTCTTTTTAACGAAGGACTATGACTTGCTGTACCAGGCTAACTATCCCAAAATATTGATAGTATTAAATGCCAAACTAGCGGTTTGGACTAAATGTAATATCTCTTGGATGGGGAGAGTCCAATCAGTGAAGATGAATTTGTTGCCCAGGTTGCTCTACCCATTTCAGACTCTCCCTATACTTATTGTGACATCAGATATAACCAAACTCCAATCTTTGGTCTCTACTGTAAATTAATTTGGAATAACAAGAGACCCAGACTTAACTGCAAGCTGCTAACCAGACCCACCAGAGCAGGAGGCCTGGCACTTCCTTGTCTTCTCTCGTATTACATGGCTGCGCAAGCAAGTCAATGGGTAGCTTGGCATGCAAATCCATCACTCAGGAGATGGGTCTCCCTGGAGGCACATTTGATACGCTCCACTCCTGTAGAAAATATTCTGTAGCTCTCTAACCGGATAGGCCTTTTGAAGCATTCCTCCTTGCCAGCAATCACGCACTCTCTCAGACTATGTGACAGACTCAAATTTAAATACAAGTTTAGCAACCCAAACTCCCTGATGACCCCTTTCTTTGGGAACAGGGATTTTCCCCCGGGATTACCCAAACAATCCTTTGCGAAGTAACGGCAAGCAAATATCTTTAGACTATTCGATTTTAGCCATGATCTTAAAGTGACACCTTTTGATAAAATGGTTAAGGATAAAGGGATAAATCTTTTGTTATCTCCAGCTAAGGGCCTTTTATGCTAAAATCAGGCCCACAAGTCCCGTCTCTCAGCTTGAGAAACTCTGTCTAGGAGCAGACTCCCATGAGAGGCTGATATCAAAACTATATGGCCAATTTTTCCTGCCAGCTGAAAACCCCCAAGTTAAGCTTAAATTCATGAAAAAAAATGGGAAACCGATCTGGGGTAGGAATTGGAAGGCGATGATTGGGAAGATCTATTTATTTTATTTATTTATAAAATGTTTTACCAGGAAGTAATACATTGAGAGTTACTTTTCATTTTCAAGTATGTCCTGGGCAAGATATTTTCGAAGCTGTAGCCAAAAGCTCAATTTACTTAACTTGCTGGGAAAATCTATATAAATATGTTCCAGGCTACTCCCCTGTGTGTCCTAAAGGTTGTGGTGGTATGGCCTCTTTTCTACATATGTGGTGGTCATGCCCTCGAGTGCAGGCCCTATGGAGGCGGGTGAGATCCTGGATCCGTGAGATGGTAGGATCAGACATTCCCCTAGGTCCATGGCTGTTTCTATTAAACAAACCACTTCTAGACCACACAAGGGTGGAAAACAAGCGAATAACTGCTATAATCACCGTGGCATGGTGTGCTTTATCAAGTCTTTGGAAACAAGATACTTTACCATCAATCCGCTAATTAGAAACAAGGTATGGTTTGTATACACGATGGAAAAACACTAGTTTTCTGAATGACACATATGATATTTTCCAGAAACTATGGCTACCCTGGATAATGTTCACAGGCAGCCGAAATGTAGCCTTAAGCTCCCTCAGCTTATAATATCCCAAAACCACCCCTACACCATGGCTAGAAGACAATTCTAGTCGCCTCCCCCGGCCCATTTCTATATATTATGTTAGGGAATTATATATGTTCCTTTCCACCACCCTGGTCCCCCAGACACAGACCCATAAAGGGCAAAGAGGCTGCCCCATAATCTCACTACAAAAGTGAATTGTGATATGTCTATGTAGAGTATTACGCTTTTTGAAGCCCCACCAAAATGCTGTTCCCCCTTCCCTATGCCCCCTCGTCTCCCCCCCCTTTTCTTTTATGTCCTCCCCCCCCCCCCCCCCCCTCCCGATAACCCACTTAATTATGCTATATTTCTGCATATCTCTGTTTTGATACCCAATAAAGTTGGGGAAAAAAGAGACATCTATTATAACTATATACAAATATATACAGTGTCTATACAAGAACGTTTAAAATAACTATTCATCCCAAAGACAGCAGAAAATAGTTATTTGCAGTAAGGGAAGTTAAAATGTAGAATTAATTACCCATGGAGACTGTGATAGCAGATACAATACATTTATTTAAGAAAAGGTTAGAGACCTTTTTAGAAAGGAAAGGTATACAGGCACATACCAAATAATTACAAGTAAGAAGCATATTGATTCAGAGAGAAATCTGATTGTCATTACTGAAGTCAGGAATTAATGTATGTGTCGCCATATGAGACATCATTAGATAATGTTTTACTGGGGGTTTTTGTTTGTCATCCTCTGGATAAATATACTGTAAATACAAGTATAGGATGATTATCTCTTTTCTAAATTTAATATAAGTTGAACTCGATGGACATATGTCTTTTTTTCAACCTCATCTACTATGTAACTATGTAACAAATATGTTGGGACGGTAGGGGGTAACCAGGCTCTCAAATAAAGGTTAAGTCAGTTTTGGTTACCCCTGATCCGTGTATAAAGGTCCAATAGAGTTGTACTGTATGTAACAAAAGTATTTTTTGTGTTTTTCCCTTTCCGGGCATGCCAGGGATTGCTAGGGTATGAGTTTCAAGGGTTTTTTTTGTGGAGGAACCGTTGACAGAATGTGCCTAGGAGTTTGGGGTCTGGAGTTGTCAGTTCCCCTATAAATGTACCTGGAAATCATGCCTGATTCTTGGATATATGTACTGTAGGCACATTGTCCCGGCAATATCTCCCCTTGAAAAGCAAGCGCGACTCACCACTAGGGTACCCTGTTCAGCGCAGTCCAGAAATGAGAATGGGGCACAGGGATAAAACATCTTCCTGTAGCTGAGGGAATCCATAGGTTCATGGGGGTACCCCAGCTAGTGCCCAGGTGACCCACAACCAGTATAGGGTTTGTGGGTGCCCCAACCGTATATAAGGTTGAGAGAGGACTCAGAGTGAGTCCAAGAGAAAGTGTGTGGGGAAAAAGGCAGATAGAAGTAAAACTACAACATATTTCCCTGTCTGTCCCCTGTTCCCCAAGACTCAGAAGTATAGCAAAATATACTTTGTTAAATGTAATGTGTTTTTACATTCGGAACTGATGTCCAAACAGGCTGCCCGAGCTAACCCATAGGCGCTGGTAAGTCTGCTGGACATCAGAGTTCAAAGCAGTCCGAGGATGCCAGAGGTGAGAATAGCATTTGGTCAGCAGGGAAATGCAGAGTACCAGGTCCGGAGATCAATGGCAATCCTCCGGGCTGGTGGAGCCTGTCCCAGTGGGTGGCATTGAGATAGCTAGGGAGAAAGGTGGCAGGCTTGTGCATGTCCCTTGGCTATTTGAGATTTCCCGCTGACCCAGCTTTTCTAGCTGGCTTGGCTCTGATTGGTTGCTTGGGAATTTTCCCACACATTGATTGGCTGCTGAGTTTTGTGAATGAAACAGAATACTATAAGAATCTGTGAGCCAATCAGATTGGTGTTCTCCGGGTAGTAAGAGCGCAGGGGCTTTTCAAAGTTGCTTCTGCGCGAATAGCAGAGCAACCGGCTTCGATTTCAAGCCTGAAAAGCCTGCCTGCCAGAGTCTAAATCCCGACTTTTGCGCCCAAGCTCTCAGAAACGATTGTAGCGGACGCGGCTGGGATTTTATGCCGATTTCAGTTCCAAGAGATTTGGAGTAACTCGCGGTCAGGAGGGACCAAGTTCTCAGTGGAGAACGTACCAGTGGCATGTGGAACTTCATGCCGATTTGAATTCAGGGAATTCCGGCCTAAGTCCCAGTCAGGGTAAAACTCATCTACTGAGTTCCCTGCACCTAGGAAAGTCTAGTTTTTGACCCCAGTCCCAAAGTAAGTGTGTCTTTTGTCTGTATTTTGTGTATCATTGTGTGTAAGCGAATTTATGCGAATAAACTACAATTTATGTCTACCTTGTTTTGCTAAATGAATGATACCGGTAAAAATATTAAATAACCTGGTCCCCATGCCGTATAGTATGTGTCCTCATATGCCTTTTTAATAAAGTAGCAGTATTTATATTGAAAGAGCTTGCTGGGGTTTGTGTGTTTTGTTAATTACACCTGCTCTGTGTTTCCAATTGTTAATTTATATTGCTACAAGTTCTATATTTCCAAGTGAGCTAGGTAAGATTGTATATGGTACGGAAATGAGAAATTGCAGAGGCAAGCAGTTCGTTTGCTGAAAGAACACAGTTGTTGTTCTCAAACGATAATTAGATGATGGACTTTTAGAACAAATTGTGAATAGCAGAGTCTGAGTCCTTTTAAGGTGAAGCAGTATACAGTACAGTACGGTAACACAGTGAATCAATGAAAGATGAAAATGCTGTATTTTAGAGATAACAATGATAGCTAATGTGAAAACTCAAGAGATTATAAAGTGCCACTGAACTCTCCGTGCATTGGACTTTGCTCCAGAAGTTTCTATTCCTGAAGGCCAAATTTACCTATGAGAGTTGGGCTATTTTTTATTTGGCAAATTTGGGTGTGCAGCGGATGGGCCAGTTCCTTTGGTCCGTGGATTTCAGCGAATCAATCTCAAAAAGGGTGATTCGTGTTTTGCTCATTTTTTTATTTATATCACCCTACTACACTCTGCAATCCATTGACGGATTTGTAAAATCCAATCCACAGATTCAGCAATGCGCTGGTGGATTCTTAAGAATTTGCACAGATTGCTGATACCACGGATTGGATTCTACAAATCCATCAACGGATTGTATCCAATGGCGTTTTTTTATGAATCCATGCCAATTAAAAACACCCAAATCTGTTTGCGGATTTTACACTGCAAAACGGATTTTGGGGGAAAATGCAACAAAATCCATTAAACGGATTTGGGAGGATTCACCATCTCTATTACCTATGGTGTGATATTATAAACCAAGAGATTTTTATGAGATGTAAACTCATTTTGTCTTTCATGATCCTTTTGTGTAAAAGGGGTGGAGAGCAACCTGTTTGGAGGTTTAAAAGAGAAGACTGCAAAGTGAAGGGGAAAGCCATTAGATTATATACTGTACTCCCTATAAGAGAGTTGAAGGCTATTCGCGGGAATTCAAGCAGTGTCTAATTTTCAGCATGGGGTCAAATGTGGGATAAATGCATGGTTGCAGAAGTGTATATCCATTCTCAGGTCCATTTACTTTTACTGTCTTACCAGTGTAAACATTTATGTAAGGATATTAACATCCCGAGAATCTCTGAGTGGGTTTATACACTAGGAAACAGTCTGCTAGCGTTTATATTTATTAGAAACGGATGCTCTGCAGGTGTAGAAAGGTCTGCAGAGTCAACATTCAAAGTATGTTTAAGCCACTTTTCAGCATGAATAATGAAAGACCCACACTGAAGTAACAGTGTTGATATGTCACAGTTTTCTGAATCCAAGAACAGAGGTGGCCCAAGTGTGTTCTCTCTCTGTGAGGTATGAAGCCTGATTTTCCTGGATGCAAAACATTGCATATTGGAAGCAGACCTCTACTTTCTAAATCAAGTCCAGCTATAAAGTCAGATAATAACAATATGGAATGACTCAGATCCATGGAAGTAGAGTTGAAAGGCACATTTTTCTTCAACCCATATGCCTTCTCCTTTCTTTCGCAAATCCATCCAATTTACAATGTCTCGTAATTGAGAAATGGAATATGTCCAGAAGTTAAAAGAAACTTTAAATTAAGCCCTGAGTGAAATATGGTTTATTTAAGATCCAAGTAGCACGCTACACTACCTCAATATTACAAGTTAAGAGAGGAAAAAAACTACATACATTTTGTTCTCAGAAACTGGATTACAACACTCCACCGTATAGAATACCTCCCAAGCAGATACATTTGGATATTAGAACTGTAAATATATTAGTTAACTTGCACATATGCGTGTGGAACTTGCTTTAGAGAACAGGAACCTGTCACCACATTCCCCATATTTCTGTGACCTCAAATAGACTGATATGAACGTTGGTTATTCCCCTTTTGTAACCCTACACTTAAAATTATAGTTTAAAAAATCCACCAAATAGGCTGCATTGCTTTGAAGCACTACTATACAGACACAATGATGATCATATTACCATGTGACTTAGTGCGCCACTAAGGCTGCGTCCATAGAACGTGGAGCAGCGCTGAGCCGCGCGGACGCTGATGCTCACCTGATCAAGCATGAGCGATTTCATGCCCATGCAGACGAGCCAGCGTCCGCGATCGGGAGGCGAGGGGAGGCAGGGGGAGGCGGGGCAGTGACGTCGCTGGGCCAATCGCCCGCGACGCACCGACTTCAACATCACGGCGCCAACGTCACGGCGCCGTGACGTTGATGCTGCTTCGCGCTGATTGGATGTTTTCAGCCGACAGCGTGCTGAAAAACAGCTTGGCTGTCGGCTGAAAAGTCCAACTCGACAGCACGCCTGCGGACGCTCGCGTGAGCCCCCTCTAAAGACATCCTCATTGAGGATGCCGGGACTCAGCGCAGAGCGTCCGCACGGCTCAGCGCTGCTTGTCCTTCTATGGACGTGGCCTAAGGCTGCGTCCATGCTGCCACTGCACAATCAATGTAAGTCTGTCCGCATGCTTACGGGCGCTGGGCGCCTGCCGAGACAAATTAAATTAAACTTTGAGGCACCACATGACCTCCTCAGCCAATCAGCGTCAGTCACTGTTTAGTCCCTCCCCCTTCCCCCCGCTTACCGGAAAAGTTGCAGGACAGTCCAACGCTCATGCTTGGAGAGTTGGTGACATCATCACTCGCAAGCACTAGCGCGGTCTGCGGCACGGGGGACACAGCCTGAGTCGGCAGAGTAAGGCTGCGTCCATGCTAGCGCTGAGCGAGTGGTGCTTGACGTGTTTACTTCTACATGTTTTACTACAGTCCCCTGCTCTAAGCACTACACCACAATGTGGATAGATAATTATGCTCTATTAACAACCCTATGGTTGTTTGTATGGTTTATTCTAATTGGGTGATTTACTGCAGTGTTAAGGTTGTTTAATATGTTAAGGTTTGACTTAAAAAGTAAGAGCACCCTCTGTGGTGTAACAGTTAGAGAATTGCACTAGCATATGAAGGATCAGGGGTTCAATTTGTGCACAGTATGGTATTAATTATTATATTATATGTAACGCTGTTCCTCCCCCCCCCCCCCAATCGCAAATAGGGTTTATTACGGGGGAAACTATCCTGGTTACTTGGAGTGGTGTGGTGCATACCTGCTGATAAACAGTAGCCCTGAGTCTCCCGCATGATGGTAGGGGATGTCAGGACAAGCTTCTGGGGTATAAACTGACTCGTACTCACGGTGACAGTGCCTCCATCTCTTGCAGCCCCCAGGATAAGGGGAGAAATCCCTGCAGGAGAGTCTCTTTCTCCTTTTTCCTAATAGATTTCAGTCTCAGCAAGAAGTATATTAAACAGGAACACTTTGTTCTGTATGCACATGGCACAGCAGTCAATCAGCAGCATATAGGACCTGCACCCTTAGGATGTCCCTGGACCAACACTCCCAGCCAGAGGGCACCAGGAGCAGTCCTAGCTCTTCCAAAAAAACACCACCCTGCATTTTTTTTAACTTTTTTACATTTTTTTGTTGAATTTTTCAAATATTTGATAACTTTGATAACTTTGATAACTTTTCATTACAAAAATGTCTGCGGCGCATTTATTTTTATTTTTTTTCATGTGCTACGCTAAAATATTTAGGGGGTTCCATTCTGTTTTACAAAATATAAAAGGGTTCCACTACTAACTTTAATTGGGAAACAGTGTTAGAGAATTTCACTAGCATATGAAGTATCAGGGGTTCAATTCCCACATGGTGTAGTATAATTTATATATTATTATTTTACCAGTATATACTTTAGGAATTGAACCATTGATTTTTCATATACAAGTCCACTGCGCTAAGTACTACACCAATATGGGAGATGTATGTTTGTATTTTCTCAGGGTTGGCCATGAGTTAAAAGTGGCAACCATGAGTACTGCTTATTTTTATTTTTTTGCTGCACCACATAGGAATGGATAATTGCAAAATGAAAATGTTTCAGAAGTGTTCCAGAGAGAGCCCTGGAGAGAGGTTGGGAAGGGGGTGAGGGAGAGAGAGAGAGATGGAGAGAGAGAGATGGGAGGGAGAGAGAGAGATGGGAGGGAGAGAGAGATGTGAGGGGGAGAGAAGGGGAAGGGGGGAGAGAGAGGAGGGAAGGGGGAGGAGAGAAGAGGGAAGGGGGGAGAGAGAGGAGGAAAGGGGGGAAGGTGGGAAGGGGGGGGGGAGAGAATGGAGGGACACACATAGAGACACACACACAGCCCCGATCCAGACAATGACACACCCGGTGTCCCCCCCGCTCTCAAATTATTGCAGGACAGCCGAGCGTTCATGCTTGGAGAGTTGGTGACGTCACCGCTTTCAAGCATAAGCGCGCTCAGCGCTAGCTTGGATGCAGCCTTAGCTGAACTCTTTTCCAGCATGGAGACCACACTCCACACTATACTGAATAGGGGTCTACAACCCAGATTCACTAAAAGGTGCTAAGCTTTAGCACTCCCCAATTCCCATTCTAATGAACAGGAGTTAAGGCGTGCTCAAGCGTAGCACCCTTCAGTAGATCCAGGCCTATGTGAGTTACATACTACAGGAAAGAAATGAATGCTGAATAAGTAATAGAGATGGGGGGGACCTGTCAGAATCAGATCCATGGATTTTCCTCGGCTTTTCAGGCCAAATCCGATCCGCATGCTGAATTAAAAAGTCGGATTTTACCCACTTTAGCCCACTCAGATCCTTTCAAATCCATCCATGGAGCTCGGATTGTAGGATATACTGTAACACTACTTACTGCACCGACACACTTTATTCGAGCAAATACCCAGTATGTACCTGGCAGATACCTGGAATGCGCCGCTCCTCACCTCTGACAAGCCCCGTTGCGTTTGCCTTCCCAGCCTGGGTTCATGCCTGGCTGACGGGCGGCTGATCTGTTAAATGATAATGATTATGATTTAATAGGCTGCAATGCTTCGCGTGTCTACCAGATGGCATAAATTCATGAATTGTAATGCAGTATATATATATATACTGTGCAGTATTGCAGCCAGCGGGAATAAAATGCTTCAATCCCTGCCTGGAAAATACCTCAATGCACTCGGGCAGAAAACAGTCACAAACCTCAATACACCCGGGTATACCCGAATTCGTGGGACTAGCCGAGCTCGAATAAAGTGTGTCGCCAGTGTATATACTCCTCCTCCCCCTATTATAATTCCGTTTGACGCATTCAGATTCGGATTCCAAATCAGTCAGATGGGTTTTCATCAATAGGGAAAAAAAATCTGAATCTGCCTTTCTAAGACTGATTCACGGAAATGTGCGGTTTATAGGAACTGGTCAATCTGCATTGGATTCAGATTTAGGTGGAAAATGGGCACATGCTTTGACATAGTTTGGATTGAACGAAGAAATGCCACATTTTTGTACCGTCAAATATTCGTCTGAAAATAACTGCTGCTAACTTTTTGTTAACACTTTTTTTTTTAAATTGGCGAATATTCAAGAATTGGAAAAAATGTAATGGAAAGTTATCAAATATTTGAAAAATACAACAAAAAAATGGAAAAAAGTTATAAAAAAAAATGCAGGGTGGTGTTTTTTTGTTGTGAAAAAAAAAAATATATATATATTTAAAGTAAATATATTACGTTAACAATTTTGGGTTGGAATAAAGTAAAAGCATTCCGCTATGTATCTGGAATCACTGGGGATCCAGGGATCAGTTTGAAAATCGCCTTTTGCAGATGAAATTCTGTACATATGAATAAGATACCTGTGACTTTCTATGGACTCTGTACATGCTATTACATCTATGCTTCTATGGGTTCAGTAGAAGGTACAGTATCACAACTTGTGACACATCTACAGGACAAATTCTGCCAACACAACTTTGAACTACATTATAGTTTTACTTGGACATTTACCGGTACTATCTTATTTTCACTGTTGGGGAGTTTGATCCTCACTCACTAACATGGTAATAGATTTATTCAAGTCCTTCGGAACTGGAGGAGTCTGCCCCTTGTTGTAATGTTGTCATTATTTCTTAATCTTCTCAGCATGTTTGTCTTGTTAACATATTGTCACGTCTCTTTTTTATGACTTCAGAACCATTTTTACTTGTATTTTTTTAAATGTTTCTTCAAAGTCAATAAAATCAAGGTTCTGTATAAGTATTTTTAGGAAGAGGCTGATGTCCAAAAATGTTTTAGTGTGTGCTAGGAATCCTGCTGTCTGGCCTTGACAGAAGAAAATGCCCTTGAACATTAACTTCTTCCTTGCATGTGATCTCTTTGCTGGGTGACAGACAGCCTCAGCATCCCAATCACTGGTATTTAAACTTGCAAGTTTCCTGCCAAGCACATTGTCCTTGACTTAGTAGTTGTCTACTTGTCACTTTTTTTATGCTGTCAGATTGCCCGATAAACCGATCAAACAGTAGTGAGAAACAAGACAGCTATTAACTAAAGAGCACTTGTACTTTGATTGCCAAATTAACTGGAAGATAAGTGACTTTTTATTTTCATGCTTTTTAGAAAGAATAGGAAAAGAGGTAACCCCCCCTCCCTCCAAAAGGTTAAAATAAAACCCCAATGGGGCTACATATGGTGGCAGGCTCAGACTTAAAATTGACTGTCAAGGAAAGCACCTTGATCATACATGCATATCAAGCTACTTTTCTTCTATATTGTACCCTCGTAACACCAGTTTGCAATTTGGGGAGTCAGCAAGGTTAGAAAGGGAAAAGTTACATACATACATGATATATATATATATATATAACTCGTGCTCTGTGTATAACCAGGTCACCTGTTTCCTGCCTGCGACCCCCCCGGCACCTACCGTGGCTCCCAGAGCGATGTGGGGTGCTGCCGGAGGCAAGCAGGCAAACCCTAGCGCCCCATATCCGGATGGTGGGCCGCGGAGGAGCCAGCCGTCTTCCCCTGGTGTTGCCGTTGCCGGGGACGCGATCGGGCCGTTGCTTATGGCCGCGGTCGCGTCGCTAAGGTCCCTGCGGCTCTGTAATCCGTGTTCGGCGCCATTGCTCAGCGCGTTTGCGCATGCTTGCAAGGGACATAAGAGCCAGAGGCCCCCTGATACTCGCGCATCGCGGCGGGAGCTTTAGGGACAGAGAAATCGCGCGAGGGCAAACAGCCAGTTAGTCATCCGCATCGCAGAAGTAGGGTATGGGAATACAGCACCTTAATAGGGGTCGCGCGAGAGTAGGGATAGAAGGGAGAGGTGGCGGCGGACATGAGTAAGCTAGTGTCGCGAGGGGCAAATATGGCAAGGCGCGCACGCGGTCCCTATGTGCTGTTAGGCTCCATGGGACTACAACTCCCATGGGGCATAGCGAGACAGGCACCAGGTGCCTGAGAGGAGCCAATAGGGTTGTAGGACTGCCCTGGAGGGAGATAGATACATTTGGCGGGCTGGAGCTGCGTGTCAGTTAGGAAGAAGTCAGAGGAAGGAACAGACAAGGGAAGGAGGTAGGGGGCAGGAGAGAGGGACTCCCCTGTATTAGGCCAGCATCCCCTTGTCCAAGATAGCTCTGATGTTACCCTAAGATAGGAGTGTTTCCAGGGACTGCCTTCGAGTAAGGGACCCTGTCACTTCAGTAGTTAGAAGTCAGTTACTAGTGGGTAATTGGTTAGGGAGATCCTAGAGAGGGACGCGGCCCTAGTTTAGAGTGCTGCACTGTCAGAGTCACAGCGGGCATTGCTGTGAGGTCTGACAGGCAGACACCGTGTTTAGCAGCACGTTGGCTGTTAGAGTTAGTGAGGCTTAGGGATGTGGGTAGTTAGGGGAGTGGGACAGGTCCTGACCCTTTAGGCCCATAGGAGTATCCCAAGCCACCATAGGTTGCTGTATTTATAGGGACGGCCTATAGTGCAGCACGTGTCCCTTATCGTTGTTCCCGTGAAGCGGTTGGACCCACGTTGGGGTCCACAGAGACTGTTCCGGAGTGGGACCGCTCGAGCGGTCCACGTTTCAAGGAGTGCAGTGGAGGATCAGGAGGAGGCATCGCTCGACTGATACTTTTAGAAGCTTGTTGCTGACCCGAGCACCGGAGTGCTCGGCAGGTATTATGTCATCACATGTGCACCAACAGGCCTAGAGGTTTTAGTGACTGCGCAGTCACCCAGTGACTATCTCTGTAGGAGTACGGGACATTGGGTGGGGTTCTTGGGACACTGGGTGGGATCACCTGGTGTCGGGGAATCGTCCTGCGAGACGTCACTGTCAGTGTCCCCTTGTGAGAGGGACACAGGTTATTATTATTCTTTGTAGTAAAGTCATTAGTTATAATATAAATCACTGTGTGTGTGGTTTCTGATTGGGTTCCTATGTAGGGTCATTCTACACTTCCCTAGAATCCTACATAGGTGGAGGCGCTGAACCAAGAAACGTTCCAGAGGACTCACCCCAGGCTCTCATTAGCGGAGGCTCAGACCTCCTGTGAGCCTGCAGGTATACGCACCACACTGGTAACACTACATGTTCTACTCACCCACACTATATATGAGATTGGGTGGGGTGGAATACCCGTTACATTTGGAGGCGCTGCTGAGAGAGACCTGGGGTGCCCTGTTCTTTTTTTTTTAAATTGTCCAAGTCCTATTTTTTTCCACCATGGTTGTCAAGTCCGGACACGAGGTCCTCGCCTGGGCCTTGAGGATAAATAATCTTAGTACCCGCCGTGTGGTGGCCTTAGAAGGCGTTCCCGCCAATATATCTGAAGATGAGATCTATGAGCATATGCGTAAAATCCCTGGATGGCAGCACGCTCTTCTTATAGACTTAGAGCCAGCTTCCACGTCCCCGTGGAGATCGCGGCTTTTTGTCGTGTCATCCTCAAGGGATATATGCCCGTCCGAGTCACCGTCCATGTTATTTATGCCCGGGTGTCCCCCTGAGGGTTACCCTTTAGTATACGCTGACCCCGCGCCATGGCAACTTCCTCCAAGTGAGATGCGTGCACGTGATACCGCTCCCAAGGCGCAGAATGATTTTGCAGAAAACCATCCGGGATTGGCGGGAAAACCAGAGCCCCGCCCCCGTAATGTGAGTGACTCAGTGCAGAGCCAGAGCCACTCAGTGATAGAGCACACCCCTCCTTTAAATTCCACCAGGGGGAGTGAGCACAGTGAACAGCCATTAGACCCTTCTGTTCACCAGGAGGAGGAGGGCATTGTCGTAGACATAGAATATTTTCTTTCTGAGCAGGAAACCGAGATGAGAGTGGACCAGTGTCTACCGTTGATCCTCCCGGAAGAAGGGAAGCCCATCGTCAGCCAGCAGAGTGGTAAGGAACTCCCTTGTTCCCCACAGACTCCGATGGAGGTGGCCGTGAAGAAGGCCAAAGCTACGGTTCCTGAGCGGAGTGTGAGCCCGTGCGCTCCGACACAAGTGGTCCCAGGACTGGGATCCAACGCTCCCGAAGTTCGAGTCCGTGAGTGGACTGTCCCAGAAGAGTTGGGGACAGGTCCCGATACCACCAAGGTGGGAACTGACAGCGTCCCAGAGGACCTGTTGGCCACCGTGAATCACCGCAGGGGTAAGGTGTCTACTCTTTCCCCCCTGCCAGGTGAAACCGAAACATCGTCCAGTGCTCACTTCTCGGTGGAAGCCTCGCAAAAATATAGGGACAAGGACTGTGTAAAGGAAGATCCAGGGAGACTGGCCTCCTTTAAGCCCAGAAAGGAGCGTGCCATTCGCCAGGTGGTGGACTGCGGGAAAGGTCCTGGCCTCCTGGTCTACCGCATCCCTGCCGCGGATGACCGGGTAAAGGCCCAATTCAGAGACACTGTGCTACTCCTTCCACCAGGGGGAGGAAGTAGCGAAGAGCCAGTAGCTGTCGCTTTAGGGTGTGCTCTCCGAGAGATTCACCCCGGGGAGGCTCACGGACGCAAAAGTGAGGTACCCCCACATGTTCAATTAGGGGCACCCCACAAATGGTCTCAGCAAGCAGCTGATACTCAGCTGGCCTCGGGTATTATGGGGTGTGATGTGACATGTTTTGGTGAGGTTAAAGTCGACCTGATAAGTGTACCGGTTATACCCTGCAATTTTTCATTGTGTAAAATTGTGCCATGTTATGTCATTCCCCAAGCGAGGGCGTTGGGTTTTTCACCAGGGGGAGAGTGTAGCCATGTCACCTGTTTCCTCCTGCGACCCCCCCGGGAACCTCCGTGGCCCAGAGCGATGTGGGGTGCTGCCGGAGGCAAGCGGCAGACCCGACGGCCATTCCGGAGGGTGGGGGCCGAGGAGGGAGCAGCGCGTCTTCCCCTGGTGGTTGCCGGTTGCCGGGGACGCGATCGGGCCGTTGCTATGGCCGCGGTCGCGTCGCTAAGGTCCCGGCGGCTCGGTAATCCGGGCGGCGCCATTGCTCAGCGCGTTGCGCATTGCAAGGGACAGGAAGAGCCAGAGGCCCCCGAGCAGCTCGCGCATGCGCGGCGGGAGCTTTAGGGACAAGGAGGAATCGCGCGAGGGCAGGAACAGGCCAGGAGAGTCGCGCATGCGCAGAAGTAGGTAGGGAATACAGCCAGCCTTTAGAGGGTCGCGCGAGAGTAGGGATAGACAGGGAGAGGTGGCGGCGGACATTAGGAGCTAGTGCAGGCATAGGCAAGGCGCGCACGCGGTCCCTATGTGATGTTAGGCTCCATGGGACTACAACTCCCATGGGGCATAGCGAGACAGGCACCAGGTGCCTGAGAGGAGCCAATAGGGTTGTAGGACTGCCCTGGAGGGAGATAGATACATTTGGCGGGCTGGAGCTGCGTGTCAGTTAGGAAGAAGTCAGAGGAAGGAACAGACAAGGGAATGAGGTAGGGGGCAGGAGAGAGGGACTCCCCTGTATTAGGCCAGCACCCCCTTGTCCAAGATAGCTCTGATGTTACCCTAAGATAGGAGTGTTGCCAGGGACTGCCTTAGAGTAAGGGACCCTGTCACTTCAGTAGTTAGAAGTCAGTTACTAGTGGGTAAGTTGGTTGGGAATCCTAGAGAGGGAGCGGCCCTAGTTTAGAGTGCTGCACTGTCAGAGTCACAGCGGGCATTGCTGTGAGGTCTGACAGGCAGACACCGTGTTTAGCAGCACGTTGGCTGTTAGATTAGAGGCTTAGGGATGTGGTAGTTAGGGGAGTGGGACAGGTCCTGACCCTTAGTAGCCCATGGAGTATCCCAAGCCACCATAGTTTGTGTATTTATAGGGACGGCCTGTGCAGCACGTGTCCTTATCGTTGTTTCCCGTGAAGCGGTTTGGACCCCGTTGGGGGTCCACAGAGACTGTTCCGGAGTGGGACCGCTCGCGGTCCACGTTTCAAGAGTGCAGTGGAGGATCAGGAGGAGGCAATCGCTCGCTGATACTTTTAGAAGCTTGTTGCTGACCCAGCCCGAGTGCTCTCGCAGTATTATGTCATCACATGTGCACCAACAGGCCTAGAGGTTTTAGTGACTCGCAGCACCCAGTCCTATCTCTGTAGGAGTACGGGACATTGGGTGGGGTTCTTGGGACACTGGGTGGGATCACCTGGTGTCGGGGAATCGTCCTGCGAGACTGTCACTGTCAGTGTCCCCTCGTGAGAGGACACAGGTTATTATTAATCTTTGTAGTAAAGTCATTAGTTATATATAAATCACTGTGTGGTCACGTGTGTGTGGTTTTCTGATTGGGTTCCTATGTAGGTCATTCTACACTTCCATAGAATCCTACATAGGGGTGAGGCGCTGAACCAAGAAACGTTCCAGAGGATTCACCCCAGGCTCTCATTAGCGGAGGCTCAGACTCCTTGTAGCCTGCAGGTATACGCACCACACTGGTAACACTACATGTTCTACTCACCCACACTATATATGAGATTGGGTGGGGTGAATACCCGTTACATATATATATTATATATATATATATATATATATATATATATATATATATATAATATAATATATATATATTATATATATCAACTGTAAATATTACTGTATGTTCATTTGCATGTCTCAGAGTGGTCTGCAACCCCGCCTTTCACCACTATCACCCACACACGCACTTCCACTGCAGCAAGGGATTCTGGGAAATGACTTGTAAATGAGCACAACACATATATATATACATATACATATATGTATATTATATATGTTACAATATATATATATATATTATCTTTATATATCTTCACCCACTATATACAGTATATATATAATATTATTGAAGCTCGGCTAACACGGTACTGATACCTCTATATATATATAGAGGTATCAGTACCGTGTTAGCCGAGCTTCAATAATCAAAAAATAAATAGATGATACCATTCTGTGGCTAACGAAATGCTTTTGTTTGTGCGAGCTTTCGAGATACACTGATCTCTTCTTCCGGCGATGTTACAATGAATGAATCAAGCAAAAGGTATACTTAAAAACAGTGTCTCTTGGAATGTTATCTGTGCTGGTCCTTCCCCCGGTGTGGATGTGTTTTACGGCTAGAGGTGCCAAAAGGTTCCTGAAAGCAAGTGATGTAAGAGTGTGTGTGTGTATCTGTGTGAATATAAATGAATGGAGAGCCCACAGTATATACAGTGCTTTACAAAAGGTGTGTGTGGAGTGGGAGTGGATATAAATGGTGTGTATATATATATATAGTGGGGTGAAGATTATATAAAGATCTTACATCATCTTATTCCCTTTTTGGTGCCAAACAATGCCCCTCCGCGAAACAGATGGGCATGAGTATTTTTTACCCTATTAAAAGGCCAACATTTTTTTTTTTAACATGCCTCTAGATCCACGTTGCAAGAGCTTAATACACAACCCTGACCGACAGCAGGAACAGAAAATTAATTATAATAGAAGAAAGGATGGCATTTCAGCGTGTACATTTAGTGTATGCTTCATGGTGTTTTATCCCAAAGTGTTGAATTTATTTCTCCAGTTACTTTCAGTGTAATATTTGTTACAATAGAAGTCTAGTGGACATACCTCACAGATTTGGAGTTGACTGACGGATGCAAAGAGCCTAACAACATTTCTATCCATGTTGACAATTTTTTTTAATGATGTGGATTTATACTGTAACGGCCAAGTATCTCTGGCAGACAAGGGGACGAGGCCAGTAAAGGGGGTGCAGGGGGGGGCATCACTCCCTAGAATGGTTGGATCTTAACAACAAAAGAGTTTTTTCTTTCTTTACAGAACGCAACGGGCCATATCTACTAAGCAGTGCTAGACTATAAGTAATCTTACAATATCTTACGGCTAGGCACCTTGTTTACCAGGCCCAATGCCAGTACAGTTTCCAGTAATGGAACCACACATAAGGAACTGTAAAATGATATAAAGTTGGCCCGTCTTTATAGAGATTTTGGGTGATTGTCACCAATTTTCAATCTTCTATCTTTTAACATTAGTCCAACATCTTTCAAAAATCTTTTCTTTTATTTTGCTAGCTATGAGTTACACTACTTTTCAGTTTATAACATTGTACTTCTACTTTTCAAAATATTTTTTTCAGATGAAATACCATCTTTGTTCTTTTAACATAAATGCAATACACAACTTTACCTGGCTTATTGAAAAAGACCAGCAGAGCGCAGTTATTGCATGAAACGCGTTAGAGTGGACCTTCTAGCTGTTATGTTGTTCCTCAAGCAATAAACCTGTTTTTACCAGCGAGTATCTTTTTGACCCCAGTTTCTTCAAGGAGCAGTGGTCTCCCCTACCTTTAATAGGTGATTTTCCTACCTTCACCTGACTTAGGCTGCGCTTATAGTGCCGGCGACGCGACGGCCACGTCAGGCTATGGTCGCTGGAAAAATCAAATTGAGATGACTTCCACCAAGCCGTCGGGCCGTCACGTCGCGCTTACTATAAGCGCACGCAACGGCGGCAATGCATTAGTTTAGACGCGACGTCGCCGGCACTATAAGCGCAGCCTTGGTCTTTCCTTAAAACTTAAAATGATCACACACAGATTCATTATTATTTTTTATACATACTTTTCGACCACCGGGTTAAATGTTCTACAGGGTTCCCAAGTAGACTAACTGAGGGGGGTATTCTAGTTGTTGCAAGTTTGTCCTTGCCACACCATGCGGTTTCAGGTGGTCATAAGTCGCAAAATAAAATATGACAACTAGCTGTATATTATGTATTACAAATCGTATTGTTTTCCTTTCTTCTATTAACATAGACAATAACAATGGTTAATTATCCAATCCGCGTGTATTGTACTTTGTTTTGAAAGAGAGAGCTATTTTAGTAGAGTCCCAAGTACTGTATATATCCTCTCAAACTTCACTCTAAACAACATATAGAGAGGCACTTGTGCTCAAAAAGGAGCATACTTGGGAGATATGCAAAGTATATTTAAATGACTCAAACCCCACACCGTCTAAAATATTTACATAAGACCTATATTGACAAGCCTAAGGCCCCTTGTAATGAAAGAGGTTCTAGTGTCAGTCCCAAAAGGACCAGAACCCACAACCTCTGCTATTCAGGGCAGCAGCTCTAGCATTTGACTAAACCAGACACTGGATACTGTAGCTCTGCTGTCACATCACACTTTAGCGCTGTGACAGTGGAGCTATCCAGCATCTGGTTTAGCTCAATGCTAGAGCTACTGCCCTGCCTAGTAGAGAGTGTGGGGTTTGATCCAGTTTCCTATGTGCTGTGTATATATTTGAATGTTATCGTTGACATGGGCGTTATGTTTAGGTAACGCACATGCTTTGCACGGTGGAAACGCATATTAGATTTTTCCCAATGGGCATTGTATTGCTTAACGTGTCTTTGCACTATTAATTTAACCGCTGTCATGGGAGACCAGGTTATTTACACCTTTTTACCAGGATCATTCATTGAGCAAAACAAGGTAATAAAATAAATTGAAGTTTATTCGCACAAATTCGCTTATACACAATGATACACAAAATACAGACAGAAAGACACACTTACTTTGGGACTGGAGTCGAAAACTAGACTTTCCGATGTGCAGGGAACTCAGTAGATGAGTTTTACCCTGACTGGGACTTTGCCCGGAATCCCCTGGAACTCAAATCGGTATAAAGTTCCACACGCCACCGGTACGTTCTCTTCTGAGAACTTGGTCCCTCCTGACCGTGAGTTACTTCAAATCTTCTGGAACTCAAATCGGCATAAAATCCCAGCCGCGTCCGCTACGTTCGATTTTGAGAACTTGGGCGCAAAAGTCAGGACTTAGTCGCTGACAGGCAGGCTTTTCAGGCTTCAAATCTAAGCCGGTTGCTCTGCTATTCACGCAGAAGCAACTTTGAAACCCCCCCCCTGCGCTCTTACTACCGAAGACTAGGAATCTGATTGGCTTATCGATTCTTATAGTATTGTGAGTTTCATTCACAAAACTCAGCAGCCAATCAACGCGTGGGAAAATTCCCAAGCAACCAATCAGAGCAAAGCCGGCTAGAAAAGCCAGGTCAGCAGGAAATCTCAAATAGCCAAGGGACATGCGCAAGCTTGCCACCTTTCTCCCTGGCTATCTCACGTGCTGGGACAGGCTCCACCAGGTCTGGCAGAGCAAGTGGCACCCCGGACGACTGCCATTGATCTCCGGACCTGGTACTCTGCCTTTCCCCACTGACCAAATGCTATTTTCATCTCTAGCATCTTCTGACTGCTTTGAACACCGATGCCCAGCAAACTCACCGGCGCCCATGGGTTAGCTCGGGCAGCCTGTCTGGACATCGGTTCCGAATGTAGAAATACATTACATTAAATACAGTATACTTTAATACACTAAGGTATCGTTTAATATACTTCTGAGTCTCTGGGTACAGGGGCAGTTACTTTTATTTCTAACTGCCTAAGCCCCACACACTTTCTATTAGACTCATACTGGACTCTGAGCCCCCCCTCAACCTTATATACTGTACAGTTGGGGCACCCACAAACTCTACATTGGTTTTGGGTCACCTTGGCACTAGATGGGGTACCCCTCTTAACCTAGGGATTCCCTCAGCTACATGGATACCTATTCATCCCTGTACCCCATTCTCCTTTCTGGGCTGTGCTGAAGCAGGGTACCTTAGTGGTGAGTCGCGCTTGCATTTTCAAGGGGAGATATTGCCAGGACAATGTGCCTACATGTATCCAAGAATCAGGCATGATTTCTGGGTACATTTATGGGGGAACCGACAACTCCGGACCCCAAATTCCTAGGCACATTCTGTTAACGGATCCTCTGTAAAAAAAAAAACCTTGAAACGCATAAACTAGCAATCTTTGATTGCTGGCATGCCTGGAAAGGAAAAAACACAGAAAAATACTTTTATTGCATACAAGACATTGGAAAGATACAATGTTACTGGGCCCAAGCGCTAACTCTAGGACCCTTATACACAGATCAGGGGTAACCAAAACGGGCTTAACCTTTATTTGAGAGCCTGGTTACCTCCTACCGTCACACCCGCTACTGCATATATTGTTATGATGCTACTTTGGGTAACGGATGCTATTTTTGCACGTCATTAGCTTAGTGGATACCCATTAAAATGTCCTGATTTAACAGAGTTTCATGCATCTGGATCTGAATCTCAATGACAAGTTTTTCAGTAAAATAAATAGAACCCGTTGATATGTCTACAGTGCTCAACATTACACGTATTCCTTGTAAATGCAACGATATCTTGAACTGACTTGACTGAAAATATATTGTATAGTGCCCTATATTACAATGTACTCATTTTAAGGGCAAATCATGTTGTATCAAAAGTGTCGCCAAAATAAAAAAAAATGAAAAAAAAGAATGATGAAATGTCTCTGGAAAAGCAGACTTGTGAAATCTTTCAAGGCTGCATACTGTAGCTTTTCAGGGAGGAAATCACAACTTCACAAATGTGTGTAGAATCTCAGGGTTACTCTATCTATTGCATTGACGTAATAAACCTTCAAGGAGGATCAGAGCTGGTTGAGAAATATTTACGGTACATGGAAGATTTGTGTCTGAAGAAGGTCGAGAGAAAATAAGAGATTCTAATTGAAACGGGGGGGAAAAAAAGAACAGAAAACATAGAACACAGTAATATGGTGCAGCTTTGTTCCTGTTTTACAATCCCCAAAAAGTTACCAGAATCTAAGTAGTACTGAAAAAGTATTATACTGTAGTTCAGGCATAATTACAACATCTAAGAGTTTGCAATCCAATATTGTACCTGAATCACAATAATATGCAATGGAATAGGCATGTCCAAGTTCAGACTTTAAGCACATCCAACGGGAGCAAATCGCATTGGTTTCGACGGGAATTACTTTTTTAAATAAATACTGTACAGGCATACCCCGCATTAACGTACGCAATGGGACCGGAGCATGTATGTAACACAGACATACCCCGCATTAATGTACGCAATGGGACCGGAGCATGTATGTAACACAGACATACCCCGCATTAACGTATGCAATGGGACCGGAGCATGTATGTAACACAGGCATACCCCGCATTAACGTACGCAATGGGACCGGAGCATGTATGTAAAGCGAAAATGTACTTAAAGTGAAGCACTACCTTTTCCCACTTATCGATGCATGTACTGTACTGCAATCGTCATACACAGGCATAACTGATGTAAATAACGCTTGTGTAACAGGCTCTATAGTCTCCCCGCTTGCGCACAGCTTCGGTACAGGTAGGGAGCCGGTATTGCTGTTCAGGACGTGCTGACGGGCGCATGCGCGAGCTGTCGTTTGCCTATTGAGCGATATGTCCTTACTCGCGAGTGTACCTAAAGTGAGTGTCCTTAAACCGGGGTATGCCTGTATAGTGAAATCTTGTTGTACAATCCCATGAGGTTTTGTACAAATCTCTACATTTATCAAACACTTTCAACAATTCTGCACTGATGCACACTTGATTAGCAGAGGAAACAAAGTGTGCTTAACAGAAGTGCCTAAAACGGTAATAGTCTTATTTTTCAAACATAGACACCTTTGGGTTTTGTGCTTTTTTTTTTTACTATAATTCAAACGGGGGTCCCCAGGAGATATTTTTTGTTTTGCGGATCCATCGCCCAATTCCCAAGATGCTTAATGAGGAAGTATTTCTTCTCCTTCTATGGAATAGCCACCAAATCTTTTTAATATATCAGTAGTGTACAGTACTATGAGATAATACTTAGAGAGAGTACTGCATTTTCACTCTTTATGACCTTTTTAATGATTTTTTTTATGTACTGTATTAAGTTTCTTTGGCAACCATTTAGGAAGCAACAGGTAGCCATATTGTTAACCCTGAAAAGCCGTATCTACACTGATCGTTCATGGGAGAACAGATTGATTGGCAGCTTAGATAATGGCATTGCCATAAATGTATAGAACTGCTGCATTTATTAGAAGAAAACAAAAAAATAGGCACAAGTCACAATGCACCTTTAAAGCTGCAGTTCAAGCTGTCGTTTTTAAATATACTGTATGCAGGAATACAATCTACACACTGACAAGTCATTAGCTAAGTTGCTGATCGATCCGTTCTCCTGTAATCGATCGCTGAAGATTCGGCACGGGGGGTCACTAAATGCATCCTGGGTCCTGTTCTGCTGCACTGACAGCCAACGTTCTGTGAGGAAGATCATGTGACCAGGCACTAGATTCAATTGGTTCACTGTTAGAGAGGGCAGGGCTCAAAAAGGTGATGCTGTTTCAGAAGGGGAAGGGGATGTGACTTTGTAAATGGTTGCTATAGGAACAGAAAAGCTTGTTACATTAGAATAAATTAAAAATTTCTTTAAAGGGTTTATTTTTTTAAATGCTACAAGTATTTTCTCATAGTACAGAACTGATTTATTTAAAAAAAAAAAACACACACACACAACCACACACACACACACACACACACACACACACCACCAAAACACTTACACACACACACACACACACACACGTAGGATATTGCTTGAACTGCAGCTTTTTAAGCAATGTCCTTTTAAAAATATTTTCATATACATAATAATCAAGAATTGGGATTTTAAAGCAGATGACAATCAATTTTCTGTATCCATTAATATTTGACGTTACATGAATCATTCATTTAATTCAAAATTCTTTGAGATCAAGATGGAAATTTAAAGAGACAAAGAAATGTTGAGGAAACTAAGCATTTTAATATATAAGTAAGACATTCTTAGTGCCTAATGTTGGATGATGCTTTTCTTTAAACTAATATTTCCCTTTTGTTTTTAAAGATGTGGAATGCTAGTGCTTCCAAGAAAACATGTCCTCTCTCTCAGGGAGGAGGATATAAGTTAACAATTAACACGAATTTAACAGGTTATTATTAGCCATGAGCATAGGTCAGAATGCTTGTCAGCTGCCAAATCTTTTAGGAAGAACACAGAAGTAGCAACTGTCCAACATTTAAACACCTGACATACAAAAAAAAAGAGATTTAACAAATTTGACATTGCTATTTAAAAATACGCTAAATTAAAAACCTAGTGATTCTCATCCGTACCACTTTGTACTATCACCCTCTTTTTGTTTTTAATTATTATTAATTAATGGTTGTGCAACATTGCTAGCAAAACTGTATCTCAGTATGTATGACTATTTCATATTGGTGAGTTATGGGGAAAGGGGGAAATCCACTCTCTCATTTTCTGGGGTTCTTTGGAAGGCAAAAGAGGGAAAAACCTGAAAACGGGATCAGTGTTTATCCGGTTGCATAACCCTTTCCTCAGAATGATAGACTTACCAGGTTCAGGTGGTTAAAGGGGTTTAATGGAATATGAACTAGGATTACATGTCATTTTGTATCAAATTACTGTACATATAACCGAGTTATATATTCTATATACAGTATTTAGCTACATATTCAAAAATAATATTAAAAAAAAAAAGACCTAAGTATACACTAAGGGGTTTATTCCTTAAACTCTGATGTTACCAGTGCAAAATCGCCTGCAAACGAGAGCTTAATGTAGAAGAGTGCTCATTTACTTATACCTCCAAGGGGCTCATTCTGCCGGAGCGGCCGATCGTGCTGTTTGCAGGTCGAAATTCCATAATTAAATCAATAGGCCATTTTGTCCGAAAATAATCCGAATGGCCGCTTCGGCAGATATATTATAATCTCCTAAATAGATTACCTATACTCTACTAGGGGAAATAAAACACGCCTGCTAGAGAGATTGTCAGGAAATATGCAAATAAATCATTTGAATACATTTGGCATATTTCAGGATATCTCTCTCAGGTCTGTCTACGGGTGTTTTTCCTGTCTCGCAACATGAATATTCTGGATCCAAGCTCACGTGTAGCATGTGAGAAGGTCCATGTAGCATAAACTTAGCATAAACTCGTCCCCTTTTTAAAGCACACAAAGTCCTTCTATTTTCTTCAACTTTATTGAGTGGGGTTAACATAAATATAAAAGCACTTGCATGTAGTTTGTGGTAGGAAATATTTCCTGTGAGGAGAAGTAGCCTTTGTAAGAGGAAGGTGCTTTTTGATGAGGGGAAGGTAAAAAGGAATCCCTTTCTAAGGGAGCAGTGAAAGATGTGTATACTCACTGTGTCTGCTGATGATAAGAGAAAGCACACTTTACTTTCCAGACAGGAACAAGCCAAAAGGGCATACTAATTAACAGAGAAGGACAGGGGAAGAGGGCTAAACCAATGTCAAGCTATGAGCATTGAGAAGTTGCATGGGCAACTGACTAGTGGCTTGTGGAAAAGGTTATATTGTACTGTAACAACCATGTTGCAATTACACAGCAGCACTGGTTGCTTCAGAACTGGGAAACCTGTAATTTTTCCTGGGGAGAGCTGGCAGCCTGAGAGCAGAAAAAATACACAGAAAATATACAATCCTGTTCCAGGACAATGGAATATAGGCAAGTGGCAAGAACAACTCCCTCCCAGATTAGGTACAGGTGTGTTTTTTTGCTGTAAGCTACAGAATGTACACTACCGCACACATTTCCCCCATTTGTTCATTGTAACAGAACAAACAATTACTTTTTGTACCTAATAATAAAGTTAGATGGCAAAGTTAGGTTGGACATCTTTTTAGAAAGGAAAGGTACAGGTATGCAGGCATATACCAAACAAGTAAACATGGGAAGGATGTTGATCGCGGACCCTCGGGCAACAATATTTTCACGGTCCCATTTATATTAATACTGACAGCAATTTTTTTCTCCCTCCCCCATTCTCTCCCTGATCCTCTCACATCCCTCATCATCTTTCCCCCTCCCCTTATCTCCCTCACCATCATCATCACCTCATCTCCCCCACCATCATCACCTCATCTTCACCACCATCATCACCTCATCTCTGCCACCATCATAATCATCAAATCTCCCCCACAATCATCATCATCATCATCATCATCATCATCACACCCACCATCATCATCATAATCATCATATCTCCCCCACCATCACCTCATCTACCCCACCATCATCATCATCTCATCTCCCCCACCATCATCATCACATCTCCCCCACCATCATCACCTCATCTCCCCCACCATCACCTCATCTCCCCAACCATCATCATCGCCACCTCATCTCCCCCACCTTCTTCATCACCTCATTTCCCTCACCATCAGCATCATAGCTCCCCCACCATCATCACCTCATTTCCCCCACCATCATCATCATCATCATCATCATCACCTCATCTCCCCCACATCATCATATCTCCCCCCACCATAATCATCATATCTCCCCCACCATCATCACCATCACCTCATGTCCCCCACCATCATCATTACCCCATCTCCCCAGGGCACCACCATCCTCAGCACCTATCTCCCCCACCATCATCATCACCACTCATCTCCCCATAGGCTCCACCATCATCATCACCTCATCTCCCCATGGGCCCCACCATCATCGGCACCTATCTCCCCCACCTCATCTCCCTATGGGCCCCACCATCATCGGCAACTATCTCCCCCACCATCATCATCACCACTCATCTCCCCTGGGCCCCACCATCATCGGCACCTATCTCCCCCACCATCATCATCATCATCATCATCACCTCATCTCCTCCATCATCATCCTCATCATATCTCCCCCACCATCATCATCACATCATTTCCCCCACCATCATCATCATCATCATCTCCCCCATCATTATCATCATAGCTCCCCCACCATCATCATCATCATCAGCATCATCTCCCCCACCATTATCATATCTCCCCCACCATCATCATCACCCCCACCATATTCATCATCATCACCACATTTCCCCCACCATCATTATCATCATTACCTAATCTCCCCCACCATCATCATCACCCCATCTCTCCGCGGGCCCCACCATCATCAGCACCTATCTCCCCCCTCTCCCTCATGCCTACCTGTGGTTGATCCGGCCTTAACCTGAGGATAAGCCTCAGAAGAATCAGCAGCTGTTAGACACCGGCAGAGCAGGAAAGCAGGGGAGGAGCGAACTCTAGTGGTCTGTCCCGGAAGTCTTTTTTACTTCCGGTGTCAGCTCTGTAACAGCTTCCTCTGCAGGCTTCTGATTAAAGCCGGGGCCCGCCGTCATGGGCCGCCGACGGGGGGGGGGGGGGGAGAGAAGAGAGCAGGTCCCCCAAAAGCACGGGCCCCTGGGCTTTCCCCGGGCTTCCCCGGCTATAGCTACGCCCCTGGATCCAGGGAGTAATCTGATTGCCAATTCTTGGAGTCAGGAAGGGATTTATTTTTCCCTTATGAGATATCATTGGATGATATTTCACTGGGGTTTTATGTTTGCCTTCCTCTGGATCAATATACTGTAAGTACGGATATAGGATAAAGTATCTGTCGTCTAAATTTAGCATAGGTTGAACTTGATGGATGTATGTCCTTTTTCAACCTCATCTACTGTGCAACTACAGTATGTAACTATGTAATTCAAGGAAGCAATGTATCCCACAGTCAGTGGATTAGTCTTCAAGAATTAGTGACTTCAAAAATAAAATGTATGCCGCACAGAATACTATAAAAATGACACCATCTCTCTCCAACAACTTCTTGTACACACTAAATGTAAATAAGTTATTATCAGGTCATCTGAATTCTTCCATTAAATTATCTTGATTTAAAAATATAATAACCTTGACAATAGTAGATATATATATACTATATATACTATATGGCCCATAGCTCTTTTCTGACTGTTACTGTGGTATAAAGAGTTAGATGGGATAAAGTTTTGCTTTGGAACTGCATTGTATTCTTTGACATGATACTAGTCATTTGATTTAGACAGCCAAGTGCAAACCCCAAAAAGTAAAAACAAGTCAACCAACTACAGGATTTCCTATAATATGTCTCCCAGAGGACAATCACGTTACACTCCAAACATAACTGTCGCAGGGCTTTATCTTTATTTTCACTATATATACATTTACACAGGTCATTTCCTTTGTACGTGTGACTTCTCCCTTTGTTTATGATTCACTGGCCTAAGAAAGCATCTTCTGCCATGCAAATATAACTTAAACGAACTTAGAACCAGGAAAGCAGTTTGTAAATATGGATGCACGCAAGTACACATCCTAACCTCATATGAAATATCTCTCTAATAAGCCATGTGGTAGATACTTAAGTGTCACGTACAAAATAATACAGCACAGGGGCATGTGCACTCTCCGCCGGGAATTTGATTGCGTTTTCTTTTTTCTTTAAAAGTTGTTTCATTTGAGATTTTTTGAGAAATGCAACATTGTTAGTTGTTCAGTTCCAATAAATGAAGTCAGAAAAACACAAACCCTAGACAAGGGCAAGATTACGGAACATTGTCCAAGGTCTTGAGCAGTAGGTGTACAGTATCCTTCAATTATTATGTCTAAATCTTTTTCAGCACTTTATTTGCCAATAATATGGTGATTATCTGTTTTAGACAAATCACTTTTAAAGGGGCCTGACACACAATATAAATGGATTAACGTAATTACTTAAAAGATTGGAAAAGTGCAGCTGAATATAATACCACTGCTTTTCCCTGTCACTTGACCCTGCTGCGGTGACAGTAGTGATACAAACACAATGTCATACAAACACTGCTCTGTATAGGAATACGCTTGTAGTTCTCCATGCCAAGCTGTAGATATCCAGTGCATTGCTCATAGAGCTGCTCTAGCATGTTTAGGGTTAAGCTCCACTGAGTGGATACCTCTGCTTTAAGATGGTGGCATGGCAGATTATTACACTGCTGCAGGTGATAGAGGGCATTACAAATGTGAAGTTGTGGCTAAAGCAGGCACAGATTTTTCTAGACGCTAATAATAATAATAGAGCCTTCACCTCCACACACTGTGCTAAAATACAGGCAACTATAATTAATAAACACACAATCCCAGCAAACTCTAACCCCAGAACCCACCAACCACATCATATATATATTCAAGTCCCTGTCTGTTAGTTTCCTGCTGAACAGCGGTGCTACAGTATTTAGTAGGGCCTTCACAATGTCCTCCATACTGACAGTAACAGTCCACGCAATGTGTAGCTTCGTCCCTTTTACAGGGTGTTCTGCATCCCACTTCTAACACCACTTGTGACAAGTTGACTGTGGTTAGTGAGGCGACAACTCAATTCTTCCTGTGAAATAATATGCTGGTGGATTTATTTGTCCAAAAATATAACAAAAACAATGGGTGCTCTGTCCCTTTAAGTAAAACAAAACATAAAAAAAAGCCTATCCCCGTTAGGGAAGCAAACTAAACTAGGTTAAGCCTATCTACCCGGCTGGTTAGCTAAGCTAGACCAGATCAACAATATTTGGTAATACCACTTGGCTCCTTACCTGGGAGCTATATTCCATTGGGGCAGCATAAGTCTGTGGAGCCTGGGTCTGTCTGTTATCTCTCCTCTGTCCTCTCTGTGTCTGAGAGAGACTGCTGCCCCAGAGGCATTTCCTCTTCCTCTTTTTTAAAGGCATGTGAGCTTACTAATTAAGATCACCTGTGGACTGCTTAATCAGCTGGGTTAACTCCTTACAACTTGTATACTGGAAAGCAGGCAACCTCCTACTAATGTATACAGTATATGACTCTTTCACATATTCCCCTCCCCAGCGTAACATTATCGAGTGGAGTGGCCGTGCACGAGACTGTGCACCCTAGAATTACCGTGCAGTATGCCTGGTCGATGCTGCACTGTGAAGTTGAAAGGTTGTAATGATAGAAACCAGCGGGTAACTCTAGAGTTCTTTTCTTTGTTTCTATGCATCCACTGTAAGGGTGCATGGTCTGTAATGAGTGTAAACGACCTGCCTAATAGGTAATATTTTAAAGTGTCTGTTTCCCACTTTACGGCCAAACATTCAATATCTACCGTGGCATACCTTTGTTCGCGGGGCCACAACTTGCGACTTAAATACAAGACCGGGTGTTCTTTATCTCCTACAAACTGGGACAGGACTGCTCCAAGACCTACTTCAGAGGCGTCCATTTGCAGAAAAAAATGTTTTGTAAAATCCGGGGCTACCAAGACTGGGTGACTACAGAGTTCTAGACTTCCAAAACCTTCCTCTTCTGGAGTTTTATCTGTTAAATCTACGGGTAACTCTGACTCCTGAGTGTCAACAAGCCCTGTCTCTGACAACTCCTCATCCTCTGTTCTCCATCTGTTAGGAGTAGTAACCAGTGCTAACTGGGGTGGGGGCATACCTCTTTGTTTGTCCTTCCTACGTTCTCGTTTTGATTTAGGGGTTTTAGACACTTCAGAGACTGTAAACGGAAAAACATCATCTGGAGTAGGATAGTTTAAGGTGAGTTGTCCTCTGATCAGAGTGTCAAAACCAGGAAAAATACAACCTAACACTAGGGAATGGGGTAGCTTTGGTACAATTGCTGCCGTAGTTTAGATGACTTGCCCCTCAACTTTTACTTTTGTCGGAGTCGTGGTGTATGGAAGCGTGCACCCATGCACAAATAATACCTGCAGCTTCTCACCCTGGTGTAACTGGAGAGGCTTAACCAACTTCCCTGATACCAAGTTAATATCACTCACTGAGTCTACCAGGGTGGAGATTGGTTTACCATTTAAAATCACTGTGGTGAGGAAGTTGTGAGTATTTTTATCCCCTCGGGTCACACAGAACACTCCGCAGAACTCTGACCTCACAGAGCCATACACACACTCCGTTGGTTCAGACAACTTAGGGCAGTGAGCCTTAATATGTCCCGCCTCCCCACACTCAAAACAAACAATTGGCCCAGTTCGATCTTGAAAACCATTCAGAGATTTAGAGTTTCAGTCCTTATCCAGGTTTTCTTCCACTCCCTCAAACCGGGTCTTTGTTCCAGCGCTGGCTTCTACTGTTCGTGTTGGGTCGCGGTTTTTGGTTTGTGCGAGAGACTGTGGAGCGTGACAGTTCACGGGTGGTTAGAAAACGTTCCGCTGCTCCGACCATGGCATCACAAGTGAGGGGATCTCCTTGTCCCACCCAATGTTGGAGGTCCTGGGGTAATGCTCGAATGAAGCGGTCCAACACCAACATCTCAAGGATCCGGGTTGGGCTATCTGCTTCTGGTTTTAGCCACTTGGTAGCCAGATGGATCAAATCCCATAACTGGGATCTGGGTGGCTTCTGTTCCTGGTATCTCCATGTATGGAACCTCTGCGCACAGACTGCGGGAGTCACTCCAATCCTTGCAAGGATTTAGCTTTTTAGTTTTTTCATAATCTGCTGCGGCTTCTTTGTCGAGGTCACAATATGCTTTTTGGGCTTCCCCTAGTAGAAAGGGAGCGATAATCCCAGCCCATTTGGAGCGGGCCCACCTTTCCTGGGAAACGATTCGCTCAAAGGACCAGAGGTAATCCTCTACGTCATCTTGTGGCGTCATTTTCTGTAGGTATAGGTTCGCCTGGATGGGCCGCAGCTTGGCTGCACTGGTTGAGTCCATAATAATCTGGACCAGGTGTTGAACCAGCTCCCTCTGTGTTTCTGCAATAATGCCAAGCTGGGCCGCAAGTATCTGGTTTGTCTCACGTTGTGCCGCAGCGCTTTCAAGTCCCTGTCTGTTAGTTTCCTGCTGAACAGCGGTGCTACAGTATTTAGTAGGGCCTTCACAATGTCCTCCATACTGACAGTAACATTCCACGCAATGTGTAGCTTCGTCCCTTTTACAGGGTGTTCTGCATCCCACTTCTAACACCACTTGTGGCAAGTTGACTGTGGTTAGTGAGGCGACAACTCAATTCTTCCTGTGAAATAATATGCTGGTGGATTTATTTGTCCAAAAATATAACAAAAACAATGGGTGCTCTGTCCCTTTAAGTAAAACAAAACATAAACAAAAGCCTATCCCCGTTAGGGAAGCTAACTAAACTAGGTTAAGCCTATCTACCCGGCTGGTTAGCTAAGCTAGACCATACCAACAATATTTGGTAATACCACTTGGCTCCTTACCTGGGACAGCATAAGTCTGTGGAGCCTGGGTCTGTCTGTCAGCTCTCCTCTGTCCTCTCCCAGTGTCTGAGAGAGACTGCTGCCCCAGAGGCATTTCCTCTTCCTCTTTTTCAAAGGCAGGTGAGCTTACTAATTAGGATCACCTGTGGACTGCTTAATTAGCTGGGTTAACTCCTCGTATACAGGAAAGCAGGCATACTGCCACCTCCTACTAATGTATACAGAGTCTATGACTCTGTCACAATATATATATATATATATATATATATATATATATATATATATCATATAAAAATAGTACTTGTGAGCACATGTTTTAGACATGTCTGCAACCCTGCTTTTTGACATTATCACCTAGCATACAGTGCTTCCACTGCAGCAAGGGATTCTGGGAAATGACATGCAAATGAGCACACAGTGCTACCTTTTGTCTTAAAGCCATTATAACATGGCACCCTTAAACCAATGCTCACTGTTTTAAACACAGCTTTTAAACATAGCCTGGGATGAGATGCAAAGCCAGTGATCTCACTCATAGACAGACTGTTTTGACCTTGTGGGTCTCATTATTGTGAGGTTGGTTGTACTGGCTTTGCAATTTAAGACTTTGGGTAGGTCTTTACCACACATTATTTAGGTTATGGTGGGTGAAAAGGTGACTAAAAACCCTCCACCATATAGCATATAAAAATATTACTTGTGAGCACATTCACATGTCTTAGACAGGACTGCAACCCTACTTTTCGCCATTATCACCTAGCATACACTGCAGCAAGAGATTCTGGGAAATGACATGCAAATGAGCACACAGTGCCACCGTTTGTCTTAAAGCCATTTTTACATGGCACCCTTAAGCCTATATATATAGATATTTATAATATTATCTATTAATATATATATATATATATATAGTGCTCAGTAGCACTCGTTTTGATACAAATATATATATATATATATAATATTATATTATATATATATAATATTTGTATCAAAACGAGTGCTACTGCGTGGGCCAAATGTATGCAACAAAACACAAAAATACCCAATGCTACATCCAATGTGCCAAAATGCATAGTTAAATACTTCAATGTTAGTATTCTCATGAGTAAGGGTCATTTAGTTAAACCCTTTGGCCAAAGCGTTATAAGCCTGCAGCCATTCACGGCATGACCAGTATGCAGGTCCTAACACTACCTGTGAAAATTCCCATTTACCTCTGCTGTGGAGGGAGAATGGTCATAACAGACGTGTCCTACACAGGTACATGAAAAAACCCGCTACTTAACAAATGGGAATGGGTAAGTTTATGTCTAAATCTTTTTCACCAATTTATTTGCCAATAATATGGTGATTATCTGTTTTAGACAAATCACTTTTAAAGGGCCTTCTAGATGATGCACAAAATAATTGGATTAATGTAATTACATTAATTTCAGGTGCGGGGACCCCCTGTTTCCCGAGGTATAGGCCCCATTATGGAGTGCTGGTATCTCTTGCAAGTTTAGGCCTCCCGCGTCATGTGACTGGGACATTTAAACTTGCAGGAGATACCAGCACTCCCTACGGAGGCCTGTACCTCTGGAAGCAGGGGGTACCCGGACCAGAAATGAATGAGGTTCAAGTCCAGAGACCCCCTGCTTCAATACTGGGTTAATAAAATAAAAAATAAAATAGTGGGATCGCCTGTAAGAGCTGTACAGGGAGATTGCGCTCTCTCTGCGCAGCTCGTACAGACTGCAGGGAAAATGCATGGGCGGATCTCTTCAAATTAAACTGCTAACTTGATCGGTATTGGCATTTTCCTACTGAATGATATCTGGCTTGCGAGAAATCTTTCTGAATACAATGTTAACACATATGTCAGACCGTGAGGTAGGAATATGACGACCCGATCGATATGGCAGCGAGCTTATCACAGCTACCTGAATAGGCCCGTACATCTGAAGACGTACAGTATCAGATATCAAAAGCTGATATCAAATTACACCTAAGGAGAACTCTCAAGTTTGTTCATTACAAGGAAACCGTTTTCTGGATTTGTGTTACCATTTGGGTCTATCACGATGACATTACGTCCTCTCAACACCTTTCTATGCAAAGTTCGCTTGGTCTTCATAATTTTTTGGGTGACTTAACCATAAAAGTCTCTGCTTCGATTTCTATAAGACATATACAGTATTGCAAAGAAAGAACATACTAGTGCTCTTGTTTCTATAACTAGAATGAGTAATGACAGACTGAAGACTGGAATTTTGAAATGTTATGAAATTAAGGCATTTGTGGCTTCGGGCTTTTCCTTTCCTAAAACAAGACGGAAGAAGAAGATTGTAGGAAATGGCCCAATGAGCAATACCACCCACATTTCAAGTGAAATCTCACAGTGTCAAAGGTTTACATTTGTAAAAGGTGTTACGAATAACTAGCAACATGTTATATAAACTGAAGTTACACAGATGGTAGTGTGCTAAATCAAGAACTTTTATGGTATGAGTCTTACTATATTTAGATGAGTGCATTTCTTGGTAAGACCCTACTGTCCCATGGTTTTAATGGGCTATTATTTCTTATGGATTAATATCACATTGCACAAATGCCACAATTGAGGTCACACGGTTAAGAGAATTCATGGCTAGGTATGTTTCTGATGTGGCTACCAATGTGGGTGGTTTACCAAAAGCTAAAAAATACTTGCTGGACTATAAGTTGTGTTTAAAATATATCAAATATAAAAGGAAAGCGTAAACGCCAAGACAATGTCATCACAAAATGTTTTGGATGCAATATAAAATGTAAAAAAAATAATCTAAATATTGAATGTTTTACATACTGGTAAAATATGGATTGTGTCACATTATTAACCGGATATTGTATTGTCCTATATGTAAAAAAGAAAATATACATATTGATTACTTATTAATCCTCCATTGTCAAAGAAGTTAACATTAAGTTATCTCTTTACTGCCAAAGCAATACGATGTAGGCCTCTCTACCAGAAAAAGGTTAAAAAATAAGCTTTCAATATCTGCAGGTTTTAATTGTGTACAGTTTTGTTATTTTATTGTGGTTCACCCGGCAATGATGAGGAAATAGTGACTACATGTTACACCTTTGTGTTTACCATACTTCAATGGCTCTTATATAATGTAAACAAGAACATCTTCTTAAACCTTTACATGAAAATGAAGATCTCTTGCCCTTGGTTCTATACATACATCTACAGGAAGGTCACTAGTTAAGAAGCAGAAGCAACATTTCCATGTTTGGTATTTTGTGTCTTCACCTTACTGATGAATGTTGCAGTTTCTTGAACATTAAAATCATTGTCTAGCTATTTTTCAGCCTTAAAAATCGGTGACATTGATTGCATTTTGCACAATCCAAGACAAATGCTCGGTATAGGTCATTGGAGCCATGCCTGATTACTCCGTTTTATGATTATGTTTATTGAAACGTTTTGTATGAATTTGAAGGAATTGAGAGCCAACTTCCATACAAGTATTATTTTCTTCTCAAATGGGGCTCCACAGATGCAGTCTTGGAGTCCGCACGTTGGAAAAGTACGCAGTGGGTGAGCCAGGAAGAAGCAGGCATATTACACAGGGAGAGGAGAGTTAAAGTAGATACTGAAGGGTGCAGTGAAAGAATAGAATATACATATGTATATGCCATGACTCCCTCCTTATTTGTTGCACAACAAGAATTGTGCAAAAAAGAGGGGTAGTGTAGCGCTAACAAGTGAATAATATACAATATGTATATAAACCCAAATAATCACAAATAAATTAGTGAAGGGTGGCTGCCAAAAAATATATATGACTGACTACCTATATCAGATATAAACTGTGTATTCTGGATCCAGGGTCATGTCTGGGGTATGAATGAACCCAGCTAGCTTCAACTCAGCCCTCTTTCCAAAGCACAACAAGTCCTGTATATTTTCTTCACTTTATTTAGGAAAGCAGCAATAAAACCAGGCACTTGTGGATAAGATGTTTGTGTTGGAAAGTTGTATCTCTGTGGGTGCTTTGTAATAAGGGCAGGTGAAAAGAATTGGCCTTGGCTCAGGTGTAACATGAATGTACTCACTCTGCCAATGTCAGGAAGTAAAGACAGTGGGTACTGCTTGTGACACAGGGATAGGGGCCAGGCCATACTAACTGTCAGCAGGGACAGGGGGGAATGGGAAAGCCCATTAACTTGGAGGACTGGAGATGTTGCCAGGGCAACCAGGGGTGTGACAGACTGGAAGGAAAAAGGCAACATAATGTATCCATTCCATCTGCACTGGGAGTGAAACTGCAAGGAAAGTAACATCCAAATACAGCTAGCAGGCAGAACTGCCAAGGAAAGGGGGGGGGGGGGGGGGGAAACAGAGAAGGCAGACAGGGGTATTTCTGTTCCATGACACTGTGCAAAATCCAAAGTAATATATTCGGCGCCTGATATTAAAGTCTCGGTACAGTGTAGCAAGTACTATACAGATGTAATATACAACCGTTAGATATTTAGTAGAAGACAAATGTCCTGGTTGCTCCAAACGTAATTCAATGCAGATGAAATCCCAGTGCATGTAATGAAAGAAAAACAAAACATAGCATAATACTGTTTGGTGTTTGTAACAGCACAAGATATAGTGCTAGAAGATAGCCTCGGAGGTGATAGGTGAAAATAAAAGGTAATTGACAAAGTGGAAAGTACATTTATTAAAATAGCAAAATACAAACAATCTAAAAATGCAAAATAACAACAATATTGTACAGTATATTGTGAATTGAAGAATTCCAGTGGTGGAAAATTGAAGCCCTACTTACTAGACGCAGGTAGGATGTTCACAATGGATAATTTAAAAGAATATCCTCTATTATCTGTGGCAGAACAGCCCGATGATCCCCGTGGTGTGCCGCGAATCAGACCAGCTGGTGGCGGCAAGATGTTTTTCTCAGGGCCGGAGCTGAAGGGTGCCGATGTCCATGTAGCGCTCTCCTGCTGCCTCCTCTCGTCTCCACGGGTTCTCTTCTCAAATCTCGCAAGAGGGGAGAAATCCGGTTCCGATATCAGAAAATCAACTGAAGGCTGTCTATGAATGTCAGCTTCAATTCGCTGAACAGATTGTGCTGTGCAGGGCCAACAAGGAATAAGCCTACGCTTTTCGAGAGTTCACTCTCTTCTTCAGGGGTGTAAAGAGGCAAAGGAGCTTGCTCCGTTGTTAAATAGTCCCTTTAAGTCCCTTTAATCAACATTTATCTATTAAATATGTTGCACCTATCAGCACATGCGCATAGAACTTACATAATGATTACATGTTAATGAAAACCTCTGGGCATCTCAAACTAACTACAACATCACAAAAAATAAGGGACAGTTGCGAACTATATGAATAAGCCAACTGATAGCCAACTCACATCCACCACCAGTTTAAGTTCTTTCAAAACTAAGGCAGTCTCACATTTTAATCTGGTCTGTAACTGTTACATAATCCTATAACATATATTATCTCTTACTGTGCATGCAATGTATTGTATATAATGTATACCCTGTTCATTTATGTACAGTAACTGTATTTTTAACCATGTATTATTTGTCATATTAACTATGTCCAGGACATAGTTAAAAACGAGAGGTAACTCTCAATGTATTACTTTCTGGTAAAACATGTTATAAATAAATAAGATAGTAGTAGCTTATATATTGTAAGTGTATGACAAAGACAGACTGAAATAGGTATATAGAAGAGTGCCCTCCTTAAATAGGGTGATAACACCTATATATTACAGTAATAATAGCAAAGATCAGTTTGCATTTACTTAAATATCATAATCATAAAGAACATTACAAGTTCAAAACTTTTACACATTGCAATATTCATTACTAGTGGCACCATATATTAATAATGATATCACTATAAGAATATTCCTTACATCCAATAATAATATAAAAAATGCGAAAATAATGAAAATGCGGTACCAAGCAGAAAATGAGGTAACAACTCCGGAACCGTCGCGGCCGACCCCCCGACCACCCGCGTGGGTGGCACGAGACCTGGCCCCGTTTTTCCATGGAACACCCGAATGCACCCCCCGTGTTATGAGTGTGGGGAAGAAGAAGGAAAAAGGGGAATAAGGAGGGACTGCCCTCAGAAGGTAACCCCCAAGGCAACCGCACTAACTTTTGCAACTCACGCTAAAACACAGTCGCCCCACGGCTGAAAAAGCCGGATATCTACCAGTCTCAGAAAAGAGCCCTGAGCCGGCCTCTCAAGTCGAATTGGCCCCACCATGTTGGTCCGAGTCTTGAGTGCCCTGGGCACCTAGAACCTGGTGTCCGGCAGAACAATCCCACCCAGGGATATATGTGAGGGCAGCGCTACCCTCCCGTGTGGTGTTGGTGCATGTGAGTACCTTCCTTGGTACTCGGGTACACCAGGGTATGCTCAAACAAGCCGCATCTGTGATCCCACGATGCAGGGCCTCCGACACAATCCCCTTCTCACCTTACATCCGGCAGTACCACGCGGCCGTTTCATCGGGCCTGAGGAATCCTCTGCTGTGGGTACGTCTGCTCCGCTAGATCTTCCGCACACGAAGGGGCAAGTCCCTTATTATTGGCCAGCCCTACATTACTCCACTATGGTGTAGGGGAAACTAGCTGGGGCCTACGGGAACGGGTCTGGCCTAGTCCAGGGGTCTTGACTAGCTCCCCAGACACTACTTCTCCCTTTGCCGACTCCGTCGGGACTTAGCACGCCACCTCCAGTCCGCGGAGGAAATCCTGAACAACAGGACCTCCTCTTACTGAAGCCAAATCCTCAAGATGGCTCCTGCCTTACTCACAGTCCATATGTATGTAGCTGCGCCAACCACAACATTGCCGACACACCTCACTCAAACGCTCCCACGGGACAGGACCACTGCCAGGGACAAGGCAAGGGAGGGTACCCCGCTATATATCATATTACACACCTAAGATTTGCTAGATCGGCATATTGTTACAACGAATACAGCTAGTATATTATATATACTAGATATATATGGATTATATATATATATATTATATATAGATTATAATATATATATTATCTATAGATATATTAACATATTACTACTGTAGCTGTATTCAGTGTAACATATGCCGATCTAGCAAATCTTTAAAGTTATTATTTAAAAATTACTCTTTGTTTTCGCCCTTCGCTGTAATGCCTTGCTGCCTTTTGTCCCTTCCATCATGCTCTGCTCCTCTTTGCACTCTCTCCTCCCCTCCCCTCTCGTTGCACTCCCTGCCTTACTGTGTCTGCTCATCTCTGTGCACACTACACTCCCTCCTCTCCTACTCATTTGTCTCTGCCTCTACTTGCTGTCTGTTTCCTCTTCCTACAGATCTTGCTGTCTCGCCTCCCCTCTCTTTGCACTCCCTCCTGCCCCATGTGTACCCTGCTCTCCATTCCCTCTACCTCGTTATCCATCTGCCTCCTCCTCTCCTTGCTGTCTCTCTGTCTCCTCTCGCCTCCTCCCTTTCTTACTGTCTCTCCTCCCCTCCTTGCTGTCGTTGCTTAACAACCCTGCAAAAGATGAACTTTTGTACAGTAACATATCTAAGTGATATATATATATATATATATTATAATGTATAACCTTGCTCACTTAATGTAACTGTAGCAGGGTCCCCCCTGACCCTCCTCACCTGCGCAGAGTAGCAGGTACCCCCGCACCATATCAGGCAGTTCCAGGGGCTCCCGGCGACATCAGTGCCAGGGCGCTGCCATTTTGAGCGCGTTCGCACATGCGCGGGAAGTCGTGCATGCGCAGTGTAGCCCCAGGAGTACCGGCGGCCATGTTGCGACTGGCGCGGGGTTCGCGCATGCACGGGGCATATGAGGAGTCGCGGCGGCCATTACCTGTAGTGCAGGGCCCCCTAGATGTTGCGCATGTGCAGGAAAGTGGCGCGGTGGCCATTAGTCTAGCGCAGGCGCAGATAGAGAGAGGTAGGCGGCCATTAGAGAGGCGCCCATGCGGTCCTCATAGGGAAAAGCCCCAGAGTGGACTACAATTCCCAGCAGCCTCTGAGACTGCACTTTCACCCAGATCACATGAAGCTAGACAGCCACTGAGGTTTACAGTTTCTCATGCTGCATGTGGATACATTGTTGTGTGCAGAGTCAGGAAGCTGAGAGTGAAGCACATGAGTTAGTTGGAGCTGGGAGAAGGGAGGGGGGGGGTAGTGTGTAGGGAGCAAGTGGCTTCTTACATTAGGCCAGGTTACCCCCAGGCCCCAGCTAGGCCCAACTCACCAGTAGATGTGTAGCTGCTGTGTAGGGAAGGCCCTAAGGTAGGGACTTAAACCTTTTAGCAGTAGCTTAGTCAGTGAGACAGACGCTGCTGTGTGCGCTGACAAGGAGGGAGCAGTGTGACAAGTGTGTCTAGGATCAGACCTGCATCACTCAAGATAGAGACTATCTGTGTGGTGATATCTGGATTGGGAGAGGACGCCATTGCTGCGGATTTTGCGTTGGACGCAGACGGGTCCTTTCCTGTTGTTGCTGTACCCGGGCGCAGGAGCCCCGGGCAGGTATTTCTACAAGTGCACCAACTTTAACCTACATACCGCCTTTCCTTAGAGGCGCTAATCACGCCTAGTGGGTGGGTTGCTGGACTATTGGGACACTTGGGTATAGTGGTGGGGTTTGTGGCCCAGTAAGGCCAGGTTAAGGGTGACACGGCTGTGTTGCTTTTATTGATGTGATGTGATGTTATTGTTTTGCCCATATAGTAAACAGTTACATATATATACTCCATTGTATGTGTTTCCTATTTGTGGGTCCTGTGTCAGGGGTCATTCTATACACCTGGAATCCCTGCACAGGTGGAGGCGTTGTAAGTATACGTTCCAGGATACACCCCAAGCTCCCAGTGGCGGTGGTTCAGACCTCCTGTGAGCCTAACAGGTATTGCACCACACTGGTAACAGATGTAGATTTCCCCACATGGTCCCTATCTGCGATTGGGGGGGGGGGGGAATACCCGTTACATAATTATATATTTGTAACCATGTATCTGTCATCATAACTCTGTGCCCAGGACATACTGAAAACGAGAGGTAACTCTCAATGTATTACTTCATGGTAACTCGTTTTATAAATATATACTTATATATTATATATATATATATATATATATATAATTATTAATACAGTGTTCGACAAATCACCCAAAATCTACTCGCACAACACAAAAAATTACTCGCCACTAGTCCTGCCCCCAACCCCGCCCCCTAGTTCCCGCCCCTAGTCCGCCCAAACCTAGTCCCGCCCCCAACCCCGCTTTAAAATAAAAATATAAATAAATACATTTAATAAATTCCTAGTCAGAACAAACATTAGTTTTTGACATAAAGTATTTTTGATTACATATACTACAATTAGTCCTCGTTACGTGTGTGTGTGTAAATTTCGGATCTAGAAATAAAAGCCAGGTGTGAATGAACTAGTTTCCTGAACCCCTTAACAGTGCTTGACGTCCCCACGCTTCACAAATATAAAGCAGCAATCCCGCCTGGGATCTTACTGATCCACAGTCCTAAAGTCCAGGTACCCTCATTCCTGCAATGTTATACATGGAGGGGAGGTGTCCCTACCTGTCTTCTGGGTTAGGGGGGGTTCCGATGCTTCCGTGTGAAGCTTGAGTCAGATCTGGAAGAAAGCAGTATAAGTTATTATGGTGTGTAGTATAGGGCAAGTAAGATATATAGGGTAAAAAGAGATCCAGAGTGTGGGGGCGAGAGAGGAGAGAGAGGGTGGCGGGGAAGAGACGAGGGGGGGGGAGAGAGAGAGTGGGGGGGGGAGGAGAGACAGATGTGGGACAGAGAGAGAGGCGGAGGGGGAGAGAGAGAGCTGGGGTGGGGTGGGAGGAGCAGGACGAGAGAGAGAGTGTGGGGGGATGAGAGAGAGAAGCGGGGGGTGAGAGAGAGAAGATGAGAGGGGTCGGACGAGACGACGGAGCGAGAGATTGAGAGGAGAGCGGGTAGAGAACGAAGAGGGAAGAAGAGAGAAGTGGGGGGAGACAGAGGAGGTGGTGGGGGGAGGGATGGAGGGGGGAGCAGAGAGAGGGGGGGGGACGGAGAGACGAGAGTGTGGGGGAGAGAGAGACGTGTGGGGGAGAGAGGAGAGGGTGGGGGGATGAGAGAGAGTGGCGAGGCAGAGAGAGAGAGAGAGAAGAGAGAGTGGGGAAGAGAAGAGAGGAGAGAGAGAGGAGGGGGAGAGCAGAGAGGCGAGAGAGAGGAGAGGGGAGAGATGAGAGGAGGAGGTGTGGCGGGAAAGAGAGAGAGAGAGAGTGTGGGGGAGGAGAGTGTGGGGGAAGAGAGGAGAGTGTGGGGGGAGAGAGAGAGAGGTGTGGGGGGGGGAGAGAGTGTGTGGGGGGAGAGAGAGAGAGAGAGTGGGGGGGAGAGAGAGTGTGGGGTGGAGAGAGAGAGGTGGGGGCGAGAGAGAGAGTGTGGGGGGAGAGAGAGAGAGGGGGGGGAGAGAGAGAGAGTCGTGGGGGAGGAGAGAGAGAGCAGAGAGTGTGGGAGAGAGAGTGTGGGAGAGAGGAAAGTGAGGGAGAAAAATAGAGGAGAGACAAGAGTGGGGGAGAGAGAGAGAGAGTGGGAGGGGGGGGAGACGAGAGAGAGAGGGGGAGTGAGAGAGAGAGAGTGGGGGAAAGAGAGAGAGGGGGGGAGAGGAGAAGAGGGGGGAGGGAGAGAGAGAGGGGGAGGAGAGAGAGAGAGTGGTGGGGGAGAGAGGGGAGAGAGAGAGAGTGTGGGGGGGGGAGGAAGAGAGAAAGAAGAGAGAGAGTGGGGGGGAGAGAGAGAGTGGGGGGGAGAGGGGAGAGAGAGGAGTGGGGGGGGAGAGAGAGTGTGTGGGGGAAGAGAGAGAGTGTGTGGGGGAAGAGAGAGAGTGGGGGGGGAGAGAGGGAGAGGGAAGTGTGGGGGAAAGGAAGAGAGAGAGTGTGGGCGGGGGATAGAGAGGAGAGGAGAGAGGAGAGAGTGTGGGGGAGAGAGAAAGAGAGTGTGGGGGAGAGAGAGAGTGTGAGGGGAGAGACACAGAGGGTGGGTGATACACAGATAGAGAGAGGGTGACTGACTGACTGGGGTGGGGGGGGGGGGGTGATAGCAGGGGGCGGGAGGACTGGGGGGGGGGGGGGAGAAGGGCGGTGAGACGGGGGTTGGGGGGGTGGATGGATGGGGGTGGGAATGGGGGGGGGGAATGGGGAAGGGGAGTGATGGGGGGAAGGGGCGGAGGTGATGGAGGGGGGTGAACAGACTATGGGGAGGGGTGACTGACTGGGGGGGGGGGACTGGACGGGGGGTGGGAGGACTGGGGGGGGGACGACTGAAGGGGGGGGTGAGGACCCGGGGGGGGTGACGGGTGGTATGATTGGGGGGGGGAGGTGACTGATTGGGGGGGAGGTGAATGATTGGGGGGGGGAGGTGGCTCATTGGGGGGGGGGGGTGCTGATTGGGGGGGAGGTTACTGGAATGGGGAGATACCGCTGGTGTCCACACACCGACAACTCCCATACGCACATACACATTCTAAACGGTTAAACACACACACACACACACACACACAGCATCACACACACACACACACACACACACACACACACACACACACACACACACACACACACACACACACACGGGGGAGGAAAGGCCGCGACCAGCACCACCACCACGCTCCTCCCCCACCCACCCGCGCCCATCTCCCACTCGTAGGTGGGGGGGGCAGGCCAACATCCCCGCCCCCATACCTCACGCGGGCGTATAGGAAGCTTTGGGGAGGCAGGGTGGGTGGGAGGCACGTGGCGAGGTATCCCCCAGCGGGCGCCCCAGGGGACAGTCAGCCCCGCCGTGTCCGCCACTGCCCTGCTCTCCTCGCCGGCTTGTCGTCACAGTGCGCGGCCAAGCAGCTTTGCAGACTGGTTCTTCCCCCCAGCCCGCGGCAGCATGAAGCTAGCTGGCAGGGAGGCGGCAGGGTAGGTGGGAGTCACGTGGTGAGGGCCGAGGGCCGAGGCCCCCCCCCGCACGCCAACCGGCCTGCTACAGTGGTGACCTCCCGCCCCGGGCAGCGATCGGTGGATCGAGGGGGAAGGGGACAGGAGCAGGGGAAGGGGACAGGAGCAGGGGACAGGGGAAGGGGACAGGAGCAGGGGAAGGGGACAGGAGGAGGAGCAGGGGACAGGAGGAGGGGAAGGAGACAGGAGGAGGGGAAGGGGACAGGAGCAGGGGATAGGAGTGCAAACGCAAAGGCAGATGCGCAGAGGGCCGCGGTGGGGAGTAGGGAGCCATGTGGGGACCAGGGGGATCGCAGGGAAGGAGCAGAGGGGCCGCAGCATGCAGAGATTGGAGAGTACTTACTCTCTAACAGATGTCCAGGCAGAAAGAATGGCCGCTCGTTGGGGGCGGGCTCATATAAAGCCTGGGAGCGCGCGCCAATCAGCTGCCAGGTAGAGGGAGGTTTTTTTTTTCAGCGCGAGCAGGGAAAATTTCAGCGCGAACGGAGGAAATTTAAAAAAAAAAACACGTGTGCTGCTTGGGCCAATATTTACTCGTCCGGAGGTTAAATCCACACGCCTCGGGCGTGTAAATGTATAGCATTGTCGAACACTGTATATATATATATTTATATAACGAGTTACCATGAAGTAATGCATTGAGAGTTACTTCTCATTTTCAAGTATATATATAGTTTTTCCCTTAAATATATTCTATTTTCCAAAGGAAAAGAAAAAAAAAAGGAGTGAAAGTTAATATTTCATAACATAACACTTTGACCGCTAATAATTACATTATGGTTTTTTCAACCATTGTGTTTAGAGATTGTTAATGTCTGCCAACACTTCCACTTTTTTGACCCCTTGACCTCCAGGGAGTTGTAAGCCCCTCCTGTCCTCAAGGGGTCATGCCATTTATAGAAGTCCCCTTAGACATTGATTTATCTGCGCATAATGATACAGAGAGAGATCAGTTCATGTCATGTTATTTAAATAACAGAAAAAATCTCCCACCGCCTCCACCCTTTGCTGACAGTTTTACAACATAAAGTCACTGAATCCTCAATCCTTTTTTTTTTTTTTTTAATTAAACTCAGACAAAAGGACATGGTAAGTAGGAGACAGATCCATCCAGGAAATGTTTCTCTTGGGAGGCCCTGTGGCTCTGTTTTTAGTTCCTGACAACTCACCACAAAATGTGAGTGTGTAGGGGTTTGTTATATTTTACCATGATTTGTTTTGTCTCACCTTTCTCCTGTTGGGTTGTGAAGATACACCTAGGGGCCTATGCACTAAGCGCCTGGGAAAAAAATCACTGGTCTGTCTAAATCGCCAGTTTTTACAGCATTGCTATCACGATGTGCAGAAAACCCCGAATACCTGTGATAGCAACATTTGCAAAAACCGACGAGTAGCCGACGATGTGATGATCGCCTCTCTGAAAAGGGCTCACCCGGCGAGTTCTTTCTGCTGCAGAGAGAGAGGCGCATCTCCTTGCGCAAATCTCGCCAGAGCAAATTTTTTTCATATAAAATGTAATACTAGTGTATTGTAGCAGGGGGTCTCCGGAGCAGAACCTCGTTGATTTGAGGTCCGGGGATCCTTTGCTTCACGAGATACAGGCCCCATTATGGGGTGCCGGTATCTCCTATCCATTTTATTCCCACGGTCACGTGACGCGGGACATTTAAATGCATAGGAGATACCGGCACCCCATAACGGGGCCTGTATCTCTGGAAGCAGGGGGTCCCGGACCTCAAATCAACAAGGTTCTGCTCCGGAGACCCCCTTCTACAATACACTAGTATTAAAACCCAAATTAAAAAAATGAACAAATTCGTTACCGTAGCGGCTATCTGCTATGGTAATGAAGCTGCTTTAATGTAATTTATATTAATAGTGTGCGGGAGTAAGGGGTCTCCTGAGATGAACTGCATTGATTTCAGCCTCGGGGAACCCCTGCTTCCCGAGTTACAGGCCCTGGTATGGTGTGCCAGTATCTCCTCCAGTATTTAAATCCCACGGTCACATGACGTGGGCAATTTAAAAATGGCGGCGATACTGGCACCCGATGCCCAATACCGGGGCCTGTAACTCGAGAAGCAGGGGTATTTCAGTGAGAATTGCTTTCTATTCAACGTCATTGCAGATTTTAACACACCATCAAAAATAAACTATTCACTTATAAGAACATAGCAATAGATGAAGGTTTATGTTGAATAATCGCTTGTGAGCCTTAGTTTCAGGTCTCAGCGAGGTCTTTGAAGTTTACAGAGCCTCACTCAGAATAACTCATCTGGGTACATGCAATATGTTGCTCTGCTTCCTAGCTGTCATTTGAGTAGAAATATTCAGGGAAAGTTGATTATAAAACTCTTGTGTTGCATGCTCTTGGGAAGGCATAGAACTTTCTTAATGGTTTGATTACTAGTGACTTTTATTTCTAAAGGCACACACTAAACTAAAAGTGTACCCCCTAGAAGCAGGACAACTCTCTCTTTGTTAACCCCTTGCCATACTGCACAAAAAAAAAATCAACATTCGCATCACTATAGCGTGAAATGGTGCTATTCCACAAGACCCTTTCCTGCACTGGAAGACACCTTATGGCCCATTCATCTACAGTAAATGGACCGACGGGTATCTTCCAGCATCAGATGGTCTTATGGGGTAGCAGCACTATATTACACTATCTCTGATATTTCTTTGTGTAGCCCTGCTTCCTATCGAACGCAGGCCGCTACCCTTTGCTGTATCACCTGTAGGCTCGCAGGGCCTAAGTCTCTGCCACGGAGAGCCTGGGGTAATAGCGCAATACTTATAATGGGTGCAGCGCCTCCACCTGCGACAGCTCCCGCCAAAGGGGGAGTGGATCTTCGCAGGACGTATACACGATAAATACCACCACACAGTAGGATACCTTAACCAAACGACTTCACTTGTATGCAATACCTTACACATATATATAGATATCAGCGGCCCTCCCTAGAGGAGACTCTACTTTGCGTCACGTTGAACGCCAACCCTCCCGTGTCCCCCCACCGGGTGATCCCACCCCGTGTCCAATCCCTTGTGATAAGTCCTCCCACCCTCAAGTAAGCCAGATAGATATGTATATGTGAGTGTGATTGCGCAGCCACTGTGTCCCGAGTGAATTGATGGTACCGTTGGTGCACTTGTAGAAATACCTGCCGGGTACTCCGGTACCCGGTACTGCTACAATCTTCGCAAAGACTCCGCTGGATATAGAAGTCGTCCTTCCACCCACGTGGCGGTCCAGGGCGATCCCACCCGGACACGCGGCGGCGGCTGGCTAGCGGGGTCTGAGCGCAGACCTCCCACCAATTAGAACAGTCCTGCTATCGATCTTGTGACACTAACGGGAATCAGGAACCTCACTATGGCAATCCCTAGCTCCGCTTGTCTCTACTGGGACTCAGGGCCTGACTGGGCCTGGGGGCAGGCGGCCTACGCAGGGGCGGTTGGCCTCCCCTACTCCGAAGCTCCATCTCCTCTCCAGCCGGCTCTGAACCAACGTGCGCGCAACCCCCTCCTTTTCCTCTCCCAAGCTCCCAGCCCATTGGCTCAACTCTATCACGGGGTCTCCGCGGGGCTTCTGGGACCATTGTCTCGCTACCTCCCTCCAATTAGCACTCTCCTCCTTCACGGGCTTTGTCCACACACGTCTGCGCATGCGCAACCTCTGTCTAGGTTAGGTCTATACGTGTGCCAACCAGAACATGGCGTCTTGCATGACGCGGAGCCTCCGTATCGGAGTACTCTCTATGCAGCGCACCCTCCCCCAACAACAAGGGTGAGAAAGGGATCACGGCTACATCTGTAAATATATTTTTTTTAAATATATTTGCTACTGGAGAAAAAATAATGATGTAGAAGACGTGTTATGTGACAATTCTAAATGGTTTTGACTTACACTTGCTGTTTTTGCATGGGCAAGTCTAGTCTAGCGCTTGTTTACCTCTGTTCAATAGGCAATATAAAATATAGTTGCTCTGAGTAGTGATGTTACTGTTTGCGGTGTCATAGTAGTGTTAATTAAAAACACCATGTAAGAATTACCGAGCTAAAATTATTCTATACTGTATGTAAGAATACATTATGCCGTATTTGCCTTTGAAAAGCACAGGGACAATACAAACGGCTGTTTCCAACATGGATACGTGAAGGGAAATCAATTAATAATCATCACCATATCCTCTCTGCTGCTGTGCATTCAGTTTTTGTGTTTCCTGTTGCTCATCATTCTTGTGTAGCGGTGTTTATGGAACCTGTGCATTGTTTCCTTTCTTCTTCATAGAATAAAATGAGAAATGAACGTTGTCCTTTCACTCCTGTATTTTCTAGATGTGACGGCAAAAGTTCGAGTATCATTAGAGAACGCTCGTTAAATGCCTCTGCAGTGCCTTGTTGCACTTTAAAACACACGTTACACCTGTTGTAGGTATTGTATTAGTGTATTAATTGGTGCCAACAATGTCTGCAGTGTTTTGCAGAATTAGCACACAGACAAGTGAATACAAAGAGAAGAATTATACAACCTAGTGATACAAGTAGACATTAAAGAAAGGATTCCTCTCCCAAAGGTCTTGCAATCAATGTGATTTTCACATAATATATACAAATGAACTCTTTAGAGAACATACTATTTATTGTATTTTATATATATATATCCCCTCCTGAAATCCCTCTCCTGGCTTCCAATCAAATCCCGCATCTCACACTCCATTCTTCTCCTCACTTTTAAAGCTTTACACTCTTCTGCCCCTCCTTACATCTCAGCCCTAATTTCTCGCTATGCACCATCCCGACTCTTGCGTTCTGCTCAAGGATGTCTTCTTTCTACCCCCTTTTTATCTAAAGCCCTCTCCCGCCTTAAACCTTTCTCACTGACTGCCCCACACCTCTGGAATGCCCTTCCCCTCAGTACCCGACTAGCACCCTCTCTATCCACCTTTAAGACCCACCTTAAGACACACTTGCTTAAAGAAGCATATGAATAGCACTGTGGATTTTCTAAACACGATACATAATGCTTGGCCCCCTGCAGTCGCACTTACCAGAACTCCCTCCTACTGTCTCTGTACGTTCTCCCTACCTACCAATTAGATTGTAAGCTCCTCGGGGCAGGGACTCCTCTTCCTTAATGTTATGTTTGTCTAAAGCACTTATTCCCATGATCTGTTATTTATATTATCTGTTATTTATTCGATTACCACGTGTATTACTACTGTGAAGCGCTATGTACATTAATGGCGCTATATAAATAAAGACATACAATACAATACAATATATATATATATATATATATAGATAGTATATCTTATCTATATATATATATATATATCAAAAGGAAATCTCAATGGTCTTCTTGAGATGTTTATAGATATACAGTACCACAAAGGTTATTCTGTGCACAGGATTTAGAGATTTAACGATGACAGCTACATGATCCTTTGCCGTAACTATAAACATATAATCTACACTATGAAAAAAACACGGTTCATTGATGAAAATGCAGCAAAACAATTAGAATCTGATTGTGAAGGAGTTAAGGGAAGATTGTATTCCAAAACCAACCGTGATTATTTATGACATGGTTGGATGAGTGCTGTGACATGAACTGACATCTAGGGAAGTATTCCATTTCCCACAAAGCCCAGAACTGTTGTTGCGTTGGACAGCTCTTTTTGACAGGAAACACTTTTGCTTTTTACCATAAAATGCATAAATCATACATAACTTACATAAGCAGTAATAAATACAACATCATTCTGCCGTTTGACCTTTTCCTAGTTACTGTTTGTACACAAAATGGTAAAAGAAGTGTTGCGTTATTTGTTACAGCCTGTGTCATCTATTTCTATCATTTATTGGTATGTTTATTAATATACCTAGTTGGATCATTGAATTTAATGCTATCAGTATATGATGTGCTATACATAATAGTCCTTGGGGACATACTAAAGACAACCCTCAAGTGTCTTAGGCTTTGTCCATAGTGCAGGATAGGGTGTGAGCTACGTAGCTCGCGCCGAAACAAGCACTAGGACGCCAATGGATATGCGCATAGTGCGTGCACATGCGCTACAGGGAGAGCGGCGCTTCATCCAAACAAGTTTGTAGTTGAAGCGCGACGCCGGGAGGAGGAGGAAGCGCGGAAGCTAGTGCGTTCCACTATCGATGTGACCTTAGAATGAAGCATTTGAAAGTGAAGGTGTGGTGGAGGTATAGTGATATACACAGGTCACACACAGTGCATAGATTACAATCCAGGATCTCCAAACTACAGTACCCAACTACAGTAAATTGAGAATGTTGGAGCACTCACAAACTTGCAGTTATCTGAACTGAGTTATAAGAAAGTTACACACCACATATTATAGCAATATTTTCCAAAATATAACATTTTAGAGGATATAAGTTTGATATGCATGTTCAGAATGAACAAGAAAATATTACTTGTAAGATAATCAATCACTCAGTCATGTTTTTTGACCTAGTAACTAGGAATACTTCATCAAGCTCAACCAGAAATACCAGGTGAACATCTTGGATTTCACATAAGATTTGAGAAAATGTACTGGATTTACTGAAATCTCGTGGGATAAAGCTCACTCTGGAGCCCCGAGGGTATTTATTTTGACTGCATTTAAACTGGTGCTAACCCGTGTTATACTCAGCTCAAGGGTACCCCTGGGTTCAGGGATACTTCCCAGTGTAGTTACCAGTGTTCTTGCTCCCTCCAGAAGAAACAAAATGGCGGTCAAACTTGCGGGTCTTGTGGGGCAATAGGAAGCCGCTTCATCATCGCTTAGGCTTCCTAATCCTATTCCCTCAAGAAACACCAGTAACAGAATCAGTAAGTATCTCAGAAATTGGGGGGGGGGCTTCCTGCAGCTAAAAATAGCACAGTGCAGCTTCGGGGGAACCCACCTGTTCAAATGCTATAATTATCAACATTTTAATTCATGCAGGATTGCTGCTTTAAATGAGGATAACTTTAGATTGTATGTGGAGAACACAGTTTTGACATCTGTGTATTATAACAAAAAGCTGTGGAAGAAACATTCAAATGCTATGACATATTTACTAAACAGCGCCACGCCGTTTGCATGAGTTGAACATCATGGGCCTTAGAGTTTAACAGACCTTAGTTGTGTGGCCATTTGTCTCTTTATATCACCAAATTTGCCCTGAGTACAGCAGCGGCAGTTTATGAGTAGGTTAGTGGTTCTGTTCCTTCACCTGATGTGACATTAAAGACTTGCTAGAATGTCAGAAGCTCAGTTAACAAACTTCCTAACTTTGAGGCGGCTCTAAATTGCACATTTCTTTACCAAAGTACACAAGAGTATTTTGGAAACAACTTGAAAGGCAGCATTTTTTTTTAATCAAAATGGATTTTGACAATAGACGGTTACTACACACATTTCTGGAATAAAGGGGGTACAGCAACAGAAAAGTGGGGGGGCGAGTTGAGGGAGTTATGGGTGGGAGAAGTGGTTGGATACAATATATATCTATCATCATTACATCTGTACATTTGCATGTTTATGATGCTACTTATTAATCTCATTGCTGTGATTATGGCAAGAGGGGAAACCAGGTTCTGTGAAATTTAGACATTGTATCATTTATGTAACTGGTCATCCTTTCTATCTCCATGATGAACATGATCTGATCTTTGACGACCGGTAAATGCAGGGGACTCCTGCTTTTCCTAGAATCGGGTAATGACACATGTAGTGGCCAGTAAGATCTGTGAGACAAGCCTGTTAGTGGCTTTATCAGGATTCAAGAGGAGCTTTTCTAATATTATCGTGCAAGCGTCTCTGCGTATGACTACGTATGTATCTGAGGACCCAAGACCATAATTGATGGATCTTGGGACATCAATTATGGCCAGATATATGATATGTATTATGTGATATGGTGCCACTTTGGCCACAGTTCTGCCAACATAGGGGCAAGGAGGTTGGATACATCGCTTACAACCTAACCGGTGTCATGTACCATCGGTACAGTAATTTATAGACGTTTTCTTTCATCGTTGTGCATAACGAACTGGTAGCAGCTGTCTCCCAGAACTGTAACCAATCTTCCACTTCTAGGCTTTAACCTAGTTCACGCGCCCATGATAGCATATACTTCTATTTTGTGGCTTCCATATTTGGGAAGATATTATGGTATACAGGTCCGCATACAGATTTCCTGGGGCCCAAGACTACATTTCTGGTCTGTGTTAGTGGGTTTAAGCACATATGCTCACAAAAAGAACTATAGGGGAGTTCCGTTAGGTTAAACCGTTTGGTCACAAAGCTTCTGATTTGTAGATATTTATAACAAATCTGATCTGGGAATGTTAGTTTTTTCACAAATGTCTGTGAAAGATCTCACAGAGAACCCTGAAATCATGTCATAGGCCTCGGCCAGGCTCTTCGCTTGCGTGCTGAGGCGCGCTAAGGCTCAGGGAAAGCGGGCACTTTCCCTGGCCTTGCGGTTGCTTGCCCTGCGCGCTGTCTGGGGGCGGGCCAGTGATGTCACGGAGCTGGTTCGCCCTCATTGGGCGAACCGCTCACGTGACCGGCCCTGCGCTCCGGCAAGCGCGTGAATTTAAAAATCTGCTAAGACCTACGCTTCCGCGAGCCCCTACTAAAGCCGCTCTAATTGCGGCTGTAGGGGCTCAGTGCCAAGCATGAGCGAGCGTCAGCACGCTTCAGCAAGCAAGCGCTTACCATGGATGAGGCCATACTGTATACCCTGGCGATCCCACTGAAAGGCAGCATTGTTAACCCACTAGTTAAAGGAATTTCCTACATGATATCACCACATTGCAATTATATAAAACCGAGATAAGAGCTCATTTCAGATTTTTCTGAAAGTAAGTACTCAGAAGTACAGTATGTGAAGCTGAACCACGTGTGGAACTCTAAATTCTCATAGCCATAACAATTATTGTTTTGTGATTTCATGCTCCAATCCTAACCCCATTTTAGAGCTTAAGTGCTTTCTTCTTCTTTCTAAAAAACACACAAGGACAGAGCAAAGAGTGCAAACAGATGCCTCCATCCTAGCACCACAAATCTGGAGAATGTAGCAGCATACACCAGACGAACAGACCACATTATTATGCCTCAGGCTTTTAATTCGGCATCTAAAACACTAAGCTAACAAGTTTCAAATAGCAGTTCTTTTAAGTCAGTCCAACAAATCATTTTTGGGTGAAAAGTTGTATTATTAAAGTATGCTCATTGAGCATGTATACATACTGTAGTAGACGTCGCACTCAAAGATCTGCAGTATATGGGGGGATAATCACTTATTATTCACGCTGACAAAAAGCCTTGAAATGTTAACCACACACTGGTATAAAGATCTAACAGTGCACTAAAGAGTTATTGAATACTGGGACTATTTCTATATTTTGTCCAATTAAGGTCATCAAGCAAGCACACTTTGGTAAATTATTTATATAAAAAATAGCCATATCTCTGGAATTTCTGCGTCAGTGTGTCCAAAATGATTCCCGTCTGTAGCCAAAGACAATATTTCCTGTTTCCTGATATTTGAATGGGAGTATGTAAAATATGATTTTTGGGCATAAATGCAGAAAAAAATATATTATAGAGATGTAGAGAATGCAAAAAAGCAAAGAATAATGTGTAGCTAAAAGTTATAATTATATATATATATATATATATATATATATATAATTGTGCCGTTATTTCTTGCCTTTTCTAAATTTGAAGTTATTATATTTTACAGTGCACTAGGTCTTTAAGACCAGCGTCAATTAGGTAGGTATTCTCCATAAACGACATCACTTCATCTTCTACAAGATAGGGAGCGATGCGTTGTAGAGGTCAGCGGTAGGATGTTCAATACGTCCTCTAGTGTTTCCACGCTTTGTGATTGTTGTCCTGCCCTTGGGTTCGTGGCTAATTTTCCAGTTCTGTCGCCACGGGAACCAACACTCCCCATTTTTCATCCGGCCTTGTGACCGGCATTGGCTGGGGTAGCGTCAATTTGATTGTGTTTTTACTAATCAACATGCATCCAATTCTATATTTTACAGAAAACAATGTTTTCTGCGTAGGCACAAAAGAGCCAGCATCGTTACCACTGTCGGCCTGAACAATAAACAAATTAAAGAGTCAGTTTCAATACCATTCACTGAAAATAAGCATACAGTACATTGTAACAAATGTTTTAAACTTTTGTACAGTCTTTTTTTTATATATTATAAGTAAAGGTTAAGCTTTAAAGCAGCAATCCAAGCAGCTGTTCCCGTTTGTTTATTTTATTACATAACATGGAAGGAGCGGGGTATCCGCAGCTGAACCCCATTAATTTCAGCTCTGGGGACCCCCTGCTTTCGGAGATAAGTACCTCCGTAGGATGTGCCAGTAGCCGCTCGGTTCGGCTACCAGGGTTCATGTAATGGTGGAGTTTCAAAGCTCCCGAGCCCTGCTGCCCAATAGGAAGCTGTGACGTCATCAGGTTAGGCTTCCTATTGGCTGAAAGAGCTTTAGACTTTGCCCAGATACCGGCACCCCCTTTGGTGGTCTGTATCTCAGGAAGGGGATGTATCACGGAGCTGAAATGTATGGGGTTCAGCTCTGGAGACCCCCTCCTTTAAACATATGTTAAAAATAAGTTTTAAGGCTATTGAGTACTGGAATACAGGGACCCTTGTCTCTTTAGCTCTTTTGTATCCCCTCATTTTACCATATAGCACCTATCCTTTGACTAAATACAGTATAGAGTGGATACAATTCACTCTCTTTGTATGTAATGTTTTTCTGCAGGGGTGCTTCTTTGCGGCTCCAATACACATTCCTACGTGGGCCTGCGGTTATCTACCGTACAGTGGCACAATCTACTATCTTAAACACCTTTCATTAAGCTTTCCTGCTATTCCAAGCCACATCCTTGTGTTCAGGTACTCACATCGTTTAAAGACAATTGCCAAAGGGAAAATGGTCAAATCTGCACTTTTTAAGATTTGTATTACTTTTTTTTTTATAATGAGAAGGATTTCCCTGTGAAGACATCCAAGTGCTCCTATGTACAATGGTTGTTTTGATGTATTGATTTGTGTGAGAAATGGTACGTGTCACGGTGCCTTATTTACAGATACAAAAATAACCACAAGTGTTTGTATTGTTATCTTTCAGGAGATGCCCGAGTGAGAATTCCAACGGGGGTCCTCTCTGAACGACGCGGTTCCTTCCCCTTCATTGATTACCGACTTCTGAACAGTAAGTATATCTTACAGTTTTCATAATGATCCCCGAATAGAGGGGTTCTCAACTCCGGTCCTCAATACCCCCTAACAGGTCAGGTTTTCAGGATATCACTGCTTCAGCACAGGTGGCTCAATCGAAGACTGAACCTCTTATTGAGCCACCTGTGCTGAAGCAGGGATGTCTTGAAAACCTGATCTGTTGGGGGTTCTTGAGGGCTGGAGTTGAGAACCCGTGCCCTAATGGAAACCAATGCTGTAAACGTTGATTTAAACCCTGACTTGTATACAGATACTGTATAATAGCGTTTAGCAGACTTGTTACATTATGATGTAATCTCTTACCTTGATGTTGATGAAAGCATTTTTTTTATGCTTTTGTGCTTAATATACTTGGTTTAACAATTGTATTGCTATGCAATAACATAGCACCAGTCAAGTCTCTTTGGAAAGGATTTTGTAAAATTCGTTCTCTAAAATATAAAAGTACCCAAGCATTTTACAATTGCATATGTAGTTCAAAGCTGTCTGTATTGGTCCTAGAGAAAAACAGATTTAATGCAGGTTGTGATACCTTTTGGGAAACTAACATTACAGATATTCATAGGTGAAATGATAGAGCCTGATAGGTTTCTCAAATGTACTAACAGTACAGAAGAATTGAAACAATAGGAACATGCAAAGTCTTTGAAGTGGGAAAAGCCATTTTGTTTGCCAGGCCCCTGCTACCTTGTGCAGGTTATTTTACCTTTATGTGCCCTAGACACCAACAATTAAATAGGAACTTCAGTGTGGGTGTAAATTGTAAGATGTACAGCGAGATCAGTACCAGATTACCCACCAGGCATGTGTCCAGGGGCCCCCAAGCTTAGGGGGTGCCCATAAGTCATGATGGGCAGGTGCTGGGGCTCCCCAGCTCCCCATGTAGCAGCCCAGTGGTCACCGTCTGCCATACTCTCCCTGTTGTGCTAAAAAAAAAAAACCTCTAAAGTAATGTGGCCTGCTCCCTCAACAGTCAATGTCTTAGGCCAAGACCAAGTCAGAAGTGGATCTCAACTTTTGTTGACATCATCTCATTCAATCACAGCAGGGAAAATAATAACGAATACATTGTCACTGTTTCCATAGTAACATTTTTTCCAGGGCGACACTCTGAGATTTCCATGTTGCCAGGTGAAAAATGAGAGAGAAAGAGACTTCTCTGCATACTATTGTAGAGACTGCTTAATATTCCAAGCCTACTTCAAAAATAAAATCTTCCCTTCAAACAGTAACCTCAGGAGCATGATTTTGTGTGTGCATTACTAAGTTGCTACTTCACTCCTAGCTAAGTAGCTTATTCCACTTCTCTGAGTGTTTTGGAACCATTGACACTATTCTGCGCTCACAGCAAGGACATTTCTCATCATTGAGATACATGCATGATTTTTTTATATATATAAATATATATATATATATATATATATATATATATATATATATATATATTTATATATACACAGTGTTCGACAAATCACCCAAAAATCTACTCGCCGAACCAAAAAATCTACTCGCCACCTAGTCCCGCACCTAGTCCCGCCCCCAACCCTAGTCCCGCCCCCAACCCCGCTTTAAAATAAAATATATTAATAAAATACATTTAATAAATTCCTAGTCAGAACAACATTCGTTTTTGACATAAATGTATTTATTGTATTACATTATACTACAATTAGTTCTTGTTACGTGTGTGTGTGTGTAAATGTCGGATCTAGAAATAAAAGCCAGGTGTGAATGACTAGTTTCCTGAACCCCTTAACAGTGTCTGGACGTCCCCGCTTCACAATATCTAAAGCAGCAATCCTGCCTGGGATCTTACCTGATCCGCAGTCCCTCAATGTCCAGGTACCCTCATTCCCGCAATGTTATACATTGGAGGGGATGTGTTCCCTACCTGTCTTCTGGGTTATGGGGGGATTCCGATGTGTTCCGTGTGAAGCTTGAGTCAGATCTGGAAGAAAGCAGTATAGGTTATTTCGGTGTAGTATAGGGCAGTTAAGATATATAGGGTAAATAAGATATCCAGATCGAGAGTGTGAGAGAGAGAGTGTGAGAGAGAGAGAGAGAGTGTGGGAGAGAGAGAGAGAGTGGGAGACAGAGAGAGAGAGAGAGTGTGGGAGAGAGAGAGAGTGTGTGGGAGAGAGAGAGTGTGGGAGAGAGAGAGAGTGTCTGGGTGAGAGAGAGTGTGAGGGGAGAGAGAGAGAGTGTGGGGGAGAGAGAGAGAGATTGTGGGAGAGAGAGAGAGTGTGGGAGAGAGAGAGAGTGCCCCCCCCCCCCCCCCCCCCCCCCCCCACCATTCCTCACTCGGGCGTAGTGGAAGCTTTGGGGAGGTGGCAGGGTGGGTGGGAGGCACGTGGCGAGGTGTCTCCCAGCGGGCGCCCTTCCGTGGCCGCCACTGACCTGCTCCCCTCGCTGGCATGTCCCGCACGGCATGAAGCTAGTGGTCGGGCGGGCAGACCGGCATATCCCCCCCCCCCCCACACCTCATGCGGCGGCTGCGCCGTCATGAAGATAGCTGGGCTTAGTGTAATCTTTGGGGAGGCGGCAGGGTGGGGGGTAGGCACACTCTCCCATGCACACACACACACACCCATATATACACACACACACCCATATACACATACACACACACACCCATGCATACACATACACACACACCCATGCATACACACACACACCAACCCATGCATACACACACACACACACACACACACACCCATACATATACACACACTGACACACACACACATACATACACACACACGCATACACACACACACAAACGCACACACACCCATGCATACACACACACCAATGCATATATACACACACACACGACAGGGGGAAGAAGAGGAAAGGCCGCGCGACCGAGCACCACCACTGCCCCGCTCGCCCCCCCCCCCCCCCCCCCGTGACCATCTCCAGCCCCGCGCGGGGATCGGCGGGAAGCCGGGGAAAGGGAGAGAAGGGGGGAACACCCCCACTACCATCTCCTGCCCCGCGCGGGAATCCGGGACAGGGAGAGAAGGGGGAACACCCCCACTGCAATCTCCTGCCCCGCGCGGGGATCAGCGGGAAGTCGGGGTAAGCGGGGACAGGGAGAGAAGGGGGGAACACCCCCACTACCATCTCCTGCCCCGCGCGGGGAGTAAGGGGGCTTGCAGGGAAGGAGCAGAGGGGCCGCATGATGGAGGATTGGAGAGTACTTACTCTCCAACAGATCTCCGGCCAGAAAGAATGGCCGCTCGTTGGGGGCGGGCTCATATAGAGCCTGGCCGCGCGCCCACAAAGCCTGGGAGCGCGCGCCTATCAGCTGTCAGGTAACAGGGGAGTTTTTTTTTTCAGCCAGCGCGAGCAGGGAAAATTTCAACATTTCAGCGCGAGCAGGGAAATTTAAAAAAACAAACACGTGTGCTGCTTGGGCCAATATTTACTCGCCCGGAAGTTAAATCCACCCGCCCCGGGCGTGTAAATGTATAGGATTGTCGAACACTGTGTAATGGGTATTCCCCCACCCAATCGCAGATAGAGTGTAGGTGCAGAGAACCTAATGTTACCGGGTGTGGTGCTTTACCTGTTAGGCTCCCAGGAGGGCTGAGCTTCCGCCACGGGGAACCTGGGTAAGTATAATATGAGTAACCCTGTACTTGGTGCAGCGCCTCCACCTGCGATGGCTCCCGCCAGAGGGGGAGTGGTTCCTCGCAGCACAATATATATTAATACACACACAGCATGTATAACAACCAATGCCTTTACTATCGTGACCGTACTCATGCATAACAATCAATAAATCAACAGGTGTCCCTCCCTTGAGGAGACACTAACTAATGCGTCTCGCAGGATGCTACTTCCACCTGCACCTCCACCGGATGATCCCACCCAGTGTCCAGTAACCCCACACAGTATTACTCCACCTTTCAAGTGAGATATGTATGTGTGACTGCGCAGCCACTATGTCCCGTGTGCATGTGATAGGACTCGTTGGTGCATTTGTTGATTACCTGCCGGGCACTCCGGTGCCCGGGCCTGCCAAGGAACTTCACAAAGGATCCTGATGTCAGCTGAATGCAGGAACTACCGTCCGGGGCGATCCCACCCGGATGGCTGCTGCAGCGACAGCGAAGGTCTGAGCCCAAACCTCTGGATAGACGCGCGGCGTCCGCTGTGTCCTTAACTGGCTCTGGATAGTAAGTGACAGGGTCCCTAACCTGGGGCCTGTCTCTGACAAAACTCACTCTACTGGGTGGCTCAGGGCTATCTCGGGCCTCAGGGGCTGCTGGCCTAGTGCAGGGAGTCACTGACTCCTGCACCCTACCTCCTTCCCCTGGCTGCTCCTGGCGCTGACTGACTAGCGTGCTGCAAGCCCGCGAAATGTATCTAATCTCCCCTGCAGGGAGATGCTGCAGCCCTATTGGCTCCCTGGGGTCACGTGGGGCGGTCCTGGGGCTCATGGAAGATGTAGTCCCTTCTGTGAGCCCTCCCCTGATTGGCTGCCTCTCGCGCGCTGTCACTGCGCATGCGCGAGCTGTTTGTGGGCCTCCCAGCGCTTGGCTCTCACTGCGCATGCGCGAGACAATGCGAAATGGCGACGCTCTGCTTCGGGAACCGCCGGGAGCCTCGCAACGCGATCGCATCCCCGGCAACCGGCCGCGTCGGAGGATAGCGCGCTGCTCGCGCACATGCCCCCACACCTCCCCGCGAACGGCCTCAGTGAGTACGAGGAGGGAGGGGTCCGCAACGGAAGGGGGGACCTGGCTACAACTGTATATATATACTTAGTTAAGTTATGGTGGATTAAAAAGGTGACAAAAACCCTCCACAGCAAAGCATATAGCAAATGGAAATATTACTGTGTGCTTATTTGCATGTCTTAGACAGGTCTGCAACCTTGACTTTCACCATTATCACCCAGCACACAAGGCAAGTGATTCTGGGAAATAACATGCAAATGAGCACACATGCTTCAAAATCATATAACATGGCTCTCTATAAGCTTATACTTGCTACATTTCACAGCTTTGAGCACAGCCTGGGTTAAGATGCATAGCCAGACAGCTGTTTTGACCTTAATGGGTCTCATCAGTGTGAGGTTGGTTATACTGGCTATGCAAAAAATGAAACATAGGATAGGTTTCACCACACTTAGTTAAGTTATGTTGGGTAAAAAAAAAGTGACAAAAACCCTCAAAGTAAAGCATATAGCAAATGGAAATATTACTGTATGCTCATTTGCATGTTATATGGTTTTGAAGCAAAGGGTGGCACTGTGTACTCATTTGCATGTCATTTCCCAGAATCCCTTGCTGCAGTTAAAGCACTGTATGCTGGGGATAATGGTGAAAGGCAGGGTTACAGACCTGCCCAAGACACGTGAATTTGCTCATAAGTGATCTTTTTATTTGCTATATGCAATATGGTGAAGGTTTCTTGTTGCCCTTTTCACCCACCATAACTTAAAACGTGTATGTATGTATGTATGGGTTAACCTTTTAGTCAGCTGTCCTTCTCCTGATTGGTCAGCGAGTATCTGCCTGGTGAATTGTTCTCTATTGACCTAATGTCCCGTGGAAAGGGAAGGGTGTGCTGGAGATAGCATTCCGGATACATCAGAGAAACGGAGAAGGCACCAGGAGAAGAAAGAGGGATGTGATTGTGAAAACAATCAAAAGTCATTTTGGATCTAGTCTACGCTCTTTGTTTTTCTAACAATTTCTGTAGAGATATTTTGCTTGATATAATGATGTATTTCCAGCCACAAACATACTCTGTTGAAAGAAGTATCGTTTTATTTCAGTAGCACAAAGAAATGAAATATCTGCACATTGAAAAAAAAAAAAAAAAGGACACATGAGGTTATTTGGTGAATTTCCGTGTTTCCCTAGGTGGGTTAAAAAATTTTTTAGAAGGGCTTATTCTATATCCTCAAAAGTGGCCAATAGCACCGTTTTCAGCAGATACAGCATAAGCCCTTAACACTGTGCTAGAATTACTATTTTCACAACTAAGCCTGATATCTAACGGGGGTAAGGGGAGAAAATAAACATTACTTCTAAAATAAAATAGACAAATAAAAAGTAATAACATCTTGTATAATAACATTATACCCAAGACAATCCAATTTAAGTTCAAATATAATTATTTTGTAATCCATACTGTGCTCTGTCATGACAACATTGTTTTTATGATGTTAGAGGAATTGAGAATACAATGAATGAAAAAATAAGAAGAAATTCTGCATTTGTGCATCATTATTAGTACTACTTTATTCTTCTATAATGTTCACACTGGTATTGGTGATGGCTTTCGCCCTCTCCTCGCGCCCCCCTCTTACCTTGATTCAAACGTCTTGGCGTCATGACGTCATGGCAACGTGATGTCACATGACCCCGCGGCGTCATTTGACGTCGGCGACGCGGCACCATGGACGTCTGAATCAAGGTAAGTAAGGTTTACAGAGGCCCTGCAGCTCCCCCAACATTAATTTAAGTGCCTCCGGGAAGCGCGCGGGTCCTCTGTAAACCCCGTGCCCCCCGCAACGAATCGCCCCCACATTGCGCACCGCTGCTTTACAACATGAAATATAATATTTTGTTTATTATAATGGTAAGTGCAGAAGATCTATAAATGGAAGACGGGAATTGCAACACTGGACTAAGGAGAGACACGGAGTCACAACGTGACCACAACATTGCACATATATATATACATAGGGGGCTATACACAAAGCACTGATAAGTGTTTTAAGTGCGATAAATGCCTTTATAGCGCGATACTGCCTGCTGCGTGATTCACAAAGCAGTGATAACACTGCAGTATCGCGCTTAAAAGGCTTTTTATCACCAAAAACTGCCAGTGATAAAAAACTCATACAATCAGCCAAAAAATGGCAAACCTGCCGTTTTTTGCCAGTCTGCACGAGTCACAAAGCAGTGATAACTGAATCGCACTGTCAAAGCTCACCATTTCTTTTCACCAGCTAAAGACTGGCGCGAAAGAGATTGAGCCATGAATAAAAGCATTTGTTTTTTATTTTTTTGCACACCATTAATACAAGAGGCAAAAACAATATCTGGTGATTGTTTTGATTACATTGGATATTGTTGGTGGTTGTTTATTTTTGAGGTTGACCATTGACTGCCATATTGTTATTATATGGGCATGATATACCCACTGTGCCAGTCAATTTGTTTGTTGGCATTTGTAATGTGTTTATTTTTCTATGTAATGTGTTTTATTTTGGGCCTGTTTTTTGGTTGCTTCACAATTTCTTGCTATAGTGGTAAATCATGCCCATATTATATGAGCATGATGTACCCACTGTACCAATGAATGGGTGGAAGGTGGTTGTAGTTGCCTGGGGAGGTTGGTTAGGCCTCCTGTTTGGGTAGTGGGGGAGGGTGAGTTAACCCCTTAATTACTATAGCAGTTACTAGCCTCTAAGGTAATTAAGGGGTTAGGGGGCGTTAGATTGTATTTTTTATTGCATTGTTTAGAGCAAGGGAGGACATGGACGGTGGCAGCCTGGCAGGGGTGAGTGCAAGTTTTATTTACTTTATTTCTGCTTATTAGTGTTTTATTTTAAATGGGCAAATGCACTATTATCCATATCTGGATAATAGTAATTGTGCCCATTACTCTACTGTATCTGTTATTGGGGAGGGGGCGGTGTATTTATTTCAAAGTATTGGTTAATTTTTTTTTTATGGGCACAGAATTGGTACCGCATGCCAGCAAGGACCCCCGGACACTCGCGGGAACCACCCGAGGACCCCCAGACACATGCGGGGACTACCCAAGGACCCCCAGACACCCGCGGGGACCATCCGGGGACCCATGTGGGGCCCGCGGGGACCAGCGGGGACCACCTAGAGGCCCCGGACACCCACAGGGACAACCTAAAGGCCCACGGACACCCAAGGGCCCCAGACACCCATTAGGACCACCCGAGGGCCCCTGTCGGCCTATAGTAACATTCCTGTGCTTTAAAAAATTTGGGGGGCTTTTTTGTATGTTAAGAGGGTATAGGGGTTGTTGGGGGCACAGTGGGTGGGTAGTACATATTGCAATGTTTATTGGGGGGAATTGCCCCTAATAAACCTGCTATTGTGCCTTGTGATTTAAGTAATGAAGGAGATTCCGGCACCCCATATCTGGGCCTGTAACTTGGGAAGCAGGGGGTCCCCGAGGCTGAAATCAATGCGGTTCATCTCAGCAGACCCCCTGCTCCAGCACACTATTAATAAAAATTACATAAAAGCAGCTTCATTACCATAGCGGTTAGCCGCTACGGTAATGAATTATTTTTGATTGTTAGGCCTCGGACATGGTCAAAAAGACCGTGCTGAGGAGCGATGAGTTGCGCTGAGGGGAAACATTATCCCTATCAGCGCGGCTTTAGACGGCGCTTCCGCAGGCGTGCGGAGGCGTGTGGAATTTCAGCCGACAGACCAATTTTAGTTTTCCTGCTGAGGGAAGCGCAGGGCGGGTCACGTGACTGCCAGAAGCCAATGGCAGTCCGTGACGTCGGCGCCGTGACGTGGCGTGCTATCCCCGCCTCCAGGCCCGCCTCCCACCCGGCACACAAGCGCGTTTGCTGACGCTCATGCAGGGGCACGAAAAATCCCCTGCTTGAGCAGGAGAGCATGAGCGTCAGCGCTGCTCAGCGCTCTTCATATCACCATGTCCCAGGCCTTAGTGGTGTTTTGATACTAATGTACATGAGCAGGAGGTCTCCTGAGCTGAACCGCATTGCTTTCAGCCTCTGGGACCCCCTACTTCGTGAGATACCGGCCGCGTAATGGGGTGCCAGTATCCCCCGGCAGGATTTAAATCCTACGGTCACGTGACGCAGGAGATTTAAAAGCACAGGGGATACCGGCACCCCATAACAGGGCTTGTATCTCATGATGTAGGGGGTCCCCGAGGCTGAAACCAATGCGGTTCTGCTCAGGAGACCCCCTGCTCATGTACACTATTATTCAAATCTATATTTTTACTGTATGATGACCTGTAAGAGCTGAGCATGGAGACGCAGCGTCTCCATGCAACTCTTACAGTCTGCTTTTTTTTCTATCAGTTATTGCGCTATAGAACTTATAGCGCTGATACACAAAACAGGTCGCACGATAGTGCATTTTTTTCTTGTACTTTAAAAAATGGCCTTCACTTCTGAGTGAATCCCGCTTTTGGCGACTTAGAAACCTTTATACTTAAATAATAATAAAATAATACTAAACATGTTACAAGAATACAGGCATACCCCGGTTTAAGGACACTCACTTTACGTACACTCGCGAGTAAGGACATATCGTCCAATAGGCAAACGGCAGCTCGCGCATGCGCCTGTCAGCACGTCCTGAACAGCAATACCGGCTCCCTACCTGTACCGAAGGTGTGTGCAAGCGGAGAGACTATAGAGCCTGTTACACATGCGTTATTTACATCAATTATGCCTGTGTATGACGATTGCAGTACAGTACATGCATCGATAAGTGGGAAAAGGTAGTGCTTCACTTTAAGTACATTTTCGCTTTACATACATGCTCTGGACCCATTGCGTACGTTAATACGGGGTATGCATGTATTTAACATTTGCATCCTTTATTTTCATTCTAAGCTAAAAAGTATGTTTTTGTATTAAAAATTGCCCTTAGCTACTTGAGCAAATGCATTTGATTTAGTAGGGCACACACACTTAGCCATCTCAGATGTTGCCATTGGCCAGGAGTTGACGAGCCCTGACATAGTGTAAGTAGTCAGTTATGAAGTGTTCACAGATAAGGTAGTGATGACAGTGATAGTAGTCACTATGATGACATAATGTAACTTGTTAGTTATGCGCTGTTCACTGCGGAAGACGTGATGACAGTAGTACTATGATGACATAGTGCAATAGTGGCCTACTCCAGTCCTCCAGGGCCACCAACAGGTCAGGTTTTAAGGATTTCCCTGCTTCAGCACAGGTGGCTCAATCAGGGGCTCAGTCATTGACTGGAGTTGGACAACCCTGATACAGTGTAATTACTGATTTATGTCGTGTTCACTGCTGAATGTAAAGCAGGCACTTTTTCCCATTTTGGCAAAACAAAAATTAAAGTAATAATACTTTATATGTTGATATCATATTGCAGCTCAGTGAATAATGCCCAATCAGTTCCCTGACTCATAAAAGAAAAATGCATGAAATGTTAGAGTAAAATCCATCGATCCATTTATTTATGTACCAGAATAATAAATACTAAAATTCAGGATTAACCTGGTACATATGCCACTGACAGTGAAGTTCTTCATCCGAGCTGCATATTCAAGTAGAGACTGTACATCTATATATATAATTCCCTAAGAATGTCTGTACATCCCTCTGTGATAGGCTGAACGGCCTGTCACTCACCCAGGGACCGCCAATTAGACTGCACATACTTTGCAATGAGACTGCACATTGGCTGTGTGACATGTTAAGTGTCACATATGAAGTGTATGTGGAGTTCAAATTGGTGGTGAAGAACACACATTATTGGACTGCACTTCATCTTCAACCCCTCAACTTTGAGAACTTGGCTTTCTAAATGCCCTGACAATTGTTACACATCTAAAGACTAACTTTGTAACCTTCTCTGTAACCTTCATTGCTACACTGTGCTCCTAGGCCTTATTTGTACCTCAGCCCTTTCACATTCTACTCCTCATATCCTCCAATATCTGGGAACTCTCTCCTCCTACCTTTCTCTTACCTGCATCTCATTATGCCCTCCCTTTTTCTGTTTGCTATTTCCTCACTCCTTTGTAAACTTTTCTATTCTCTCCAACTTCCCCACTCTCCTTCTATCCACATTTGTTAATCTCTCATCCCCTCCACCTATGCTTGCACCGATACACTGCACCACTATGTTCACACCTTTCCCAACAACTTCTACACCCCCCAATAGAAAGTACTGCCACAAATCTTCTTCTCATCTCCTTTCTCTCTACACCTCCTCCTTGCTGCTGGAGATATCTTTCCTAACCCTGGACTCGTCTGCTCTCGCCCACGCCTCCCTGCCACCTCTTTACCTGCTAATGGTGTTAGCCCATCTAATTTAATACCAACCAACCTGATAACTAACCTCTCAAAAGAAGCATCTCAATAATCTGTACTCATTGTGACTGTCCCACAGTCACTCCTACCAACCATTGTGGCCAAGCACTGCCATCCACTGCAATTATTCCCTCACCTGCTGTCTCTATAAGTCTCCCAACATACCACTTAGATTGTAAGCTCTCTGGGGCAGGAATTTCCTTTCCTATTGGCTGACTTTGCTTCGCTTATTGTATTATTATAAATCCCTGTACTGTATTGTCTTTGTAAAGCGCTGAGTACAATGTCGGCACTATATAAATAAAGACACACATCTCTCCCCCTCTTTATAGACTGAGCAGCCTGTCACTCAGGAAACACTGGGGGAGGGGATTTTAATGGCAGTGGATCTAGCAAGGAGAGGAAGAGACAGATGAGATGAGTAGGAGAGGAGTGTAGTATGCGCAGAGAGAGGGCAAAGAGGAGCAGGGCATGATGGAGGGGGGAGTAGAGACATCAAGGAGGGGAGAAGAGACAGTGCATGGTAATATGCACATGGGGTTGGAAAGAAAGCAAGGTGAGTAGGAGGAGGAAACAGAGATACAGCAAGGAGAGGAGACAGATGAGTAGGAGATGAGGGTAGTGTGCACAGAGAAGAGCAGACACAGTAAGGCAAGGAGTGCAAAGAAGGGAGAAGAGAGTGCAAAGAAGGGAGAAGAGAATGCAAAGAGGAACAGGGCATGAGGGAGTGGAGGAGAGATAGCAAAGGAGGGGAGAGGAGAAAGAGAGAGAGAGAACAAGGAGAGGAGGAACCAGCACGAGAGGCAGCAAAGAGAGGAGGAGACCAATGGATGACAAGGAGGGAATGGAGAACAGTGTGCACATGGGCATGGGGAGTGCAAAAAGAGGGGAGAAGAAACAGCAAGGTCAGTAGGAGGAGAAAACAGAGAGACAGCAAGGAGAGGAGGATAGAGATGAGATCAGTAGGAGAGGAGGGAGTGTAATGTGCACAGGGAAGAGCAAACAGAGTAAGGCAAGGAGTGCAAAGAGGCTCAGGGAATGATGGAGGCAAGAGTAAGGTTATAATATAAGGAATATTGGACAAGAGACAGCAAGGCATTACAGGGAGGGGTGAAATCAGAGTACTGTTTCATTAATGACCTTTCTGTCCTAAATGTAGTGAGTAAAGCCTTGATAAAAATGGCGAATTGAAATAACTCTTGGCCTCTGCAGTGTCTGTATGAAAATATAGTGTGTATAGTAGCTGTCTGACTTGACACAATAAACCAATAGCACACATATCAAGGTCCACTTACGACTGGGATCAGATAGGGTTAGTTGTGTATTGACTCCTACGTGGGTCAGACTCTACCCTATTTTGAACACACTATATTTTCATTCAGACACTGCAGAGGCCAAGAGTTATTTCAATTCGCCATTTTTATCAAGGCTTTACTCACTACGTTCAGGACATTTGTTTAAGTCCATCTTTTCTATTTTAGATTGGGCATAGCTCACAATAAAGTTTACATTTTAATTTATACATCATATCGGGGTACTCTCCAGCCCATTCTCATAGTGTCTCCTAGCCCTATTATACTTGTTAGAGTGCTCTCGCTTTAGGGGACATCCTTTCTCCTGTGTTTTTGGCTTGGGATACTTCAGATTATAGGTAAAGAGGCTTGGATGAGATGTGACTGCCTTCCAGTGACTGAGATTTACTAGAAATAAGTGTGATGTGAAAGGTTTGATGTGAGTACTATACAAGTGCAGCCCATATGCAGACGATGCTGAGGGTGTAAATGGCATGAATGTACAGTACTTCGAATGCTGCAGAGAGCTCGAGTAATATGAGCAGAGTGTAATGACCTCTGTCTTTGGCAGCGTGGAGGTCGTCAGTTATTTTAGTGAGGGCTGTTTCAGTAGAGTGAGCAGTGCGGAAGCCAGATTGTAGAGGGTCTAGTACAGAATAGGTGTTGAGAAAGTGTAGCAATCGAGAGAATACAAGACGTTCAAGGAGTTTGGAGGCAAAAGGCAGGAGGGAGACAGGTCGATAGTTAGAAGGACAGGTAGGGTCAAGCTTGCTGTTTTTGAGTAATGGTATAACGGGTTGCATGCTTGAAGGATGAAGGAAAGGTACCAGAGTAGAGGGAAGAGTTAAAGATCTGTGTGAGCATAGGGATTATAGAAGGAGCAAGAGGTTTTAGGAGATGGCAGGGAATGGGATCAAGAGGGCAAGTGGTAGAGGGAGAAGAGGAGATCAGCAGTGATACATCCTCCTCCGAGATAGCAGAAAAAGAGTCAAGAAAGACAGGAGGAGAGTTGGGAAGCATTGTGGGATGGGAGGAGGCAACAGATGGGATGTTCTGCCGTATGGACTCCACCTTTTTCTTTAAAAAGTCAGCAAAGTCCTGAGGTGAGATGGAGGAAGAAGAGGAGGCAGCTGAGGGTGGTCTGAGTAGAGAGTCAAAGACAGAAAAGAGACGGCGTGGGTTAGACTTGTGTGTGTTGATTAGTGATGAAAAGTAGGTTTGTTTAGCCTGAAAGAGGGCAGAGTTGAAACAGGATAGCATAAATTTGTAGTGAATGAAGTCTGCGAGCGTATGAGATTTCCTCCAGAGGCGTTCAGAGGAACGAGTGGAGGAACGCAGCATGCGTGTGTGGGAGTTTAGCCAGGGTCTGGGGTTAGAAGGGCGAGGACGGCAGAGAGAAAGTGGGGCATGAAGATCAAGAGAGGAAGATAAGGCAGAGTTGTAGTTCCTGACCAAGTTGTCAGGGTCTGAAGCAGAACTGAGAGAGGAGAGGGAGGAGCGTAAAGTGGAATCAAGAGCTGGGAGGTTAATAGAGCGCAGGTTTCTGCAAAAACGAGGGCGAGATGGAGATGGAGATGGAGAGAAGCGAGAGAGAGAAAATGAGATGAGGTGATGGTCAGAGAGAGGAAAGGGGGAAATGGAGAAATCAGAGAGAGAGAAGTTTTTAGTGAAAACCAGGTCTAAGTAGTGGCCATCCTTGTGGGTGCTGGCTGCAGTCCACTGTTGAAGGCCAAAAGAAGAGGTTAGAGAAAGAAAGCGGGAAGCCCAAGGGAGAGAGGGGTCATCAATGTGGCAGTTGAAGTCCCCAAGGAGAAGAACAGGGGAGTCTGAGGAGAGAAAGAAAGAGAGCCAGGATTCAAAGTGAGAGAGAAAGGCAGAAGGGGGATGAGTAGAGGAAGGTGGGCGATAGATGACCGCCACATGGACCGGGAGAGGAGAGAAGATCTGGACTGTGTGAGCCTCGAAGGAGGGAAAAGCAAGAGAGGGGGGAATAGAAACTGTTCTGTAACAGCAGAGAGAGGAGAGCAGGAGCCCCACGCCTCCACCCCTGCCACCAGGGCGTGGAGTGTGGGAGAAGGAAAGGCCACCATAGGAGAGGGCAGCTTCCAGAGCAGAGTCAGACTGAGTGAGCCAGGTCTCAGTTATAGCAAAGAGAAGCAGGGAGTGAGAGAGAAAGAAGTCATGCACAGAGAGGAACTTGTTAGAGAGGGAGCGAGCATTCCAAAGGGCACAGGAGAAAGGGAGAGAGGAGGGAGGATGGCAGGGGATGGGTATGAGGTTGGAGGGGTTTACACCAGAAGGAGTAGAAGTTGCATGTGGAAGGCGAGGACGAGAGCAAGTAGAAATAAGGCAGGGACCAGGATTGGGAGAGATATCCCCAGAAGCAAGGAGGAGAAGCATGGATAGAAAGAGGATGTGTGAGGATGATTTGTAGGGGTGTGTTTTAGTGCAGGCGGCATAACTGTGTGGTGACAGAGGACGCAGGTAAGAGAGGAGTTCATGTGAACTGAGAAGTGGTGAAGTAAGGAGAGATGGCGAAATATGAATAGAGTTAGAGACATGATGAGGCTGGTGGAAGGAAGTGCATAATTTGAAAATAAGTGAGGTTACAGTAAATATAAAAAGTAAAGGTGGCATCACAGCAATAGCAATGTGTTGAGATGTGCAGTGTGGGATGATAACCTCCTTTCCAGCGTAGTTCAAATGCAGGAATCAGAAGCAGTAGATTGTGTCCACTTTTTCCACTTCTTTTTGAACTTCCTTTTTTAAACCTCCATACTACTTTAAAGATTTCTACTTAAAAGCATTTCTGCTTAAGAGCAAAGGCTGCAAAGTGTGATGTGAAAGGTTTGATGTGAGTACTATACAAGTGCAGCCCATATGCAGACGATGTTGAGGGTGTAAATGGCATGAATGTACAGTACTTCATGTGTATTTAATGAATTCTGTCTCAGCTACAGTGTATTGTAATGTAAATTAAGCCTCCTAACTGTCAGGTAGTAATCCCATCTACAGTGGCCATTTTATGTCATTAATCTGAACTGGAGATCCCCTGGTGGCAAGATCGCTTTACTCTAAATTCCTGAAACCATCCTGGCAGTGATGGCGTTTAAGATTTTGATCTTTAAAAAAAAAAAAAAAAAAGAATAAAGTATAAATAGATGAATATTTCACAATCGGACTTTACATTGTATGTCTTTTGCATGATTGCATAAGCAACTCTCCAAGCAATATATTACATGCAATTACAGTACACTAGGGAGCACGAATAGGTTGCATCTATGTTATAATAATTTACAGCTAAGACAGTATGTCATAAAGTACTGCTGTCAAAAAGGAATGCTTTCAGTGTTGTCTCTTTTGTCTTACATCCCTTTTGTGTCTGCAGGGAAGAAACTATTTCAAAGACACTTTCAGTACCACTAGACAGTTTTATTTGAACTTTTATTTTCTTTCATGCTGTTTCTTATGTAAGCGAGTTCACGGGAGTACACAAAGCCAAATTCAAACAAAGCACTTATGTTGCAAACCGCAAGGATCAGCATTTTTTTTATTTTGCCCTGCTCGATTGTGTATTACTAGAAGTGACTAGAGCGGAATTGTTGAACATTCAAGTGGCATTGGTGCATTGGGTTCCTGGATGTTGCTGCACTCATCGTGATATTCACCTTACTCTGCCAGTAAATATATGTTATATTAGATCTGTAATACCGTATATTCCGGCGTATAAGACGACTGGGCGTATAAGACGACCCCCAACTTTTCCAGTTAAAATATAGAGTTTGGGATACACTCACACACACACCACTATACATATATAATATATATATATACACACACACACACAAACACACACATCACTATATACACACACACACACACATCACTATACACACACACATCATTATACAGTACACACACACACACACACATCACTATACATATATATATACACACACACACATCACTATATACACACACACACACATCACTATACACACACACACACACAACAATAGACACACACAACTATACACACACACACACACCACTATACATATATATATAACACACACACACACACACACACACCACAACCATCACACACACACGAACTCGCATTACACAGTATATATGATATGACTAAGACACCAACACAAACACTTCACTATATTACACCACACACACCACTATCTACAACACACACACACCACATATATACTATATTATATTATCAACACATCATTTCTACACACAACCACATGCCACTTATCACAACACATTAATAATCCCTACTGCTAAATATGATATACCACACACACACACAGCCTTATGACACACAACGATCACTATTATACTCGATCTACAAAACAACACCAAAATTACAACATCACTGATATACCCAAAACAAACCATATACAACCCACCATCACGTCATATCTATCCACCACACCACACCCACTTATACAACCACACCACACCCTACTACTATACACACACCACACACATCACTATATCCACACACATCACTATATATATACACATCACTATATACAGACACATCACTATATATATACACACACACAATCACTATAATACAACACTCACTATATACGACACATCCTATATACAGACACATCACTATATACAGAACGACACCACACACACACACACAACACAGAACGTACTTCTGTACTGCATGCTCGGCTCCCCACGCTGCGGAACACTGGAGGAGTAAAGACAGGAAGAGGAGGGCTTGTGTCTGTGTGCAGAGGGACGCCCCGCCCCCTCTGCAAGCACAGGGAAACAGCAGCAGCACGGAGCTTCTGCCTGCCACTGCTCTGCTCTGCCCCCAGGTTTCGCCGCACAGGCTGCGCCCCCAAATCGGCGTATAAGACTATACCCGGCGTATAAGACGACCCCTGACTTTTGAGAAGATTTTCCTGGTTTAAAAAGTCGTCTTATACGCCGGAATATACGGTACATTCTTCTTCACATGTGAACTGAGTCTCAACTTATATACACATTTTTTATGTTTGTGATTAGATCGGGGGGTATCCTAGAGTCAAACGTCATTACTCCAAGCTTTTGGTGTGTCCCCTAGTACCCACGATATTTGAGTTTTAAATGTACCATATACAATAATACAATTTCTGCTGAGGTTAGTCTAGATCAAGCAGCCAAAAGAAATCTGCCATGTCATTGGCTAGGATTTTGTGACTTCCTGTTAGTTAACTCTATGACCATTTGTGTTTTTTTTATTTCTAATTCCATAGACAAAATCTTAAATAACGGTCACCAGGGGTTAATCAGACTTTGGGCTCCCCCAATTAAATCATGTAATCAAGGGAATTGCTGCTTTAAAAAGACCTAACTGTTCCACTAGCTTCATCCAGAAAGAAAAACATATTGGGCTTGCTTTTCAGTTTTTGCTGGGGGGCGTATTGGTAGTAGAGGGACTGATGCAGATGGGGTTTGACCACATTTCCCACTGTGTTTACAAGTAGATTAATAAAACGTTGTTTTTTTACGTTTTCAGGTCAGAATGCATAATTGTAACGGTGCTCGTCTGAAAACAGGATGCAGACCCACAGGGCTGAGTTAGGAAATAGGATCACAAAGCTGGACCGAGAGATAGAGACCTGAATGAGGATAGCAATGTCGGGGTCACAGGGTGGGGTCGAGGCAGGCGGCAGAGAATTGGAGTCTGGTCAAGGCAGACGGCAGAGAATCGGAGCCAGGGTCCGAGGCTGAGGTCAAGGAAAACAGGATCAAAGCTGGAGACTAACAGGAAACCATGCTCTGGCAACTTCCTGGAGGAAGTCCAGCTGATTTATAGGCAGGTTGCCAGTAGCCAAGATTGCCACAAGATTGGGCGAAAGTGTAAAGTCTCAATCACTGGAATTGGCACATGTGCACAAACTTGGATGCAGACTGCTGAAGCCTCATAGGTCCCCTCCCCCTCCTTCAGAAATGACCTCCAGGCGACCCTAGGCGGGCTTGCATAGGAAGCTGTAACGGAACCCTCTCACCAGTGAGTGAGCATGAACATCCTAGGAATTTACCCAAGAGTGTTCTCAAAGGCTGTAGCCCCTCTATTAGACCACATATTGAAGCCTTCCCTGGGATCTCCTAAAATTGAGGATCATGTCAGATCTGGGCATCGGTGATCAGCCAGAATTGGCAGTGCTAAGAAAACCTGCCCTCATTAACTTTATTCTGGCTACAGTGCTGCAATTGCTTCCAGGCGTGAGCCCCAAAAGACTACAACACCCAGAGGCATTCTGGGTAGCCTAGCACTCTCTCACTTCCTGCTTACCCCTATTTAAACTCCAGGAAGTTTCTCTTCCTGGTGTTTCAACTTTGTTTTTCTCTAGTTCATGTTCCTGTTACCTTCCCATGCACTTGTTCATGTCCCAGTCCTGTCCCTGTTCCATGTCCCTGTTCCTGTTTGCCAGTCCATGTCCCTGTTTCCCAGTTCTGTTTACCCAGGATTGCTTGCATCTGCCCTGATTAAACCCTGTTTATGATCATTTTCCTTGCTGAGTTCTGTCCACCTCAGTGTTCAGAATTTCAGATTTTCTTCCCGACCCTCTATCATGAGCGAATCGGGGGGTTTATCAATAGGAGGAGAAAAGGAGTTCCGGATCACTGGTTTCAGAAGGTAGACGTGAAAGACCGGAGGTATTCTGAGGGTTGCGGGAAGCTCCAATTCAAAAGTCACCGGCTTAACCTGTTTGATGGTGGTGTATGGTCCTATGTACTTGGCGCCAAGCTTGGCCGAAGGCGCCCTCAGTCGCCTACTTGGAATGGTGACGATGGTCGCCTACACTTGTCAGCTCAGAGAGAAAAGCTCAGATATCAACAAAAGAGGGTATTGTTTTTTTACAGTTACCTTGTTCAATCCCTGGTAGTCAATGCATGGTGCCATCTTTGTTCTGGACAAGGAAGAACAGAGTTCCTGCAGGAAAGGAGGACTTGTGAATAAAGTCCAGCTGTTAGTTATCCAGAATATACTCTTGTATAGCCTTAGTCTCAGTCTCAGAAAGTGGGTAGGTTTGGCCACGGGGAGGCAAGAAACCTGGCAGGAGATCAATCGGGCATTATAGAGTCTGTGAATGGGTAATTCTTCTGCCTGTTTTTTTATTCAAATACATCAGCTTTGTCTAGGTACAGTATGGACTGGGAAGGTTCATGAGGGGGCATCTGGCAAGTTGTGTCTCCCAGAAATAGAGCGAGGAATTTAGAGAGTGTCCTGACTGGATGGTCCCCAAGCTATCAGCTGAGTAGTAGCCAAATCTATGTTGGGATTGTGTTGTCGCAACCAGGGGAATTTTTGAAGCAACATAGCTGAAGGAGATTGAATCACTGTACATCGAGGATGAGGCTCTTCTTGTGCAACATTTTCAATTTTAGGATTACAGGGATGGTATCCATAAATATCGTCACGGGTTTAACTGGTCTTCCATCAATAGCCACAACAGCCAATAGGGTCATCTTGGGTCGGAGGGGCACAGAATACTTCTCCGTGAAATCATGTTCAATGATGTTCCCTGCATCTCCACAAAGGGCAGGGTATGCACCGAAAAGAATCCCCGGAAATCTAGTTAGGAACGAGGAGATGCATAGGCATGACTGGGGGAGGAATGGCCGAAATACCCATTGAACATTCCTCCACTTTCACTGGGCAATGGTGTTTCCAGCTTGATACGACAATTCTGGGTGAAGTGACCTTTAAGACCACAGTAGAGACAAAGAACAGTGTAGTATCTACGGCGCTTCCCCTCGTAAGACAATTTAGTCCCACCCAACTTCATGGGTTCTTCCTCGGCAAGAGGGAAAGTTTGGGGGGATTTGGAGCCAGTTGGGATTCTGGAATTATATGAGGCAGGTACCGTTGCACCTGACGTTCCCGTATTCGGAGGTCCATGCGGACAAATGACTCCCAGGTCAATGAGAATGTCAGAACAGATCAATTCGTCTTTAAGGAGATCAGATAAACCCTGCCACAAGGCTGCTACTTGGGTTTAATTGTTTCAGCCCATCTCTTTGACCAGCGTGCAAAATTTGATAGCGTACTGACCCACAGTACTCTGATGGATACAGAGAAGAGAAGAAGAAGCGGTAGTCACCCAACACAAGGCATCAAAGACTCTCCTGAACTTGTGAATGAAGATAAGAGAGTTATTGATCAGAGACTACTCGCTCTCCGAGATAGGAGAGGCAAATGGCAAAGCTTCATCCGAAAGTAGTGAAATAATGTACACTACCCAGGCCAGTGACTAGCAAACATCGAGGGCTGAAACTCAAACTCATTATGGAACTCCTCCATAACGTAGAGAAATAGGAATGTGAGGTTCCGGAAGTATAGGAGATAACCGGGATGTGCTGCTGGATCTGCCACAGGAGACAGGTGCAGGAGCCATTGGCCATGTATCCAGCCTGGTGGTGATAGTCTGAAGGGAATGGAAGATTTAGACCAGTTGATGATCCTGATCAAAAAGGTATTGCTCATGGCTTCCTAGGAGACGGCCTTCTCTACCTCAGCGTGTTCCATGTGGCCAGAGCATACTGTAGCAGTGCTCATCTCAAAACAGGAAGCAGACCCTCAGGACTGAGGTAGGATATACAGTAGGATCACCAACCTACAGTAAACCGAGAGACAGACTTCTGAATGAGGATAGCAATGTCTGGGTCACAGGTTGGGGTCGAAGTAGGTGGCAGATAATCATCATTGGGGTCACAGGCAGAGCTCAAAGCAGACGGCAGAGAATCGAAGTCAGCGTCACAGGCTGAGGGTCAAGGCAAACAGGATCAAAGCTGGAGACCAAAAGGAAACAACAGGAAACCGTGCTGTGCCAAGTTCCTTGAGGAAGTCCAGCCTATTTATAGGCATGTTGCCAGTAGCCAAGATGGCCACTACATTCTCAGTGTGGGCTGTTAAGCACTGGAATCGGCACATGTGCACACACTTGGACACAGACGGTGCCAAAGTCTCACAATATTTGGACTTGCCATTTTCTGCAGGGGAGTGGGTGTATTCTCTAAACTCAACACAAGTGGGATTATTTTTTTTTCTTTTTGAATGCAACACCATTTAGGGGGTAATTCTATATACTACAAAGTGGCAGTTCGGGCTGCTTTGGCTTCAAACTTCCATTCAAGTCAATGGGCGGTTTTCAGCTGTAAAAAAACACTTTTGTTTATATCAGTGCATATCTCAGAGATAATCTCACCTGTCAGATGAAGATCCATCCTACTATATCACATAAAGGGGCAATCTCAAGTCATTGTAGTTTTTTGCCTTAGACTAATTTTACTTATCAAAAAACAAATAAAAAGGACTCTACAGTTCCGCAATTTAATGGTCAACCTGGGATAAAGTATATTGGCTTCTAAATGACTTCTACTTTTAGCCATGTTTGAAAGAAATTGTGTATTAATAATACAGTAGGTAACATGCGAAGCAGTGTAACTATACGCTGTTAGTGAGAGGTTCGCCGTAATAGACTAGTCACCAGTGACTATCTTGGTCTAGCTGAGATCACTGAATAATTCAGTAACCTGCAAATAAAAAGCATGGCTATGTTTTGATAAAGAATTGGAACTGAAAACATGTTTAAAGGAATAAATCTTTTACACAAGTTGCTTTAAAGTAACAGTCCTAATAATTTTTGTTGATCACCTGAAATGGTGAGGTCCCTTTGAGTCAACAGTGGTCCCCCAGGCCCAGAGCTATGGCTCATTCTGACGGCCATTAAAAAGTTGCAGGAGATTATGTTGCGACTACCACTTGTTGAACCCATAGCCACATTTGTAACTTGGATTTGACTAAATTGACACAAAATTAAAAGTCCATTTTACTGGTAACAGGCGGATCCCTGAAGCTGGGAGCATCATTGTTGAGCTCTGTGGGACGCCAAGGATATTCTAAGGTAAAAACACATCAAACTTAATTTGAGGGGAGATTGCTGCTTTAAACACCTGACTATAAAGAGATAATATTATATCAAGAGAGAACATATCCATAGTTTGTAAAAAAGAAAAAAGGAAAATGCTGAACATTATCAATACAATACAGTATCTCCCTTTTCTCTTACATTTTTGTTTGTTCCTCCTCAGATCAGTCATGTGCAACATTAATCAGGTGCTTTCCACCAAACTTCACAAATGTTCATTTCCAACCTCCCTGCAATTCTTTTATGGGTTCATTTCAGGCAAGGCAATGTTTTCACTCAAACTTGAAGTCACCTGTTTTGTGCTGCTATGTTAAGCACTTATTTCCTTCCTCAGAAAGTTTGGTATGTGAATCTCAGGTGCCCGACTGAGCAGTGCTACAGTAAAACCATTCTCCTTTTCTAAGTACTGTTGGTGAGAAGAAGTTGGCTTTGAATTTAAGCGGATGAGCTCTAAACAAACCAAGAGACACTTGGATAAAGCGCAGTCTGGAGGAAAAAAAACTGTAGTAAAGCATAGGAAGTTTTCAATAAAGTTAGTCATACAAAAGTATACATGCTGTAAAAGTGGATTCTTTGTAGATTAGTCACACATGCACACGTTTTGATATTTTCCCCCTGGCTTTTTTAAATGATATGTTTCGATAAGCATGGCCACCAGTGGGGAGGGGAGCCAGGAGGATTAAGGAGATTTGTCAAACACATCCATCAGGGCCCAATAAATAAACGCCCCCTCCCACTTAACAAATGGGCACCTCTGTCTTTTTAAACTAACCTGGCCAGCGGCTCCAAAGATAACCTCCTAATCAGAAACAAGATTTACCCCTTTCATGGAAGTCGACTTTGACCTGGGATGCCTGCTGGAGACTTAGAGGTTGCTAGAGTCAATTCCTGGTAGCCCAAAGTGGCCATAACCAGTAGTAGCCCAGTGGCTAGGAATGTCTAATGTTACAAAACCTGTGACTGTATAAGTTTTGTTTAAAATATATATATTTTAAAGACCAACATGAAACATTTTGAAAATGTGGAATCCATACATACAATGTGGAAGTCATATATGTAGTTTATAACGTATGAAAATCAAGGGCTGCTCTTTTTGCACCGTGCAAAGGTTGTTTAGGGCAAGACAAAAATATGTCTTTACGTTTAATAATTAGCACTTATCTGAGCGGTTTCTCCCATCAAAGGCAGCAGCTGTGGGTACTGTGCATCACTTGTAAAGCGTCAAGACATTCTTAAATCCAAGTTGAGTCCTCAAGTGAGTTCAGCAGACCAGGTTTTCAAGATTTCTCTAATTAACATGTAATTATCAATGAACATATTAATAATCATAAAGACAACTTGCTAGGTATGTATTGCCCTTAAAACCTGACCTGTTCGGTGGAATGAACTTTAAATGATGCACTACTAGAAAAGGATAGCCTTGCACACCTTACCCAGCTTTTGATCTCAGAATTTAAACAACACAATGATATCCAATGAATGATCTGATTGCCACATTTCAATGTTCACAATTATCAGTTCACAGTGTAATTGCAATTACATAAAGACATTTTTACAAAAGTTACAAGAAATCCGCAAAATATTCTTCTTCTGAACGCTGGTTCTGAGTTTGGCACGTTTCTTGGGAATCCTAGTGTAACCCTGCTTCCCGCCCTCCCCCAGACTCTACGGTGGTGTCTAGGGTGCATGAGGGCGGATTACATGTGCTGTGGTGCATACCTGTGAGGAACAGGAGGGCCTGAGCTTACCGCGATGTTGTGGGGGAGCCAGGACCGGGCTTCTGGGGTGGTAGCCTCCATGATCTCTTAGTGGTGCAGCGCCTCCATCTTCTATACTCCCAGGAATATGGGACAGGACCGGTATAGAAGAACCCCTTGGGTCCCAGGGTAATACTTTCCAAGTCACACACAGTCTTTACGGATGAAGAATAGTCTCTTTATTTGACAAAGCAACAATATCCCAACGATAAGGCTTCCAACAGCCGCAACACAATAGCCAGGACGGGTTATACACCACTCGCCTTCGCCCAAACAATTCTTCCTCTCCTGCCCTCCAAGTCACTCTTCCGGCAGGATGGTCTGAGCTTGGGCTTCAATACCCCGTGGCCCACCCCCGAGGTTAGCCTCGCGGTGGGTCTTGGATTCTCCCCATCACCCCTGGCAGTGGGGTAAGGGCATTGGTCCACCAAGTCTATAACACTATCAGCTCTACTAAAGGACGCTGATTTTTTCCGCTCTGCTTTCTCCGGCACTCTGCACAGGGGAACTTGTAGGCCCCTCCAAATCCTCGGACCGATCCGCAGGATTTCTTGACTCATGGCCCGTTAACGGCACTGCATACTCCTGGCATAACTAACCGGCAACTCCAGACTCTGACTACTCTCGAACGAAGAGACTACTCTCCCACGAAGAGAGAAACTATTCTCGCACGAAGGAACTCTACTCACTTGGCTGCTAAATATAGAGCTAGCCCCGCCCCTCGTGATGTCAACAGGACCTCCCCTCGTGCTCACGCCTGCAGCAGAGTCCAGGCCTGCGTCTATCATTCAGGATAGGGCTATGAGGGGGGAAAACCCAGGATGATTACTGGTGCCTGATCTTAACAGGACTTACCACAGCAGAAGGAAGATAGGTATAGCCTGTGCTGTTTACAGGGGACTACACTAGTATAGATATTCCCTGTTTTAATATGGATTAAGATTATCCACATTTTATAATGTTTCACAATGAAATTATGTTTTATTTGGTCAGATATCTTAATACACTATAGCCTTTGGACAGTATGGGGTTTGGTTTTTCTCTTGGTATTAACAGGTTGACTAAGGGAACGTTTGTGAGTGCCTTGGAATTTTTAAAACTTTTATTTCTAAATGTTTGAAAAGTAGGATTTGTTTAAAACAAAACAGTTGGAAATGTCACTTTTGCCCTCGCGATCATGTGTTTTTCAAGCTGTATTGGGGGGAAACACATTTTTAATTTAAAGGTGTGGTTTCCACCTGTTTTTTCTTTTCTTCTAGGTGGGAAGAAGGGGTCTCTGAGCTAAACCACGTTAATTTCAAGCTCTTGGGACCCCCTGCTACTCGAGATACTTATCTCCGTAGGTTCTCCCCCGCGCATCCCAGACTGGTAAACATTATGTTTTTTAAAGCTCCCACGCACGGAGCCAAGAAGCCCAATGTCCTCCACTTGCGGCTGCCTATTGGTCCGTGTGCTGAGGGAATTAAGAATTATGGCGTACCAGCGCACCTATAGCAGTACTTAGAAGCAGAGTCCCCAGAGCTGAAATTAGCACGTTAACCTTGGAGACCTCCTACTTTGTACTATTAAAACTTTATTTGAAGGCTTCTTTACGCATTTGAGCGCAGGAGGAGCCACAGCACCAGAGTGCCACGGCCCCGCTAGCACTCACGATCACATGACCACTTCTCTGAAGGCAATCACTTGATTGCTCTGTCACTCATGACAGAACGAAGTGGAAGAGTCCTATCTTCCATTTCACGTCCCGATAAGATCGCCTTCTGCTAACTACGTGAGCTCAGAGCGCGAGCTCCATAACAAAATGAGCTGGTAGAATATGACCAAGCTGCTAAATCATGAGACTCCTGGAGTTGCCAGACCCCGTGACGTACTGTTGCCACTTAGGCGATTCATGCAGAGGTGAAGACAGGAGACTTGTTTTGGAAAAATAATGTAGGCTTTTAAAAGCAGAAGTTTCACACACAAAAATACAGACTTTCCTAGCCAAAGTTCTGATTCCCCAGCGTATGATAAGTCCACTATATGTCTATATAGATATACTGTATGGGGTCCCATGCACCAGGACACAAAATATACCTGCCTGCCCCGTGTCCCTATGCAGACAAAGACACACACTGTGGTTTGTATGCAGGTCAGGAGGAGGGGACAAACAGTCCTTTCCTTCTAGATGCCATTTAAAAAAAAATTATATAATTTTCCATTCAATATGTATACATACAATCCACACAATGAGTATTAGCTAAAGTTGCCGATCGATCTGTTCTCCTGTGATCGATCGGCAAAGATTCGGACTCAAGGGTTCATCTAAATGGCTGTCAGTGCAGCAGAAGATACCCAGAATGCAAGTTCTGTGGGGAAGATCATGTGACAAGTCACTAGGTACAATTGGTACACTGCTAGAGAGGAGGGCAGGGCTCAAAAGGGTGTGCCATAGCCTGTTCAGAAGAGGAAGGGATGTGACTTTTGATGGTTGCTATAGGAGCAAACAATGCTTGTTACATTATAATACACTAAAAATGTCTTTAAAATGGCAAGTCTGCTTCATGAGAAATTAGTCAGTTCTCAATAACGACACCTGCTCGAGTTCCAGAAGGTCTGGTTGCTTTGGATTCTGGGTGTGGGGCACCCAGGAGTAGACTCCCACTAAATTCTGCTGTAAAATGGAGGTCTGGGAAGCATACCTTCTATCTCTCCTTGCTTGAACTGCAGCTTCAAACCCTTTGCTATAATCAGCTGGCCACGTTAGTAGCCTGCCTTCCTCCAAGCAGGGATTAACCATTACCTGCCGACCACCCAAAGCTCCGCGGTTGTGAACAGCTGCCCCTGATACAGCAAGAAAAGGTTAAACAATTCAAAAGGTTAGTATGTGTTAATATACTGATATAAATGGTATACACTACATAAGTTCTAGTTTTATTTAAGAAACATAAGGCTATCTCTCTCTATGTATGTTATGTACGGTGATGCATGGACTGGGACTCACATATATTTATAAAGGTACTCTGCAGGTGTTAAAAAGACAACCTAAGTTGGGTTTTTTTCTTCTTTTTCATTTTTATTTTATACACAGAATTGAAGCAGGGGGACTCTGGAGCTGATCTCCATTAATTTCACCCTTTTCAGTTTAATTAATTTTCAGTTCCAGAGATACAGACCTCCATAGTAGCCACTCCAGGGTTCACATTATGGCTGCTTTTCAAAGCTCCCGAGCTCTGCGGGCCAATGAGAAGCCGTGATTCACCTGGTGCAGTTTCCCATTGGCCCATGTGACGGGGGAGCTTAAACGCAAACAACTGCAGAGAGATACTGTATATCGGTACCCCCTTTGGGAGGTTATCTCTGAAAGCTGAAATTAACAGGGTTCAGATCCAACACCCCCTGCTTCAATTTTGTATAAAAAAAAAATGATGGGGGGGGGGCAAAACTTTGAATGCTCCCTTAAAAACAATGGTTCGGTAAACATTTGCTTGGTTGACCATATGCTATTTTTTGTATGACTTTAAGTGTTATTTTACAACCTATCCATATCACAGCTTGGAAAGTATATTTATTATTTCTAGCAACGTTTGACACACCTTTTACAGTTCTTTCAGTACGTTTTGTTTTTTTACACCCCTCCCCTTGATATCTTTTTTCATTATATTTGTATGGCAGTGAAAACCAAGTGGTTATATTGGAGCAAAGTGTGAGCCTTTCCTGAATCACAACTGCACTTTCCAATTATAAAATAATGCTAATGTACAACAACTCTCTAAGAAACAGGTATGCTGGGGAAAAAACCCTGCCTCGGGCATTGGGATTTACATGCTGCCCAGGTTTCTGTACTTTTTGTCTATCCACTGGTTATAACGTATTATATAAGCCTGATTTCCCCTGGCACGGTGCATTATTCAGACCTGTAGCTGCACAGAAAGAACTTTGTATTCATATCTTGTCCAAAAAGGCATTCGCTTCTTCCTTGCCAAACCTGTTTTCTGACGTTATGTATTTGTATACAGGGTCTCAAATCACGCCCCTCTTGCATTTCTCCCTGGGTGACTTCCTGACAGATTTACTGATGACCTCTGGCTCATTTAGATTTTATCTCGGCAACAAAAGCACAGGCTGCACATGCTGCTTAACACAGTGCTAGTGCTGTGTTTCTTGCACATACTGTCCATGGTTACTGTGACAAGCGAACCCTTAAGTATCCTCCATTACACCTCTTGAATAGAGAAACAAAGTGCATGAGGGATTGAAAGCTGCAGACCAAGAAATATCCTGTGTTTTTTTACAAATCTGTTCTGTACTATGAAGAAATGCCAGTAGCATTTTATTTAAACAACTCTAAAATTACATTTTATATGTATGTAACCCTGTTTCAAATCACAGATAGGGGCTATCATGGGAAATCTATGCTGGTTACTTGGAGTAGTATGTGGTGCATACCTGCTGATAAACAGGAGCCCTGAGTCTTCCGCATGATGTTAGGGGATAGCAACAGGACAGGCTTTTGGGGTATAACCTGACTCGTACTCACGGTGACAGCGCCTCCATCTCTGTGCAGTCCCCAGGATATTGGGCGAAATCCCGCTTGAGAGTCTCTTTCTCCTTCTTCCCAATAGATTTCAATCTCAGGACAGAAGTATATTGAACAGTAATCTCTTATGTCAGAAAAAGGGGGGGGGCAGGAGAACACAAATTGGATGTGTCTCCCAAAAGAATCCACTATAATGCACTCCTACTAATTTAAATTTACTTTTAATATTATCATAAAACATATTTACCAAAAACGTTGTGTATTGGCATTAAAAATAATTAAATTGACAATAACTAGCGTCTGTGTCAGTGAATGTGTGTTGGAGTGATCCAACCAACAATTGGTGATAGAAACTGCAGACACAGAACGTGCTTAGTCAGGGTATAAACCCCTCTGGGGCCCTATGAGATCAGGTACACAAGTAATAGTAAATAAATAAATAGAATGCACACTCAGTGACTGAGATGTATCGTAAGACTACCGCAGTCCTGCTTAGACTTGTAAACCACAGAGCACTTGAATGTTAATTATACCTGTGTTGCCATCCATATATATAGAAGTGCTACTGATAGATAGTGATGGAGGTGAATGATTCACACAGATAGTGAAACAAATGTTCACAGCATATTGATCATTGAATCATTCTACAACACACTCCAAATGGTTAGATATTAAGAGCAGGCGTGCTTGCACACTGAGTGTAGGTGAAGTACCCTATTCAGATCTGCATAGATAAGTCCAGGAGACACAAAACACTACAATAAAGCAGCTCCAAGTAGGAGACTGACAACATGGCGCGTCCAACGCGCGTTTCCCTCCAGCAAAGGAGCTTCCTCAGGGACTTATCTATGCAGATCTGAATAGGGTACTTCACCTACACTCAGTGTGACAGCACGCCTGCTCTTATGATCAACCATTTGGAGTGTGTTGTAGAATGATTCAATGATCAATATGCTGTAACATTTGTTTCACTATGCTGTGAATCATTCACCCTCCATCACTATACTATCAGTAGCACTTCTATATATATTGGATGGCAACACATGTATAATTAACATCTCAAGTGCTCTGTGGTTTACAAGTCTAAGCAGGACTGCGGTAGTACTTACGATACATCTCGGTTACTGAGTGTGCATGTCTATTTATTTATTTACTATACTGTGTACTGATCTCATAGGTGCCCCAAGGGGGTTTATACCCTGACTAAGCAGCGTTGCTGTGTCCTGCAGTTTCTACTACCAATGTTGGTTGAGATCACTCCAACACACATTCACTGACACACAGACGCTAGTTATGTCAATTTAATTTATTTTAATGCACAATACACACGTTTTTGGTAATATATGTTTTTATGATAATATTAAAAGTTAAATTTTAAATTTAGTAGGAGTGCATTATAGTGGATTCTTTTGGGAGACACATCCAATTTGTGTTCTCCTGCCCCCCCCCTTTTTCTGATTCACTTTTCAGTTCACAGTTTGCACCCACTTTTTTGGATTACCATTTATTTACTCATTATTGCCTCAATTAGTGTGGTTTTGTGATCACTCCCTAACCCTGTGTTTTTTCTGTATCTCTTTATTCTCTATGCACATGCAGCGTCCACCAGCAGCCTTAGGACCTACACCTAGAGATGTCCCTGGACCTACTGTACACTCCCAGCCAGTGGTATACCAGGAGCAATCCTAGCTCTTCCTTACTCTCTGTAGAGTAAGGGGAACAGTCTCCCACCGCTCCCTAAGGGAGGGCAACAGTATGCAGAGCCCTGCACATGCTCTAGGATAGACTTGCTTCTCTCACGATAGAGAACAGACTCAGTAAATTCAGGAAGTGCAGCCCCTTAAGTACAGATCAGTAGGAACCAGCCCCTTGCCCTGATTGGACACCAAAGCTTGATTACACTACCTTCTCTGTGACTCACTGAGCTGCACAGGTTGTGGGACAACCAGATTACTCCTGGCAAACCTGCCCTTACCAGGGATTGCTGCCAGGAGGAGGGCAGATTAATAACCCAAACCAGCCAGGGCTACATGTATTATAATGTAACAAGCCTTTTTGTTTCTATGCAAGCATTTACAAGTCACAACCCCTTCCTCTTCAGAAACAAGTTATGGCACACCCTTTTGTGAGCCCTGCCCTCTCTTAGCAGTGCACCAATTGTATCTAGTGACTGCCTGGTCAATGATCTTCCCCACAGAACTTGCATCTTTGGTTCTCTAATGTTAACTGACAGCCATTTAGTGAACCAAGAAACTGCTACTTCACGATCGATCACAGGAGAACAGATCGATTGCAACTAGCTAATTACTATATCATTTGTAATTGTATTGATGCACATATAAAGGGGAAAAACAAACAAAGGCCACTTGGACTGCTGTTTTATCTTCATTCTTACACTTCCACAGAAAGTTTTCATTCTATTGGTTCTATTGGTGGTTAACCCTTTAATACAGCAGTTTCAACTCCAGTTTCAAGCCCCCCCCCCCCCCTCCACTCCCCACCCAAACAAGTCAGTTTTAAGGATATCTCTGCTTCAGCACAAGTGGCTCAATCAGAGGCACAGTTGAAGAAATAATCAGAACCAGGTTATCTAAGAAAAAAATCCCTTTGATTTCAAATTAGATTTTCCTTTGGATAGATAAATCTGCCTCGCTTGTGCCTTAGTTTTGTGGCAGGGAAACCAAATAGAATCCCAGTAGGATGGTTGCAAACAATAATTCCATGATATCCCCAAAAATAACCATCTGAAAAAAAAAGTACAAAACCAAGAAGAAAATAATCAGCACAGGATCAAAATGAATCAAAGCAGTATCAAGTGGTCCCTTAAGGATAATATAAGACCATAATATTGAATGCTTTCCAGTAAAACTAGTTAACAGAGTTGTGCCATTCGTGTTGTGTCTTTTGAATTCTCAATTAATTCCAGTCAAATATTCTACTGTTTACCATTTACCTTCCAGTTCCCAGTATGCATATAATATACAATCATTGTCTTTATTCTGACCCCCATTCTCCCCTCCAGTGTTATTTACAGCTTGCAATCAATTTTCATTTCCATTTTTCCCCTCGATTACTGGTGAATCCTTGAATTATTTCTTTCGATCTTCCAGCTCTATGCATAGTGGATTTTAAAATATGTTATTACATATTCCGGCTCAGTCCCCACGGTGATGACTATTTCACATGTCTGTCAATTATTTTCTTTGATCTGATACCACAATACATATATCTTTATACTGTAGGTTGATTTTCCAAAACCAACATCTGAGCACTTTCTTAGAGTAAAACTAAATACATACTACCCTATTATGCGAATATAAGCAGCAAATGTACTAGCACGAGGTGGGAACCTGTCGCCAATCGCCACAAGTGGCAAATTGGCCATGAAAGTGTGGCGAATTTGAGTTGCAGCTCCACAGTAAAACAGACTTTTCCTGACGGCGCTGTGCAAGCGCGAGTGTGGCGGCGGCCGATGGAAGCGTTGGTGCTGAGGGGGCGGGCCACGGACAGTGGCAGGGAGCAGTAAGGAGGGCGAGTGTGAGTGAAGGAGAGGATGACCAATCGGAGAACGGTGGGGGCGGAGCTCAACTCCAGTCCTCAAGACCCCCCAACAGGTCACGTTTTACGGATATCCAGCTTCAGCACAGGTGGCTCTGAGCCACTGGTTGAGCCACCGTGCTAAAGCTGGGATATCCTTGAAGCCTGACATGTTGGGGTCTTGACGACTGGAATTGAGCACACCTGGACAACAGTATTTTTACATTTTTTTAGGTCGTAGTAATGAACCAACATACTTCACAGGGAATTATAAATTTGAAGAGAAAAGAAACAGAACAAATCACACATAACAATTGCAGAGTTTAAAATTGTGTTTTCGAGCACAACCCCAGTTTGCTCTATAATAGCATCACAAGTAAACTACTCGTAACCGCACAATGAGGATGTAATTTACATGTAATTATGAAGGAGGATGTAGTTAAAGAGCACAGTTTGATTTTATGTTACACAACATAAACAAGGGATTGCTGTGGGAAATGATGCAAAGTGGTGAAAAGTGCATTTTTATGTATTTTGAGTTGACATTGCGCTAGCATTTGGCCATTACTCTTGAGGGCTGTTTTTTTACACTGCTAAATTTACTGATGTTACGTATATATACTGGCGACACACTTTATTCGAGCACGGCTAGTCCCGCGAATTCGGGTATACTCGGGTGTTTTCAGGTTTCTGATCGTTTTCTGCCAGAGTGCATTGCGTTTTTCCGGCAGGAATTAAGCTTTTTATTCGGCTTGCTGAAATACTGCAATGCCGTCTAAATACACATGGTGGCGCTTGCGAGCTGTCTCTGTGAAGCCGTCCCCTATAATGAATTGTAATGCAGTATATCTACTGTATATAAATATATATATATACTGTAAACAACAACCCCTGTAAGCCCTAACATACTGTACAGTACTGTATATGCACTACATAATATATTACTTATGGGCGGCGGGGGCGAGATGTTTTTGCAGCAGAGAGAGATCCGCTGCTCCTCTCTGCGCAAACATCCGCAACATTAAAAATTATTTGAAATACATTTTTATTGATAGTGTAGATGTGCAGGGGTCTCCGGAGCTGAAACCGCGTTGGTTTTAGGTCTGGGGACCCCGTGCCCCCCAGATACAGGCCCTTTAGGGGGTGCCGTATCCCTCTGCTTGGTTTAAAGGTCCGATCACGTGATCGCGCCGTAAACCAAGCAGAGCAGAGGGATACCGGCCACCCCCTAAGGGGCTGTATCTCGGGGCACGGGTTCCCCAGACCTGAAACCTGTGCGCTTCTGCTCTGGAGACCCCCTGCACATGTACAGTATCAATAAAACACATACAATATACAGTCATAAATAAACACTCGTTCTTTGTCACCTTAGCGCGCTATGCGCTATGGTAAAGAAGCACCATTTCTGTGATTTTAATAATATTGTACCAGTGAGCAGGGGTTCCCTGAGCCAGAAATTAATGCTCAGGGACCCCCCCCTGCTCCGCTCAATATTATAAAAATACAGAAATGCTGCGTCATTACCATAGCGGAGCCGCTAAGGCAATGAAGGGGTTAACCCACCCACGTGCCCGCTTTATGTGTGTGTCGTGGTGGGGATGGAGGGGGTATTTGCCCTTGGTGGGAGTTTAGGACTTGCGGGGGGGTTGCGGGTGCACTTACCCCCTCGACCGTAGCAGTTAATACCGCTACGGGCATGAAGGGGTTAAGCCCTCCCTCTACCCCCCGCAAGCCCTAAACAGCACCGTGGGGCTAATACCCCATTCACCCATCCCAACCCACTACCCAATAAAAAAATACACATACACAGCACAGCACAGCAAGCGCGCCAAAAAATAAATAAATAATTATAAATAAATAAATAAATAAATGACAATAAATACATTTGAAATACATTTTATTGATAGTGTAGATATGCAGGGGTCTCCGGAGCTGAAACCGCGTTGGTTTTAGGTCTGGGGACCCGTGCCCCCCGAGATACAGGCCCCTTAGGGGGTGCCGGTATCCCTCTGCTTGGTTTAAAGGTCCGATCACGTGATCCGGCCTGTAAACCAAGCAGAGCAGAGGGATACCGGCACCCCTAAAGGGGCCTGTACTCCGGGGGGCACGGGGTCCCAGACCTGAACCTGTGCGCTTCTGCTCTGGAACCCCTGCACATGTACAGTTCAATAAACACATACATATACAGTATAAATAAACACTCGTCTTTACTTAGCGGCTATGCGTATGGTAGGAAGCATCATTTCTGTATTTTAATAATATTGTACAGTGAGCAGGGGGTTCCCTGAGCCAGAAATTAATGCTCAGGGACCCCCCTGCCCTGCTCAATATTATGTAAAAATACAGAAATGCTGCTCATTACCATAGCGGATAGCCGCTAAGGCCAATGAAGGGGTTAACCCCCGTGCCGCTTTATTGTGTGTAGTGGGGGGGGATGGGTGGGGGGGTATTTGGCCCTTGGTGGGAGTTTAGGACTTGGCGGGGGGGTTGCGGTGCACTTAACCCTTCACGACCGTAGCAGTTAATACCGCTACGGTCATGAAGGGGTTAAGCCCTCCCGCTACCCCCCCAGCCCTAACAACACCTGTGGGCTAATACCCCATTCACCCATCCCCACCCACTCCCCAATAAAAAATACACACACACACCGCAGCCCCACATTAATAAATAAATCTAAATAAATAAATAAATACATGAAGAGAAATAATAATACTGGATTATATACAGTATATATAATAATAACCATCCCTATACATATACAGTATATACTTGGTATATATATATATCTACCGTGTATATATATATATATATATATATATATCATATACTATACATATACATATATATATATATATATATAAGTATCAGTATATATACACACATGATGACCAATAGTACAAATACATGTAGAATGGTTATCAAATCATACTTCCTACGATAACGCTTCTCTATACAGCACAATAATAATAATCCAGTAATAATCCTAACTATTTTACAATATAAAACATAACATTCCAATCCACACAGTACATTGCATTTACATTGTATAAAAAGCATTGGCATGCATAAATCTATGCACCATATACATTCTGCAAATGAATTTAAAACCATCGAACTAATTGCCAGCTACAGTACCTCTACCAGTAAATACAAACACTCTCCAAACAATTCAACTATTTAACACCACTCAGTATACAAAAATCAAATAAACTGTAAGTACCAACCAGAAAACCCAATTTAAACCAAATCTAACCCTTACAAACCCAAGGATTACATCTATCTAATTGTAAAAAAACCTTCATACATTATACAACACAGCATTGTTTAAAGCCCCCCTCCCCCCTAATGTTTCTGTTAAGCAATTACATTGAAGGGAGGAGATGTACGGCCTAAAGCCCCCTCCCCCCTAATGTGTCTGGTTAAACAGATTACATTGAAGGGAGAGAGATGTAAAGGCCTAAAGCCCCCCTCCCCCTAAATGTTTCTGTTTACAGCATTACATTGAAGGGAGATGAGATTTAACGAAACACACATTAAGGGGGGAGGGGGCTTTAAACAGATTACATTGACGAGGAGAGAGTATGTTTCTGTTACCTATAATCCCCTCCCTGCATTGCTAACCAACCCTCACAACCCCTGCAAAAAGAGATCAAAAATTAAAGATATACCCAATATGTCCCCTATAACCCTTAATCACCATAGACCGCTTTCATTAACCGCTACACGATCATGAAGGGGTTAACTCCACCCACCCTCAAACCCACCTTCACCCTGGGATGCCTACATACCCTCCCACACTACCGCCCGAACACCCCCCCACCTGTGAGGCCTAACCACCCAGTCAGTACCCACAGGGAGGCCTACCCACATAACCGTTGGGGAAACACACCCACCCCCACCCCAGTACCACAAATAAAAACATACAATGACCCACATAAACAGCATTTATTTATTAAATACATTACCCACCCCCTGTGACCCCCCTAAATACCAGATTTATTTCTTTTACATTCAGTGTCCATAACGCGCCCCCGCTAAGTCCCCCCCGGGGGTGCCTGGCAGGGGCCCTGGCCGGAAGCCTACATTTTACCCATGCAAGCATTCCCACAGGTTCTGGAGGCCTGCTGGTGGATCCTGCATCGCACCTATTGCGCCCAGGTGGTCTCCTTGGGTCACCGTAGCCACAAATTGCCGGGTCCCCACGGTAGGGCTCCGCAGATGTCTGGGTAGCCCCGGGTCAAACCCACAGGGTTCTGCTGGCCTCGTGTGGTTCCTGGGGGGTCTGGGGAACTCACGGTGCTTTCACTACGGTCCCGCGTGCCCCCACAGAATTGGGACCAAAAACCACATCATCCCCGCACCTACCGGGTCGGAGGTGCCCCCACATGAATTGGACCGACAACAACTCGTCATGGCCCGCAGACTAATACGTGTAGAGGTGCCCCCACAGAATTGGGCCGACACAGCTCGGTCCATCCCCGCATGTGTCACCCGTTGGAACCAACCAGCCTGCTAACCCTTTAGTGATTACCCGAGTACCACATGGGTCTCCATAGGCCCCACGCAAAACCACGGAATCAAACCCTTGAATGTAAAAAAATAAACCTGCCTATACCATTCAATACATACAAACCCCTCCCCACCCAACACCTACAGTACAATAAGTGCAAAATAACCTATTATCCAGATATGTACTAATAATTAATTGCCCATTATAAAACATTAACTACATATAACAATAACTACAGTACTACTGACCTCATCAATACTAATTCCGATGCCAGCGCCGGCCTTCTCTTCCCACCCAATACATAGCCAAAACCCAAGGCACATACATTGCAATTACATTCAATTATCAATTAACACCCCTTAAACCCTTATCGATAACTACACCGCAAAGGTATCTAAGGGGTTTAAAGCTCACACAGGCCCCGATACCCCGCCACCCTTCACCATCGAATTTGTACTGTCGGCTTGCTAGCATGAAATATAATGAAGATACTGTCATATATATATTACCAGAGAGAAAGAGAGAGCAGAGAGAGTAGCATATATACACCGTATATATGTATATTATGTATATACATATAATATATAGCTATATATATATTATCTACATATATAATATATATACACACACGTTATATAACAACCCTGATAACCAATATACAGTACAAATAAATGTAGAAGTGTTACAAACAACTGTCCCTACAACCAAACTCTTCTCCATACTACACAACTAATTAAAATCAATGTCCTTTAATATTCATAACTGATCTCTCAATCTACTGTATCTCACTAACCCCTCTGAAAAGCCATTTAAAACAACTTAACTTCCAAATAAATATGCCTAAATATCTCATGCACCATATACATTCTGCAAATAATCAACCAGTAAAAAAACAAATTAGTGTATCTTATTTCTCCCTAAACATTCACAACTAGAAAGGAACAATGAAAACATAACCAAATCAAACGTTCCTAGAGCAGAACAATTAAGCCTTTGAAAAAATTATGTCCAGCGACAAAATACACCCTTTACAAACCAAGCCTATCCCTGACCTTCCTCAAACACCACCAATTACAATACAAGGACATACTGTACTAGTACATCTATCTAAGTTTAAAATACTTTAAACTCACATAAAGCCTACTGTAGCAGCATACACAAAATAATTTAAAACACAATACCAACCAGCTTTTACACAACATCATTTCTTAGTCCACCCTGTACGTTCCTGTATGTTATATATCTCTCGAATTCTACATCCGTAACATACATACATACAGTGGCAAGAAATATTAACCTACACAAAACAACTACACATTTAAAAAACCTGTTTGAAAAATTAACATGTGTAAATCAAATACTTTCTTTACGCTGTAGTTTCACTTACCTTACTTGCCCCACCGACTCCCGTTGCCCAGCTTACTACAACGCACCAATCCCGATCAGGAACCCAAACATAATACACCATTCAAAAAATAAACATAATAAACTAAAAATCCACACCACAATCCACGGGTCTTCTAGTTTTGTAATACCATCGTTAACTTCTTCATCTGTTGTTCTTCTTTCTTCTAATCCTCCTTCCAGCGGGGGGGTGGCGGGTCTTCTCCCCGTCTGGCTGCCCCCCACACGCCCTGGTCTTCTTTCTTTCCCCGAGGTCTCATTCCGCGCGGCTCTGGCTTCAAAATGAGACGACATATAGGCTTTTAAAAGGCCTAATGACGTCCATATTGCGTCATGGTTTCCCCCACGTCCTGATTGGACCTGAGAAACCATGTGTTTTTTGGCCGACAAAAAAAAATGATGAGATTCACTTAAAGGGAATGAAACGACAGCCAACATCACAATGGCTTAAGCTTCAATTGCCTTTAGATGACGTTCATTGAAAAAGGCACATGGCGCAGCCTCACATGGATGACCAGATCACGAGCGCGTTGGGGAACTTTATCCCACTCGCTGATTGCTCGGTTAATACCAGTGTGTCGGGCTTGGGGGAGAAAGGATGTGACGTTCAATAAGATAAAGTTTCCTCCACTCTACTGTTGGCTCGTACCACGTGGACAGATTTTCATCGACGTCACATCCTTTCTCCCCAAGCCCCGACACAAGTGGTAATCGAGAGCCAATCAGAGTGGATAAAGTTCCCACGCTCTGATTGGCTACCATTCCATGTGAGCGGCGGCCATGTGCCTTTTCCATGACGTCATCTTAAAGGGCAATGAAGCAAGCCATTCTGATTGTGCTGTGCTTTCATTCCTTTAAGTGTACGTCATCATTTTTTTTTGTCGTCCAAAACACATGGTTTTCATCACGTCCAAGCAGGACCGTGGAACCAGACCAAAATGTGACGTCATAGCATTCTAAAGCCTATGTCGTCTCATTTGAAGCCAGAACGCCCGGGGAAGGACCTCCGGAAAGAAAGAGACAGGGCGTGGCGCAGACGGGGAGAAGACCCGCCCCCCCCCCCCCCCCGCTGGAAGGAGATAAAGAAGAAGAACACAGATTAAGATAAGATGATTACACTAGAAGACCCGTGGATTGGTTTTGGAATTGTTTATTTAATGGTTTTATTTTTGAATGGTTTCATTATTTTAATGGGTTGCCTGATCGTGGATTGGTTCGTGATACGTAGCTGGGCAACGGAGTCGGTGTGGGCAAGTAATGGTAAGTGAACTACAGTAAGAATGTATGTTTTTTACTTGTTAATTTGTTTTCCAAAAGGTTTTTTAACATGTGTAGATCTTTTTTTTTTGTGGTATATCATTTCTTTGCCAACTGTATGTATGTATTACTGTATGTATATATGTCTAGAGATATATACATACCTGGTACAGTACGGGTAAGAAATGATGTTGTTTTAAAAGCTGGAATTGGATGTGTTGATTAAATTGATTTTGGTATCCTGCTACAGTATGCCTTAATTGTTAGTTATAAAAGTATTTATAAATTAGATATGTGGACTGGTACAGTATTCCTGGTATTGTGATTGTGTAGTTTGAGGAAGGGTCAGGGATAGGCTTGGTTTTGTAAAGGTTGTATTTTTGTCGAACATTATTTTTTCAAGGCTTAATTGTTGCTTCTATAGGCGTGAATTGTGTTAATGGTTTTATTGTTCCTTATCTCATGTGAATGTGTTTAGAGGGATGTAACAATAATGATTCTATTTAGTTTTGTTTAACTTGTTTGATTAATTTGCAGAATGGTTATGGTGCATAGATATTTAGGCATCATTTATATTGGAATGTAAGTGTTTAAATGGCTTTTCAGAGGTTTAGTGATGATTTACAGTAGATTGAGAGATCAGTTGTATGAATATTAAAGGAAATTGATTTTAATTTAGTGTGTAGGTATGGAGAAGAGTTGGGTTGTAGGAACAGTGCTTTGATAACCCTTCTACATTTATTTGGTACTGTATATTGGGTTATCCATGGGTGTGGGATATAACGTGTGTGTATCTATATAATTAATATATATATATATATATATTATATATTATATAATATATATATATATATATAATACATAATATACATATATACTGTTATATATCTCTCTCCTCTCTCCTCTCTTTCTCTCTGTGTATATATATATATCAGTATATATATATAGTTGCATGATGAAGGCCACAGTACAATTCATGGGTGAAGGGGTATCGGGCTGTGTGGCTAACCCCTTAATTACCTTTGGCGTTATTATCCGATAGTGTTTAAGGGGTTAATTGATATCTGAATGTACTTGCAAGTATTGCCTGGTTTTGGCTTGTATTGTGTGGGCAAGAGAAGACGGCGCGTGGCATCGGACACTTCGTATTGATGAGGTCACGTACATTTATTTATTTGTAATTGCTAGTTAATGTTTTTTAATAATGGGCAATTAATCTATTATCTACTGGATAATAGTTTTTGCACATTATTTACTGTAGGTGTTGGGGGGCGGGTGTATGTATTGAATGTATAGGCCAGGTTTATTTTTTTTACATTCAGGGTTGTTCCGTGGTTTTGCGTGGGGCCTATGGAGACCACCTGTGGGTATCCTCGGGTATCCTAAAGGTTACAGGCTGGTGGTTCCACGGGTTGCCACATGCGGTGGATGACTAGTTTGGTCCCCTCTCTGTGGGGCACCTCTGACCCTATAGTCTGCGGCATGACGATTGTGGTCCACTTCTGTGGGGGCACCTCCGACCCGTAGGTGCGGGGATGATGATGTGTGGTCCCCTTCTGTGGGGGCACCGCGGACCCGATTGAGCACCCGTGTAGTTCCCCAGACCCCCTGGTAACCACCCGAGGCCCCGCAGACACCTGTGGTTTTTGACCCGGGGCTCCCAGACATCCTTGGCCTACCGTGGGACCCCCTTGTGGCTCACGGTGACCCAGAGACCACCTGGGCGCATTGTCTGGCAGGATCCACCACAGGCCTCCAAACCTGTGGAATCTGCTGGTAAACTGTAGGTCTGTCCAGGTGCCCTGCCAGCCCACCGGGGACTAGCGTGGGGCTGCGTTATGGACCCTGATGTAAAAGAATAAATCTTGTATTTATGGGGGGTCCAGGGGGTGGTTAATGTATTTAATAATATAATGCTGTTATTGTGGGTCATTGTACTGTTTTTATTGTGGGTACTGGGGTGGGGGGGGGTGTTTCCCCAACGGATGTGGGTATGCCCTCCCTTGTTGTACTGACTGGTGGTTAGGCCTCACGGGGTGGGGTGGGGTTAGTGTGGGAGGGTATGTAGGCATCCCGAGTGGTGGTGAGGGTGGGTAACCCCTTCATGACTGTAGCGGTTAAAACCGCTATGGTGATTAAGGGGTTAGGGACATTCTTTGTATGTTTTAATTTTGTCTCTTTTTGCAGGGTGAGGGTGGTTAGCATGCAGGGGAGGGAGATTTACTGGTACAGAAACACTCTCTCCCTTCAATTAATCTGTTTAAAGCCCCCTCCCCCCTAATTGTGTGTTCTCGTAAAATCTCTCTCCTTCAATGTAATCTGTTAAACAGAAACATTAGGGGGAGGGGCTTTAGGCCTTTACTCTCTCTCCTCTCAATGTAATCTGTTTAACAGACCATTAGGGGGGGAGGGGGCTTTAGGCCTTTACATCTCTCTCCCTTCAAATGAAATCTGCTTAAAAGAAACATTAGGGGGAGGGGGCTTTAACCAATGCTGTGTATAAGTCTAAGGTTTTTTTACAATTAGATAGATGTAATCCTTGGTATGTAAGGGTTTATATTGTTTTAATTGGTTTTCCTGGTTGGTACTTACATGTATTATTGATTTTTGTATACTTGGTGGTTAAAATAGTTGAATTGTTTGGAGTGTTTGTATTTACTGGTAGAAGTACTCTGTAGCTTGCAATTAGTATATTGTTAACATTCATTGCAGAATATATGGTGCATAGATTTTATGCATCATTTATACAATGTAAAGCAATGTACTGTGTGGATTGGAATTTATGTTTTTATATTGTAAATAAGTTAGGATTATTAAATGGTTATTTTATTGTCTTATAAGAGAAGCGTTTATCTGTAGGACAGTATGATTTGATAAACCCTTCTACAATATTTGTACTATGGTCATCATGTGTGTATATTATACTGGTTACTGTATATATATACATATATCTATCAGTATTGTCATATGTAAATAAATGTATATATATACTATACTATATATACACAGTGTTATATATATATATACAAAGTATTACTGTTCATGTTCGGGATTTTATTATTATATACTGTATTATCAGATATATTTTATTTTTTGTATTTATTTATTTATTTAGATTTAGTTATTATTGTGGGGCTGCTGTGTTGTGTGTGTATTTTTTTTTTATGTGATGGGTGGGGATGGGTGAATGTAGGGCTGTTTAGCCCCAACGGTGCTTGTTTAGGGCTTGCGGGGGGGTAGCGGGAGGCTTAACCCCTTCATGACGCGGAGCGGTCATTAACTGCTACGGTCGTGAAGGGGTTAAGTGCACCCGCAACCCCACCGCAAGTCCTAACCCCACCAAGGGCCCCAATACCACCCCCTCACCCCTCCCCACCCCTACACACATAAAGCGGTGCACGGTGGGTTAACCCCTTCATTGCCTTAGAGCGCTATCCGCTATGGTATGACGCAGCATTTCTGTATTTTTAATAATATTGAGCGGAGCAGGGGGGGGGTCCCTGAGCATTAATTTCGGCTCAGGAACCCCTGCTCACTGTACAATATTATTAAAACAGAAATGATGCTTCTTTACCAATACGCATAGCCCTAAGGTAAAGAACGAGTGTTTATTTATACTGTATATTGTATGTGTTTTATTGATACTGTACATGTGCAGGTTGTCCTCCAGAGCAGAACGCACAGTTTCAGGTCTGGGACCCCGTGCCCCCGAGATACAGGCCCCTTTAGGGGGTGCCGGTATCCCTCTGCTCTGCTTGGTTTACAGGCCGCGATCACGTACGACCTTTAAACCAAGCAAGGGGATACCGCACCCCTAAAGGGGCCTGTTTCTCGGGGGCACGGGTCCCCAGACCTAAACCAACGCGGTTCAGCTCGGAGACCCCTGCACATCTACACTATCAATAAAAATGTTTTCAAATGTATTTATTTGTCATTTATTTATTTATTTATTTGATAATTATTTATTTATTTTTGGCGCCGCTGTGCTGTGCTGTGTGTGTGTATTTTTTTTTATTGTGTTGTAGTGTGGGGATGGTTGAATGGGGTTTAGCCCAACGGTGCTTGTTAGGGCTTGCGGGGGTAGGGGACGGAGTGGCTAACCCTTCATGTACCTTAGCGGTATTAACTGCTACTCTTGAAGGGTTAGGTGCACCCGCAACCCCCCCGCAAGTCCTAAACTCCCACCAAGGGCCAATACCCCCCCTCACCATCCCCACCCCTACACCACAATAAAGCGGCCACGTGGGTTAACCCCTTCATTGCCTTAGCGGCTATCCGCTATGGTAATGACGCAGCATTTCTGTATTTTTTAATAATATTGAGCAGGAGCGGGGGGGGGTCCCTGAGCATTAATTTCTGGCTCAGGAACCGCCCCGCTCACTGTACAATATTATTAAAATACAGAAAGATGCTTCTTACCATAGCGCATAGCCGCTAAGGTAAAGAACGAGTGTTTATTTATACTGTATATTGTATTTGTTTATTTGATTCTGTACATGTGCAGGGGGTCTCCAGAGCAAAGCGCACAGGTTTTCAGGTCTGGGGACCCCGGTCCCCCCGAGATCCAGGCCCCTTAGGGGGTGCCGGTATCCTTCTGCTCTGCTTGGTTTACAGGCCGCTCACGTGATCGACCTTTAAACCAAGCAGAGGGATACCGGCACCCCCTAAGGGGCCTGTATCTCGGGGGGGCACGGGTCCCCAGACCTAAAACCAACGCGGTTCAGCTCGAGACCCCCTGCACATCTACACTACATAAAAATGTTTTGCAAATGTATTTATTGTCATTTATTTATTATTTATTTTAATTATTTATTTTTTTTTTTTGGCGCCTGCTGTGCTGTGCTGTGCTGTTGTGTGTGTATTTTTTTTTATTGTTGGTAGTGGGTGGGGATGGGTAATGGGGTTTAGGCCCCAACGGTGCTTGTTTAGGGCTTGCGGGGGGTAGCGGAGGGCTTAACCCCTTCATGAGTAGCGGTATTAACTGCTACGGTCGTTGAAGGGTTAAGTGTCACCCCAACCCCTAAACTCCCACCAAGGGCCAAATACCCCCCCCTCACCCTCCCCACCCACTACACACAATAAAGCGGGCACGGTGGGTTAACCCCTTCATTGCCTTAGCGGCTATCCGCTATGGTAATGACGCAGCATTTCGGTATTTTTAATAATATTGAGCAGCAGGGGGGGTCCTGACATTAGATTTCTGGCTCAGGAACCCCCTGCTCACTGTACAATATTATTAAATACAGAATGATGCTTCTTTACCATAGCGCTAGCCGCTAAGGTAAGAACGAGTGTTTATTATTATAACTGTATATGGTATGTGTTTATTGATACTGTACATGTGCAGGGGGTCTCCAGAGCAGAAGCGCACAGTTTCAGGTCTGGGGACCCGTGCCCCCGAGTATACAGGGCCCCTTTAGGGGGTGGCCGGTATCCCTCTGCTCTGCTTGGTTTACAGGCCGCGATCACGTGACGGACCTTAAACCAAGCAGAGGGATACCGCAACCCCTAAAGGGGCCTGTATCTCTGGGGCACGGTCCCGCAGACCTAAAACCAACGCGGTTCAGCTCCGGAGACCCCCTCACATCTACACTATCAATAAAAATGTATTTCAAATAATTTTTAATGTGCGGATGTTTGCGCAAGAGAGGGCAGCGGATCTCTCTCTCTTGCTGCAAACACTCTTGCCCCCGCCGCCCATACAGTAGTATCATTATGTATGTGCATAACAGTACTGTATTGGTACAGTACTGTATGTTAGGGCTTATAGGGGTTGTTGTTATATATATATATATAATACTGTGTATATACCAGTACTGTATATATATATTACACTGGCATTACAATTCATGAGTTTATGCCATTGGTGGACAAATGAAACATTGGCACGCCTGTAAATTTTTTCCGTTATCATTTACAAGATCAGCCGCCCGTCAGCCAGGCATGAACCGTGTCGGGAAGCAAAACGCACGGGGCTTGTTAAGTGAGGACGGCGCATTCCAGGTTTTCTGCCAGGTCTACCGGATATTTGCTCGAATAAAGTGTGGTCGGTGCAGTAGTATATATATATATATTATATATATATATATATATATATATCTGATATATTATATATATAATATTATAGTCTATCATATCTTTTTTTTTCTTCTTTTGAATCTTCTTCTCTTTGACATTTGTGGGGGTTGTGCTAGATGTGGTGAATCTGATTGGTCCGTGGGTCTGTCACTCAGCTCTGGCCAATTCAGATTGTTTTGTATCCTGCCGCCCCCGCACCACCTCTCATTGGCCTCGGTGGCTCTATGACGTCACCCAACTGCCACTCCTTCTCCTCTCCCCGCAGCTCACCTTCCCCTCGGCCTCACACCCAACTGCCAACATACACGCACAACCACCCAGCCACTGTTCCTCTTCACCCAGCGGCCTGGACCGCCGGCTCCCCCCCCCCCCCAGCACCCATCACCCCCCCCAGCTCACCTCCCCGCCGGCTCCCCCCCTCACCCGCGCTCCCTCACACCGCCAGCTCCCCCCCCCCCACCCGAGCTCTCAGTCTTTATGGATTTGATCCCATCATATGTCGCGAGCTCTCAGGTCCCCCAACGGTCAGGCGCACGCAGTTACAGCACTTGCGGAGTTTCGAGCCCCTTCCCTACAGACTCCTGACTTGTGGCATTGCTATCTGCATCTGCTCTGTTCTTATAGGGCACCGTGTGGGCTTTTACTCTGCAGGAAGGGGGGGGGGGGGTTGGTTCAGAGTCACGGCCCCCCCAGGTATTGGGAGGAGGTGGGGGGATAGGGAGGAGTGTTACCCGCCCCTCACCCCCCGCCGGGCCTCTCACCCCGCTGCACAGTGAGGTCGGCCTCCGCTGGGACCGGTTTGAAATGGCCTTCCCTCTGGTCCCCTTCCCAGGCGGCTCCCTTGCTTGCCCTTGTGGGGAGGGAGATGCGGCGGGGGTGGGGGTGCGCCAGTCACGGCTGGCGGAACGGTGGGGCCGCCTGTTCGGATTGCTGAAACGCACGTTCCACCCCCCTCCTCCTGTCCACTGTGTGTGTGTGTGTATGGGAGCACTGTGAGTGTGTGTGTGTTTCATGTGTGTGTGTGTGTCTCACTGTGTGTGGTATGTGTGATACTGTGTGTTTGTGTGTGTGTTGTGTGTGTGTGTGGTGTGTGTGTGGTGTGTGTGTTTGTGTGGGTGTGTGTGTGTGTGTGTGTGTGTGTGTGTGTGTGTGTGTGTGTGGTGTGTGTGTGTGTGACAGTGTTGTGTGTGACCTTGTGTGTGTGTTGTGTGACACGTGTTGTGTGACACTGTGTGTGGTGACTGTGTGTGTGTGACACTGTGTGTGGTGTGGGTTTCACACACTGTGTGGTGTGTGTGACACTGTGTGTGTCTCCACTGTGTATGTACACTGTGTGCTGCGCAGCGAGGGTGTGACGTGCAAGGTGGGGATATTAGCGTTGTTTGTATCAGTGATATAAAGGTTCGTGGAAGAAAGTAAGGTGTGAAGAGATGGGATTATGAGTTTCTAAAAAGGGTAGGGAAATGACCGATGGGAAGGAAAAAGGGTCAGGGAGAGAAAGGGATAATCGGGGGATTTTCAACAAAGACAATGGTGGATAGGATGGTGGGGAGGAAAGAGGCGGGCAGGGGGCGGGAGAAAGGGGGTGCGGGGGGAGTGAAGTCGTATGGTCTGAGCATTGTTAGCTGGGAAAGGGGTGGAGTGGAGGGATGGTGGCTTAAGGAGGGGTAGGGGGTCATTAGGGAGAGAGATAGGAGGAAAGATCCGGCGAAGGGGAGGAGTTGGAATTGGAAGGGACGGTAACGTGGTGAGGGAGGGTGGAGATGCAAAAGATGTTGTGTGAAGGCGCGACGCACAGAGTGGAAAGAGAAAGGGGTTAGAGTATTTTAAGAGGTATGAGGAGTAGTAAAAGATGGAATGGGGAGACGAACGCGAGGGCAGCATAGCGGGTATGAGATAAGAAGCAAGTAGAGAGGAGGGAAATAAGTGGTCTACGGTAGAGAATGCGGATGACCTTAAGTGGGAGAAAAGAAGAAAAAATAGGGGAGTGCGGTAAATCGATTGGGTTTCGGATTGAAACGTAGGTCCGTTAAACAAGGGTAAAAGGGAGTAGACGGGCGAAAAAATGGTCGGTAACGGAGCCGAACCTAGGAAAAACAGGCCAGGATGGGTGGTGGAGCGTCCGGGGTTTGGGGGGGGGGTGGAAGGGATACCGAGCAAGCGCGAAGCAGAGGTTGTAGCGTATCTGGTATGTTGGATGGGTAAATGTTAAATGCGCTATGTGGGGATGATTGTGTGATGACAGGATAGTGTAGTGAGTTTGTAAGAGAATAAATCAGTAAGCGAGGCGTGTTGGGGGCAAAGGAGTTCGCAGAATGATACAGTACAGCGGGTATACGTTGCAGGGTGGTTAGGTAGGAGGGAAAATTAGTAATTAGGGGGGTGAGATGGATGGGGGGTGTCCGATAATCAAAGCACAATTGGGATGGAGGAGGAGAACAGAGGTGCAATATCGTTGGATCATTTCTGGATTAGAGGTGCCGAGACGAAGAACAGGGGGGGGCGGAGGAGAGGAATGAGGTGCGGCGAAACGAGCGCAGAGGCTTGTTGATGGAGGGGAAGGGGGAGGTACGGGGGTGGGGTGAGGTAACGAAAATAGAGACGGAAATCGTGGGAGAAAGACGAGCAGTAGGAGAAGGGAGTGAAAAGAGAGAAATGCCGGAAGAAGTCTGGTAAGGCGCAGAACAAAGGGCAAACATGTGTAAAGCATATGGAGGAGAGAAGTGTGGGGGGACGGTTTGTGGCGGGAGAGGGAATGACGGTGAGGGTAGGGTGTCGTCAGGATCTACGACAGACAGGGTAGGAGAGCGGAATGGTAACGAGGGACAGTAGACAGAAGGGGGTTTAAGCTTGGTGAGTAAGGCAGAGGAGTCGGGTCTAATACGGGGTATGAAGAGCGCGGGGGGAGATACGGAATTAGGCGGCTTGAATTAATTTTGCGTGGGGCGTCGGGGGGTCATGGCTTGAAAAAGGGGAGAGTTGATAAGAGCTAAAGAAGTAAGCGAGGGGTCAGGCAAACGAAGAACAGAGAGAAGGGTGGTAGTAGGTAATAATATTTGAGAAATTAAAAAAGGGGTACGGTGGTGTCACAAACAGGTCTTGACGGCTAGGAATTATGGATAGTCGGTAGGTACTCCGAGAGAAAAGGAGGTGACGAGAGAAAACATGGAATCGCGGGTAAGAAGAACGTGAAAACGTGAGAGGGTGGGATGCCTTGGGGGTTATTATGCATGAAGGATGGATATTATCCATAAGACGGAAAATGAGGGAACTAGACGCCAGACGGCAGTTTGTCTTTACGCGTATGGGCAAACGGGAAAAGAGTAGGGTAACCGATGAAAAAGGGCGGAGAGAGTTGAATCAAAAAGAGTACCCATGGAAGGATTAGCCGTAAGAAGGGGGAGTGCGGAGAGGAGGAATAAAGAACAGGAAATGTGGGGGGGACCGAAAACAAGAGAGGGGGAGCCGAGGCGAATGTTAGATGGGGCCGGGAAAAAAAAGGAACGAAACGTGCCAGCAGGGTGGACTTGAGGGGCGAGAATGGGGAAAATGGGATGATGTAACAGGATGTTGGAGGGATGGGAGACGGGTGAGGAAACAGAGAAGAGGATCGTTAAGGATAAAGAGGGACACAAGCCAGTATGAGGCGTCCCAGGGCGGGGGGGGGTAACCAGAGCTGCGCAGGGGGGGGGGCATAGCTTGCGCAAGGGGGTGCAAGCTGCGCCGCGGGGGGCAGAGCTGCACAGCCTGTGGTGACCAGAGCTTGAACAGGGGGCAGCGTCTGGGAACAGGGGGGCATAGAGCTGCGCATGTGGCGTACCAGAGGCTTGCGCAGGAGGGAGAGGAGAGGTTTTTTTGAGGGTCACATCTGCTTCTCATCGAGGCCGAAAGCGTATTACGCGGATGAGGTTTTTGCCAGTGGTGTAGGCTTCTATCACCTTGGGGACCCAGATCTGCAGCAGTGGGTGGCAAGATGCTGGCGCAAGGGTGGTGGCATATCTACAACAACAACGAGCTAAATAAATGACTTAGCCGCTACAAAGAACGGGCAAATCCGTATTAAGGACCGGGGAAACAAAGTTTTGACATTTTGTTTGTCCTATCCTTCTGGCTCCTTTTGTGTATAATTTTCCAGTATCTGGATCAAACTCACTGCTTCCGCTAGTATTTGTGGTGGGCCGGCCAACTCTACGTGCTAATCAGAAAGGGGGGTCAATGCCCGGAGGGACTAACACCCTTATGTGTATTTGGAAGCGCTTAGCTACTATGAGCAATCCTAGGAGGGATGCGGAAAGAAGGAGGATGATAGACAAGAGATATTTGTTACTTCTCCAGCTCTCGAATTTCTACAGAAAAAAGGAGACGCAGTATGTTGGGAATTAACGCAGAATGAAGAAATGAGCGAGAGCGAGGTGTAAGAAAGCGTGATAAATCACTACAAATAAAGCGAGCGGAGGAAGCTAAAACGAAGGTAAGAGGTAGGAGAGGAGTAGAGGGGTAGGGGACGAGGATGGCGAGGCACGAACTTTTTCGAATAGAGAGAAGCTGGGCGGGGTGGATGGAAGGTCTGTAATCGGGCGCTATCGTCAACGCTCTCGGTGTATGGACAGAGTGACAATCAAGGCATAACAAGAAAAAGTTTGGTACAAAAGAATATTTTTTGTACCGATCTTACGCATTTATTTTTTTTTTTTCTGCGATATCCATATCTGCAATAATGCTTGCACCTTTTTTTGCATAGCTTGTCTTTCCATGTTATTAGATTAGTTAGACCGGAATGCAGAGTGTTCTTTTACCATCACTATGAGGCTATAATCTTCCATTATCCCTCATTCTAATAGTATCTTTGAATAATCTATCCAGAATACTCGATTATATCTTCTCCCTTTTGTTTTTTTTTGTTTTTTGTTTTTTTCTTATTTTTCTTCTTTCGATCTTATCTTTTTTACCTATCGGTTTTCGTTTCTTTTTTTAGATTTCTTTTCTCTTTTTTTTTCACTTCCTTTTTTCTATTTTTTATATTTTTTTCTTTTTCTTTTATATTCTTTTACCTATTCTTTTTTTTCCTTCCTCTCATCCCCCGCCTCCTCTTCTTCCTTTTTATGTTGATCCCCTTATTTTTTTTTTTTACTTCTTTTTTTCCTCTCTCCCTTAACTTGCATCCCGTTGTGGCAGACGGACTCTATTATAGGATTGAAAATCTGTTTCTTGCGGAAGCGGTGCCGTTGCAATCGACAGAAAGCAGATTTGAGGGATTGTTTCAAGTGACGATTTCTGGAGGATCCAGGGAATCAGATTAGAAGAACTTTTTTTATCGCTCCCGTCTCCTTTCTACAAGAGTAACTGTGTTATAGTTTTATGAAGCAGATGGACTGATACAGATTAGTCGTACGAGAAAAGAAAGGCTGCAGGGTACGAGAACAGCGAACCACTTCACGTTCGATTTCTCCTGCTGGAGAAAAGGCAGTATTTTTCGAGAGGAGATCGGCGTTTAAGTGATTGTCTTGTTTTTTTATTTATCAATAATGAACGTCTTCTTTCGTTACCGAAGCGTGCTAGTAATTTAATTCTTCTTTTTCTTTCTTTATACCTTAGATTAGAGCTAATTCAAAGACATTTTTGTGGTGGGAAATAGCAATTAGAAGAGTCTTGAAAGGCTTATGTCTGTCACACTCGATCACGAGATGGTAGACAAATTGGGATGTAAATGAGGGGAAACATAGTGAGTACGTCAGCCCGTGCGAGGGCATAAGAAAAACGATAAAGTGTGAAGGAGCTTAAAGATAAAAACGTGAAGGACTAAAAGGAAGGGAAAGTCGTTTGTAAGGAGAAACAGAGGAAAGGGTGAGAAAATAGCAAAAAACCCCCTAAGCTAAGAAAAGCAATAGAAAAGCCACGGGACCAAAGTGGTTGGGAAGGGGAGGAGGGGGGGGTTATGAAACTGAATCAGGTGATGGGAGGCTGGAGAATTGGAAATCTCTGATAGTAGTGTGCATGCATTAAAAGCGAGCAGTCTTAGGTGGATGTAATCTGTATAAATCCTTTTTTATCTTATAAAATATGTACATCTTTTTATTTTGTTTATTGAGGAGGAGCGGGAAATTTTATCCCGGGTCAACGCCGGGTCTCTTAGCTAGTATATATATATAAATAATCCATATTGATTTCTTTGTCATTTGGAAATCACACTTTTTTACTTCTGATGTTGGCTAACTTCTATGAGTCCAGCTATGCCTGGTGATCAGCAGGGACCATTTTTTTTTTTTGAAATACGGATGATACCATTATTCCTTTCATCCCATGGATTTCTCTATGGGCGCTATGCTAATAATAATATTATTTACTTAGTTTCCGTTTTTTGTTGTTTTGTTTTCCTGTTGTTTGGTGCTGTTTCCCTTTCATTCCTCTTCTTTCTTTAGCAACCATACAGATTCACTTTTAAAAAAAAGATTGAATTGTTAGAGGCTCTTTCCTTTTTGTCTTTAGCAACATACTGTATATTTGTTGTACAATGTTTTATATGAATTAAATAGAGTTATGTCTTATTGCTTAACAGATCTAGGACCCTTTACATCGACAGTATTCACTAATTCTACTTCTTACGCACTTTGACCACTAGCCATGTGTTGCTATTAGAAAATCACAAACTGTACACTATTGATGACATTAGTTTGCACCTAGTACTGGATTGTTAGAATAGAGACTGCTGGTAATAGCAGAATATTGAGAATCCCACCTAAACGAGTTGGGTGCTTCAGTTCGTAAATTTAGTTTTTTTTTTACACTGAACTTGAATATCCATCCGTTTCCTGGTACCACATATAGAGCATGAAAATGTACAATTAGTCAGCAACAGTTGTTTTTAATTTAGCCCATGTTATACTCTTTCAGCACAATATACGAATGGAATGCCAAAGTGCAATGCTATAGCAAACGACAACAACAGCAATTGAATGATTATTTGCTACAAAAAATAGTACCGAACAGCACAGTCTGCATTAACTTGTTTTAGCTAGTAACTCGAGTTCCAATCTAAGGTGAGAAAGGGGTCAAATCAGCCCCGGACACTGGAGATCAGACTGGATACAGATGCATTCCAAACTCTCCATTCCATTAATCCAACTGTTTTGGACCCCATAGCTGCCAAGAAAAAAGGAAAAGATGTATAATTATAACTTCGTGTGGGTTTAGGCCAGTAGTTTTTAACCATCTTTTTGTATGGTAGTCACACACGCTACCTGATTCTTGAAATACAGATGACAGCCTCTGCCTCTTATCCCATGGTTTTCTATATGGGCGCGATGCTAAATATCATTTTACAGGTTTTGTTGGTAATTTTTTGCTGTAAATGTGAAGGTTCCATTTAAAAAAAATATTTAAGAGTTAGTTTAAAGACTTCATTTTTGTTGTATACTTCTAAATGTTCTAATTTCTCGTACATTTATTGTGATACAGCTGGTATGGGATTGTGAGATGCCGATTGAGAATCACTGCTATAGGTTTATGCTGGAATATATCATGTCAATTCTATTTATTGCCAAATTTCTGCTCTCTCTTGCCACTTTTTTACTGTCATGGTTTATTTAAAAAAAAAAAGGATAAGCAAAAATTCAGCAGAGTTCTTAAAAGTCTTTTAACGTGCAAAATCAGTCCTTTCATCCGTATTTTAAAACTTGCTTACTCTCTAATATGTCAACACGCTTAGTCAACTGACTTTAATGGGATATTTTCAAACACCTGGTTTTCCAAATATATTTGGATCTGCAAAGCATCGTGTCATGAATGCACAAAGCTCAAAGGAGTGTTTTATAAAAGAATTGTGGGAAATGTATTTTCTCAAGATTGAAAATTGATACATAATACTAACATTTCAAAGCATTTAGAAAGACATAAAGACATTACTCGGGCTGCCAAGTACCTTGTGTGCATTCAAAAAGTATACAGTAGCATGAAAAAGGAACCTGAAAAAAAAATATATATATTTAAATACTAGATGATAGATTGGTACGGTAGATATAATATATATGTTAAGATTCGCGATTTGGTGTCACTTGTATTATTTATTGATTCAAACCCATATTATTATACTTAACTACCAGTATTAGAGGAGGAATCATATACCATATGTAAGCTGTTGTAGATCATGTATATATGGGTGGCTTGAATGTGTATAATGTAGGTGTAGCCTAGTCCCATGGCTAGCATCTTTTCTTTGGTCCTAACAGTATAAGTCCTGTTAGACCCAGGCACTGTGGGGGATAAACTCTCTCATGGAGGCCTAGTTTGTGTTGCAGCCTGGATACATTGTTGCTCTATCCAGGGGCGGGCCTAACAACAACCATAGAGTGGCATCGTTGTGTAGGATACTGGCTGGGTAACATGCCTATGATGCGATGCCTGTCAGTATCGGACCTGCCCTGTTATGGGGCAGGGTTACAAGCCCCTCCCCTGGGGTACATAAGATGACACTCTCCCAGAAGTCAGGGCTCTCTTCCCTCCCCCTGTGGAGTGGAAGCACTTACCCTTTATCCAATCAGGGGGTAAAGGAGATGAAAAGGGGCCTGCAGGGCCTCAAGCCCTTGGGGTACTACTTCAGGGAATGAGGCTGCCATAACTGTATGTATGCTGCAAATAAAGACCCAGTTGAATACATCTGTTGTGGGCTACTTGAATGGGACACTATATGAGTTGCCAGTGAGGACCATCCTGGCTGCACCAGGATCCTCACTGTCTGGAGGCCCTGCACTATGAAGGATCATCACTGAGAGCCTGACCTGATGCCTCCCCATACCATCGCAGAGTTCTCAAGGCCTTGTGTCAACCTCACAGATATGCATCCGCACCAGAAACACCGGTAGCTATATGATTTCACTTAGGGTGGGGGAAAAGGGGCCACATAGGCAAATACATGTACTCACTATGCAACAAACTCAGTGATCAATTAGCAATTTTGTAGATAAAAATCCATGTTTCATGATGGACTAAAACATAAGTATTAATAATTTCAACAACGATGTATACAGCGCCTTACACTACGAACACATATATGATTTAAAGTAAAGGGAGTTACATATAAAGTCAGGGAGAAGAGCAATACTATGTAAGCAGAGAGGGCAGGAAATCCCTGCCTCAAAGAAGTTTCACTCTGATGGATGATGGAAGATACAGTATTAATAACAATAGGAACTTCAATCTTCATGTAAAAAATGTGACTACAGGCAGTCATCGGTTATCCAACGGAATCCGTTCTGGAAGTAGCGTTGGATAGTGAAACCGTTGTAAAGTGAGTCCCATGGTACCTCGGGCCGCGCTGAGCCGTGCTCCTGCTCTGCCTCGCCTGCTCAAGCTGGTGCTTTTTTGCGTCCTGGCAGGCAAGGCAGTGAGCGTGCTTTGGGGGTGGGGCGAAGGCATGGTGGAGGCGTGGCAGGAGGCGGGGCTAGTCCTTCGTTCCCATTGGATGTTTGCGGTCACGTGACCGCTCCTCCGCACCCCTCAGCGTGGAAATTTTAATCCTGCCTGTCTCCTGCAATTTTCTGAGCCTCCGCACGCATGCGGAAGCGGCTCCAAAAGCCGCGCTGATTACAGATGCAGGGGGTAAGTGCATCTAATCAGCGCGGCTCAGCGGGGTCTTCTGTACCATGTCCCAGGAATTAGTGGCGGTGAGAGTTGGATAATGCATTCAGGTGTCAGATAACGAATTCCAGTGTCGAAAAACGGCCCATAGGGTTGCATTGCAAAGCGTTGGATATTCCATTGGTTGTAAAGTGAAACGTTGGATAGCGAGGACTACCTGTATACCGTATTGGCCTGAATATAGTGCTCTCTTTTTTCCCTAAAAATGTCCTTCTGAAAACTGTACTCGTATTATATGCTCAGTCTAACATCTTTCATTTTTCATGTAGAACACCTTCAAAACTTTAGGGTCGTAATATGTGCGAGGCCGTACTATATTCGGGCCACTATGGTAATATTGAATTCAGCGACTCTGGTTACTCACCAGAGGCACTTTAGCACATGAAAGTGCCATGCTGGTATTCCAACTACCACTATTGTTTTATTTACATCTGCTTTCTTTTTATCAAACATACAGATTTGCTTAAAAAAAAAAAAGATTGAATTGTTAGAGGCTCTTTCCCTTTTTGTCTGTAGCACATATATGTTGTACAATGTTTTATAAAATGAAATAAATAGAGTTATGTCTTTTTGCTTAACAGATCTAGGACCCTTTACAATCGGACACAGTATTCTACTTCTTACGGCACTTTGACCACTGGCCAATGTGTTGCTAATAGAAAATCACAAACTGTACACTATTGATGACATTAGTTTGCTCCTAGTACTGGACTGTTAGAATAGAGACTGCTGGTGAATAGCAGAATATTGAGAATCCCACTCTAACGAGTTGGGTGCTTCACTGCGTACATTTGGTTTTTTTTTACACTGAACTTGAATAATCCAACCAGTTTCCTGAGTACCACATATAGAGATAACTGAAAGATGTAGCATTAGTCAGCAACAGTTGTTTTTAATTTAGCCACATGTTATACTTTTTCAGCACAATATACGAATAGGAATGCCAAAGTGCAATGCTAAAGCAAGACGACAACAGCAATATGAATTGATGTATTTGCTACAATAAAATAGCACCACAGCACAGTCTGCATTAAACTTGTTTTAGCTAGTAATATCGAGTTCCAATCTAAGGTTGAGAAAGGGGTCAAAGCAGCCCTGACACTGGAGATTCAGACTGGATACCAGATGACATCTGAATCTCATAAAGGCTTAATGTGCCTACCCTTCGCTTGTACCTAAAAAAATTGAGTCGAACACAGTTTTTAGTGGAAGTAAAATTAGGTCACAGCATCATTGTTCTTTAACAATATTTTGTAAAAATATATCAGCCAGTCGCTAGTCCATGTATGTAGATGAACATGTACATTCTGCAAGTGGTATGGGGAATGCTTCTTGGCAGCCTAGGCCCAACAATACAGATGACTCCCAGCTTTCTCCACCTTACTTGGGCAGGGGCCCAGCCCGAATGCATGAGTCGGTGCCTCCAGCCTGCCCACGCAATCTCTTCTGAGGACTTAACGGTACTGCCAGCGCCTTTTTTCTTATCATTTTCGTGGCATCCTTAACCTGGCTGACGTGACAGTTCTGCCACCAGGAGGACATATTGAGGCCACTTACTGGGGATGAACACCCAACTCAAGCACCCTGATTGCTTATTGCCTGTAGTGGCTGCCTGATGTCAATACAAATATCCAGACCTTTGTCTGAGAGTTGTACCCCATTTCTTCAGTGCCAGTTACCTATCCAGTCCTCGTAAATCTATGTGTTACACTGTTTCTGTTGACATTTTTCCTGTTATTTTCAATGCCCATCCAGCTGGAGCCCCCTCCATGCTAATCTTGGGATAATGTCGGAGCAAATTACTGCATCGTAACACTCCTGATGAAGCTAAAGAATGAACAAAACGCATAGAGTTGTAGCTCCTAAGCCACTGCCGCACTCCCAGGCGCGTTATTCAGCCAGAAACTAGAACCGGAAGTGATGCCCAAAAACCCGGAAGTGACATCGCAGAACTTGCGAGAGATGCCGGCAAGTAAGCAACAGCCGGAGCAGGCGTCTCAGGCATCCCAGACCATCGGTGTTACTGAGGAGACGGCGGTGGAGAGATAGCGATGACTCACAATGTCTAAATTACTGTGTTTATGCTTTTATCAGTCGTATACAATGTGAGTACGATTCCCACTTTTTAAATTTAAAGCTTTTTTACTAATTGACCTGCGCTATAGTTTCCTTTTCTCTTCTCCACTGAGGCACCAACTATCTGATTCCCCTACACAAGCAAGAACAGAGCCACCATTTTGGATTTGCATAATTACACCTACTACACTGTGAGTAGGCACTCTATAAGAGCCAAGATCCATATGACTCACAACTTTTACAAGACACCTGCACTTAGATATTTTTTCTCTTTTTCTCCTGTTGATTCTCTCCCATGCTGCCCCTGGATTTTGAAGATAGTTCCAGCCATTTAGGGACCAGTGAAGACAGCGCCTACCAGAGGGTTTGAGCAGGGGGTTACAACGGATTTATTTTTCACCTTTTATTCACTTTTTCACCCTCAATTAACATAATTTTTGTTTCAAATATTGATATACACAGTGTTTTGCACCTTTTATTCACTTAGTTTACTATATTTTGTCAGAGCGCCTAATTAATCACATTGTTGTTTGTCATAGAAAAGCCATGTTTTTGGTTAGCCCCGACTGTACCTAGTCTAATGGTACGGCACGGCACACCCCTATGCACCAAAGCCACGTGCCTCTCCTGCGTCAGGGAACAGCTGCAGTTCCTGATTCGTTTGGCTGTCCTCTACCCCCAACATTTTACTGTTGAACTGGCTGAGGAACACTTTCCATACCTATTACTGTTGAACTGGCTGAGGAACACTTTCCATACCTTTAGGTCTGCGTTTTGTCATTCGGATGAGGTGTTGGGGCTTTGCGGTGCTGGTCTGAAGCCTATGGTTAAAGATTCAGCTAATTGGAATGACTCTACAGGTGACATTCAGGAATCTCAGCAGTGACTATCTGTTTTAGTGTCACTTTTCTAGCCTCCCTGAACTGGCTAAATCTTAGCTTTCTCACTTTATCTGGTCAAGCATGATTCGTTAGTCACTGTGTCAATTTCAATGCCCAGAAGTCACAATATTTCTGCTGGGAGTTCTGTTTTGTCTTTAGCTATTCTATTCAAGTAGCCTCTTGCACAACGGAGAATTAAGAGGACCTACTGTACTAGCAGGAAATCATCTAATTAGTGGGCTGTTGTGCTAGCTCCTGTTTTGCTGACTATTCACAATGCAAAAAGGAATGGAATGCTTTGCAATATGCGCATCATATGGTGCATCCCATAGGGAGACATTTTTCAATGTAATAAGTCCCTTCGAATTTGTAAACTCGTGAATCTAAAACTTCTTAGGGCCAGGGGGAAAAAACGAAAGCTGATTTATTCTATGTCAATTTTTGCCATCAGTGCTCCTTTCCCATAAGTTCATGCATAAGGATTTGAAAATGATATCACAAAGGCATTGATTATGGTTCTTTTTGACCTCTGCAGAAAAGGGGCCAAAAATCAGGGCTGCAACGCTCCACTGCTGCATCTGATTAGAAAACTGTGAGAGTCGGGGAAGAGAAATTTCATTACAGAATTAGAGAAGACAGCAGGCTTTTATCTCTTTCACTTTGGACAATTTGTTCTGAAGCTTAGCATACTTTTGCTTCCTAATGGAAAACAAGTCACTATTAGTTTTTACAGAACCCATGCTATCCCAGAGGCCAGGATGGGTGGTGTGGAATTGCTAAAACGACCGTACAATATTACCAATGCGTGTGGTTTTAAAAATAACCCAAAAATGTGAGTACAAAAAGCATCAAATTTGGCACAAAACAGTTACATTTAATTATGCACAGAAAACATTTATAAATAAAGCAATTTGCATATTTCTGATGATATATATAATGTACATATGCAAAGACCAATTATTTTCATTATTTTATTTCAGTAAAGAGCTGCAAGTGTAATTAAAGATTTACACTGTGGGACAAAACACTTATACAAGTGCTAAACGGGATTCCCTCCCTGATATATCGTACATCCTAAGTAGAGTAAGGAGAGACAAGCAAATGCAACAGTATTACACACAGCACGAGCCTATGGTTTATTAGTGTAAGCACACATAGGAACATATTGTGGCTAGGCAGACAACTGTGTTGTCGGTTCAAATGGGGGGTATTGCCTGTGTAAACTTCTATAAACCGACAGCGACATCACACGAAAAGAAGTAGCCAGAAAGAATGCCCCCCCCCCGAAAAAGTCTAATCACCCAGATTTTACCACTTATACGTGTCACTGCCATTAGTGCATTGTGGACATAGAAAGGGCAGCTCCTTAAGGTCACTTGTACATTTGCAAACCATCTTTTTCCTGTAAATTAGGACCAAGTGGGCAGAGTTCTACTATTTCAGACAAAAGATACTTTTTTTGCAATGACTTTGTTTGCATTTTATATGCGACTACAGCTACAGGACGTTTTCTTTCTGAAGGTCTTCTATATCTAAAGTTATAGCCCATTTTACTCTTTGATGAGCTTCAAACAGATGTGTTTGCTGTGGTTCAGCAAATGTAATTGTGCAACTCGTTAATGTAATTGTAATTGTGCAACCACAGCAAACCACAGTCAGGAGGATCTGACTTCATCTCTATGTGAATATGACATGGTTCTGTGACATCATGCAGCCCATTTTGATGTCAGATGGAATCATTTCTATGTAGCCCCCTCTGGGGACTATTAGTTAGTGTCAGGTGTTAACAGCCTTAATGGGTTAACTGTGTGGGATCACTCGGGTTACTTCCCTCCCCATCAGGTGATGTAGAATGACTATGCAGAAGGCAAGCCATTCCATTGTATGACTTGTGGTAGTAGTGTGACTATTTGGAGATAGAAGGTTATATATAGCTCCACTTAATGTTCTAGAAAGAGATTCCTCAGAGTTCAGACTGAAGCCTCACTGAGTCCTGGTGACTTGGAAACAAGTGGGAGTCCTGATATACAGTTAGGTCCGGAAATAATTGGACACTGACACAATTTTCATAATTTTGGCTCTGTACGCCACCACAATGGATTTGAAATGAAACAACCGAGATGCAATAGAAGTGCAGACTTTCAGCTTTAATTCAAGGGGTTGAACAAAAATATTGTATGAAACGTTTAGAAATTGCAACCATTTTCATACACAGTCCCCATATTTCAGGGGCTCAAATGTTATTGGACAAATTAACACAATCATAAATAAAATGTTCATTTTTAATACTTTGTCGAGAATCCTTTGCAGGCAATGACTGCTTGAAGTCTGGAACGCATGGACATCACCAAACGCTGGGTTTCCTCCTTTGTGATGCTTTGCCAGGCCTTTACTGCAGCTGTCTTCAGTTGCTGTTTCTGCATTAAGTTTTGTCTTCAGCAAGTGAAATGCATGCTCGATCGGGTTGAGACCATTTGATTGACTCGGCCATTGCAGAATATTCCACTTGTTTGCCTTAAAAAACTCCTGGTTTGCTTTCACAGTATGTTTTGAGTCATTGTCCATCTGTAAAGTGAAGCGCCGTCCAATCAACTTCACTGAATTTGGCTGAATCTGAGCAGACAATATATCCCTATACACTTCAGAATTCCTCTGGCTGCTTCTGTCACATCATTAATAAACACTAGTGACCCAGTGCCATTATAAGCCATGCATGCCCATGCCATCATACTGCCTCCACAGTGTTTTACAGATGATGTGGTATGCTTCGGATCATGAGCCGTTCCAAGCCTTCTCCATACTTTTTTCTTCCCATCATTCTGGTACAGGTTGATCTTAGTTTCATCTGTCCAAAGAATGGTGTTCCAGAACTGGGCTGGCTTTTTTAGATATTGTTTGGCAAAGTCTAATCTGGCCTTGCTATTCTTAAGTCTTATGAATGGTTTGCACCTTGTGGTAAACCCCTGTATTTGCTCTCGTGAAGTCTTCTCTTTATGGTAGACTTGGATAATGATATGCCTACCTCCTGGAGAGTGTTCTTCACTTGGCTGGATGTTGTGAAGTGGTTTTTTTTTACCATGGAAAGGATCCTACGATCATCCACCTCTGTTGTCTTCCGTGGACATCCAGGCCTTTTTGTGTTGCAGAGCTCACCAGTGCGTTCTTTTTTTCTCAGAATGTACCAAACTGTTTATTTGGTCACTCCTAATGTTCCTGCTATCTCTCTGATGGATTTTTTTTTTTTGCAGCCTAAGGATGCCCTGTTTCACTTGCATTGAGAGCTCCTTTGACCGCATGTTGTGGGTTCACAGCAACAGCTTCCAAATGCGAATGCCACACCTGGAATCAACTCCAGACCTTTTACCTGCTTAATTGATGATGAAATAACGAAGGAATAGCTCACACCTGTCCATGAAACAGCTTTTGAGTCAATTGTCCAATTACTTTTGGTCCATTGAAAAAGAGGGGACTACATATTAAAGAGATGTAATTCCTAAACCCTTCCTCCAATTTGGATGTGAATACCCTCAAATTAATGCTTATAGACTGCACTTTAAGCCCATATTCATTATTTAACTGTAACCAGAATTTATTTTGGTACACAGCTGAAATAACAAAACTTGTATCAGTGTCCAATTATTTCCGGACCTAACTGTATATAATAACCCCACTTGGGACACATGAAAATATAAGGTTTACCTCCTCATGGGAACTGGGATCATCGGTCTAATCAGCGACTTTCACACTGTCGGTGTGGAACTGTGTCTGTTTACATACAAACATAAAAAGGGGCGCAAAAGAAAAAATACAAAGATTTAGTTAATCATATAAATGTTTATATATTTAACCATAAAAACATATAAATTCAACATATAAGAACAAGATCATAATGGTCTGAGCCCCCAGAAGGGATAAGGTATAAAATCCCACCCCTACACAAAGGATCCTAAGGTGGTATAAGGGAGAAAAAACGCAAGCTACCAAGATGAAAACAATAGCTGCAATCTTAACTTTGTGAGTAAGTTTCCTCGTGGAGTTGCTCCGCTAGCCGCTTCTGGGTTCCGTCGTCACGTGTCTTCCCGTCGTCGCTATGACCTCACCACTCTACGCGTTTCGTGTCAAGCTGCCACTTCCACAGAGGGGGTTGGCTTAGTGGTCCCGTAATACCTCTTAAGGACACAAACACAAACTAGGAGATCACAAGATCTCCCAAAGATCCTTAGTTGGTTGCACTTCAAGGCTGCTATAATGTATGGGGTAAAATACTCCCTGACACAATGTCTAGTTGGCTATTTAGGGTACACAAAGTAACCGCTCCCAACACTGTAGGAGGACAGTTGCCACTAAAAGCCTATAATTGGCCAAAATAATAACATTTTATTTACCCATAAACAACGACGCATACTCTAATGATATTTAAAACCATTAAAAGGGGTGAGATAGTGACACCAGCAGGGAACAATGGGTAATCCCAAATTGAATAATAGGATAGTCCCTGGTGGTAATTACTAGATCGTTCTGTTAGTGGGAGGCTTCTAGAGAGGTACATTTGCTGTGCCTAAACAGTTAAATTCAAGGTAACCATCTCTGTATTAGAGTTACCTATATTGGTACTAGGATGCGTTTTGGACATGAGCCCCAATTAGTGTCTAATTGGAACCAGATAATTGGTATACCTAACAAGGCACAGCCTCCTCTCTAGATGTGCAAATCAAGGGTTGCTATATATGATGGGTACATTCGAATATACATGGATGGGACAAAACTGTAAAGCCCAACACTATAGTTCTATATTTAAGACACACCACAGTATCACGTAAGAACACTCCTGTAGTGTCAGTGTCACAGCATATCTACAGCATGTAGTATTTGCATCATTTGCATCATAGGTCCCAAAATATCAGTATAACGCAGGTTGAATGCACAGAATGATAAACCCACATATAAGGAATTGTGTGTAATAGGACCAACGGCTATGTTCGTAATGGCTTGCGGTATAAATGCAGAGAAATATATATCAGGCTGTGATCACTGATTTTTTCCTTTACTATGTGTGATTTGGTATGGTGTATCTGGTAATAACACAGGCACGATTTAAATGCAGTTTGTTCACTGATTGTGCGATACAGACCAGTATTCTATGTATAGTCAGGAAGCTAATATTACCGTTACACCATTTGATATATAATGATATTTGAAGGACAATTGTACAAGATGACAGTATACTAAGCCTATATATATATATAGTCTGATATTAATGCTCCAGATATTGGAGACCCTCTATAGGATCACAGTACTGCCTCGGTTCTCAATTTATATCACCGATATGGATGTATGTGAGTCAGCAGGATTTATACTAATATAGATGAACTCCTAAAAAATATTGACCACATTAGCCACCTCTGAATGGGGTATTTTTAACAAGTGTGAATGATATGTTTGTGTTTTTAATAAGTATTTACACTAATAAAAAATTATTATTTTTCTTTGGACTTGATGGGACTATAAGGGTTACTTAATCCCTGTACAACCAAATATACAGGTATTTTTGTCCTGTCGGATCACTGTTATCCAGCTAAACACTTTCTGGCATTGAGTGCTTTTTTGGGGGATTCTTTTTTGATCCCTCTTGGATCATATCTGAAATTATGTGACACATGGTGCCAGCAGAATTACTTACCAAAATGCCCTCCTACTGTTTCTGTACGTTCCTCCTACATACCAATTAGATTGTAAGCTCCTCGGAGCAGGGACTCCTCTTCCTAAATGTTACGTTTGTCTGAAGCACTTATTCCCATGACCTGTTATTTATATTTATTTGTTATTTATATGATTACCACATGTATTACTACTGTGAAGCGCTATATTAATGGCGCTATATAAATAAAGACATACAATACAATACAATAGATGTAATTCCTAAACCCTTCCTCCAATTTGGATGTGAATACCCTCAAATTAAAGCTGATACACTGCACTTTAAGCCCATTATTTAACTGTAACTTGATTTTATTTTGGTACACAGCTGAAATAACAAAACTTGTATCAGTGTCCAATTATTTCCGGACCTAACTATATCCTGTATACACAACTCGATGTAAACGCCTTTAGAGCCGGGTAAGGAGGGCTACATCTAAATGAACAGAATCATCTCAAACACGGGAGCCAATGCTAAACAGAAAGAAAATAAAACTCAACAAATCCATCCAACAATCACAGCTCCTAAAAGGAAGATTAACAAGTCGGATGAAATCTGGAATATATTACCCAGGAAATTGTCCGACGCCTTGAAGGTCTGCCATTTGAGCAATCACCTACTACTATGTATGGCACGTTCTCAGATATCTTTTATACAAGCCAGTTCTCAAAGTGAACATGTTAAGGTACATACTAAGTGCTTTTTGATACGATGCTTTTCCATGTTCCCCGAAGTGATCACGTGTTCGTGATCACAGAAGGCAGCGGCCGGTCTTACAGCAGTGAAAGGGTAAAACCTACAACATCGCACTTGTCATTTCTTTGATATTTTTCTGTGGCTACAGTTTTTAGCTGAGAGCAGCCACGTGAACGCACTAGAAATGTACCCATTTCTCAGGAGAAATGTTTTATGATTTCTCTGAAACATCTTATGCATTTCTGATCAAAACAAATCGTGGAACTTCTCTCTTTAGGTGTTTTATGACACCCTATTTCTTAGGGTGGTCAGTATTGTATTGTATGTCTTTATTTATATAGTGCCATTAATGTACATAGCGCTTCACAGTAGTAATACACGTGGTAATCAAATAAATAACAGATAATATCAATAACAGTTAATGGGAATAAGTGCTTCAGACATAAAAGTAACATTAAGGAAGAGGAGTCCCTGCTCCGAGGAGCTTACAATCTAATTGAGTATGGCTTAGGTATTAAGACCCATATTTACTAAATGGTGTTATACCATGAAAGACCTTTCAGCTCTGGAAGTTCTATTGTGGCATAGTAAACATGGCTGCAAGTGACAATTTCTACTCAGTACCAGACGTCTATAATGCGTTGCGGTACCTTTGTGCTGTCACATTTCCATGTCTATTTGTCTTTCTGTATCTCATACTATATGCTTCATTTAAATGGCGCAAGATCTTGGGCATTTTGTATACCTGGAAGAAGTTCTTGTGTTGCTACATTTCATTACCACTTTAATACCAGAGAGGCCTGCAAAGCGTCTGAGAGCACGACTTTGCAGGGCCATCTGGCAGAAAAGGCATTTGCACTGATTTCTACTGCTTTTACACCAGAGAATGATAGTGCTCTGTAAGGGGCACGTGTTACTATTCCTGCCATTACCATTACAATGAACGGGGCATAGTTTCCTCCTTTCATTTCAAGTTTGTTTGTTGTTACAGATACAACACACTCAGGAGAAATTGGCACTAAGAAAAAGTTAAAGAGACTGTTGAGTTTCCAGAGGTATTTTCATGCATCAAGACTCTTACGTGGAATTGTACCACAAGCTTCCCTGCACTTATTGGATGAAGACTATCTCGGCCAAGCACGGGTAAGGAACCACAAAAGATTCCGGAAGCGGACCAGGACAGGGCCACCAATTCAATATGTTGTGAAACCATTTCCCCTATGCTGTAGGAGATTGTAGTCCCGTTTATTTGAATGAAGCTGAACTGTACTCTAGCACAGGGCATATGGTATATGGCTTATTGCATATGAGCCAGAGACAGAGGTCTTCATGGAATTTGTAGGCATTTCTGAAAAAGTGAAGGCATCCAAAAAAGTCTTCTGTGTCTATCAAAAGAATTGAAAAATAAAAGGAAATGCATCAGAGACTCTGTATTCTCATCAAGTCAAGAACCCACACGTAAAAGTGCACAGATCCACTAAAGCAAATAACAACGTTTATCAGGTTTTAGTCCCGTAAAAAGTATGGCGTTATTTTTAATGGCCGTTATTGTAAATGAGATGCAAACGAGTCTATGTAATATTCATCCCAGACTCGCTGACCTCTGTTACGTATCGTTATTTAAGTCATACCTGAATGAGTTAGAGAAAGAGAGAGAGAGACAAACAAGTTTATGAGTAGACCCAATTGAATTACAGTACATACTCCCAAATAGAGTAACCATGCTCCACATGGTGAGATACCTGAAAATATGCTAATTTAAATACATAAAATATATTCAAATGGTTTAAATTTGCATATTTCCCAGGTATGTCATCCTAAAATAAGGGAACGTTAACGCTTTTCTAATGAGTTCACTTGGGGCCCTTATGTGTGCATATGATTACCTTAGTGAATAATAACACTAACTCTGGGACAATAACTGCTGTACCTGTTTTAGGTAACATCCTGTTATTTGCCCTGATTGATCAGAGCATAGTGACGCTCGGCCACAGGGTTCTAGTTCAGGACAGACCAGATAAAGGTATCTAGCACACAATGTATGTTGATTTTTTTTTTTTTTCTGGTCTGGGAAAGTACCCTGTACAAGCTGTTATATGCCAAATGCCTTCGTTTAATCAGATTACACAGTGACAAATATATATATATATATATTATTTTTTATATCACATTTAGTGAAAAAACAATAAGCCAATAAAAACAACCTATGGTAGGTATAAGTGAGCAGAAACTCCGGTAATGTTAATACTGCTGTAATGCTTTATGTAATATTCATACAGTGTTCTCACATCATTTAACATTATCTTCTGCTGTGGAACAGATGGTGATGTTTTGTAGCAATCAATCATTAGCATTACAAGTGTCAAATCCTGCACTGAACCAATGAGATTCATCTTAACCTTCTATAGATGTGCTCAAGTTAGCATGGCCCGACATCCAAAATGTGTTTCATTCCATTGCACCATTCTAAAGGAATGTTAAAGACGTAGCACACTAAAAACTGGCATTTCATCACATTATTGCAGCTTTTTGTCGGAACTTTATTGCTTTAGGTAAATCCTCTTTTTTTTTTAACCCTGCTGAATATTGATATTGAGTTTTTTCTTTTTTAAATCTGTCACACAAAGGGAGAAAGAGCGTCTCAGTGAGTAAAGGCACTGACTCTGTAAGGAATGGCACTGAGTTTGAATCACCAAAATCATAGATTGTAAGCTCATCTAGGCAGGGGCTGTCTGTAAAATCCCTTAGCGCTGCGTACCGCGCACTATACTGTCTGTAATTGTGCAGCACTTTGAGTCCCATTGGGAGAAAAGCACTGTATTAAATAAAGTTATTATTAAATAAGGAACACTAGTGTACATGGAAATTGTGAGCATTTATTGTAGACCTGTATAACTGTATATACTCAGTACTACTTATACAGACATACCCCGGTTTAAGGACACTCACTTTATGTACGCCTGTGCCTGTCAGCACGTCCTGAACAGCAATACCGGCTCCCTACCTGTACCGAAGCTGTGCGCAAGCGGGAAGACTATAGAGCCTGTTACAAATGCGTTATTTACATCAGTTATGCAACGTATATGACGGTTGCAGTACAGTAAACGCATCGATAAGTTGAAAAAAGGTAGTGCTTTAGTTTATGTACATTTTTGCTTTACATACATGCTCTGGACCCATTGCGTACGTTAATGCGGGGTATGCCTGTACTTTTTATGGACTAGTGTTTTTTTCTTTTCCTGTGAGGGGATACACCCACAATCATTTCAATATTTGCTGCAATTGGGTCTTATAATGCATTGGAATTGAATAATAATTAACTGCTGACAAGGTAATTTTTTTCTTCGTGTACTTATTAGCTAAGAAAATACCAAAATAAGCCTCTTATATGAAGAGAATGTTTGCACTGTGTTATAATTCTATCATACTTTCTGTATCAACAGCATATGCTATCTAAAGTGGGAATGTGGAATTTCGATATTTTCCTGTTTGATCGCCTGACAAATGGTGAGCTGTATAAATGCATGTACTGTAACACAAAATGTAAACATTATTTTCATGCTATTACCGCAAATATTTAGATGTAGCATTCTTCATTAAAGCAATGCCACATAGCCAGATGGATGTAGAGCATTTCTAAAATAAGTACCATTAAACGAAAATGTTATAAAACGTTGAACCTTAAGTCTAAATAAAAAGGGGTACTCTAGGCTTATAAATAAAAAGTACAATAGTGGTACTCCAAGCTTATAAATAAACAAGTAGTGGTACTTTAGGCTTGTAAATAAAAAATAGGGCTCACTGAGCTTGTAAATAGAAAGTAATAGTACTCCATACTCCAGATAACATCACGCCTCTAACACTGGATATACCTTTTTATTTTTGTATACGTTGCCAAGAGTGTAGTATTAGTGAACTGCAGCATGCATTCTGCTGCCACTTTACCTTAGCTTATTCGAACAGTGACCCTCATCTGGGTTCTTATTTAATATCAGGCTGGGCAGAAGCTCTAAGTTGCTTCATGAGCGGCATTGAATCTACAACACTCCAGTGTACATCTGCATTGCCCCAAAGGCAGACAGCCTTTGGCACAGCCGAAGGGCAGCTAAAGGTTCTGAGCCGTTTGCTGCCGTTCGCTGATGTTAAAGCTGCTCTATTTCAATCAGAAACTCACTTTATCCTCTGTACCCAATTTTCCAACTCTATCTGTCCATGAAATTTCTGTGAATTGACTGTTTAACCCTGTTCTTTTAATGTGACCATGTATTTTTATAACTCTGTGCCCAGGACATACTTGAAAACGAGAGGTAACTCTCAATGCATTACTTCCTGGTAAAACATTTTTATAAATAAATAAAAATAAAATGATGACACTTCAGGCATGTGAACCCAGTCTTGTAGCACTCGTACACAACAATTGTATAGTGATAAATTTATCACTATACAATTGTTGTGTACGAGTGCTACAAGACTGGGTTCTTTTTCTCCAATCGATATTATCACGTCTCCATCCAGTCAGCACCTCACAGGTTAACAATAGCAGTGCGGGTTTTCTGTACGTGTAGCACTTCAGGCATGTGCCAAGCTTTAGAGTTCTCATGTGCTTTAGCAGGGCCAGCAACTTGTCCAAGGTGTGTATAGAAAAGATTAACTGAGTGAGCTGCATAAGCTGTGACTATTATAGTCCTGGCTTAATAATACATCATGTAATATAAATATAATTATCTTTTAAATAAAAAAAACAGATGGTGATGATGTAAAGCAGACATTCATTGCCCAAATAAATGATCTGTTCTCCACCGAGTCTTGGGCTTCATGGACCCACATCATTTATTTAAAAACGAGTATACTCAAAGTATCCTAAACTAATTGCAACTGTGCTTGGTTCACATACTGTATGCCCATTGCTAAGTTATGTCACATGGTATCAGACAGTGGGTGATATTTCTATAAAAAAAAACAACACCTTTCGTTTTTGAATGTTACTAGGTCTTTGTACACACAAGTTTTGCCACAATGAAATGCCCCAACACCAGAATGAGAAGATGCAGCATGTTCTGGCACATTCTAAACGTGTCACCTGCTTGTTGGACTCATTATTGCACATGTAAGAGATTCCCAACATGGTACTAATTGAATTAACTTTACAAATGTACCTTACAAATCTCTATTGACTTGATTGCATTGTCAACAGTAGTGCACAAAGCATGTCGACTCAGCACCCACAAACTTTTTCATGTATATATTCACATATATACTAATTTGTGAATAAAAATATTGACCAGTAGTATTTTTAAATAAAAAGGAGGGAAAGAGAAAAAATACCAATAGTGTGACATTGTCAATAAAAATATATATTGTTACAAATTAAGGTATCTCGCTCACATCCAAGCTTAATAATTAAGCATAGCACGGAACCACCTTACGCGATCCTCAACTACTTTAGTCCATTGGTATGTACTAGCGATGTACCGAGTACCCGGAATTACCCGGCGTTACCCGGCAGGTTTTCAGCTACCCAAACATTACTCTGATCCGGCAACTGATAAGTGGGCCCGGCGCCGGGTAATGTCAGGTTAGCTGAAAAATACATCATCACTTACCTGCTGTCAGTGACGGAAGGCGAGGCAGACCCGTGAGGAAGACGGCGGCGACATCTGGGAAGGTCAGCAGTGGTCCTGTGGCGGTGGCAGCATCAGCAGTGTGTGTTCAGCCGGCACGGGAGCTGCAGGACTCCATAGCAGTGTGAGCTGGGGAACCACGTGACCGGAGCAGGAGCAGAAGCGTTCCTATTGGACATACATTGTAGCAGGGTGACTGGCATACTGTAAATATGTGAAAATACTTTTTTAGTTTACTAGATTTACGTTTTCGGTCCCATTGGGACCTTTACAACGATCATGATAAAGGTCCAAATGGGAAACAACATGTTCATCTATGCAAATGCCAGAGCCGACACAAGGTAAATAATTCTTTACCTGGAGGTCTCTGGGGCTTAAGAACAGGGCAGTTCTTATTTAGGAAACCTTGTGGTTCAGGTAATAATAAAAATAACATTGGAATTGTAGAGATTGCTACTTCAATCCCAAGCACTAACAGATCTATGTACACACCAGTGTAGCTAACATTGTTTTTTCCTTCTCCTTTAGGTAACAGCTTAGTAACATTGCTGTGTCATCTGTTCAATGTCCACGGACTTATTCACCACTTCCAGCTAGATATGGTGAAATTGCACAGATTTTTAGGTAGGTGCAATATTTATTTTTATATACTTTGTACAGTATGAGTGCCTGTAAGAAGTGTCATGGAGACTATGAAGTGATGCCAAGTGCTTTCTGCACACTTAAGCGCACTGTGGTCCATACGTACTAAGCAGTGCTGTGCCATAGGACACGCTCTGGTGCTGAAAGACACCTTACGGCCCATTTGGCCATGAGCCAAAAGGTATCTTTCGGCATCAGACGCTGTTTTATGGCATAGCACTGCTTGCTTAGTAAATATGGCCCTAAATCTTTATCAGGGTAGTTTATTTTACAGCAGTACTACAATGTAGGTACAGTAGGTAACAATTCTGTGTTTGGAGCATCCTCAGTCAATACCTTATGTTATATTTTATTGTTCTCTTAACATTAAGCTAGTTCCTTAACCTATTCACTGCCCGTGATGCTAACACGTTGCTACAGCTGCAGCGGCCGTTATTCAAACACTTCACGTGTTGTGTACATCGGAATACCGATGTCATGGCGCGGGGTTTCTTCCAACCTTACCGCCTTAAGACGCGAGTGCAGGCGAGTGCAGAAAATGGCATTTTAGAGTTCTGATTTTTAAACACCTGAAATTGACACAGTAGCTCAGTACTGTACACATTGCAATTCATTCATTTCATTGCACCCAAAGAAACAGAATCCATGAAATTCAAACAAAGCAATCGCGATAAGCGCGGGTGCCTGGGGCGATTGGCCGCGTTCATGCTGCGTGGAGTACAGCAGAGCACACGAAATCGGCGCCGTGATTTGTTTGAAGAACGGCCGCTGCAGCTGTAGCATCTCTGGCAGGAAAGAGGTAAATGAGAATTAGACAAGATAGTTTAAGAAATATTGTGATTAATTCCACGGACCACTGAAGTCCGTCCTAGTGATTATTTTGAAGGCAGTTCGGCAGTGAATGCGATCCATGCTTAGTAGGAAAGGCCATAGCAGGGTTAAGGCCCAGGTACAAGTTTTTTTTAATCCTGAATAGACCCATAATGTTATTTATTATTTTATTTATTTTTAATGTTATACAAGGCTTTATCAACAAACTGAAAATGTATTTCAATTAAGTGTGGAATTAACTCTGCTTGACAGTTATTTCATTGTGCAACTCATTTACCCATAATTGGCAACATCATTCTGCTAATTGTTTTCTCTGCCATGAGAGCAGAAATGTAAACAAATAATTTTCTCAATATGGAACAGGTTGTAGCGTTCATGACTGGTAGAAACAATATTTCAGTTCTTTCATCACGGTTACATCTCTTCCTTAACAAAACACCCCTTAAGGAAGATTTGTGATATGTTTTGTCTACTTCTCCATCTCGGAAAACAGTTTGTTTTATATTTCAATGGTTAACATGAAAGAGGAGACGGATGAGCGTTTGCTTTCTGTTTTAGTCATGGTTCAAGAGGACTACCACAGCCAAAACCCATACCACAACGCTGTGCATGCTGCGGATGTCACTCAAGCAATGCACTGCTACTTGAAAGAGCCAAAGGTACGTCACATTACTGATTACAGGATCTGCGGTACTGGAGGCTACATGCGTGATCATACAGATGTAGCAGATGTTATTGCACACGTTAAAGTGTTATTGCACCCATTGGCGTGATATTTAATGCCCGGGTTATCTAATTGCCATTGACATCAATGGTAGCGTGTTCGTTATCTCCTTAACACATGTATTTTTGTGCGTTTTTTTCTTCTCCTTATTAAATGCATTGATGGGTGCAATAACTTCTGCTGCATTTGCATAAAGAAACAGACTAGAGATAAAAAAAAAAAAATCCCTGCTCAGTCTATATGGTAATCAAAAGAAACGTGCACATCTGGAATGAAATATATATATCAGACTAAACGAGAACAGAATCCCAGTAAATGGCACTCAATACCATAGAATAAATCAATACTACAGAGTACAGACTAAAAGATAACTTTGATTTACAGCTAAGCTCAAATTAAATGCTGGGGCACGAAAACAAAAAAATCAGAAAAAAACATTAAACACGTATCATGCTGCAAACACAGGAGATCAAGTGTAACTGTAGCCTTGGAAACTAGTGGGTCGTCAGTGGTAGGTTCCCTTTATAAATCCTTCATTTGTGTCTATATCATATAATGTTCCTATATAATTTCACAAATAGTGCAGTAGATTACATTGTCTATAAATAGTTAATTAGGTCAACCTCATATATTAGGTAATGAACACAGTTACAAGTAACTACTATAACCAGTGTCAATGTAGGTCATAGCTCAGTCCTGCATATTCCCCGGAATATATCAAATATTTCAGCTGTCTCCATTTGCCATAGTTCTCCTGCCCATTTAAATGTTGCATTACGTTATATGTGGGTAATGCATAGAGGGGAAGAATAGTGAAGGAGAGAAGCCAGACAGTATGGGGGAAAGGAGCGCAAGGTGCAGAGGCACCATTGAAACCGCGCTCAGACATCCAGGGACAGAGAGGAGTAAAATTAGTTAAGGGTGCTTGGTTAAAATATGCCAGCAAGTGTCTACTAACGGGACAAGCGAAATGTGTATAGAAATACCATAGTGAAGCGCGCTCTCTCCTGTGACATGATTAGCTGTCGTCTACCACTGCAGATGCGCGTTTAGCTTAGGAATATGCTTTTTCAAGGCACAATTACCTCCCCCTCCGCAGGTGGGGAGGCATTTATAGATCGGTCAATTACTTTTAATCCCTCCTATTAACCCCGTCATTGCCATGCTCATAGGGTACTTTTGGTGAACCCCTCACAAGCACCATAACAGACTTGTTAATATCTATAATCTTTTTTGATGTATGTTGTTGATATATGAATTAAATAAAATCAATTTCTGATTTTTCTCATTTTTGGTACACAGTTACTATTGGTTATGTTAGTAGTGTGTGTGCAACATATACAGTATATACATATACTTATACACTAACACATGTATATACATATATACACATGTCTCTCTCTTCTCTGCATATACTCAGTTGATAAAGGCGCTTATGTTGTGACTTATTAATTTCTATTATGGGTATGTTTGTAGATACATTCTTGCAAGCTAATAGAGTGTAGTACTATGTTTAAAGAGAGGCTGCTACTATGCTGCTCATGGAGCTTCAGTGAAGCATAGTTAATTTCAGATCTTGAAACAACATATCTTAATAATAAATACAGTATAGTCTGTCTTTGACAGTAAATAGAAAGGGGTATTCTGGCTATTAGCGAGTCAAAGGGTGTTATACTAGTATTAATTCAGTGTAACTGTATATTCAAACTTTAACTTTAAGCAGGGTTTCATAACATAAAAACATCCACGCATTTTGCCACATCTTCTTTAGTTAGTCATACACTCCAATTCCAGGGCTTATAGTCGTATTATCTATGGATGCGATACATTTCTGGGCTGATCCAAAGGACCTGGACTGGTTTATTCCATTAGGTCATGATCGCAGTCGAATTGCATGTTAGACTGTTTGGCAGATCCTAGGGATCACATATTTATTTGTCATCAATAATATACATCATGAATACCTCTTTCAGATGCCTGGTTATGACTATTAGTTAGACTATTTTTTTCTGATGTCACTAGTTACAGTACAAGTAACACAAGCAACGTGTCTAAAAATTGTTACAGATGGCATCACAGGCCCCACAAATGTACAAGAATACAACGACAATCCTCAACAATATTGAAAATGAACTACAACAATAGTTACAAAAAAAATTGGTTATTGCAAATACTACTTACTGTACCTATACCTGTAATAGTGAGGTAAAATAACCACTACCACTATTATTGCAAATACTACTGGACCTTTACTTGTAACAGGTTCACTCTGCTTTTTCCTGACAGCTTGCCAGCTTCCTCACACCTCTGGACATAATGCTTGGACTGTTGGCAGCAGCAGCACATGACGTGGACCATCCAGGGGTTAACCAGCCATTCTTGATTAAAACCAAACATCACCTTGCCAGCCTGTACCAGGTGAGGTGAAAAGAGGGTCATAAGTGGACAATATACTGTTTTGATTATTTTACCTTTCTTAGATGGTGGAAGAGAGTTAATGAAGCACAGGGTGTATCCTACTGGTTAGCAGTAGGGATGAGTTCTTTACACTATACATGTGCACCCATGTTCCTTGCGTTCAGGTGGCTTTAGGCAGTTTTCAGAAATCTAATGATCTAAGTTTGCAAAACAACTTCATAACAATGCTGCAAGCCAGCTTTCTGCCACATGCACTAAGTTCTTTTGTTCTATCACACACATAGGTACGTATGGATGAATAGTAGAAAGATAGGGGTCCTGATTGCACTCACTCAATCTCGATTCATGGAGGATCTTACTGGGAAGTTGCCGGCTGGGGAGTGTGGGAGGGAACCCGCTTATCTTCTGCTGGAGTGGAAGTAGTCTAGCTGATGCACACTTCATAAATGATTATGGACAACGTTTTAGCTCTTAATAATATCTTTTTATTGTAGTTGACCCATCGGATACACACCATTTCCCCCAGAGGCAAAACTACTTCCATGTTTGTAACAGATCTATATATGGAGGTAAAAGTAGGGAAATTCTGGGCCAAAAACGTGGTACTATATGTAGCAGTGAAAAATACTATTGTTTTCAATTGGATTTTTTTCTTTGACACTGTATAAGTGGTGCACAGTTTTTGTCCCATATTTACCTTGATATACGGTGTGGACTCTCCGTGCTATAGGTATCAAAGGGAAAATTCGTTATTTTGTCGCAACTTGAGCTGAAATACAGATGCAACTGCCGGATTTAGACTGCTTGCCAAGGAAAATCTGTGACCATCTCGCAGTAACTTGTGAGATGGTCCATAGAAGGCTGTAATGGCCCATCGGATTAACACAGTGGGGGTCCCTGTGTTTGGATGGGACTCACCGCCCGATAGGATTCACACAGCTTGAGTCCCATTCAAATGCAGGGACCCCTGCTGTGTTAATCCAATTAGTCTGGCTGCAGAATTCTCACCGCGTGGGATGGGTTTTAGTGCAGAATTCTCAAGGCAATCAGTCTACAACCAGCAGTTGCAGCTGTATTCCGACGCAGGCAGCATCTATGTGTAGCCCTCCTTCCCCCACTCTCTGGGAGATAGGGCATCTACGGGGTATGTGGTGCTTTACCTGTGGCTCACAGGAGGTCTGAGCCTCCACCGCTGGGAGCCTGGGTTGTACCTGATTTTCTAGGTGACAGCGCCTCCACCTGCACGGGATCCTAATTAGATGGGATACCCCCGCACAGGAACACACAAGAATAACACAATGCATATAACTATAACCTTTTACTAGGAATATGTAGATGAGCCGATAACGGCAAACAATGAAAATAGTAGCACTACTGTTTACAGCTATACCTTCACCACGCAGGGCCTTATCCCACCATCGTGTAACCCACATAGTGTCCACCATACCTGAGGGGCCCTCGGGCACCCAACCACCCTGGTGTCCACAAGGATAACTGCCCCACCCTTATATGTGGTCAGCACTGCCACATACTGTGTATACTGTTGGTGCACTTTTGGGATAAAGGTACCTGCCGGGTGCTCTAGCATCCGGGTGCGCCGAGTAGATAACGGGGAGGATCCGCCAATCCAGCGATGTCCTTTTTACGCAACATAACTTACTTGTGTTTCCTACACTGGACACATCATCCCTGCTCCCATAGATCATGAAATATTCATCCTTTGGGTCCATGATATGAAGACACTAGGGCAGACAAGAATCTGTAAGGTGCCTTATAGTCAAGGGTAGGTTTGCTTCCTCCATACCGTTTGACCTAAAAGAATAAGAGCCTCCATTAGGCCTTTCCTACCTTTGATGCTGTCTCTCCTCCATCTTTTAGTAGTGTTGGTTTTACATCTGCATCAGTAGAGCCAAAAATATGTACACAGGGACCAGTGACCCAATTCACTACAAAGACACTTAGCAGCTTTTATTTTTAAGGAGTATTGTAAATATATATATTTTTTCCATTGTAAATATTGTAATTACTACTTTGGGACACATCTCATCTGCATTTTGTTTTAGTTAGATAGGAATTATATATATATACTGTATATATACAGTGGTCGACAAATCACAAAAAAATCTACTCGCCACCTAGTACCAAACTTGTGCTGCTTGGGCCAATAGGAGCTCGCCACGATGTTAAATCCACTCGCCCCGGGCGTGCAAATGTATAGGTTTGTCGAACACTGTATATATATATATATATATATATATATATATATATATGCAGTGGTTGACAAATCACCAAAAAATCTACTCGCCACACAAAAAAATCTACACGCCACCTAGTACCAAACGTGTGCTGCTTGGGCCAATATTTACTCGCCCGGGGGTTAAATCCACTCGCCCGGGGCGAGCAAATGTATAGGTTTGTCGAACACTGTATATATATATATACATATATATATATATATATATATTTTTACTTTCTCTTTTTAAAGACATGTTATATAGGGAAGGGAGAGTACAGAAAGCAAAATAAGTGATAGATGGGGAGGGGGAAACAGAAAAAAAAAGGTCACCTAGTTATCATATTCCTATACAAATATGTTTAAAAGCAGTAGATGTTATTACCTTAATTACCACAATAAATACATATCTGTCACAAATGATTAAATATTTTGTCAGGCCTGAATAAAGATTGGATACAGCTGATGTTGTTAAAACCGTCGATGGTGAACTTGGGAGAGTAAACATTTTAAGATAATAGTGGTGTTATATGGGACTACATTTTAGAAAGACCCCGGTGCGGAAGGAAAAATAAGGCCATGGGAGCTGAACCATGGTTCCCAAATTTTATAGAATTTGTGATATCTATTAAGAATCAAGCTAGTGAGTATCTCCATTGAACATACCTAACATATTTTATTAATAATCTCGAGTCCCGTTGTAACCAGCGTCTGGCTATTGCACAATTAGGTGGAACACAAGCATTTGCTATTTTGTCTAGATTTGTACATGTGTAGAAGACATAGCCACAGGTCCCTGAGACTGGAATATTGGTGATCTTGCTTAGTAAGGGAGATATGATATAAATGAACTGGGGCGCTCCCTGAATGTAGGTGTACACGTTAAAACCATCAAAAACAGTATAATAATTCAAAATACACCAAATATTGGACCAGAAAATACACCGTAAAATAAAAGATTAATACTGGCCCGTTGGGTAATGTTGCAGCTTAACCAGAAGAAGATCATCCCATAATCTTCATGAAGCAGCTTGGGTGTATGGTTATGGTCGGCGCAAGGATGTCCAAGATGGATCTCAATATAAAAACAATAACAAATGCAAAAGAATATAATATTTGACTTCAAACAGGGGATTAGCCCCTGAACATGAAAGAAATCCACACCAATGGGGGGTGACACTAAATATATATGTGAAACAGATTCTCACACGGCCATGTGTGAGCCACTTCACATAGATGGGGTCTTTAGAGACATATATATAGGCCCTATCCTCTCCTGATCACTAGTTGGACCGAGTAGGGGTAATTGTGAGTAGATGGCGTCACTCCCGTGGTCTCAATAAGGAAAATGGGCAAGGCCACAGTGAATGATCAATATAGTTTAATGGTAACAAATAAACATAGTAAAACTCACAGAGCAGCTCCGGATCTCTTGGCAAGTCCTCTGCTTTATGGGGAACCCCCGCAAGCGCGTCCGACTGTGGGACCGGTCAGCGAGGTCTCGTCTACGATACGGTGGCTGTTCGTGACCAAACTAACACCACCAGCAGGGAACTAGGCCTTTCGCAAGTAAACCTTGGAACTTTGGAACCTGATGAAGCAATTTACAATTTGTGTATATTGTAGTTATGATTTGGGTATTTTTTTGGAATTGCGTTTAGTCACTAGACTATATCAAGACCAGCTTATACACATCATCCTGTTCTTTGCAAGGTTACAGCTCCTGTACTTATCTCTCATTGTGCAAAGGTTAATCATTACTATACCTTATAGTAAATAGTAGATGAGGTTTAAAAAGGATGTGTTCATCAAGTTCAACCTATGCTAAATTTAGACGACAGATACTTTATCCTATATCTGTAGTTACAGTATATTGATCCAGAGGAAGGTAAACAAAAAACCGCAGTGACACCTCATCCAATGATATCTCATAAGGGGAAAAATAAATTCCTTCCTGGCTCCAGATAATAGCAATCAGATTACTCCCTGGATAAACATCTTTCCCATGTATACTTATTTGGTATATCCCTGTATACCTTTAATTTCTAAAAAGATGTCCAACCTTTTTTGAAGATATCTATTGTATCTGCCATCACAGTCTCCATGGGTAATGAATTCCACATTTTAACTGCCCTTACTGTAAAGAACCCTTTCCTTTGTTGCTGATGAAATCTCCTTTCCTTCAAACTTAAGGGATGACCCTGTGTCCTTTGTACTGCCCGTGGGATGAATAGTTCTTTTGAAAGCTCCTTGTACTGACCCCGAATATATTTGTATATAGTTATCATATCCCCTCTTAGACACCTCTTTTATAATGTAAATAAATCTAATTTAGCTAGCCTCTTCTCATACGGTAGATTGTCCGTCCCCTATATTAGTTTGGTGGCTCTTCTCTGCACTCTCTCTTGTTCCATAATGTCTTTTCTAAACAGTGGAGCCCAAAATTGTATTCCATATTCAAGGTGTGGTCTTACTAATGCTTTGTAAAGGGGCATAATTATGTTTACTTCCCTTCCATCCATTGCCCGTTTAATGCAAGATAAGATCTTGTTTGCCTTTCCCGCTACTACAAGACTTTGAGCACTATTGCTAAGCCTGCTGTCTACAAGCACTCCTTAATCCTTCTCCATCAAGGATTCCCCTAATGTATCCCCATTTAATTTGTGCATTGCCTGTTTATTCTTGTTTCCCAAATGCATAACCATAATCTGTATTAAACCTCACCTGCCATTTACCTGCCCACGTTTCCAGTCTCTCCAAGTCCTTCTGGAGAGAAATTAGATCCTGCTCTGATTTTACTACCTTACACAATTTAGTGTCATCAGCAAAGATGGAGATTTTGCTCTCGATGCCAACCTCAAGGTCATTAATAAACCAGTTAAAAAACAGGGGTCAGAGTACCGATCCCTGAGGTACTCCACTCACAACTTTAGCCCAACCTGAGTCCAATTTGCTTTATTTTGTACACTAACCTTGTGGAACTGTATCCAAGGCCTTTGCAAAATCTAAGTTACCACATAAATTGCATTACCCTGTCTAAATTCCTACTCACCACCTCAAAGAAACAAATAAGGTTGGTTAGTTAGTTAGTAAAAATAATCATTAATTGGACTAAGATAATGGTTTTTACTGAAATAACAAACCCTACAACAGTGCAGAGTAATGATTCAGACTTTTAGAGATATTGTATGTTTCCCATAATTAATTTCAGTGAAGATGTGTGTACTGTATGTTACAGAATGTTTCATTTGCTCTGTTCATCTCAACAGAACACGTCAGTGTTAGAGAACCATCACTGGAGGTCCACTGTTGGCATGCTGAGGGAATCTAGGCTATTAGCACATATGCCAAAGGAAATTACGTAAGTGATATATCAACCAGTGTGACACCGGCCCCTCCACACACTGACTCATTGACATACATTTTAAGGATTCAAGTATGGATATTAAACCCATGGTTAATTAATTAAAGTGCAGTAGCTTTGACTAGCATTGAAGCCCATCCACTTGAATAGTCAGTAATGACTGATAATAACTGTTGCACCTTAGTGAATACGCCACACAGAATGGTAAAGACAGTCTAGCCTTGCCACATATCTGCAGTACAATAATGTGAAAGACCTCAGTACTATGACATGGGAACCTTTTTAACCCCTTTTTTGCCAGAGTGCCACCCTGTGCATTCTTCAGAATAAACAACTACTGTGATACAGTGTGACTAGGAAGATAAATAAATGATGTATTAATATATATTTATCCTTTATATTTATATGCTTTTATTTATATAAAAATATGTATGTGTGTATATATATATATTAAAAAATATATAGTGCCGGTATATTTTTTCTATTATCTGTGCACTGGGCAAAGTTAACTGATGTAGTTGGAGTGCTGTTATCTCACCGTAATATATATACACACACTCACGTACTCACATACACACATACACTCACACACATATATACATACATGCATACACATATATACATACACATATATATACACATACATAATCTGCACTCCTCTTCATAGTTACCAACCCAGGTCCCACGGATGTGGGAATATGTCAATCAATTAAAAAATAGATCCAGCACTCTTGGGACTTTCATTCAATAAATATTTAATGCAGTGATCGATGTTTCGGTGCCTATTGCAACCATCTTGACAAAAGTCCCAATAGGGACTGAAATGTCAATCACCACATTAAATATTTCTTGCATGAAAGTCCCAAGAGTGCTGGATCTATTTTGTTAATTGATACATAGGATAAACGGGACACGCACTCCAAAGTCTCAAAAAGGTGAAACAAATTCCTCTACATTTCAGCTCCCATTGGAGCCTTCGTCAGGAGCATGGTGCTCTTTACAAAGGCTCCATTGGGAGCCAAATCATAGAGGAATACATTTCACCTTTTTTTGAGACTTTAAATGCTAGGTCTCCAAACAGGACTCCAAATTCATATACTGTAATTGAACATGTCACTTAAAAGAATCAAATTATTCCTAAGACAACATCATCTGCCCCACTGTAACGAACCATTGTCTGATGGCTTTAGTTGTGCAAGTAACAAATTATCTCCAAGTCTCACATAGCTGACACTACTTATGCAGTAATTCTTAGAGAACGTTCTTTTTCAGTGTTAAGATTATGAAATATGCACAATTTGTAGGGTGAAAACAGATCTTGAGGAATGAAAGATATCTTAAGGTGTGGAGAGAGAGAGAGAGAGAGAGAGAGAGAGAGAGAGAGAGAGAGAGAGACCATCTTGACATTATTGATAAGATGGTGCATAAGCCCAATGACCATACTAAGGAGGTTTTTCATGAAACTGTGACAGAGACGATTGGTTCACTATTGTAAAGTTGGAAATTCCTCTTGACTTCAGTGGGAGTTTCCATTCGATAGTGCCCTGATCGACACTGTCACAGTTTAATGAACAACCTCCTACTGCACGGACTGTTCCTTCAGCCAAAAGTAACCGGGTGACTTTGCAATTTCAGACAGGATATTGAACAGCAGTTGGGCTCCTTGATCTTGTCAACAGACATTAATCGTCAGAATGAGTTTCTCGGACGTTTCAAAGATCATCTCAACAACAAAGATCTCAGCTTGGAGGATACAGATCACAGGCACTTTATGCTACAGGTAAAAACAAGAAAACGGATACCTTATTACAATTTCTAAATGCTAGAAATGCATTCTCAATTACTGGACAAGCAGCCATGGTAAAAGTGGCTTTGCAAAACACATAAAAAAGCACATATACAACCAATGGGACATGTTTAAATCTGCATGTTCAATGTCTGTTTCCTCAAAAATCTAATTCCAATCATTCTTCAGTTATGTTCCCAGTTACACAGTAGATGAGATTGAAACACAGACATATGGCCATCAAGTTCAACCTATGTTAAATTTAGATGACAGATACTGGAAATACAAATATAGGATAAGTATCTTGATCCAGAGGAAGGCAAACAAAAACCCTAGTGAAACATTATATAATGATGTCTCATACTGTAAGTGTAAAAATGAATTCCTTCCTGACTCCAATAATGGCAATCAAATTTCTCCCTGGAACAACATCCTTCCTGTTTACTTATTTGATATATTCCTGTATACCTTTCCTTTCTAAAAAGATGCCCAACCTTTTTTTTGCAGATATCTATTGTATCTACCATCACACTCTCCACTGGTAATGAATTCCACATTTTAGCCACCCTTTCCTTTGTTGCTAGTGAAATCTCCTTTCCTCCACCCTTAAGGGATGACCGCATCTTGTTTGTACTGTTCTTGAGATGAATCGTTATTTTGAAAGCTCCTTGTATTGTCCCTGAATATATTTGTATATAGTTATTATATCCCCTTTTAGACACCTCTTTTCTAATGTAAAGAAATCTAATTTAGCTACCCTCTCCTCATAAATCCGATTTTCCATCACCTTTATTAATTTGGTGGGTTTTCTCTGCACTTTTAAGATCTCATTTGCCTTTGCAGCTACTGCCTGACATTGGGCACTATTTCTAAGCCTGCTGTCAACAAGCACTCAAAAATCCTTTTCTATCAAGGATTGACCTAATTTTGCCCCATTTAATCTGTAAATAACCTGTTTTTTCTTGTTTCCCAAACGCATAACCTTACATTTATCTGTATTAAACCTCATCTGCCATTTACCTGCCAAAGTTTCCAGTCTATCCAAGTCCTTCTGGAGAGAAATTACAGTAAATTATGTAAGGTAGTAAAATCAGAGCAGGATGTAATCAGTAAAAATTGAGACTTTGCTCTCTATACCAATCTCAAGGTCATTATAAACAAGTTAAAAAGCATGGCCCCAGTACCGAACCTTGAGGTACTCCACTTACAACTTTAGCACCACCTGAAAAGATTCCATTTATGACAACTCTCTATTGTCTATCGTTCCACTAGTTTTAAATCCAGGTGCAAATATTTTTACCGAGACCAATTTCCTTTATTTTGTTCACTAACCTCGTGTGTGGCACCATATCACAATCCTTTGCCAAATCTAAGTAAACCACATCAACTATCCTGGTCTACATTTATACTTACCTCATCAAAGAAACTAATAAGGTTCGTTTGGCACAACCTATGCTTCATAAATCCATGCTGACTATTCTAATAATTTTGTTATTCATTAGTAATTCCTGAATATTATCCTGCTAAACCGTCAAGTAGCTTCTCCTTAGTGTGAGGATTCGCCATCCTCGTTGCTGGAAACCATCTCCTCACCTAAAACCTTCAACCATGACAGGCACCCAGGATGCATGATGTCGTGATGGTCCAGCTAGGTGCGCTCGCGATCGGCCTGCCCTCCCGCGGGTTCCGCCCCCAGTCTCCACCCCCGCACTAACGTGCGGCGGGCTCGTTCGTCCAGCCTCCCCTCCGGGTTCAACCCCAGTCTCCGCCCCCACTCTAGTGACAAACATACACGGCGTGGGAGTGATGCGCGCACTTGTCTCCGCCCCCTGACCCCGATGACGCGCGGGGGTCAGTGCACCCTTGGACCCGCCTCCAGACTTCAGGCGCATTCGGCTGATGTACATGCACAGTGTGCGAGCAACATGTGACCGAGTCACCAGCCTTCCACGTCGGTGACGCACACGGGACATAACCACGCCTCTGCACCCAATCAGGCTGCACAATAGGGCGCACCTGTGTGACCCAGCAGCCTATCGGATCACGTTCCATTGCTCCGCCACAGCATACCATTGGAGGGGAGTCCCATAAATACCTGCTTAGCCAAGACACTCATTGCTGAGCATAACCTTGTGTGTGACGCCGTGCCTTGCTGCATTCTGCCTTGTACCTTGAGATTCCTGGATTGTGCCAGCCTTGTTCCTGCCCGACCCTGCTACGTTCATTGGACCCCGCACCTCTCCTCTCCTGACTCGACTCATGTACGAGTACTCTGAATTCTCCAACTCTGATCTCGGCTATCCTCACAACGACTACGCTGCTATCTCCAGTCCTGACCTCGGCTAGTACCCCAACGATCCGCTACTCTCCAGTCCAGACCTGGCAAGTACTTTCTACTATTCTACACTCTGTACTCCTGACCCGGCTTGCACGACCATCCTACACTCTAGGCGCGCCCGCGCGGCTGTAGATTTGCGTTATACAATTCCCTACCTCAGCACCGCGGTCGCGCTTCGTTTGTGGTGAGCTATGCGTTACACTTAGTTGTATCTAACTCTCTTTTTAATATAGACACAACATCTGTTTTATGCAAATCTTGTGGTACTGAGCGGTGGAAATTGAGTCCTTGCATATTAAATGTAATGGTTTGGCTATTACTGAACGTAGCTCCTTAAGAACTCTAGGGTGCATGTCATCGGGCCCAGAGGCTTTATTTACTTTGATTTAATCAAACCGCCTATGCACTTCTTCCTTAGTTAACCAATTGTTCGTTAATATTTCAGCTTTTGCTTCTTCCGGTTGCAATATTTTTGCAATTGATTCCTCCTTGGTGGATACAGAGGCAAATAATGTTTTTAATACTTCCTCCTTTTCCTTATCTCCAATAATTAGCCTGCCCATCTCACATGGAAAGTGTCCTACTCTATTCTAATCTTTTCGTTATTAAGGTACTTAGGGTTGATCTTATGTTCTATTGCAAACCTTTTTTAGTTTTCAATTTTCTAATCTAATTGCCCTGACTCCTTTAGCTACTTCCTTTTTGAGTGGTAGCACTGTGTGTTGAGAAGGACCTTGCACAGACAAAGTGCCCACTCTTCTCCTGATCATCTGTCAGTATAAAAGAATAGGCTAAGGGTAAAGGTAACACTTGATTACATGCAATTTCTTTTTAACCTCTACTGAACACTAAGGGGCCTATTCTTGTAGCTCCAAAGTGTGACAAACCGCTTCTAAAGTACCCTTTAAAAGCGGATTGGCATGCTTTGCTATTCTGTAAGCCCTTATCATATCTCCAAACCACGTCTAAACGGCTTTTTAAGAAGCAGTTTCACTCCGATCGGTTTGTCAAAAAAGCCTCAAGTTCGCATTTTGTTCCCACAACTGCAATTCTTGTAGCTTTGTTGCGCTTCTAAAAACACGCATTTGTTTTATCAACACCTCCAGGGCGGTGGGATTGGTATTGCGAGTTACATCCAGAGTCTGAAATATGGGTTTGGCATGGAGAGCAAAACCCATAAATCAACCTGGGGATGGAGTTGGCACCACCTCTGGTCATTCCGCTTCTAAAGCAAGTACAAACTGAGTGGATTGGCTGTTAAACCGTGCAGTTTGCCACTTGTTTAGAAGAAGTGATTTGCAATAGATAATACTGGTTTTGGTATTCCATTTAATTCCACTTCCTATCAATATGCCAAACCGCCCGGCTTAGCAACAATAACTTAGGGGCTTATTCTAGTAGCTCCTAACACTACTCACTGGACATTTGCGAATCATAAAAAGGACCAGCACACTAGTGGGCCTCACAGGGTTGGACTGGCCTGCTGGGGGATCAGGAATATCCCTGATGGGCCCCTAGCCCTGGTGGACCCCCAGAGCAGGTTACCAACAGGGGGGAAGAGCTGTCCCACTGGGCCTGGCGGAGGAATGGGACTCCTGACAACTGCAGACCCTTATCTTTCTGGGGCCAGGGGAAGGGGGGGCAGGGGGCCTACAGTCTCACATTCCCTGCTGTGCCAACACTGCTTATGATGTCATACCTTCTCTGCTTGCATCTAGGGGAGATCGTAACTGTAGCTCTGGGAGCCATGGACACAAATGGGACAAAAGAGCAGGACTGAATTGAGAAGGCAGGGTTTGTGGTTATGGTGTCTAAATGTCCATGACTCTCGGGTGCTGTGGGAATTCAAGCACCACAAGGGTTTAAAGAAGAAAATTATTTTCAATGAATGAAATCAACTAAATATTTTTTTATAAACAGAACAACTTTTCTTATGTAAACCATTTACATTTAGTTCTTTACCATGTGGTTTTTTTTGTGTGTGAAATAAATATGAGTGCCGCTTTAAAATCTGAAATGATCCTGATCAGGCTTTTAACAAAAAGACACCTATAATTTGCAAAGTGTTGGTTACAATTTGTTTGTGTTTTTTAGATTGCCTTGAAGTGTGCCGATATCTGCAACCCTTGTCGGGTCTGGGAGCTGAGCAAGCAATGGAGCGAAAGAGTCTGTGAGGAATTCTACAGGCAAGGTTAGGAGCCAGACTCTAGGCCGTGTGCCTCCCCACACAGCAAAGACATCAAGACCGCAAATCTAGCATTTACTCTGCCAAAGCAATACCTTCATTTTTTTTTTAGACAAAATTTAAAATGTCCGGTCAAGATGAAGCCCAGATTGACAATTAGTTATCAAATTAAAAGGCAATGAGCTTTTGTTTTTATTCATTTCTATAATGGAAGAAGAATTATTAAACATAGACTGATCATTGCAGACTCAGAGCTGTAGTGTTTTCATTACACTGACCCTCAGGCTTTCCATATCCAGCAATTTCTACTTAGGCTAAATATCCCTTTGTTTCCTGTTTGGTCCATGCACTGTCGATATTTATTTGACCAATAGGGATCGGAGTATGGCATTCCTATTATTGCTCAAAGGTATCATTAACCGCTTCATGGCTAGCACCTTGTTGCATTTGTTGAGAACAGTGGAAAAAATCTATTTAATAAAATACAGTTTCTTCATTATTTATCTAATTATTTTGACCATTACCTGAAAAATACCGGCTTTTGGTTAATTTCTAGATGCAAGTGCTTGGAGTTAGAATTATACCTCCAGACTCCCGTTGAGCGCGCAACTTGTAACAAATCAGTAATGTCCACTAGAAGACAAAATACAATTTAATTTTATTTTACATTATTATATGAAAAATATATTTTTCTGTTTATTAGGAGACCTTGAACGGAAATTTGGACTGGATGTAAGCCCCCTTTGCAATCAGCAAAAGGATTCAATACCTAGTATTCAAGTCGGTAAGTACATATTGACTTTTACAAAAACAACCGTTCTTGTTTTTTTAATTAATTTTCTCTACAGTGCAGCACTGGCGATAGGAAACACACTATATGTAAAGTAAACAGCATTGACAAATGGAAATAAAAACAGAATATTTTTGTTAATTTATATAGTGCCAGCGTACGCAGAGATACTACACAAGGCAAAATACAGGGAAGAATCATTTACAAATAAGTGCTTAATACATCAAAAGTTAACATTGGGGAGAAAGAATTACTGGCCCGAAGTGCTTACAATTTAACTGGTGTTCAAGACGACATCAAATCGAGTAGCTTTTAGTTCCAGCGCTACACTGGTCTTTACTACAGTCTCCTTGATTCAAAACTGGTGCAAATAACAGCACAGAACAGGAATGCCACTGAAAACAAATGGAACTTTTCCTTTGTACATGTGAAGCAATTCTTTCACAGGGGTCTTGCTCCAGGTTTGCAGCTAGGAGACTTTATAACCCTTTTGTTCTAAGACACCTATCTCCTTTTCCTTACTGCCTTTGTCAGCTGATGTGGCATTTGCTTCTCCTCCCCCCCCCTTCCTGTTTTCACAGGTTTCATATCCTACATAGTTGAACCCCTGTTTGTGGAGTGGGCCCAATTCACAGGGGACACACCTTTGTCTGTAAATATGCTAAACCATCTCAGGAAGAACAAGGCCAAGTGGAGGGCCCTGCTGCACAAGCAGCGCACCAAGAGCAACGATCACTTGGGACAAGTCACCGAAGGCAAGAACGACCAAACCTTAAGTGAAGGTGAAGCCCCGTAGTGACAAGGTCAGACTCTTCCCTGTAGCATTGCTGTTCTTTCCTTGGCTGCTTACAATGAAGAGCGATTGAGAGAAGAAGAAAAAAGCTCAGGTGAGCAGCTGTTGCCTTTGACAACAGTGTAGAGAAAAACAGGGTTGAGGAAGATAAGAAGGAAGCAGAGCCTAGTCAGGGTAGAGGTGTTTTTAACCACCCACCCATACTCTGCTGTCCTGTTGTCTCAATATTTCCAGCATTTCTATCCTAACTCACTATGAGTTAAACCAGCGCCCCTGCAAAACCGGGACTTACGATTTTTTAATTGGCTGCTGGGTTAAGGGGGCAAAAGAACGAGATATGTTTCCTCCAGCTATGTACTTTCCTGGAGGAACTGTGCAACTAATAGCAAACAGCTGCAGTACCTCTAGATTGCGGGGAGCAGCTGAAGTGGTTATCAGAACATCTGGCACCGTTTACTCATCCTCTCGAGCAACAGGCCATCCAGTCTACGAGAGCAGATACACATTGTACACAACCACCAAAAAAAAGATCACCAGCATCCATGGAACGCAAAAGGGATGTCTGAGAAAGAAACGTTGTTTTTTTATTAATACCTAAAACAATCACCAAGAAAATATATCTTTTTCCTTTTTCATTTTTATATTCTCGAAATCTCGTATTTAAAGATTTCCATTAAGGACTACCTTTCAGGTGTATGGACAATTTTTTTTTAATGCTTTAATACCACTTTGGATTATGATGGTATTTTTGCCATTTTAAAGGAGTGGTGCGCCCCACTCAGTACAAAGAATGTGATGACCGGGTGGACTGTGGGTTGCATACAGTATGTTCAACCCTTTCTAACACGTGGTCCGCATTATCATCTTTTTCACAGTGGGTTTATTATGTATGTTCGCACCTGTGCATTTTCTGTATATGCTGAGCTACTGATTCCCATGCCAAAATACTGAAACATTGTAGAACGGGCTATCTGTACAAATAATGACACTGTGAACAGAATACTGTTACTTTTAACAAGAATATAGCATTTGTAAATATGGTACACAGATCATGTCTACTAACGCTCTCATTTTCAGATAAAGGCCTTACATTTTAACTTGTCATGTTTCAATTGTTGTACTATCCACATAATTCACTTAAAGCCTTTTGTCAAACCTCCAGTTCCTTTCAGCAGTCACAAAGAAACCGGACAGAGGGCGATTAAAATACTGTACTTCACAAGCATTCCATAAGAATATCTTCTGGCAGAGGATATCACCAAGAAAACCCATTGTCGCTGAAGGTGCAGAACAATTAATTGCAGGCCTGCCTTGCAATGAAGTGTTAAGACTAACAGTGCTTCTATATAAGGCACTCTGCAACTGCTCATTCAGCTCATACAAGTTCTGTGTGCACACCAGAGTACAATAAACTTTCAGCTATCACATAACACAGCCAGTGAACACCAAGCAGACTGATGTACTGTACCAGGTAGATGTTTCACTAGTGGACCAACCACTGGCTCTGAATTTCAAACCTCACTAAATAAGAAATATGGTAAACTGATAAACATAGAAGCATCAATTAGGTTCTAGAGGATTACCAGTAAAAGTGCTTTGGGACTGTGTCACTGGCTGCATTTTAGACGTATTTACTCATCACACAGAGCAATGCACATGCATCAACTACTTTAGACACTACCACATGTGCAGAGACAGAGCATGGGGCCTTTTTTCTGTGAGTTATTCTGTCACTTTGAATCTGTATTACTGTTTTTACACTGTACATATATACAAATCAGTAAAAAAAAATGCCATGTGATTAAATGTACAGAGTCTCCAGGTCAAATGTACTTATATGTTGCTGTTTTAACATCAAATATCAATACAGATGTGGTGCCTGGTTACTTTTTTTCGTTTGCAATTTTGTTAGTGTATTTTGATCTGTTACATTTAAATTTAGTAGTCACAGCTTTCAAATGGGTTCTGGCAATGCAATTTATGCTACCCTGATAATGAGAAGAATTATATAGGATAATTGATGATACACAGTTTAGTAACTAATTGGAGTCAACAGTAGTTTCCATCATCATAATGTATAGCCTTTCTCCTCTGAAATACCAAAAAGGGGATATATGAGTAATAACCCTTTCTATGAGTGCAGATGGATACTCAAGTTGGTAATAAGAGTTCATTATATTATAATAGTGACAACACTTACTATTAAACATGCAACCACTTCATTCCAGAGCGAGACACGAGTTCAGGAGTTTACTCTGTAAAAGATCAAGGACTATATTTGCCAAGTTGTACTATTCCATACAAAATACCAGCTCTCGATGATATTGGGCAGTAAGGTGTCTTCCGGGGCCAAAGGTATATTTTAGAAAAGCACCGCTTAGTACTGTAAATAGCGTCACAACTGCTCATCTGATAAAATTACCCATGTCATTTAACGACATTGATCTTTTGAGCAATTGGAAATATGTAATAGCAGAATTCGTTGCCATGTGGTTTTGATATAACATTAATTTACTGAGCAATTTTATGGCGTTTATACATAATAGGATGAGATTTGGTGTAAGTGCAAACATTTTCTTAGCAGTGTATAATGCATACAGTAGGTGTGTGACTGTACAAAACTCTTTTCCCCTTTTCATGCAACATCTGGAATATGATGCTTTGCTATAAATAGTAAACTAATTGCTATAATGAAAAAGAAGTAGTATTTTTGCTCAAATAAAAGGAAAGGGAGGTGGATCACACGGCACATCTTATGTATTATGTATATAGCTAATACATGACTTTTACATGTTATCTATCCACTAAGAGTTCATTGTTGCTTAAAGAGTCAGCTTTTATGTAGATGGAAAGACTAAAAATAAAACAAATTAAGAATTTTGCAGAGCCATAGTGAAAAGAATAAGATTTTTCACAGGACGCAAATATATAAGAGGTGTACTTTAAGGGTAATTGCATTTTTCTAACAAACATTGATAATTACCGTTCAAAAAAAAGTATCATAATTATTGTTGTTTGCATTTAGCCGTTTGGCTACACACAATTATTAAACAAAAAGGACAAAGGGAAAAATTAAAAATGATCAATTTGAGTGGAGGTAAAGCGTTATAATAAACAGTCTTATCACACAGGTATTAGAGGATTGTAAATAAAAAAAAACAACAACAAAAAACACAATTGCATAAGAACATTAAAGGCTTAAAAAATATACAAATATAATAATACACGTTGGATCTTTTATTTTTTTTCTGAAAGTTGGACGTCCCCTACACACAGCACATCTAACGCAGCAAATATATCACAGCCATTAGTTCACTTGGTAATGTGGGACGGTCCCTTTAAGTCTAGTGTTGTAAAAACATTGTCATTGTAAATGTGTTAACATAACAATCCATTCTGTGTTAACAATAGTAGGCACTTTGAATGAGGAGTGGCCAGGGAATGTCATTCTCTGCAAAATATACAAGACCGGGTTAACTTTTTATTTTTAAATGTACATAATCATCAACAGAGCATCCTTTTCCTTTGCAACTTGTCCAACTTTAAAGAGCCATTTCGTTTGAACTCCTTCCTGCTTGTAGAACAAGCCATGATACACATCTTGCTTGGAGACGAGGTGCCTCCTGATGATACGTTTAGTTAAGATCACTACACTGTGAGCAAAGTAACTACATTTTCCAAAGCTAGACAAACTTAATGGACTGTAGTACCAAAGAGGTCCTAGATTTTAGTCAGCAAAGGGCCTGGCATTGAGTTTTAAGATTGAGTGGTTAACCTCTGACAGCAAAGGCCTTAAACTGCTGTAGACCATGGGTGGCTAATTCCAGTCCTCATGGGCCACCAACAGGTCAGGTTTTAAGGATATCCCTGCTTCAGCACAGGTGGCTCAATCAGCGGCTCAGTAATTAATTCTGAGCCACAAATTTGGCCACCTGTGCTGAAGCAGGGATATCCCTAATACCTGGCCTGTTGGTGGCCCTTGAGAATGGGAGTTGGCCACCCCTGAACTAGACATAGTGTAAGCTTTAATAGTTTTCACCCTACTTTACTGTATGCATAACAGCCTTAAGAATATACACATCATGTCAAAAGTGACACAGATGTAGCCCGATTTATTTTGCTCAGAGAGGCATACAATCAAGCTGCAGAGAAGGATCAGCCTGAGCATTCCCCAGAGCTGCTGTTTGCCACAGTACGTAGACCCTGGTAAATCCTAGCAGCGAGAGACATACATTGGGCTGTGTCTGCACAATACATTCAGCATGGAACAAAAATAATTATAGGCACTTAGATTTCCTAGCATTTTGGTATTTTTGACTTTTAATTAGAATTTGGATAGTTTTTCTTTTTAGCCTGTATTTCAGCATTTGCCCCATCACATTGTTAAAGGAAAACCTCCCCACATTTGCAGGTAAACAGTTTAACTTCTTTGTCCTATTAATCATTTTGTGCTGTACGCCATTTTTGACACATTTAAAGTAGTAATCCCACACGAGAAAGATTTCTATTGATTTTTTTACATCATTGGAAAGGTGGGGAGATCCTCCGGAGCGAATCCAAGCTATTTTATATTTCAGGGATACCCCCGGTTCCCAAGATACCTACCAGTATACTCACTGGTGTTCCCTCCTGGGGAAACAATATGGCTACCAAATCTTGTAGGTCCCTCAGGCAAATAGGAAGCCGCAATTACATTAGCTGCAGCTTGCTGTTGGACGATTCTGGCGGCCATATTGAATTCTATGTGGGAAACATCGGCACCGAAATGGGTAATTATCTTGGCCACAAGGGGTCCCCCACCCATCTTCGTAGATGGAAATGGGTCCTTCAGAGCTGAACTGCTCTATCAGTTCTAATTCTGTCAAATAAAAAACAATCTACAATTCTTGCTGCGGGATTGCTCCTTTCAAGCCAAAATGTCTTCCCCGTTTACTGATGAATGGTGGACATTACACCAATAATCTTCTTTGCTTTATTTTCCTTCGGTGATATCACCGGGTCAATGATTGAGATAGAGTATAAAACAAATTTCCCCCCAAACTAATATATGTGTATAGCTATTCACATGATTACAGTTTATTGTTATGTGTTTAATGCACGCTCTCAGTCCAAGTCATTGGCAGTCTGCCACTCTGGCCATTGAAATTGTTTTTGTTAGATGTATTCATGAAGAGCTGATCTTGTAGCTACATTTTTTGACAAGCAAAAGATTCATCTGTGAATAGACAATATTCTGTTTCACATTAAGTTCTTCATATTATTTAAGGTTGCTATAGATTTCAAAAGAGAAGTTCCGCCAACATTAAAAAACAAACAAATTAAACTCTCCTCCCTAGAGGTAGTGTTACTAGTTAGGATCTGAGAATGACGTTAGATAGGTACACTTTGTGATCACCTCTTCTTGAGATGTTGGACATTCAATGGCTAGCCTCACTTTGTCTAGATGGTCAATGTTAAAGCAATCTCCAACCCCATCTCCTTGACAAACTAAACTCTCATTTAAACAAATACCGATGAAATGCATTGGTTAGATTAAGCATCGGATACCTTTTTTAGTAAAAAAATAAATAAAAATTGTAAAGCAGGGAAATGCCTACGGCCTTACACAGATTTTCTTCTCAAAATACTTCCTCAAACTCTTTCACTGTTGATAAAGGGGTCCACAATTCTAACAGAGGAACTACTGCAAAAACTTGGATTAAGGGCTGATTCAATAGCGTTGGAAGCTGAAAGCTTCTATTCAAGTCAATGGAGTTTATGGATTCAGTCCCTTAGAGAGGCCATGTAATACATTGTGTGTACAGCCATAGGAGAACCATTGACTGTTCCAGAATCATGATCGTCACTGTAGCTCTCACTTCGTTCTCTTTAGCTAATGTGTAAATTCAAGAGAAAGTAGATTTTCCATTTTATATAGTGCAATTTTGTTAACACATAATTCAATTAGCTTTTTATTTGTTGGTCCAATAAAGTGTATCACTACTGTACCTACAAAAAGAAGTTCCTAGTGGGAGATTTTGTCATGATCCATATGAAACAGTTTGATAAGTACAATGTAATTCTACTTACCTGTCCAACACATTCAGCTTTCTTGTGACTGGATTGTATCAGTCAGAACATGCACATTAATCAGTTGGGTGAATTATTGATCATATGTTGTTATAATAATCCAATGTATGTATTAGGTACACTTGAATTTATAGACATGGAAGGATAATGGTTGATTGAGTTGTGAAGCATATCCTGTTAATCTTTGTACAGAAAATCATTCACTTGTATAAAAGTCATGTTTATTGTAATGCTTTTTTTTTTTTTTAATGTCACATAAGTCAAGTTGAAAGAAAAATATTGTGTAGCAATGAAGTCGCTGCTATGCAGTGATGCCAAGAATTAAAACAGAGACTTAACTGTATCTTTCAACAATACTGCTGTAAAATATCAAGTCAAGAGGTGACAACTAATAAAATGACAAGAGCAATTCTGTGTGGGCCTGTACTTCATCGGTGTGATTGTAGTTTGGGAGCGAGTGTACATTTTCTGTGGGAGATGTATTATAAGTCTATATTATTATTATATCAGTAGGATGCTTTTTTTTTTTTTTTTTTTTTAGCATAGCCACCAGAAAATATGTACAGAATTGTTACGGGTGGGCAGATTTGCAGGTTTGAAATCCAAATTTCAAAGTGTTAAGAGGTCTGAGTTGAATTTCAGAATGAATTTTCAAATTCCAGCAAAAAGGAAGCCAAAAATCATAGAAAGGCTCAGCCTCTGATTCTGGACAAACGTCTGGGTGTGCAAAATTATGCACAAGTTTGATATTTTTAAACATTTACTGAAATTTTGGAATCACTTTGTGCTTATTGAGCATGTTTACAAAGACAAAAACAATGTAAGTATTTTGAAACCCAAAACACCCGTGAAAGTGCTCACGCTTAATAAATGTTCAGTGGGGACTTTAAAAAACATTAATTGTAAGTAATCTTCAAGCTTGTTTACTGAATTAAAAAGATTTTTTTTTTTAGTCAGCATATTACTGAAGAGGTTACACTACCTGTACATAATTACACAGTAGATGAGGTTGAAAAAAGACATACGTCCATCAAGTTCAACCTATGCTAAATTTTGATGACAGATACGTTATCCTATATTTGTATTTACAGTATATTGATTCAGAAGAAGGAAAACAAAAAAACTCCAATGAAATATCATCTAATGATCTCTCATAATGGGAAAAATAAATTCCTTCTTGACTCCAAAAATTGCCGATCAGATTACTCCGTGGATCAACATCCTTACCATGTTTACTTATTTGGTATATCCCTGTAAACGTTTCTTTCCAAAAAAATGTCCACCCGTTTTTTGAACATATCTATTGTATCTGCCATCACAGTTTCCATGGGTAATGAATTCCACATTTTAACTGCCCTTACTATAAAGAACCCTTTCATTTGTTGCTGGTGAAATCTCCTTTCCTCCAAGCTTAAGGGATGACCTTGTGTCCTTTGTTGTGCCCTTGGGATGAATATTTCTTTTGAAAGCTCCTTGTATTGTCGACGAATATGTTTATATATATAGTTATCATATTGCCTCTTAGACGCCTCTTTTCTAATATAAACAAATCTAATTTAGCTAGCCTCTCCCCATAAATCAGATTATCCATCTCGTATTAATTTGATGGCTCTTGTCTGCACTTTTTCTAGTTCCATAATGTCTTATTTATAGAGTGATGCCCAAAACTGTACTCCATGTTAAAGGTGTGGTCTTACTAATCTTTATAGTGGGGCATAATTATGTTTACTTCCCTTCCATCCAGTGCCCGTTTAATATACAGTATAAGATCTTGTTTGCCTTTGCAGCTACTGCATGACCTTGGTCACTATTGCTAAACCTGCTGTCTACAAGCACTCCTAAATCCTTCTCCATCAAGGATTCCCACAATTTATCCCCATTTAATTTGTAAATTGCCTTTTTTTTCTAATTTTCCAAATGCATAACCTTACATTTATCTGTATTAAACCTCAACTCAGGTTGGTATAAAAAAATATATATATATATCCACTTTCACATTATATAAGATTATCTAAATAATTATCTAAAGGATGAAACAAGAGGGTACTTTTTATCTTTTATATAATGCTGGTACAGAGCAGGTCCAAAACCCTGAACACTCCCATAAATTCTCATGTCTGTAGTTAAATGAGCTGAATAAAAATCACGGTTCTTTTTAAAAGAGACAATCCATGCCAATTTTTTTTTGTATGCAGGATTGAAGCAGGGGGTCCCCAGAGCTGAACCCCATTCATTTCCACTCTGGGGACCAGCTGCTTCTGGAGATACATACCTCTGTAGTAGGTGTTGGTAGCCACTCAAGGGTTCACATTATGGCTGCTTTTCAATGCTCCCGCGCTGCGGGTCAATAGGAAGCTGTGACATCATCCGGTGCGGCTTCCTATTGGCCCAAGTGACCGGGAGCTTTAAACTGCAGAAAACTGCCAAGATACTAACCTCCAAAGGGGGTACTGCTATCTGTGGAAGCAGGGGGTCCCCGGAGCTGAAATGAACGGGTTTCAGCTCCGGAGACCCCCTGCTTCGATTCTGTATTAAACAATGAAGGGAGAAAACACTTGGACTGTGCCTGTAAGCTATGGAAGTTGAGAAAATGTGAGTTCCATGATCTTCATGAAGAAAACAGGTGGCTAGGACGGTGCCGCTGGTGTGAAACACACTGACTATATAGTGTAACAATAAAAAGGATTGATTCAAACCGTGTGAAGATCTGATTATAGTCAAAATCCGGGACCCAGAGTACTCCACGTGGAAGATAGTCAGATAATATTCAGGTATGCAGAGAAAGATTTTTTAAAAATTGTTGTTGCCAAGAAATGACTAGAGGGTATAGCTGCAGGAGATATAACTCAGAAAATAGAAAATGGCTCAGATAGTCTGACAGGGGTACGCAAACTTTTCGCCCTGCGCCCCCCCCATCATGCTGTCCCCTCCCTGCTAGTGCCCCCCTTACCGCAGCGTAATTTGATGCTGGAGCCAAGGTATCATGTGACATCACGTTGCCATGGTAACGTGATGCAACGTTGCCATTACGACGCATCGCTCAATGCCAAGGGAAATTACAGAGGCCCTCTGCATTTAATTTAAATGCCTTGGGGAAGAGCCGGGTCCTCTGTAACCTCTGCACCCCCTCTGGTAAATCTCATGCCCCCCAGTTTAAGCACCCATGGTCTAAGGGACTAGGACAGATAAGTGAAAAAAAGTACCATTTATTAAAAACAATACATATCAACCAATGCATATAACAACAAGTGCTGTACAGGTGGTCATCTAATTGACAAAAATTGGAATCCTACTTACGACAAGTACACTGGCGACCAACTTTATTCTTACTTGGCTAGCTCCGCGAATTTCAGAAGATCCCGGTGATGTGCGGTTTTGTGTCGTTTTCTCCCGGGGTATATAGCGTTATTTTCGCGGCTGTGATTTAAGCATTTTATTCCCGCTGGCTGCAATACTGCAATGCCGTGTAAAAACACATGGGGGCGTTTGCGAGCTGTTGTCTTTAAAGCCGTCCCCTATAACCCCCATAAATCTAAATAAAAAAATAAATGAATATAAATAAATACATTTAAAATACATTTTTATTCATAGTGTAGATGTGCAGAGGGTCTCCGGAGCTGAACTGCTTTGGTTTTAGGTCTGGGGACACCCTGCTCCCCGAGATACAGCCCCCTTTAGGGGGTGCCGGTATCCCTCTGCTTGGTTTACAGGCCGCGGTCACGTGATCGGGACCTTTAAATGTAGAGGGATACCGGCACCTCATAAAGGGGCCTGTATCTCGGGGAGCAGGGGGTCCCCCGAACTAAAACCAACGCGGTTCAGCTCCGGAGACCCCCTGCACATCTACATTATGAATAAAAATGTATTTTAAATGTATTTATTTATATTCATTTATTTATTTATTTATTTAGATTTATTTATTTTTTGGGCGGCTGCTGTGTGTGAGTTTTTTTTATTGTGGGTAGCGGGAGTGGGTGAAGGGGGTATTAGCCCCAACGGTGGTTGTTTAGGGCTTGCGGGGGGGTAGCAGGAGGGGTTAACCCCTTCATGACCGTAGCGGTATTAACTGCTACGGCCGTGAAGGGGTTAAGTGCACCCGCAAACCCCCCGCAAGTCCTAAACTCACACCAAGGGCCAAATACCCCCTTCACCCACCCCCGCTACCCACAATAAAGCGGGCACGGTGAGTTAACCCCTTCATTGCCTTAGCGGCTATACGCTATGGTAATGAAGCAGCATTTCTGTATTTTTAATAATATTGTGCAGGAGCAGGGGGTCCCCTGAGCATTAATTTCTGGCTCAGGGAACCCCCTGCTCACTGTACAATATTATTAAAATACAGAAATGCTGCTTCGTTACCATAGCACATAGCCGCTAAGGTAAGGAACGAGTGTTTATTTATATATGTGTTTTATTTATACTGTACATGTGCAGAGGGTCTCCGGAGCAGAAACATTTTTGTTTTAGGTCCGGGGACCCCCTGCTCCCAGAGATACAGGCCCCTTTAGGGGGTGCCGGTATCCCTCTGCTTTGTTTACATGTCGCGGTCACGTGATCGGGACCTTTAAATGTAGAGGGATACCGGCACCTCATAAAGGGGCCTGTATCTCGGGGAGCAGGGGGTCCCCCGACCTGAAACCAACGCGGTTCAGCTCCGGAGACCCCCTGCACATCTACACTATGAATAAAAATGTATTTTAAATAATTTTTAATGTGCCGATGTTTGCGCACAGAGAGCAGCGGTTCTCTCTCTGCTGCAAACACATCTCGCCAGGGGACGGCCTACAGTATCATTGATGTGCATATACAGTACTGTATGTGTACAGTACTGTATGTTAGGGGTTATAGGGGTTGTTGTTATACAGTATATATATATATATATACATATACATATATATACTGCATTACAATTCATGAATTTATCCAATCTGGCGGACACGCGAAGCATTGCAGCCTAGTAAATCCTGAACCATTATCAATTAACACATCAACCGCGCGTCAGCCGGGCATGCTCCTGGCTGGGAAGGCAAAAGGGGCCCGGCATGCTCCGGGTGAACAGTGTGGCATTCCAGGAACATGCCAGGTACAAGCCGGTGATTAGTAAGAATAAAAGCTGCCGCAGCAGTAGGTAAGTCGTGTGCAGCAAACAATGAAGTTCAGATGATGTCTTCAACTCCTCCGGTGTTTCGCGGCTGTGGGAACCACTTCACATGACGTGCTGCATCCTAAATCGGCCCGTCTGTGTGGACTTAAGCCACTGATGTTGTCCCGCTCCCTGCTGGTGAACGGAGCCGGTGTCCCAATAGTGAATGGACCTCAGTCAAAACTCCTATGAGACGGGAGGGGAGGAACAAAGCTGCACAGCATGCCCGGCGTCAAGGAGCTGAGGAGGCAGCCTCTTCTGACGCTGGGGAGCACAAGACACTGCTAAGGTCAGGAGCTGAAGTGATTGTAGCCTGGTGCCGGCCCGACCTCCTGCCTGGCTTCCAAACCTCCCGTCCGGGTTCCCAACCTCCCGCCCGGCTATAAGTGGAGGACACCGCATGTACAGGACAAGCAAGCCGCCTGGACGAACTCTGCTGCACATGTGGACCCCCTCCCTTCCAAGGAATACACCCACAGTCAGTCACCCACCCAGCCAGTCAGTCACCCACCCAGTAAGTCACCCACCCACCCAGTCAGTCACCCACCCAGTAAGTCACCCACCCAGTCAGTCACCCAGTCAATCAGTCACCCACCCACCCAGTCAGTCACCCACCCACACACCCAGTCAGTCACCCACCCAGTCACCCACCCAGTCAGTCAACCAGTCAGTCAGTCAGTCACCCACCCACCCAGTCAATCACCCACCCACCCAGTCAGTCAGTCAGTCAGTCACCCACCCCGTCAGTCACCTACCCAGTCACCCACCCAGTCAGTCACCCAGTCAGTCAGTCACCCACCCAGTCAGTCACCCAGTCAATCAGTCAGTCACCCAGTCAGTCAGCCACCCAGCCACCCAGTCAGTCACCCACCCAGTCAATCAATTATTCAGTCACCCACCCAGTCAGTCAAGTCAGTCACCCAGTCAGTCACCCACCCAGTCAGTCACCCATCCGGTCAGTCACCCAGTCAGTCAGTCACCCACCCAGTCAGTCACCCACCCACCCAGTCACCCAACCACTCTAGATTAGTGAAGTCATTCTGACATTTACACACACACACACACACACACACACACACACACACACACACAAACACTAACCACGACACACAACAGCACCTACACAACACACACACACACACACACACACACACACACCACACACACACACACAACACACCACAACACCACACACCACACACACAACACACACACACACACACACACACACAACACACACGACACACACACGACTATGTTTCAAGGACTAATTGTAGTAAAGTATAAATGTAATACAATAAATAAACTGTTACATCAAAGACAAATCTTATTAGTTCTTACTAGGAATTTATTCTCTATTTCTCGAAGGATACTTGGACTTAAACTTAGAGAAATACATATATACAAAAAGCAGGTTGCCTGTCTAAGTTTAAGTCCAAGTATCCTTTGAGAAAGTCAGTGAGTCTGACGAAACGCGTCAGGATAGCAACGACGACACTACGTCATCATTGTGGGACGGTTAGTCTGCGGCAAGCTTCCACCCCTGCTGCACGGAGCCCCAGTGTTGGTTCGGATGAGAACCTATCTGGATTGGGGGGACTGACATCTAAGGACTTCCGCTGTCATTATCACCAACATCCACGAGGTCTGATTATTTGGACTAGCAGCTGACAGCGTTTGCTACACCCTTGCTGTAGAGGTTTTGCCGTGCTGTTCCCATGATGGTGATAAATAAATATATATATATGGATATCATTTGAATCCTCTGAGGCACAATATTTTGGCCAAGAATGTTGTTGCTGGGATAAAAATATATGAGTATATATTGTCATTTTAAAGCTGTAAAGCGCAGATGCATACGTTTGTTTGATTCTTAATGTAATGTGGTGAGGAGTAACACAGTTATGCATTTCTATATTGTTAAATAACCTGCTTCTCATCATATTTGTTATTGTTTATTTGTAAAGTGGCCACATATTCCGCAGTGCAGCACAGAGTTATGTATATTACATAAACAGTTACATACAGGTGAGGATACAGGCACAATCAAATACAAAGAGGTAATGAGGGCCCTGTTCGTGAGAGCTTGCACTCTAGAGGGAATGAGTAACAATGTTGAAACAAGAAGGTAATGTGGCTGTACATTGTAGGGTGGAGTGTAGCTCAGGTTGGAGTACTGTATGGCCCAGTCTGACAGCTGATTCCATTCAGGTTGGGGGATGGATGTTAAATAGGAGATTGGTCCAGCCGCACAGCTGGTTCCAATGGGGTTGGAGGGGGAGGGGAGTTGGATGTTAGAGGTAATGCGAGAATGCTTCCTTGAAAAGGTGAGTTTTCAGGAATTTTTTAAATATCTGAAAGTTGGAGGAGAGTCTGATGATACGTGGTAGTGAATTCCAGTGAGAGGGGGAAGCACAGGAGAAGTCTTGTAGGCAGGAGTGAGAAGAGGTGATAATGTCATGGAAGACCAGGTAATTTACACCTTTTTACCAGGATAATGTATTGAGCAAAACAAGTGTAGCCAGGTCCCCTGTGCCCCGCGACTGCCCCCCTCGTTACCTCCGCTGCCGGGGGTCACTCGACAGAACCGCCGGCACTTCTGGAGGGTGGGGGCTATGCAGGGAGCGCTTTGGCGTTCCGGCGGCTCCCGTGCAGAGCGCCGCCATCTTGCCAGAGTTCGCGCATTCGCAGTGAGTGCTCGTGTGGCCGGCCGAGTTGCGCATGCGCGAGGAGAGCGTGAGGAGAGCGCGCGAACACTAGCCAACCAGGGAGGCTCTGAGAACGGGACTACAGGTCCCATGAGCCTCAGGAGCGCCCCACATGATGCCAGGGAGCCAATAGGGCTGTAGAATCTCCCTGGTGAAGGAGATTTAGATACATTTCGCAGGCTCTGCACGTTAGTCAGGACCAGGAAGAGTAAGGGATAGGAGGTGCGTGCAGGGGTCTGTGACCCGCTGCATTATGCCATCAGCCCCCTAGGCCCCAGATAGGTCCTGAGCCCCTCCAATAGCTCGTGGTGCTATAGGGACAGGCCCTAGGTTAGGGACCCTGCCCCATTAGCTGTTTGCTAGTTAGGGACACAGCGGACGCTGCGTTTCCTGCCGAGAGACTTGGGCTCAAGTCTCCGCCATTAAAGAGAGCTGGACTATCTTCAGGGTGGGATCGCCTCTGATGGATCACCACGTGGGTGGATCCTGGATGTCGTGCAGGAACTCGTCTGATCCTTTGAGAAGATTCTTTAAAGCCAGGTGCCGCCGCACCAGGCAGGTATCGTTATAAGTGCACCAACAAAGTACTCACACATAGTGGCAGTGCTGACCATGGGACAAGGGGGGTTATACTGTGGACACGGTGTGGGGGTACACGGTGGTGGGCACGGGGTACACGCTCCTAGCCAGAGTGACTGACACTTGAGACTTTGGTACCGTTACTGAGTTGCTAAAATATATGGTTATGTGTTGTGTTATTGATGCTGCATATAGTAAATGGTTATACCTATACTCCAGTGTATGTGATTACTATATGCGGGTCCTGTGTAGGGTACATTCTATACTCCTAGAATCCTGCACAGGTGGAGGCGTTGATCAAGAGACGTTCCAGAGAGCACCCCAGGTTCCCAGCAAGTGGAGGCTCAGGCCCCTGGTGAACCTGCAGGTATACGCACCACACCTGGTAACACATAGGTTCCCCCTCACACATACTCTATATGCGGTTGGGTGGGGGAATACCCGTTACACAAGATAATGAAATAAACTGTGTATCTGCCTTTTCCAGTGAATACATTTACAATGTTACACAAAATACAGGCAAAAAACACACTTACTTGGGAACTGTGTACACAACTAAACTCTACTAGGTGTAGGGAAACCTACCTAAGTATTATCCTCTGACTGAGATTAAGCATGAAGGTCCTGGAACTGAAATCAGCCTGCAGTTCCAGACGCCACCCCTTCCTTCTCTCCAGATTTGGAATTTTACTCACTGGACTTTGGTACTTAGAATCTTGGAGAACTCCAAATCTGATTTGCGCAAGGAGTTATAACACCTCTGACTTTCATTCACAGAATACTACCCCTCTTTCAGAAGCATGAGAATATTCTCAGCAGCCAAATCAGAGCAGGGCTCATCTGGCTGATGATGTCAGGGAAAGGGGCATGGCTATCTGCCGGGAAGGCTCCGTAGAGTCTGACAGAACCCAAATGGCCGTTAGGGCCTTTTCCTCTGCCCCTCCTTGCTACCAAATGGCCTGACACCTCCATATCCTGAATTCCCTTTGAGGCCAGAGGGCTAGGTAGACACCATGTCTCCTAAGCAAATGCTTTAGGCTGACTGCATGGATTTTTATACATACAGTATAACACCTTCTGAACCATTCTTTAATAAAGTAGAAACCTTAGGGAACCTTATATATGCGTGGGACATTAGTTGGGGATATCTGGGCTCGAAAACCAGGAGTCTGGGGGACACGATGCAGCCCCGATGTAATTCACCCCTTGAACCCACAAATAGTGCCTGCACACCGTGGAGAATCGGAAACCACCAGTAGCTGGGCCCCCTGAACTCCTGCAAACATAAGGAATACATTTTCACCCCAATAGCCCACCTAAAACTTACACTCCCAAAATCTGGAGTTTCTATGACACAAGGAACCCCCAAAAGCCCCTAAACAGGTCAGGTTTTTCTATATTTTACAGGGGACTTCCCAAACCCACAAACCCAATACAAGTTCTGGGACACCTTGGCACTAACTGGGGTACCCCTATGTTATCTAGGGATCCCCGCAGCTACAGGAACACTTTTCATCCCTGTACCTCATTTCACTGTGCACAAAGCATATGTTTTAAAACACACTGTTCAATAAAATATACACTTTAAAAATATCCTAAGTTTGTGGGTCATGGGAAAGAGAATAAGAAGCTGCACATTATTTTTAACTAGCCATATTCCCCACACACTATTGCATAGGCTTAGCATGGATTCTAAGAATCCCCTCAAAACCTTATGTATGGTTGGAGCCCCTCAGAACCCCTAGACTGGTTCTGGGTGACCTGGGCATTTACTGGGTATCCCCATTAACTTAGGGACCCCTTGACTGTTTCAGGGACACCTCACGTCCCTATGCCCCTTTTACCTTTATGGTCTGTGCTGAAACGGGGAACCCCTAGTGTGAGTCGCGAAAGCGTTTTCAAGGGAAGATATTGCGAGGAAATGTGTCTACGTGTATCCAGGAATTAGATCTGATTCCTGGGTACATTTTTAGGGGAACCAGCAACTCTGGACCCTGACTAGCTAGGCACATTCTGACAACACTTTCTCAACCCTCCCCTTGAAACTCATACCATAGCAAGCTCTGCTTGCTGGCACTCCTGGAAAGGTAAAAACACATCAAATACTTTATTACCGCACATTACAGGTTATGCATGTACCAACCTTGGGTTCAAGAGCTGACACTCTATAAACCCAATACACGGATTAGGGGTAACCAAACAGGCTTTAACCTTTATTTGATAGCCTGGCTACCATCTACCATCACAGATAAGGTGGGAGAGGCGGATGTTGTGAGCAGAAAGTAGGTGGCATTTAGGTATGTATTTGGGGATGAGGCCTCAAGTGTAAGTCTTTTACTTGTGTTGTTGAGGCCTTGGAAAGTCAGAGCTAGGGTCTTTAAATTTAATTCTAGAGGATATGGGAAGCCAGGGATATTCGTAGTGGATCAGCAGAGGTGGAGCAGTCAGTGAGGGAGATGAGTATACAGTGAGTCCTCGCTTACCGACGAATGCCTTATCCGATGCACCATAATGCAGTCCACCGGACACATTATCCGACGTTGGACCCGCTTATCCGACGGTCAACGCCGCCGATTAACATGGACCCGCAATCCGACGGTCCGTTAACCGACGGCTGTTTGCGGGACGCATCCGTCGGATAAGCAACGATTATCTGATATTGTTAAATTTTCTATTAAATATATATGTTGAAAAAAAAATCTAAAGACGTCTTCGGCTAAATTTTGGGTCATTGAACCTGAATCAGTGGGACATAACTGGTTATCTCTAAAAAAAAAAAAAAAGACCTGTCTTCAAAGGATAGCACTTGAGAAATAGAAATGCACCTCTGCTTCATGTGGCAATGAAGAGGTCAAAACTCAATCCAGAGAGGGCAGTCTTAAATAATGAACTACCAATAATAGTAATAATAGTAATAATAGTAATAATAACAATAATAATAATAATAAAGCTGCAATTCCACCTCATTTATATTATTGGAGCTTGTAAATTACTGGATAATTTGAGTATTATGGCTTCCTTGGGATAGGGAAAATGACCCAAGGACCTATTTTGAAAATGAGCCAATTGCTACATCCAATGTCACTGGAAAACACAGATGTAGATAACACAATGTACTTCAAGCACCACCACAAACTGAAAAAACATCTGCATTTCCATCTGGCTTTTAAGCCCTTGGCCATATTGGATTTTATTTTGTGGGAATGTTGTCTTTCTTTTAAATACCACTAGAACCAGGCGGTCACAAGGTCTCGATCATAAAACAGATGCAGATAGTATTTAAAAGGAGAAAAAAAATGACAGAATTGATTGTTTGAGACACCAGATACAAACAGATTGTTGGCAGATAATGTATTTGTTTTCAAACACAAAGAAACAGAGTTAAATCAAAAGTGCATACAGTACGTAGATAGTTTTCAGGCACAAGTCTACGGCCCTGTAGAGCTTACTGTGTACTTATGGGTTGCCCAAGGCACAGGGAGGGACTTGCCCAACATTGCATATTGCTGACACAGGGATATTTACCCAGCAAATACAGGCTGTTTATGAGGCAACTACACCTTTACCCTTGTGTCCCACCGGTATCAAATCTCCCTGCATGAAATTATAATTGTTTTGCGATTCATTTCTATATTTTTTACCAAAAAATAAGTGGAATTAATTGTATCTGCTGGACAGGGTAAAGGTGTAGTCGCCCCATTATAAACAGCCTTTATTTTCTTTCAAAATACATATGCTGGAGACTCAGCGGCGTCTATTCTAGTAGCTCCGAAGTGTGACAAACTGCTTGAAAAGTGCCTTGAAGAAGAGATTGGGAGGCTTTGCTATTATGCAAGCTCTTATTGCATGTCCAAGCCACGTCTAAACGTTAAAGCGGTGTCACTCTGGGTTTGACAATCCGATCAGTTTGTCAAAAAAAGCCTCAAACGCACATTTTTTGCCCACAACTGATATTCTAGTAGCTTTGGTATGCAAACCGGTTCTAAAAATTCCAATCTTTTTAACACCACCTAAAGGGGGGCGGAATTGGAATTGCGCGTTACATTCAGAGCCTGAAATATGGGTTTGGCTGAGAGAGCGAAACCCATAAGTCAGACTGGGGATGGAGTTAGCACCATCTCTGGCCATTCCACTTCTAAAGCAAGTACAAACTGTGTGGTTTGTCACTTTTAAAAACAAATTGGGTTAGAAGTGATTTGCAATAGAGAATCAATTTTTCCTACGTTTAATTCCGCTACTTCTGAACATCCCAAAACTGCACGGTTTGGCAATGACAATTTCGGCGCTACTAGAACAAAACTCTGCGTGCTTAACGTTTTACTCTCTGAGGGACCTGCAAGGAATTGCTGTGAGTTCATGGTCCTTAGGTCAGTTAAGGAGTTAAATAAATGAACAAAAAAAAACATTGTGTTAACTCCTTGCAATGCAATGTATTGCACGTCCATCTGGCAGAGAAGGCTGGGGAAAAATTATATTTTTATTTAGAAAATGTTTAACCAGGAAGTAATACATTGGGAGTTACCTCTCGTTTTCAAGTTTGTCGTGGGCACGGTTCTGATAAGAAAACTTGGCTACATTAAATGAACAGGGCTATACATTATATTTAAAGACATTTCATGAACAGTTAAAGATAATATATGTTATAGGCGTATGTAATAGTTAGTTACATTCTACCTGAGACTCTCCAAGCCGCCACCCGTCTAGGTTCTTTCAAGACTTCAGCTGTGATGTGAGACAGCCTTAGTCTTGAAAGAACTTAGACCAGTGGCGGCTTGGAGAGTCTCAGGTAGATTGTTCCAGTTGTAAGATGCACGGTAAGAGAAGGAGGAGCTGGATACTTTGTTGAACCTTGGGTCCATGAACAGTCTTTTGGAGTCAGATGTCAGGTGATAAGTGCAGCGTGTAGTAGAGGTGAGGAGCTTGTTCAGATAGGCTTACAGAGGATGTGTTCCTATAAAGCAACCCAAATATTATGGAATTGGGAGTTAAAACATACGTATGCTCAGATATTTAAAACGTGTGACATGGGCTAGGATGGTATTAGACTTGGCTCTGATCTGTAGCTCTGTCATTGATAGGTTTAGAAATGTAGCCTTAGTCCTAAATACCATCATTACAGTTTTGTCATTGTTTAAAAACTGTTTGTTTTATGAAATCCATTCTACAAGTCTTGAAAAATCAGATTGAAGTATGTGTCCAAGGTCGGAGATGCTAGGGCTGTGTGCATACAAGATTGTGTCATCCGCATACATGTGTATTGAAGCTCCCTTACAAGCTGTAGCTAGATCATTAATGAAGACTGAAAAGAGTAGGGGCCCCAGAACAGAGCCTTGCGGGACACCGCAGGTGATATCCAAGGGGTTGGAGTTAGAGTCCAAGATAGACACATATTGGGAGCTGATAAAGTCAAACCGCGCTCTTGCTTCCTAACAGGATCTTGGAGTAGATCAACTCTTCCCTCTTGCAGCTGATGCGATGTGAAGGCACCCCTCCTCCACAGGTCCCGTCGCAGGATGACTCCAAACGCCGGGCAACAGCAGAAAATGAAACACAAAAGCGCACCGAGGGTCAAGATTTAATAAAAACAAAGTGATAACAACAATAAAAACTTACATATAAGGGTAAGTATATCCAGTAGAGTAGTGCAGAGGCAACAGTCCTGGTGGTGTCCTGGGCACAGAAAGATGGTGCTGAGGCTTACGAGATAGACCCGCGCGCTGGGGCTGCCTGGCTCGGCACCACGTTGTTCTTCCTTCCGGGTTGCGACTTCTCGCAGGACCCGTGGATGGTAGCCCGCCTCAAACGCCGGTTTCCCAGAGAAACTTACTCCGGCGTGCCGAAGAGTCTCTAGTTGTTAGTGGGACTGCTGAGGCTTGGTACACCAGTAGGCTGATTTCCAATAACACTGTAGGGCTGTCGCAACGCGTTTCACACGGTGTTGTGCTTCATCAGGCTATATTTTGGACACCTACGTGGGGGCCTTTTATACAGTCATACTGAGATCCCAATAGGGTAGTGGATTAGCCAATAGAGATAACATGCATAGTAAATGCAATGTACTAGCTAATCTGGAAAGGTATGGTGATTGCAAATAATATGCATTATACCTTTATACTAATATAAGCGAATTAGATCTTAATTAGCAATATTGAAATAATTAATAATTAAAATTACTGTTAAAAGCCACCCATGTAGGTGATGAACCCATAATTGATCATGCAATAGTACAATAATATTGCAAGATCACACTTAAATCACAATGGTCCATACAATAAATACATAAAAATACATTGAATTGGAGTGAGAAAAAGTAAGAAAAAAGAAGGAAAAGAAGAAAGAAGAGAGAAGAGCAAGAAGAAGAAAAAGGAGGAGGGGAGGGAAACGGGGAGGGAGGAGGGAAAGCCAGGGGGAAGGAAAAGAAAGGGGGGGAAAGGGGAAGGGAAAGGGAAGAGGTAGGAAGGGGGGGAAGGGGTGGGAGAGGAAAAAGGGGGGGGGGGGAGAAGGAGAGGGAGGGGCGGGGGAAAAGGGGGGAAAATGGGGGAGGTAGGCAGAGAGGGGAAGGGGAAGAGGGGAGGGGTTGAGAAAGGGGGAGGGGGGGGAAAGGTACAGAGGAAAGGGAAGGGGAAATGAAAGGGGGGGTGGGAGGGGGGGAAAGGGGTTTATTAAAAAAGGGGAGGGTAGGGAGGTGGGGGGAGGGAAAAGAGGGTGGGGGAGAAAGAGACGGGGGACAGAGAAGAAAATTGGGAAGAGGGGGGGGGGCGGGGGTACAGAAAGGGAAATGGAAACCAATAACCATAGATATGGATAAAAACCTCATTGGTCTTGTTGCAACCCCTAATATCCATTTATCTCAAAAAGGGTGTGAGTTCAATATAATCATTGAGACCTCCTGGGTATTTGGACTGGAGAGTAAAGATCCAAAATTTGGCAAGTTGTAGATCTCTATCTCCTGCCCTCACATTGCTCATTATTATCTCAATTCCCATATATTGTACACCCACTGTACTACAGTTGTGCACATCTTTGAAATGGGTCAAAAGATGAGTAAGAGGTTTGGAGGTCACTTCTAGTTTTGGGATATTAGTGATGTTGCGTAAGTGCTCCATAATGCGTAGTTTCAAATTTCGCTTTGTCCTGCCCACGTACTGCAGTCCACAACTGCACTGCAGTATGTACACTACATACGTGGACAGACAATCGATAAAATTTGACATTTTATAGTTTGTCCCTGTAACGTGAGATTTAAAAGTCTTGCATGTTAGCATTTTTGGGCAAATCTTGCACTTAGCGCATCTGTGATTTCCCACCACTCCCAATTGATCCCTTAGGTCTCTCTTGGGTTGTTTGTCTGTTCCCTTTAATAGACTAGGGGCAAGGATGGTTTTTAAAGTCTGTGCTTTTTTAAAAACAACGGGTGGTTTTGGAGCAAGGAATTTTTTCTTTTGGAGTCAGATCTCAGGTGATAAGTGCAGCGTGTTGTAGAGGTGAGGAGCTTGTTCAGATAGGCGGATGCACTTTCTAACCAGCAGGCTTACAGAGGATGTGTTCCTATAAAGCAACCCAAATATTATGGAATTGGGAGTTAAAACATACGTATGCTCAGATATTTAAAACAAGTGACATGGGCTAGGATGGTATTAGACTTGGCTCTGATCTGTAGCTCTGTCATTGGTAGGTTTAGAAATGTAGCCTTAGTCCTAAATACCATCATTACAGTTTTGTCATTGTTTAAAAACTGTTTGTTTTAGGAAATCCATTCTACAAGTCTTGAAAAATCAGATTGAAGTATGTGTCCAAGGTCGGAGATGCTAGGGCTGTGTGCATACAAGATTGTGTCATCCGCATACATGTGTATTGAAGCTCCCTTACAAGCTGTAGCTAGATCATTAATGAAGACTGAAAAGAGTAGGGGCCCCAGAACAGAGCCTTGCAGGGGTTGGAGTTAGAGTCCAAGAAAGACACATATTGGGAGCTACGCATTAGGTAGGAATACAACCAGTTTCAAGCATGTTCCCTTATTCCAGAGGACTGGAGCTTGTTTAACAAGATAACATGATCAACAGTATCAAAAGCCTTTGTAAAATCTAGGAATATTGCACCAGTACGTTGTCCCAGTTCCATTCCACACTGGATCTCATTGCAAACTTTTAAGAGGGTAGTTACTGTGGAGTGTTTTGGGGCCAAAGCCAGATTGGAGTTAGCTACAAAAATTTGTCTTGTTATAGTAATCGCTTAATTGGGAGTGGAAACATTTTTCCATGACTTTGGATAGTATTGGGAGAAGATAGGTTGGTCTGTAGTTGGAGACAGTGTTTTTGTCCTGTCCCACTGTTGAAGATTGTGACCACTCTGGCAGTTTTCCATGTCTTTGGAATATGGCATGTAGGCAAAATAGAGATGATTAGGGAGGCAAGTGGTATGGCAAAGGCTGGGACACTAAGTCATAGAAACTTTGATTGCAGTAGGTCTGGTCCACATTGGCTGCTTAGTTTTAATTTGAAGAGGGCTTGTGTAATCTCTTCAGATACTGGGACAAATTATAAGCATTGTTGGGAGAGGGTGGGGCTATAGGGGTTCTCCCAGGTTGAACTTCATGATTGTAGTTCAGGTTGCGCTTTGATAGTAGGGAAGTAGCACAGCCCACAAAGTATTCATTGAATGTGTTTGCTATGTAAGTGGGATTTGTCAGAGTACAGCAGAATCCTCCTTTTTGATATTAAATGTTTGCTGGATTTTATGTATTTTAGTGAATATTGTCAGAGTAATATTGGACGTTTGCTAGTCTTGTTGGCCTTGTGCATGTCTTCCACAGGCATCTGTAGTTATTAAGATCCTTGATAGTTTCAGTGAGCATGATAGCTCTAGGCTTACGTATGCAGAAGCAAGTACTGGCTGGCAATTTTTAGCCCAGGGGACAAGACCAACCAACCAGCCCAAGAATCGGGCGGCCCATATACAGACGCACACTACACATACCCAACACCCACCATACACAGACACGCACACCAGATACATGCCCGCCATTTACTATACAATGAGAACACTTCACACACATACAACACACAATAAGCACACACCAGATGTTATATATATATATATATGTAACCATGCTGTAAAATGGATACAGTCATCTCTCCTGCTGACAGTAAGGCCTGGTAAGTTATGGGCATGCCAGCAGTAATTATGGAGGTTTGCCCTCACACCCTGGTGAGGTGCCCTATGTATGGATGGGAGTGGTCACATGCTCTGAATCCATGATTAGTGATGTCAGAGTTGTGCCAGCCCCAGAGGATACATAAGGCACAGCACTGCCAAAAGTTAGCAGTGAGAAGGTTGTTCAGAGTTGTTGCTAAGCTGTTGGAAGGTTATGTAAGAGACTATGAGACAAGGAGCAAGTCTGAGTGCAGGCTTGGGAGGAGACAGCTTATAAGACTGTGACCAGGGACCTGGCACAGGGACTATCTCCCTAAGGGGAGATTGGTGGATTCCCTATTTGGGAAAGGACACCTTTCAAAGGGAAGTGCGGTGAACATGAGAGGCTAAGTACACCCACTGTGAGGGGCAGCTGGCCCGCCGCAAGTCAATAAAGATGCTCTTGTTAAACCATACCCTCGTGTGTAAGTGTGGAGTGATTACACAGAGGGGTGCACCACAGAGGAGTTCCTCACCAGGACCATCCACAAGCGGACGCTGGGATCCTGATGAGGTGCAGGCGCTGCACTGGATATAGGTAGGACTCAAGCACACTACCTCAGCTGCCTGTCTGGGTTGGCAATCCCCACACAACATCATGCGGGAGACTCAGGAGTCCTGTTGCCAACAGGTGCACCACCAGACACTACACTGTAATGGGGACTGGTTAGACCACAGGGGCCAATGTGAGATTGGGTGGGTCAGGCTAGGCCAGAAAATCCGTTACACATTTATATATATATACATATATATATATATATATATATATATATATATAAAAGAGAGAGAGAGAGAGATATCGGTACCGTGTTAGCCGAGCTTTAATAATCAAAAATGAATAGACGATACCGTTCTGTAACAAAATCAGAGGAAGGTTCACCTGTTCCTCCAGCAATGTCGTGTACCTCATCATGTGCATGAAATGCCCAGGGGGCTGCTACTACATAGGTGAGACGGGACAGAGGCTAAACAGAGAATGAATCTGCATCGCCACAGCATCACTCGCGGAACAAGAGACAGTCCTATTGGTGAACATTTCTCTGACTCTGGCCACAAGATGAACGATCAGAAGGTGGCCATACTCAAAGGTAATCTTAGAACACCGAAAGAGAGACTGTTGCATGAATACAAATGTATGCAACTGTTTGGGACACTTAGCGATGTCCTAAACCAAGACCGAAGTTTTATGAGTCACTACTGACATGAGAGAACTCTCTTCCCATGAGTGCTTAAGGCCATGTCCATACATACTGCACTATATATATGCGCACACAGCTGTCTCTTACACATACAAATACTCTATGCAATTCCATCACTATATACCAATAGGGACCACATAGTATCTACTCACACTTTAAGTAATGCTACAGCCTCTTACATTTCCACACCTACCCACACCATTGATATACACTCCAGCTCCATACACATCTTTTGTAAAGCGCTGTATACACTGTGGGCTCTTTACCAATTTATATTTACATACTTACACACTCTTACATCACTAACATTCAGGGACTATTTAACACCTCAAGTCATAAATCGCATACTACACAGGGGGGTTGTTAGGTTTCAGTCACAGACAACATTCCTACCATATATTCACTGTTTTTACGTTTTACCTTGGCTGCTTTATTCAATGTACCATCTCCGGAAGAAGAGATTAGTGTATCTCGAATGCTCGCACAAATAAAAGCATTTTGTTAGCCACAGAACGGTATTGTCTATTCATTTTTGATATATATATAAATGTAGTCCTTGTTCCCCTGTACCAGGGAAGGAACTACCAATGCTGCTATTACCTGTTGGCAACCAGGAGGGCTGAGCCTCCACCACTGGGAGCCTGGGGTGATTCTGGTTTGTCTTGGTGCAGCGCCTCCACCTGCAATACAGGAACAATACCCATAACACACACACTCAAGTATATAATAACAACCTTTACTGAACACACAATAACTGTACCCTGTACCACACAGTATAATAGGCCCAGCCCAGTACCATCAGTAGGTGTCCTCAAAGTACTTAGGGTGCTTAGCAACAATACACTGATGTCCTTTTCCCCCAATGTCAAGACCCACCCAAAAGTGTTGGAGATAGTGCTATCCCTTGAAGTGTTGATGCACTTAGTTGGGTACCTGCCTAGGGCTCCAGCACACAGGTAAGGCAGATTAACAAAGGGGATCCGTCTGATCCAACGTTGTCGTCATCCGCGATGGAGTCCGCCTCCACGTGGGGTGAATTCCGGCATGGATAATATCACCATACAGAGTCTCTTACACTGAGATGGTCTGGTCCCAGACCACAGGCGCAATCACCGTGCAGTGTTCTCACTGTGTCCCTGACACTAGACAGTACAATGGGGAAGCGTCCCTATCTAAGGGGCCTTCCCTGCAGCAACTACAAGCTACTGAGAGTCAGGGCTTAGCTGGGGCCTAAGGGGGGATATACTAGGCCTAGTTTCAGAGCTACTGACTGCTATGAACAGATGTTTGTGAGTGCGCATTTTATATATGTTCAGAAAATAAAACCACCCCATTGGTTTTACACTAGGAGCGGGGCGCTTTCTTTCTTTCTTTCTCATGTAGCCCTGGCTGGTTTGGGGCTACCAGTCTGCCCTCCTCCTGGCATAAGCCCAAGTAAAAGCTGTCAGCCAGGAGTAATCATGGGTTTTCCCCACTTCTATGCAGCCTCAGTGAGTCATAGAGAAGGTGTTGTGTCCAATCAGGGGCACGGGGCTGGTTCTTGCTTTGCCTGCACTTCCTGATTTAGTTGAGTTAGCCTCTACCTTTGAGAGAGGCCAGTCTACCCAACCCAGTTGGCAGGGCTCTGTCAATCTGTGGACGCTCCCTCAGGGGAGCGGCTGGAGACTATTCCTCCTATTCCACCAGGGGGTAGGGTAAGAGCAAGGACTGTGTTACTGTTTCACCATACCTTCTTGCCTGAAATCTATCAGGGAGAAGAGTAAATAAGTTCTCCTGCAGAGATTTCTCCCCTCATCCCTGTGGACTGCACGAAATGGAGGCACTGTCACCGTGAGTACGAATCAGTTTATGCCCCAGAAGCCTGTTCTGATATCCCCTACCACCATGCGGGAGACTCAGACCTACTGTGAGCCAGCAGGTATGCATCACCACGCTCCATGTATAAAAGTCATAGAATTCTGTAGAACTCTCTGTTACATATAAATCAGGTTTAATGTATCAGGCAAGCATAAATGGTCAGTACAAGAATGGGGGAGCGACGTTTCGGACCTCCCGATCCTTTATCTAGCATATAATTTTTTATATGTATATATATCTGTACCGTGCTAGCCAAGCGTAATAATCAAAAACAAATAGTCGATACCGTTCTGTGGCTAACGAAATGCTTTTATTTGTGCGAGCTTTCGAGACTGATCTCTTCTTCGGGCGTTGTTACAATTGATTCAGCCAACAAAACTTTCTTAGAAACAAGGCATTGGAATGTTATCTGTGAGTGAAGCATATATCAGATATATATATATATATATATATATATATATATATATATATATATACACACACACACACTTACCATTACAGGCAGTACACCAGAAACGAGCCACATGGGGAGATGGGAAGCTGCTGGGCTCTACATCGCCACCTTGTGGCAGAAATCAACAGTGTGTGCACACAGCTTCTCTCCTCTGCTACCAGACCATTTTTGTTATCTGACTGGCCCGGGGGGGGGGGGCAATTTTTCCCCTGCCCCCCAAGTCAGTCCGTCCCTGGGCAGAAGTCAACATGCCCTTAGTGCTTCTAGTTTGAGCAGCAGGCTTTGGACATTTATATGGGTGACAGACAGCCCTTTTTGGAATTTGAAAGGGGTAGTCTCAGAGATTTGGGACAGAGTTGAGAAGGGAGGGCCTGGGTTGAGTTCAATGTCCCCTGCTGAAGAGAGTATAAATAAAAGTGTTAGTAATTGTTTGCAGGCTGTAAGTCTGTGGTGTTTGCCATTAGGGAGGAATGGCTCAGTGAGGAAAGAAACTGACTGGCACTGTGTTTGAAGCGGGAGAACCTGTTTCAATTCCTACTGTCGGCTCCTTGTGACCTTGGGCAAGTCACTTTATCTTCCTGTGCTTGAGGCACCAAAAACATAGCTCTAAGCTGTAAGCTCTACGGGGCATGCAAAAATGTCTCTGTAAAGCGCTATGTAAAACTAGCAGCGCTATACAAGAACATGTTATTATTATTATTATTATTATTATTATTATTATTATTATTATTATTATTAGTGGTAGTTGGTATACTGGTTTTCAGAGTTCTCCACCAACACTCCGTAGATAATGCAAGACTTTTGACTAGTCCAGGGTATATGACTACATCGGGTGTGGGCCAGGAGGGAGAAGTTTGTAGTGGATAGAGAGAGTAACATTTCCATGAGGTCACAATGAAGATCATCATCATTATTTATTTTGTAAGTAAATACAGACCTCCACTTAAGGGGGCGTCGCAATACTTTACAATCAGCTTAAAACAACTACAATTAAATACAATTATTTTGTTACAGAAGAATCAGACAGGAAAAGTTCTGATAATAAATGGTTGCATTCAATGAACAAAGGTTATATATTCAGTTTACAAACCATCATGGACCGTCAGAGATATGATTATGGCAAAGGTAACATTTACAGATAGGATTAAAATTATGTTTGCAGGTATATCTAACCTCTTCTATGTGTTGTGAGAAGAGGCCCTGCCTCAAGGAGCTTACAATCTATACACAGGGTAAGTTGACAACATTGTGTACAGGAGATGAGACGGTTGTGAGTTTCAAAATGCAATTGAGCAGCTCTAACATTATCAAACATCAGAAACGGCAGCAAACGGCAGCACCATTTGGCTGACACCTTTTGGGGTGACTCAGGAGTTATGTCTCAGAGATTCTTTGGTAGAAATTAAAACAGCAGCATGGCACACGGTACCTCAGTCAGACATGCAGGGGGGAGGGGCTGATTAACTCCAGGTGGTCTTTGAAGTGGCTTTTGTCATAATGTTAACCCCTTCCACGCTGGCTTGGTGGACAGGGGCAGTGAAGTCATATCGGGGAGCCTCTCTTAGGGAGTCGCCTTTGGGGCAACTCAGGTGTTATGTCCCAGAGATTCTTTCAGAGTTGAGGCAAGCAGCACGTTCATTATCACAAAGGAAGATAACTTTGCATGAAGCTGTGGTGCTTACAGTTGACGTGTGCAGTGAGCAGGCATGTGCCTTTTGTCTACTGCTGAAAGCGTCGATCATCTGCCTAAACAACCCGCTAAATCCAGGCCGTTTGATTGCTACTCTCCTGGCTCGTGGTTACCAACTTCATAACAGAGAGAGATGATATCAAAGATAAACATGATGGACAGGAAGTGGATCTTACAATGATAAAGCCCCTGAAAACTGAGAGGAACAAGAAAGCTAAGGCAAGTCAAAGGAAAATAGCTAATTTCAGTAGTAATGCTACCTATTTCAATATATTTGAATCCGTGGGTGAGTAGTTAGTTGTAGACAAACAAGAGTACAGTACTTGCATTTTCAGATATACATTTGAATTTCCATATAGCACTAATTACGTGCATAGTGCTTTACACAATTAAGAAAAATGTACAGTTAACCTTCCTTATATTGTAGTTAAGAGTAGCAGACATTTGTCATCATCATGTATGAGTATGTCATGTGTACCCTTTGCATTACTAACAATGGTGGAGACAGAGCAACAGAAAAACAGCTATTGGGTGTCTGGCAAACATTGTGATACATGATATATTTTCAGGTCCTCTTTTTGTTTGGTCCAGCCTCAGGTTCAGAAAGGTTCAGCACAGAAAGGCAGTGGTTGGAATATTACCCTAAATAAAATTTAAGAACAGCTGGAAGTGGTGTTTTGAATGTATTCCTAGTAGAACAAAACTATCATGTATATGTATGTATGTCTTTATTTATATAGCGCCATTTATGTACATAGCACTTTACAGTAGTAATACATGTGGCGATCATATAAATAACAAATAATACAAATAACAGATCATGGGAATAAGTGCTTCAGACATAAAAGTAACTTTTAGGAAGAGGAGTCCCTCTTGTGTCTGTGGCACCTGCACTAGGCCAGCGACCCAGCTTAGGCCCCAGCTAGGCCCCGACTTCCCTCAGCTTGTGGTTGCTGCAGGGACAGGCCCATAGTACAGGGACACTGCCCTTGTAGCTTCAGAGTGAGGGATACAGACAGAAGCGGCTGCATCCTGTTCATAGGTGGTTTGGGACCAGATCACCCTTCACATAGAGACTCTCATCAATGGTGGCACAGTCCAGGCGGGATACCACCCAACGTAGAGACGGAGGCTTTGCGGGTTATGGCAAAGGATCCGTGGATCCCATCATCATCTACAGCATCTGGGGCCCGGGTGTGGACACACTCGGCAGGTACCCAACTCCTCACGTGCACCAACACCACATTAGTGGGCAGTGCTGTACCACACATTGGGTGGGGGGATTGACCTGGAGGACACCGGGTTGGTTGGGTGGCCAAGGGCCCCTAGGTACTTTGGGGACGGTAACTCCATTGAGAGGGGGAGTATTGGAAGGTATGGCCGTGCAGGGCCTGGTGGGTAGGCTGTAACTATATTTAGCTTCATATAGTAAAATTGTTCTGCTTTACCAAGTGTGTATTCTTTATGTGTCCTGTAACAAGGGAATTCCACACGCTAGAATCCCGTACAGGTGAAGGCCCTACCGAGCACCACTCAGGTGAACCCCAGGTTCCCAGCAGCAGAGACTCAGATCTCCTGGGCACCATCAGGTATTCACCACACCCATACACCATAGCCACACATCTTCCAGGGGGTGGGGGGAAAGTGTGCAACATTTATATGATTGTCACGTGTATTACTACTGTTAAGCACTATGTACATTAATGGCACTAAATAAATAAAGACATACATACATACATATATGTTTAACATGTTCTTTGGGAAAGATTACTAAAAATGCCATCCCACCACGAGGCACTGCTGTTTTAATCCAAAGGATTCTGGGAGCTTTCCAACTAGTGAGTCTGTAGTCCTAAAGCCTTCAGACAGGATGACGACTCAAAAGAGGAGGGATTGGAAACACATACGTATACAAGCAAAGGTCATTTTAAACTAATTGTTGATTAATAAAAGGGTTTTTAAAAGCTTGAGATTATAAAAACAAAACCCAGACAAGAAAGATGATCATCCTTGAAAAATTAGAAATCCAGCAATGTCGAAAGCTAGGTGACATTTCTGAAGCTCACATTGACCTAGTCTATCCGATAAATATTAGCAGTTTCAAGAGTGACAGGCTGTTTGTACACCGCTACTGCACTCTGGTGGTTACCTACCGTATATTCATCTCACTGCTGAACAGACTAACCAGAATAGTTCATACAAAAAAACCTAATTTCAATATTTTGAGGTTTGTTACAAGAATCAGACTTCGTATTTACCTATTTTTTAATAATTTTTTAATGTTGGATTTCAACCATAGTAAATTGGGAGGGGTTTAACATATTTATGCTATTAAACTCTGTGTGATGTCATGGTGTATTTTGCAATACCATCCACTGGCTAGTCCCGGTTCACTTCCTTTTCCTTATTGACTCTCTGACAAGGAGTGGGCTAATAGCATAATTTTGGTTACCATGCATCCCCTTGTCAGGGTCTCCTAGACATCCTGCTCATAGCCATAGTTCCTTTCCTTGTGCACCGGGTGGGTGGGTGTCACGGGAGACCAAGTCTTATTAACACATTAATATGGATTTAACACAAAAGGAAATAAATTACCATTTATTTTGCCCTCCTTGTTAAGACAAACACACAATTCTTCACAATTACACTAATAAACACTTACTAGGATGGGGGAACAAAATTAAATGTCCATGGAACGAATGACTTGAAAACAAAGTCTCTGTGCACCACTGCATGGGTGCGGGGTGGTGCGCGAAGAGAGCCGCACGACAGTCCTTGGCTAGGGGCGCGGAATGCAACCCCTGTATCTCCGCCGAAGGAAAACTTTTCGATAAGTCCTTACAGTATTCGTTCGGGAATCCTTAGTTCAAACGAATTCTGGAAGAGGGGCCCAATCCTTGGTTACGATGTTTTTAACCCCTCACACTCTGGAACTCTGCTGAAGCTGGAACGGACCTTGGATTAGTCTTTAGATGTTACTCAGTTGTATCTTTTTTTTTTTTTTTTACATTCTGTTTATTGGTTTTTCAAAATATAACATACATTTATCACATGAATACCGTAAAAAGCGTACCGTGGGACATACAACATCCATACAGACAGGGGAAAGGACAGACAGGAAGGTATTGGGGTAGGAAAAAGGGAGGGGGTGAGGGGAGGGGAGGGAGGTTGAGGAGATATCTGTAATGTTCAGTGTTCTCCGTTCCTACTCAGATGATCCAGTATCACGCCCAACCATGTCTTCGTGGCATCGGGTAGTGGGGGGGGGAGCGTCCAACTGCCTTTGACGACCTCGTGGGACGGGGCTAATGTCACCTTCAAGTGCTACCAACGTCGGCTCATGGCTACCATCCAAGGAGAACTCACCTGTTCTTATCAAAGCCATACGGAGGCATTGCTCACCCCTGGGATGTCCATCTGTGCCAGCCAAGGCAGCCAGATTTTTTGGAAATTTGGGCCAGTGTCGTTGACCAGACTTGTCAACTTTTCCATCTGGCAACAAACCAAATTCTGTTTCGGATTTTATCTATTGATGGAACTGCATTCTGCTTCCACAGTGCTGCGGTCTCGCACCTCATAGCCGTAGCAAAGTGTGCAATTAATTTGTTCCCTACTCAGTTGTATCTTAGGTGAATCTCACTAAAACCAGGCTGCAGGCATTCTTATAAGGCAGGCCTGCACAACTCGTTAAGCGAGAAAGGCCGAAATGCTCCGAGGAAAATTTTTTTGGGGCGCACGGGTAAAATCATCATCATCATCATCATCATCATCATCATCATCATCATCATCATCATCATCATCATCATCATCTCCTTGATAAAGCACCTTGTTGTGTGAAACGCGTTGGAGGGTACTTACCTCCCTGTTTGTCATGTCTGACCAACAATAAATGACTTTTTTCATTTTTCTACACCTGTGTCCCTGGGCAGTGCACTGCTTTGTGCATTTATTTGCATATTTTCTGGACCATACAATACACTACTAAGGTGGTACCATCCATGCGGGACCCACCCAACTAGAGGAGGAGGCTTTGCAGGTTGCAGTACTGGATCCGTGGATCCCATCATTTGTAAGACCAAGCTAGCAGCCCGGGTGTGGACACACACGGCAGGTACCTTCCTCACATGCACTAACATGCACCATCAGTGATGGCGCTGATCACGCCTAAGGGGGTGGGGGCTATAACCTTGGGGACACATGTGGTAGAGTGCCCGAGGGCCTCATAAGGTACTGTGGGGACTGTGGACAGAGTGGGTGAACATTGGTGGGTGGGTTACAGCCATGCATGGCAAGTGGGTTGCTGTAACCAGTAGCCATAATATACGTTGCTATCAGTAAACTGTTATTCTGTAATACCCGGTGTGTTCATTGTGTGATCGTATGCCTATATATGTATATGGGTCCTGTAACGGGCAAATCCACATAGTAGGATCTGTTGCAGGCGGAGGCGCTGACGAAGACTGTTCCAGAATCCACCCCAGGCTCCCTGCAGCGAAGGCTCAGACCTCCTGTGAGCCACGGTATTGCACCACATATTCACCGTAGCACGTATCACACAGAGGGTGGCGATACATGTGCTACACTTGTTAAACAAGCTTCAGTGCTCTGGAATAGGGGAACATGCTTTAAACTGGTTTCATTCATTCCTATCTGGTTCTGTAGATCCCAATATGTGTTTATCTTAGGCTCTAACTCTAACCCCTTGGATGTCACCTGTGAGGTCCCACAAGGCTCTGTCCTTGGGCTCCTTCACTTTTTAGTCTTCATTAATGATCTATCTACAGCTTCTAAGACAGCTTCAATTCACATTTATACGGATGACATAGTCGTATATGCACACAGCCCTTGGACACGTACTTCAATCTGATTTTTCAAGACTTAAATACTGGATTTCCCCTATTTTTAAACATTGACAAAACTATAACGATTGTATTTGGGACTAAGGCTAAATTGCTAAAGCTATCAATGACAGAGCTTCAGATCAGAGCACACTCTAACACCATTCTAGCTCCTGTCACTAGTTTTAAATATCTGAGCATACTGTATGGCTTAATTCCAATTTAACATGTGGATTTCATATTGGTACTCTGACATCCAATGCATCTCACAGCAGATGCTAATGCCAATTATAGACTATGGGGACATAGTATGTGGTACAACACCCCAAACTTACCTTGGAAAACTAGCCACCCTCTACAACGAATATGCCGCTTTGTACTACAATGTAACTACAGCACACACAACTGTGAAATGCTCAAAGACCTTGTAAGAGATGTGTGCAGAGGTATGCAATGGAGACCGTTTTTAAGGTGAAATTAAAATAAGGCTTTATTGCGCCTGTCCCTTTTAACACAGCAAAACATATGAAAACAACAAACGCCTATCCCTGTTTAAGGGCTAATTTACTTCCCCAGACCCTTTCTCCAGGGCTGGAGGGATAATCCCATTACCACCCTATTCCCCAAAGTCTCAAGAGATACCTTAAAGCAGGTGGCCCTTCATGTCAGTCTCTGGTAGGTTCCTGGGTCCCCTGTGTCCAGGAATATAGGTCTTTGGGTGTCTTGATCTCAGCAGAGCCTTTCTGCTCAAGACCTCTTTCCTCTTGTCAGCACCCTTGTGTACTGAGGAAAAATCTCCCTTCCTGTCTCAGAGGCAGACTTTTTCTGACACCTCTAATCAGCCAGGTGGTGTTGGTTAATTGTCTACCAGCAGTTAACCACCACACTGCTGGATTAGAGGCACATTTTTGAACAGGGATAAGTCCCCTGTTACAGACCTCCAAGGCTATCTCTTTTGTCCAGACACGAGGTACATTGTTTCTGTGTTGCCTTAAAAAAATTCTGGACAAGCTACTCGCCTATCTTAACAAGTTCCTCACCCTTATCACAGGCAGCACTTATCACCTTAGATCTGACTCCCAAAGACCGTTCAAGGTCCCAAGGTTCAACAAGGAATCCGGTTGTTCCTCCTTCTCTTACCGTACACGCCAGAACTGAAAAAACCTACCAAAGACTCTCACAGCCGCCTCCAGTTTAAGTAATTTCAAGACTTTAGCGCTAAAATTTGTATCTTGTAACTGGTTCATACGCCGATAATCATATATTATCCCTAAAGGTCCAATTGAGGTCATGTACATTATATGGCTTAAGGAGTGATTTAACCCTCAAAATAAACTGAGTGTGTTTCTTTGAGGTAAGTCTTAGCGCTCACCCTGGTTGCACTACTGTAATAGCATATAGTCTGGTGCAATCCCAACTGGTATCTTTAAGAGTGCAATTTCTACATGCGTTAATCAAAGGAGACACCTTATATCTGTTGCAATGAAACGTTAAACTTCAGTATAGTGTTTTATAGCACATACAGTAGAGTAGTATTATCTCCTCTAGTCACTACTAGAGCTTTTATGTTGTATCCTCTGAAGGTATATACCTACCAAGGTCACTGTTGGTCAATAGTATTAATTGCAGTGAAACGATTAATTAACCATTGTCCTTTCCTTAGACATTAGGAGTAGTTTTAACATATTAGATCACTATTTGGATTGTGCACATTCTCTCACTCCTTTGTTCACACACTTACATTCTTCCTGTCTAGTGACAGGTAGAGCTAAGTGATTTATTCTCTCTGCAGTCTACAGTATGTGTGCATAGACTGCACGAGAGGCTTTAATATAGCCCTTAGGCTTATAGTGCCGACGACGGCGACGCAACGTCGCTCGAAATGAGGACTTGCCAGAGTCCATGCTAAAATGGTCAAGAAACAAAAGGGGACACTGTGTGCTCATTTGCATGTCATTACCCAGAATTCCTAGCTGCCGTGGAAGAACTGTATGCTAAGAGAAAATGGAGAAAAGCAGGACAGTAGACCTGTCTGAGACATGTGAATGTGCTCACAAGTGGTATTTTTATTTACTGTACAGTGGAAGGTTTTTGTCACTTTTTTACCCGCCATACCTTTTTTTAATGTCTGGTTATATCCACGTACAAGTTTCACGTTGCAGAGCCAGCAACCAGCCTCGCACTGATGAGACGCAAAAGGTCAAACCAGCTTCCTATGAGTAGGTTTACTGGCTATGCACTTATTAAACCCAGGCTGTGCTGATAAGCTGTGTAATACAACAGGTATAAGCTTAAAGGGGTCCATGTTAAAACAGACAAGAAACAAAAGGTGACACTGAGTGCTCAATTGTATGTCATTACCCAGAATCCCTGGCTGCAGTGGAAATACTGTTTGCAAAGCGATAATGGGAAAAGACAGGGCTGCAGACCAGTCTGAGACATGCAAATGTACCCACAAGTGGTATTTTTATTTACTGTAAATTGTGAAACAATGTTAACTAACATTAAAGAAAATAATGAAAAAGTTGGATCTTAAACAGTTGTAACGGGTATTCCCCCACCCCCAATCGCAGGTAGAGTGCATGTGAGGGGGAACCTATATGTTACCAGGTGTGGTGCAATATACCTGTTAGGCTCACAGGAGGTCTGAGCCTCCGCCAGTGAGAGCCTGGGGTGAATCCTCTAGAACAATCTTAGTTGCAGTGCCTCCACCTGTGTAGGATTCTAGGAGTGTAGAATGTTCCGTACACAGGACCCACATACACAGTAAGCACATACACCAAAGTATATATATAAGAACAGTTTACTGTATAGGAAACAATACATAACACAACATACATCAACAATATGACATTGACAGTGTCGCTCTATGACACTCATAGGCACAACTACCCGTCTTCTCAGTGCCTTAACCCCCACACCTTATTCCTCCCCCAACACCGTGTACCCAGAGTCCCACGAGTCCACTAAGAGACCCAGAACCTATAGGCGGGATCAGCGCCTGATGTACCGGTTTGGTTGGTGCACTTAATACGATACCTGCCCGGGCATACGTCCACGCCCGGGTGTAAAGATCTGCACAAAGGGTCTGACGCAGGAACACGAATCCGCCTCCACGGTGGGTGGCTCCCGCATGGAGTGATCCACCTTTATAATGTCTCTTATCTCTGCTAACACAGAGGATGTTATACCTTCACGCAATTCACCTTCACAGCAATTCACCTTCACAGCAATGGCCAGGATAGTTATGTTTCCTGGCTGGACCCCCACTTGCCTCGGTTCTAAAGGACCCTGTCCCTATCTAAGGGGAGTCCCTGCAGTAACCACAAGCTGAGGTGAGTAGGGCCTTAGCTGGGGCCTAAAGGGAGACTTCTGGCCTAGTGCAGGAGGCTACTTTCCTCCCTGCACAAACACACCCTCCTCTCTCTGTGTCCCAGCTCCTAACTGACACTCTCACACTCTTGCTCCACTGTCAGCTTCCTGACTCCCGCACGCAACATTGTATCTCCTTTGCTGCAGGAGAATCTGTAAACCCTATTGGTTTCAATGCAGCAGGTGATAGGGGTGAAAGGGCAGTCCCCAAAGGCTGCTGGGAGTTGTAGTCCCTTAGGGGCCACTTTAACATTAGGGCCGCCTGCACTATGGGTACTGCGCATGCGCGACAATATAATGGCCGCCGCTAGCTCTCCATGCGCCTGCGCAAACTCTGGGAAGCCCTGCACTTCTGTAATGGGTGCTGGCCACCTTCTGCACCAGTGCAATCCTGCGCCGATCGCAAGATGATCGCCTTGATGCTTCTGCGCAGGCGCAAGCCTTTGCACATGCGCAAACACAATAAACATGGCAGCACCCTGTAGCGGATGTCGCCGGGAGTCCCCGGCAACGCACTTGCCCCTGCCATTCCTTGCACATAGCGTGGAGGTCCCTGCAACAGAACGCAAGCAAGGGGGACCAAGGGGGACCCTGCTACACTGTACTAAAATGAATTTAGAAATCTATACATTTTAAAATGCATCTATAACAAGTGAGTTAATTATTGACTGCTCCCCTCTGTCTTGTCTATATTCTCATATTGTCAGACTCAGACGTTAAAAATCCCTCTTCTAGCCTCTTTCTTTGTTTCATGTCAAACTGCAGCACTTCCAATCTGTAGTTGCTGTAATTTGTATGAAACCAAAATACTTGTAAGTCACCCTGTTTGGTTTGGGAAGAGCAAAGTAAAATATAATGATGTCAATATTACAAAAAAGCTTGGCAGGCTTTGAAAGTCAAGTTATTAATTTATATATGAATCAATTCTGCTTTTTCATATTTATTTGTCTTCTTGCTGATACTGATCGGGCTGAGATTGAGAACAAGAGGATATGATGTTGCCAAGTGCTAAGGTCTTACATAAGGTACTTGATCAAGGCAGCTGTGGTTTTGAATTATTCTTGCCTTGACCCCTATTTGACATTTCTTAAACTTTGCACAAAGCTTCAATATACTTTTCTGAAAAGTTACGTTGACTTCCTCCGTCGAATTCTTTTCAATGTCTAGTACTTTTTAATAGAGCTCAAGTCACCTAATGTTAGAGATGGAAAAACTTTTCACCAAAGTTCAAATTCGCTGAGAATGCAATATTTCGACTAAGCAAAAGTAAACAAAAATGTCTACATTTTATGAAAATTAGACTAAGCAAAAGCGAAAACAGAGACTGAGGCAGAATTTCATGCGATCAAACCATTTTTGAATAATAAAAATCAGTAGTATTCTGTGTCACGGTCCAAGATCAGGGCAGGGTGCAAGCAAGTCAAAGTCTGAATCCAGGCAGGGGTCAAATGCAGGTGAAGTACTAAAGTTGTATACCAGAGGGTGTCCAGGAGCACAAGAATCAGACACCTTGCTCGGGATGTCTGGCTAAAAAGGCTGCCTTAGGCCGAGTCCATAGAAGGACAGGCCGCGCTGAGCCGTGCGGACGCTCAGCACTGAGCCCCTGCATCCTCAATGAGGATGCCTTGAGAGGGGGCTCACGCGAGCGTCCGCAGGCGTGCGGAGGCTTTGGAATTTTCAGCCGACAGCCAAGCTATTTTTCAAAGCGCTGTCGGCTGAAAACATCCGATCAGCCTGAAGCAGCGTCAACGTCACGGCGCCGTGACGTTGGCGCCGTGACGTTGATGTCAGTGCGTCGCGGGCGATTGACCCAGCAACGTCACTGCCCCGCCTCCAACCACCTCCCCCCCGGCTCCCTTCGCGTACGCTGGCTCGCCTGCAAGTCCGTGGAATCGCTCTGACTTAAGCAGGCGAGCCTCAGCGTTAGCGCGCCTCCGCTCTCCTGAAGCCTCTATGGCCCCGGCCTTATACAGGTAAAATAAGTTTGAATGCATCAGGTATCACTCAACCTTGTAACCTATGCAAGATTGGGAACATTGTACGTCAGATATAGAGTATAACCTACCTAAGCAATGATAAGGGAATATGATACATATGCTGAGCCTTTCCTCTTCACTTCCTCCCAGTTATAAAGAATGTGATATCAGCTCAACTCATGGTTAAGCGTAACATACATTTCTCAATTTGAAGATGAAAGGATATGGATGAGATGGGAGAAGCATAAAGCACAAACAAAAGGATATCGATGAGATGGGAGAAGCATATGGCACAAACAAAAGGATATCGATGAGATGGGAGAAGCATATGGCACAAACAAAAGGATATCGATGAGATGGGAGAAGCATAAGGCACAAATCCAGGTGAAGGTAAAATTGCTGTAAGAGACAATGCACAGTATGCTCTTTGCAGACCCATCCAATAGATATTTGTATGACAATTTTAAGGCCTGGTATTTCCTGTTCAGTAGACAGATGGACAGGAAGTCCAATGTGTTTCCTTGTTTTACTGGTGGCATAGTAAAGAGGGCAGCCAGTTCAAGCAAATCTTCAAAGCCTGCGATTCTCTGCTTGACCCCACTGGGAGGAGACTCTTTTCATGCCGCCACCATGTCTACAACAGAAAGTGCATAATATTTGAAGCCAAACAATTTTGCCAATTTTTTTTTATAGATCCTGAATATTTTTCTTTCTTAAATAGTTTTTTTAGCCTGATTTCATGATCTGAGACTTGTACAGTATGTGCTTGCAAGGTTCACAGGTGTAGCTTGAAACATGGCCCACACTTTCTTAATAGTGCGCACAGAGTCCTAATACTCCTTAGTACACAGTCAGAGCCCTAATACCCCAGAAATCAAGAGAAAATAACGTAATTATCCCAATATAACAGAGGGAGCAATCCCTGTCATAGTAAAGTCATTATCTGAAACCTGTGTAAAATTAAAAAAGTAGCGCTAGCCACTAACTATCTATTACGTGATCACAAGTGATTGTAAATGAGGTGTGAACAAAAATGATGTCTTAGAATGTGTTATATACAAAATGATAGATGTTAATAAAAGTCATGAAATATATAGATGGTGACAGATATTAAATTGTCCCTTATAAAAATCTGTATTGAAAGTAATACTCAAGTCCCCCTGCCAGAGTCCATAGAGGGAGTTCCATGTCCTTCCAAAAACAAACTAAAGAACGGAAGGTGTCCTCTGGCGAGTAGACTCAGGCACAATATGCAATGGAAGATAAAAAAAAACCAGTGTGCTACTAAGCAAAAAATATATACCGATTAGGTTTAATTATTCTCAAAGGAGGACACTTACATACGTGTCTTCTATATATATGCTTGTTTCTTGTTGGATTACAGTGGTCTCCAAACTTTTCAGTACGAGGGACACATCGTACATTCTACACATTTTTGCGGGCCAAAGAAAAAAAAATATTTTCATAATTTGTATATATTTATATATATTTTATAAATGAATGAATAAGTTTCATTTGGATCTTTTTGGGGTAATCAGCATGATATGATTCCGAACAAAAGAGAAATGTGACAATTACAAAGAAAGGATGCCGTGCTTACACTGGGAAATGATTTATAATAAGCAAAAATATATATATTTCAAGTTGCTGTGTGCCAGATAAAATCTGATGTGGCCCAGTGGCCGTAGTTTGGAGACCCCTGGATTAGAAGATAGGGATAAGTATCTATTGATCCAAGACAGTATTGGACTCCAATCTTATTGGGAAATAGAAGAAAATGGTGCCATGGCATAATAACGTTTTTATTTAAAACAAACTGGCATTAAAAACTATTTTCGGTATATATTTTTTGCTCAGTAACACACTGCTATTTTTATCTTCCATAGCATATTGTGCCTGAGTCTATGCGCCAGAGGACACCTTCCTTTCTTTATTATCTGAAACCTAATTGGATTTGTAAAAAACTATGGGCACTAAAGACAGTGATTTGTAACAAATCTTTTTTTTCTGTGTTAAACGGAATTCTATTTATAATAATTTACAAGATTGCAATTTAGTACACAATAAAGAAACCCGCCATGGACCAGACCATGTTTGAGTCCTGGGCCCCACCATCCTCCACCTCCCTTCAGCCCTGGCCATGCGTGAGGCCTAATTTCCACTTTCCTTCTCCCTTCCCAACATAGACCCTGGCCATGTCTAAATCCTGTGCACCAGGCCATGCCTGAGTCTTCGGTCTTGCTGGGCCTAGGACATGTCATAGTGTAGGGGCCCTCACCTTCCCCGACCTCCAAGCACAGGACCATGCCATTCTCCTTCACCTTCCCAGGGTCTAGGCCATGTATGAGTCCTGGTCGCTTTGGTAGATAGAAAATTACATCCTAAGTCGCCCTAAAAATTAGTCCATGTAATATTTTAGATGGTAATACCATAGCTTGAAATGAGTCCCAAATTACTTAAAATTAAATAAGTATAAAAAAAATTAGGAAAATATAATATAACTGAAAAACCTAAAATTATACAAAAGATTTGCAAGTAACACCCCAAGGTCTTTTTCATTTCACTGATACCAGTCCACAACAAGGAGTGCCTACTCCTTTTAAATATCATTACTGTCCATTATATGATCGTCATAATCATCACTTACAATCTTAAGCTCATCCCCATTTGAATTGGAAACTTATTGAAGTTGTTTTTTTTTGCCTCATATTCAAATAGGCTGTAGTTCATTTGAATGAATGCCAACTTCTCCCTATTTTGAGATGATAATCTCATACGGACTGGTTCTGGTGTTATGCCTTCATTTATCTTTAAAATATTCCTACACCATGCTGGCAGCTGAGTATGCCTCAGAAGCACCACCTGCACTGTACTCTGCCATTTCCTCCACGTCTGACCAAAGGCTGATCTAACAGTGTCACTACTTTTAAAATGGAGAGGTACTGCAGCTAGGTCAACACACTGGCCCTAAGCTTGGGGCTCCCACCTGCTAAACTCTGTCCGTGTGCGGAATCTGGATGTTGTACTTGACCCTTGTTGTACATCTGGATGTTGTACTGTGACCTGACCCTTAAACATCAGGTGTCAGCCGTGATCAAATCTTCATTCTTCCACCTAAAGAACATAGCCAGGATTCAACACTTGATCCCCCAAGATGATCTTACAGTGCTAGCACATGACATGGAGCTATGAGCACATGACATGCACATGTGACAAGGATTAATACACAGCTATCTAACTGATTCACTTTTCTCCACACATGGTCCCTTAAATGAATAATATTTCCCCTCAATCCATCACATTTGTCACAAACGACAAACCTGTGAGCATGTGATTTATATATGTGACCAGGGCTAATACATAAAGCTAACTGGTTGACTCACCTTCACCTGCGCACGGGTCCCTCGAATGAATAGTATCTACCCTCACTCTGTCACAATATCTATCTTTAATCTGCCTCTGCCACCACCAAAGAAATATAACATATGTAATTTGCAGAGTCTTTTGGTCCCTGTTTACTATGAAAACTATGCACTTAGCACACAAAAATCTGTTATAGCAAAATGTGTCAGAAAATGTAATTTACTATCGACAAAGCATGCAACAGTTCAAATAAGAGCCCAAGAATGACATAAAAGTTTAGATTTTAATATACAAATAGTACAGTGCTTAGGTTACAGAAAAGATTATTACAAGAAACATAGGGCCTTATTCAGAAAGCCTCGATAAGGCCCTTATCGAGCACTTATCGACCAAAATGGCTACTGGTATTCAGATAGCCTCGATAAGTGCCACGATCTGATTGGCTGAAATACCTTGTGACACAGCGGCCATCTTGGATTTACTGACGTCATGTTAAAGGTAAATGAAGCACAGCCATTCTGATTGGCTGGCATCATTCCCTTTAAGTGCGTCACAGCAAAAAAAAAAAATTAAGTCTGCACATGGTTTTAACAGCCAATCAGGTGGCTGTTAACCATTGTGAGGTAATGTGACGTCACAAGCCATATTTAAGGCCGTGACGCCTCATTTGAGCCCAAGAAGCCGACGAGACAGCATCGGCTGAGATTTAACATGGGGTTTTATGGATTGACGATGAAGAAAGAAGATAAAGAACAACAAGAAATGGTTCAGATGAAGAAGAAAGACGGTGAGTAAAGAAAGAAAAAAGAAGTTTGGGTACCTGAGCCGGATCCTGATGGATGATGGCATCGTGCTGTTGGAGGCCTTCAAGGTACGTGAGCTTCCTGTTACCCCAGGAGTCGAGGGCCACCGCTTCTAATGGTAAGTAAGATATTCTATGTTTGTAAATGTCTCTTTTTACAGGTCTATTTTTTGGGTGTGTTTTTTGATTTTTTGGGGGAGGCACATTGACTGATAATATATTAATCTGTACCTCTTTCGGGTACAGATTAATACATTATTATGCCAATATTTGGGGGCATTTCTCGCTTGTTATTGATGTGGATGTGTTGTTTGTTTATGGTTAATGTATTAAAAGGTTTGCGATTGGTGTTCGCTTGTACTTAAAGTTATATTATGTTATCTAATGTCTTTTATTGGATACTTCAGAGATAGTTTTTAATGTATTTATTTGTCTTTTAATGGTTAACATTATTAATGTAGGATTAATTCATTGTTTACATTGGTTGTGTTACTATTCATTTTTGAGTTGCTTTAGGGATTATTGTTTTGATGGGTAATGGTTTAATTAATTCATTGTTGATGTTGTAATTGCTTCTATTGAGTGGATTAGCTGGCTACTGATTTTATTTAGTGAAGTTTGTTTTTTGGGAGTATAGTTAGGTTTTTATTACTGTGCATCTTGTGTATTACTGTATTTTTATTAGGGTGCTCATTGGGTGCTATAGAGGCGTATCATGCCATATTATTATTATATGGGTAGATGTACCACTATCTACTCAATGGGTATAGGGTGGGTATAGTCATTCTGGGGTGGGTGCTTAGGCCTCACGGGTCAGGTGGTTAGGTGATTAAGGGGTTAGGGACCATTGGAATGTATTTTTTTCAATATATGCTTTCTGGCAACGGAGGACAGAGGGACCTGCTGTTGTGGTAAGTATAACTGTATTTATTTATTTTATTTATGTATGCGACTGCAGTGTTTAATAATGGGCAAATATATATTATCCATATCTGGATAATGTTATTTGCCATTACTGTACTGTATGGATTTGGCAGGGTGGGGGGGCGGTATTGATGTTTTTTTACATATTAATTTAAATATCCATTTCTTTAATAGTGTAGAGGTGCAGGTGGGTCTCCGGAGCTGAACCACGTTGGTTTTATGTCCGGGGACCCCGCTTTCCCGAGATACAGGCCTCTTTATGGGGTGCCGGTATCCCTCTGCATTGAAATGTCCCGTGTCACGTGACCGGGACATTTCCTTGCATAGGAGATACCGGCACCCCATAAAGAGGCCTGTATCTCGGGAAGCAGGGGTCCCCGGACACAAAACCAACGTGGTTCAGCTCCGGATGACCCCCTGCACCTCTACACTATTAAAGAAATGGATATTTAAATTAATAAATTTCGGGCGACATTTCCGCTGGGAGAGGCGGCTCTCTCAGAACAGCTCTCTCTGCAGCAGAAATGAATCGCTGGTTTTTGCCTTTGCAGAGGCTCGAGGCTCTCGCTGGCAGCAACTCGCCAGGTTTGGCCATTCTGCTATCACAGGTATTCGAGCCTTTCTGAATACCGTGATAGCAACGCCCAAAAAACATTCATTTTAAATTCCCTGGCAAATTTTTTATGAATGTTCTCTGAATAAGGCCCATACTGTATAAAAATGATGACTATTTCTTCAAATTAAAAGGATAAACAAAGAATTCCTATACATTATCACAGAACATGTACCAGGTTCTTCCCACACTGGTCAATGAAGTATGAAAGAGGAGAATTCACGTGTCTGATCCCAAAACACACCTCTGTTGAATTCTGATTTCATAAGACAATTGTAGGGCTTATATTCTAAAACCCTTACATTGAAAATAACATATGCCTCCCTTCTGGGCGTGCTCTCAACCCACCTCTTGCATTAATATGTCTGCGTAACATTTTTACAACTTAAGAGAAAATATTTTTTTTTAACTTTTAAACTATGCCTCTATATATAAAATACTTCCTAACTTTGTTTCTATAATACCGGTACATAGACAAACACCATCTTCACTGTTGCATCTGTGTACTTAATATGCACACCTGAATATGAAATATGATCACATAACTTCTATTTTTGCATGATAAACAGATATCTCTCTTTTTCACCTTCTAATCATGAAGTGTTTGGCATCATTTGATTGGTCTCATTGCAACTGATACATACGTCTATTTGGTGTTCTTGCGAATTACTGTCAGATTTAGTAACTTTACCCAAAGCTTTGGGCTGTCATCTTGGCAACACCCCCTCATATTTCCCCAGATACCCCAAGAATGCCTATCAAGATACATTTAAAAGACTAGTTTATTCCCTTCTGTCAGGGACGAATTGTAACTCCACATTTCAATCCCCCAACTTGCAAGCCCAGGTGTTGACCGCAGATACCCGTAGTCCTATAAAACCCATAACAATATCTCTGGTCAGTGGTGTGACCAGCAATAAAACAATTCTTGTATTTTTAAGACAAATTGCAAGTCAACTAACTTCTGAGGTGCCAGATGATAAAATACTTACACGTTCTGCCATCTTCATTATAGCACAGCGAGTAATATATATATATATATATAATAATATATATATATATATATATATATATAATATATATATATATATATAACACAAGCTGGAAATTGTGAAGAAGAGATTAGTCTGAGTAACTGTTATAGTAATAAATAGCGATGACGACTAGCACCAGATCCAAGTGGAGATAGTGTGTCAGCGTCCCCAAGTTTGTGTGCACTCATAACCCTATGTAGAATAGGTAACTGTAACTGTAAATGTCTAAATGCTTGAACAGCAGAACCCCGCTAGAAATAAAGAAATGCCAGATAGTATGTAGTTATTAAAAAACACTTGTGCATTCTTAGAAAATGTTTATTTGTAAATAAGTGTCAAGTAAATTCATCCCTCTGTAATGACACTCACAAAAAATGTGGATCCAACAACATTCGTTTGCAGAAAATGATGCTGATTTTCAAAAATATCCCTTTCTCCCATCTTTAAACAGTTGAAATGAACTGAATCATGAAAATTGTATTCATATGCAATCTAATAAGTGTGCTGAAATATAACACTCGTGGTTATTGGCTCTAGTGGTTTCAGAGGACCGTTCTTTACATACTGTATGAAAGCACTGCACGAGTCTTAAAATTAATTCCAAAAATGATCTTCATTTTTTGATGTGCAGGAAACCAGGGTATGCATTTGATGAATACTGCTTTGTGTTGATGGTTTATGTAGATTAAGGTAAAATCCATTGAATTTCAGCATATTTACCACAGGTTCATTCATGTTGTGCATTTATAGAAAAGTGTGATATATTCTTGGTTTATAAAAATGAAGATTGAAATCAATGTACTGGAAATTGGTTTCTGAATGTGCAAAGGTACGTCTCTAAATTACATTCCTATAATTAATCAGTTACTGAGTGTTATCTGAATCCTTGACTATCTTTTGTTAAATTACAGGTTCTGCAAAGAAGTTTGACTTGCAAACTTAACTGGAACTTAAGTAGTGACCAAAATGACACAAGAGAGGAGAGAGAGGAGAGAGAAACCACACCACACCCCTGTAGGGTTTACCACACTGTACTGAGGTGCCCATGGCACCCAACCAACCTGGTGTCCACAGAGTCAAACTCCCACCAAAGTGTGTGAGACAGCGCTGCCCCAACAGCCTGTGTACTGTTGGTGCACTTGATGAGGTGAGGTACCTGCTGCTATAAGATGGGATCCACAGTGATGAACCCCGATGCCTCCGCCTCTACTGTGGGTGCGTCCCACGTGGATTGTACCATCTTTAACAGTCTCTGTAGTCGCAGATAGATGACCTGGTTCCCAGATCACCCTGGGCCAGGATGCAGCCGTGTCTTGGCTTTGTTCCTATTTTGTGTTCCACAGGGGCAGTGTCCCTATCTAAGGGCCTGTCCCTGCACCAACAACAAGCTACACAGGGGAGTTGGGTCCTAGCTGGGGCCTAGGGGTTTTTCTGGCCTAGTGCATGTGCCACAGACACCTGCACATACACAACCTACCCTATCGGCATCCCAGCTCCGACTGATGTGCTTCCTAGCGCGCGCAATGTATCAATCTCCCTGAAGGAGATTCTGCGCACCCTATTGGCTGCTGTGGATCATGTGGTGCCTTGCCCCATAGCCTTCTGGGGGCTGTAGTTCCCCATGTAGAGCTTCTGGAGTGCTGGCCGCCTGCAGCTTCTCTGCGCATGCCTACTGTACTGCGCTTGTGCGGACATATTCAAAATGGCGGTGCCCCACGAAGGGAGCCACCGGTAGTCTCCGGCGATGCGCTCACCTGCCACGCACTCTGCACATTCCTCCGCAGCAGCGGAGGTAAGCGAGAGAACCTGGGAGCCGGGGGGGATCCCTGTTATACTCTCCCCCTGGTGAAACCCCAACTTCCCCGCTTGGGAACAGCGTACACAACCCAACAATATACCCAACACAGAAGTATCCAAACATTTTTGACACACACATATATATATATATATAATGTTCCCTCAACCTAAAAAACAACACATTGTTAACCTTACATTTATTTAAAGAATACAGTTTTTCACTTAGTAGTAGTTTTTACCTCTAGTTTTATTGCCATTTATGGTTGTCAATGAATTAATCAGTTGTTTTTCTTTTTTCCTGAAATCATATGTAATATATAATAAGCCTTGTTTCCAGTGTTCATTTCTATGGTTTTTGGATACTTTTATTTATCCTGGACATACAACATTAACACAATTAGAAAACTGGGCATCACATTCGACCCTGAGATAATGAAATAAAATATTGCATTTGTCTATAAAGTTTTTTTCATGTTTACATTGTATACTGTACTTTTTGTCTATTTTGGCAATGTTTAGGCATACATGTTTCTTTGATACCTGTTTTAGAATATGGTTCACATAGTATTGTCACATTGTGAATTCTAATGAATCCAGTTGTATTATTCAATGCCTGTCTGTATTTGATACTAATACAGCTTTGTCTTTTTCAGAACTTTATACTTGCATTTGTTTTACTTCATGTAGGGATAACAACATATCTATGTGTAGGAGTTTTCTCTTTTTTTGTTTCATGACTTTGTATCGCCATAACATAAATGCAATACAATATAAAGAGGGACTAGTCAACACATATTGTACATGAAGCCCTTGGGTCTACAGCAAAGGCTTGATTAATTGCTACTGTACACCATGTGAGTGGGATTTACCTCTTCCTCCCAACATTTTGTTTTATTGATCTCTGCATATTGCACTATATTTTCTCTGTTTTCTATTGATATATATCCAGGATTTGTGCGCTTTGAGATTCTGCTGTAATATGTAGTAATCCGTGTTTCCATTGTTAATTTCTATGGTTTTTGGATATTTTGGATATATTTATCCTGACCATACTGTATTGAGCCCCTGACATAATTAAATGTTTATATTACTTGGGTGAAAAAAAATGCAATTTTACAGTGATGTCTGGATTATATAATATTGATAAAATCAGTGTTTTGCAAACGCCTACAAACTTAATTGAATGCACATTATATGGATAATGGGAGATAGCTGGAGATAAAAAGTTCTCATGGATGTCATTTCCTTACTTGCTTTCAGTGCCTGATAATTCTTTGATATTTATCCAGATCTAGAAATCTTCATCCAGTTTCAGTTTATCTCAAAAACCTTGAAATCGTCTTCTTTCTGGCACACCAGCAAGAGAAGAACATCATCTCAAAATAACATTTCTTAGGTTTTCCCAATATGTAAACACCTTCAGAATGAGCAATTGAAAATATTTTGTATCCATGTTTGAAGACTGGATTTACAGTTCTCTGTGTGTGGCATGGACAGATGGAGCAATACAAATACAGTAGCTTGTAATTTATCTCTACAAGTAGAATTGATGAATGTTTTGAATAATATGTTTCATTTAAATCCATTGCTTATCCATTTGTAAATGCATATGTTCCATAAACTAATCTCAGGGACACCCAGCCACAACATTGTGGGACATATTTATTAAGACATTATTCCTGCTTGCTGGCTACTTGTGCTGCAAACATTGTACGGTATTTAATTTTTTTACTTTTATTTCAAATAGTTTTATTAGTTTTCCGCATAGTACAAGTCACAGATATCGGAGCTCCAACAAACAACTGAGCGAACTTTCTCATACATTGAGTAGGAATAGTATCAATGAAATACTATAGAATAATCATACAGACACTCTTAACTATGAATTTATATTTATTTATTTATAAAATATTTTACCAGGAAGTAATACATTGAGAGTTACCTCTCGTTTTCAAGTATGTCCTCGGCACAGAGTTAAGACAAATAATACACGGTTACAAATACAGTTACATAAATGAGCAGGGTATACATTATATACAAGACATTGCATGCACAGTTAAAGATAATATATATTATGGGGGTATATAACAGTTACAGACCAGATTAAAATGTGTGACAGCCTTAGATTTGAAAGAACTTAAACTGGTGGTGGATGTGAGAGTCTCTGGTAGGTTGTTCTAGTTTTGGGGTGCACGGTAGGAGAAGGAGGACCGTCCGGATACTTTGTTGAGCCTTGGGACCATGAACAGTCTTTTGGAGTCTGATCTCAGATGATAGGTGCTGCATGTGGTAGAGGTGAGGAGCTTGCTCAGGTAGCTGGGTATGTGCCCATAAAGAATTTGAAGGCAAGACAGGAAAGGTGAACTTTGCGCCTAGACTCTAGTGATGACCAATCTAGTTCTTTGAGCATTTCGCAGTGATGTGTGTTATAGTTGCATTGGAGAACAAAACGACAAATTGAATTGTAGAGGGTGTCAAGTTTGCCAAGGTGGGTTTGAGGTGCCGAGCCATATACTATGTCTCCATAGTCAATAATTGGCATTAGCATCTGCTGTGCGATACGCTTTCTGACCAGGAGACTTAGGGAGGATGTGTTCCTGTAAAGTACCCCTAGTTTGGCATAGGTCTTGGTTGTCAGGGTATCAATGTGCATCCCGAATGTTAAGTGGGAGTCAAACCATATGCCCAGGTATTTAAAACTAGTGACAGGGGTTAGGGTGGTGTTAGCGTTGGTTCTAATCTGGAGCTCAGTCACTGGAAGCTTTAAAAATGTAGTCTTGGTCCCAAATTCCATTGTTACAGTCTTGTCAGTGTTTAAAAACAGTTTGTTTTGGGAAATCCAGTTTTCGAGTCTCAAAAAGTCAGACTGACGTATGTGTTGAAGGTCAGAGAGGCTATGGCTGTGTGCATATAGGATTGTGTCATCTGCATACATGTGTATTGAGGCTTCCTGACAAGCTGTGGGAAGATCATTGATGAACACTGAGAAGAGTGGGGAGCCCAGAACAAAGGCTTGCGGGACACCACAGGTGATATCCAGGGGGTTGGAGTTAGAGCCTGAGATGGACACATGTTGGGATCTACCTGAACGGTAGGACTGAAACCAGTTTAAAGCATGCATCCCTATGCCAGAGCTCTGGAGTTTGTTAAGCAGGATAGCATGATCAACAGTATCAAAAGCCTTTGCAAAATCTAGGAATACTGCACCAGTGAGTTGTCCCCGTTCCATTTCACACTGGATTTCATTGCAAACTTTTAGCAGGGTAGTTACGGTGGAGTGTTTGGGGCGAAAGCCAGATTGGAATTGGCTAGGGAAATTTGTCTTGGTATAGTAATCGCTTAATTGGGAGTGGACACATTTTCCCATTACTTTGGATAGAATTGGGAGAAGTGAGATTGGCCTGTAGTTTGAGACAGTGTTTTTGTCCCCACTTTTGAAGATTGGGACAACTCTGGCAGTTTTCCAGGTCTTAGGGATATGGCCTGCAGACAGGACTATACAGTTGACTATACAGTTGACTATGGAAGCAATTGGTTTGGCAATGGCTGGGGCACCAAGTCATAGGAACCTAGATTGTAGTAAGTCAGGTCCGCATTGGCTGCTTAGTTTTAATTTGAGGAGCGCTTGTGTAATCTCCTCTTCGGATACTGGGCCCAATTGAAAATTGTGGGCAGCATTGTGAGGGGGTGGGGCTATGTGGGTAATCCCAGGATGAGGTTCAGGTTTGTGGTTTGGGCTGCGTTTTGCTAATAAGTTAGTGGCACACCCCACAAAGTAATCATTAAATGCATTTGCAATGTCGGTGGGGTTTGTCAGAGTAATATCCCCCTTAGTGATATTACTTGGTTGTTGATGGTTAGGAGGCTGGAATATATTGTTGATAACCTTCCAGAAGTTAGCTGGGTTTGATGTATGTATATGCTCGTTATGCTTGGATTGTAGGTGATGACGCCTTCAGACCACTTTAATCCGGTTACTGTTGTAGGCTCGATTCTAACAGGATGAATTTTACACTACGTGCGGGGTAATAAAACCAAGGAGGAAGAATACAGAGAGAAAGAGGAGGGAGGACAACCAAGAAGGACAGGGGAGGGGGGGAGGTGGTGGACCGTTTCGATTTTCTGTTTGACTGTTTTATATTAAATTTTGTATTACATTTAGAGCCCCAGGCAAGGATCCCATGTTTTATAAAATTCATCTGAGGCACACAGGTTTACAAGTAGAAAGAGCTTGATCTGTATTTATTTACCACATGGTCAAAGGAGGTGTATGTAACATTGTGGCCTCATCTTCAGAAATGCCCATCAGACTGTAAATTACTTTAGGCCTCCACATGTCCCTTTCCACTCCCTCCAGGTGGGGTTCTCTCACAAACTTCAATCAGAGATAACTGGGAAGTAGCTCTCAATGTGTTGTATAGAAGAGTGTCTTTGGAGGTGTATAAGTCAATGGGTACACTACTAAATCGCCTTTCTTTTACCCGCCCCCCCCACTCCTTCCCTCTCTTTCCCTCCATCCCCACCCCCCAACCCAGGGCCGCCGATAGGGGGGGACAGCCAGGACTGCTGTCCCGGGCCTGACCCCATGCTGCCTGCACATTAATTCCCTGTTGCAGACACTGAGATACAGCAGGAAGCACAGAGGGGAATGCCTGCCTCTGCAGAGCCTCCGTAGGTGGACGGGACATGGGGCAGGGCCTCGAGGACAGCAGCTCGTGAGGTTTGTAAAGCGGCTACCCAAGAGAAGGGCGAGGGAAGGGTTAAATCTGGGGGAGAAAAACAGACATGAAAGGGAAGAAGACAGAAAGGAAGAGAGAAACACTGAGAAAATAAAGCACGCATAGAAATATATGTGGGAAAAGAGAAACATGAGGAGGAAAGAAAATGCAAGGAGGATAACAATCATGGGAAAAAGACAGGGGGAGGGAGAGAAACATGGAGGATTAATAAAGAGAATGAAAGGCTGGAGTGGGGTGAGAGCAGAGAGAGGCAGGCTGGAGAGGGGAGAGAGCAGAGAGACGGACTGGAGTGGGGAGAGAGACGGGCTGGAGTGGGGAGAGGGGCAAGCTGCAGTGGGGAGAGAGAGACAGGCTGGAGTGGGGAGAGAGCAGAGAGAGACAGGCTGGAATGGGGAGAGAGCAGAGAGAGACAGGCTGGAATGGGGAGAGAGACAGGCTGGAATGGGGAGAGAGCAGAGAGAGAGAGGCTGGAGTGGGGAGAGAGGAAAAGGAGAGAGAGAGAGAGAGACAGGCTGGAGTGGGGAGAGAGACAGGCTAGTGGGGAGAGAGCAGAGAGACAGTCTAGAGTGGGGAGAGAGACAGGCTAGAGTGGGGAGAGAGCAGAGAGAGAGACGAGCTGCAGTGGGGAGAGAGTAGAGAGGGAGTCAGGCTGTAGTGGGAAGAGAGCAGGGAGAGACAGGCTGGAGTGGGGAGAGAGCAGAGAGAGACAGGCTGGAGTGAGGAGAGAGCAGAGAGAGAGAGAGAGACAGGCTGGAGTGTGGAGAGAGCAGAGAGAGAGAGACAGACTGGAGTGAGAAAGAACAGAGAAAAAAGAGACAGGTTGGGGTGGGAGAGGCAGGCTGGATGGGGGGAAGGAGAGAGACAGGCTGGGAGGGAGAGGAGAGATATACTTGGCGGGGGGGGAGAGGAGAGAAACAGACGGGGGGTAGAGGAGAGAGACAGATGGGGGGAGAGAGACAGACTGGGTTGAGAGAGACAGACTGGGGCGGGAGGAGAGAGACATACTGGGGGAGAGGAGAGAGACATATGGGGGGAGGATAGAAACAGACGGGGGGAGAGGAGAGAGACAGACTGGGGGAGCGGAGAGAGACAGACTAGGGAGGGAGAGGAAAGAGACAGACTGGGGGGGAGAGGAGACAGGCTGGGGGGAGAGGGGAGCGACATTCTGAGGAGCAGGAGGAGAGAGACCAAGGAGGGTAATGAGAGGAGGGGAAAAGATGGAATGATGAACGGGTGTGAGAGAGAAAGACACTAGGGAGTTAAAAGGAGAGACATGAGGGGGCAAAGTAGACTGAATGTGATTATGTCATAACATTTGCAGGGGCCCCATTCTTCAAGTCTGTCCTGGGCCCCAAAAATTCTGTTGGCGGCCCTGCCCCAAGCACTTTCTTTTTTGGGTATATAAGTTGGTAGAGATACCGCCATCTGACCTGTCTTATTCGTCCCAAGAGGGTGAATACTACAGTAGTTAAAGAAAGATATTCTATATTTCCTTACTCCGTCCTAGTGGAAACTGGACCATGTGTACTGTATGCAGTATTAAAACCTCTTGAAGTAGCCATATGGGAAGACAGTGGCTAAACTCATATCCCTCCTCCAGCTACTGAAATAAAAGCTAGAGAAGCAGAAAGAGCATTTTTAACCGGATTTGTCAGCCACGCCAACAACCTTTCTGCGGACATTCATGAAGACTCATTTTAAAAGTAGTGACATTTTGACATTAGATGTCAGATTTTAAGGAAAAAGCAAAATGTTGTGCTGGAGCAGGTTCCAGTGTGGTGGAGGACAACTGTATTTGAAAGATAAAAGAAGCCTTAACTTCAAGTGTAGTTGTCATGGGAGACCAGTACTTTTAACACCTTTAATCTTCGGGGATCAATTCATTAGGCAGGACAAGGTAGTGGAATAAAATAGGGGTTATTCTGGTAAAACCAGCAAACACACAAGGAAACAAAAATTACAGATACTGTAATACACGCTTACTGGGCGTCTGGGTGGAGTTTCTAGCCTCACTAGGTGCTGGTGCCTGCTTCAGAAGGCTTACCCTGTCCGCTCCACGTCCAGGAACACCACAATACTCTTTTCGGGAGAGCTACCTGGCTTTCCCCACTGGCCGGATCTTCGTTGGATATTGGAACTTGGTCGCGTCTATAGAACTTGTTTTCAGCTAGACTAGGCTTTCCAGGCACCTCAACGCCCAGTGCTTTGCTATTCCAAGCAAAGCACTTTTGAAGAAAAACACCAGCGCTTCCAAGTCTAGGAATAGAAATCGGTGTCCTATGTTTTACATGGAAGAGGGACTGGCAGCCAATCGGAGGACGGATCGTAGCTGCAGCAGCCAGTCAGAAGCTTTGGGCTCGGCTTGCTGCATGCGTCAGGCGAGGGGGGTATCAAGGGGCTCAGGTAGCGGTGAGCGGGAAAGTCAAACTTCCCAATGGGAACCGTGCCTACGAGAAATGGCTTTCCCCGGCTAACCCTTTACCTCCCGATGGGTAGGCTCCACCAAGTCTGGGAGAACAAAGAGGCTCCCCCACAGGGAGTCTTTGTCTCTGGGCATGGTATTCCGCCCTTCCCGCTCACCCAATGGCCCGAAACCTCTCGACTTCCATCCTCCACTTTGATCCTCCATCTCTATGCAGCTGTGTGTGCACGCGATCAGCGTTGGAGGAGGACACACGTGCAGCGACGGAGGAGATGACGGCCCGTGGAGGCAGGTAAGCGGAGGTTGCGCTGCGCGCCCTGAGTCTCCCTGAGGGTAGTCTGTGTGTTGCGCGGAAGGCGCTGAGAAATCAGATTCCTAACAGTACCCCCCTCTTCCGGAACGGCCTCTGGACGGTCCTCAAAAAGGTTTCTCCGGAAATCTCCTTCTGAAGGCTCTAAGAAGAGCCGGAGCGTTAATGTCCTTTAAAGGAACCCAAGACCTCTCCTCGGGTCCAAAACCTTTCCATTGTACCAGGAACTGGAGTTGACCTCTGGACACGCGGGAATCCAATAGAGATTGAACCTCATACTCTTCGTTATTTTGGATGGTAACTGGATCCGGCTCGCGAGTCTGGTCCGGGAAGAAATGACTGGAGATGAAAGGTTTTAAGAGAGAAACATGAAAAACATGAAAAACATTGGGGATCTTTATACTGTGTGGTAGCTGGAGGCGAAATGCCACAGGATTGATCTGTTCTAAAATAGGAAAAGGTCCCAGGAATTTAGGTGCCTATTTTGGGGATGGCACCTTTAAGTGGATATTTTTAGAGGAGTGCAATACCAAATCCCCTGTCCTGTACCTGGGCGCAGGACAACGGCGGCGATCGGCCTGAAGTTTAGATCTGTGGGAGGAGTTGAGAAGGGTCGTTTGAATCCTGGACCATGCTGTTTGGAGAGAAGAAATGCGTTCGTCTACGGCCGGTACCCCAGAAGGAATGTTGGAAATGGGCAAGCAGGGAGGGTGAAACCCATAATTTATAATAAAAAAAAAGGCGACTCATGGGTGGCTTCATTCTTGGCAGAATTAACAGCATACTCCGCCCAAGGGAGGAGTTGAGTCCAATCATCCTGGGAGTCAGATATAAAGCATCTTAGGTACTTTTCCAGGGACTGGTTAATCCTCTCCGTCTGTCAATTGGACTGTGGGTGATATACAGAGGAGAAGGAGGAAGAGATGCCCAATCTCTTAGTGAAAGTTCTCCAAAATTGGACACAAACTGGGACCCTCTGTCAGAAACAATATAAGAAGGGATCCCATGAATTCGAAAAATTTGATCCGTAAAGATATCAGCGAGCACGGGAGAGGTGGGCAGTCCGTTAAGTGGGATAAAATGAGCCACCTTAGAGAATCTATCCACGACCACCAAGATTGTGTTCATTCCTCTGGACTTGGGTAACTCCACGATGAAATCCATAGAAATATGGGACCAGGGACGGTCGGGGACTGGAAGAGGTAGGAGGAAACCTTGGAGTTTTTGACGAAGTGTCTTGTTCTGCATGCAGATAGGACAAGCGTGGGTATATTCCAAAATATCTTGGGATATTTTGGGCCACCAAAAATTCCGACCAATAAGGTCGAAAGTCTTCTTAAAGCCTGGATGGCCTGCGGATTTCGAAGAGTGACCCCAGGTCAGGACTTCAGGGACAAACTTGGGGGGTACGAAGAGTTTGCTGTCGGGAACCACCAAGTCCTTAGGAATGCGTCTCTGAGAATGCATAATTTTATCGAGGTTCTTGAAGGTAGATGTGGCGAGAATCCTCTCCTGTGGGAGACTGGTCTCCAAGGACTCCTCTAGTCTCTCCTCAGAGGAATGTTGTCTGAAAAGTGTGTCCGCCTTTACGTTCTTTGTCCCGGGAATATAAGAAAGGTGAAAATCAAACCTGGAAAAAAAAAAGAGACCAACGAGCGTGTCGTGGACCAAGGCGTCGGGCGTTCTCGATGTAGAGAAGGTTTTTGTGATCCGTGAGGATAGTAAACGGTTCTTTCGACCTCTCCAGGAGATGTCTCCACTCTTGGAGAGCCATCTTCACAGCCAAGAGCTCCCTGTTGCCCACGTCGTAATTCCTCTCAGCCGGTGAGAATTTCTTGGAGAAGTATGCACAGGGATGTAACGTGTCTTGGGCGGTAGGTCTCTGAGACAGCACTGCCCCTGCGCCGCAGTCGGAGGCGTCGTATTCCAACACGAAGGGGGGAGATTGGTGTTTGAATGACGGAGGATAGGTGCGGATACAAATGCTTCCTTGAGTACCTTGAAGGTGGAGTGAGCCTCAGGTGACCAAGCAGGTGGATCAGCCCCTTTCTTCGTAAGAGCTGTAAGGGGCGCTACAATGGTAGAAAAATTACGTATAAACTTGCGATAGTAATTCGCGAACCCCAAAAAGCGTATGGCCTTGAGAGTATCGGGTCTTGGCCATTCAGTCACTGCCTGAAGTTTACCAGGATCCATCATAAAACCCTCATCAGAAATGATGTAACCCAGGAATTGGGTAGAGGTCTGGTGGAAGGTGCACTTCTCCAGCTTGGCGTACAGATGTTGTTCACGGAGGTGAGAGAGAACGTAGGAGGTGTGGCGAATATGATCCTGGAGGTCTTGGGAAAAATCAGGATGTCATCCAAGTAAACTATTACAAAAATGTTGAGTACCTTACGAAAAACGTCGTTGATAAAGTCCTGGAAGACTGCTGGGGCATTATATAACCCGAAGGGCATTACAAGATACTCGTAGTGGCCGCTACGTGTGTTGAATGCCGTCTTAGATTCGTCCCCCTGTCTGATGTGCACCAGATTATAGGCTCCACGTAGATCCTACTTGGAAAAAATCTTAGCCCCTTGTAGTTATCAACGAGTTCGGTAATGAGGGGAAGGGGGTAACAATTTTTAACGGTGATGCGATTCAAACCCCTGTAATCAATGCAAGGCCTTAACGAGCCATCCTTCTTCTTCACGAAGAAAAATCCAGCCCCTGCTGGGGAGTTGGAGGGGCGAATTAAACCCTTCTTGAGGTTTTCTTGGATATATTCGTCCATGGCCTGAGACTCTGGTAGAGATAAGGGGTAGGTCTTGGATTTAGGCAAACTGTAACCTGGAACAAGATCGATCGGACAATCATAGGTCCTGTGAGGGGGCAAAAGATCCGACTGGACCTTATTGAAAATGTCCCGGAATTGATGGTAAACAGAGGGAAGGGTAATCTCAGGAACAGAGGTATTAGCCAATAGTTGGGATGCTTCGTCTGACCTCGGTTTCCAAGTGATGGGTGAAGAGGAAGTCCAATCAATCAGAGGATTGTTTAGCTGTAACCACGGAAGGCCAAGGGTTATGGGTGTTCCAGGAGCATGGATGGCGTTGAGGACTAGGGTCTCCTTGTGAGAATGGGAGGTCAGAAGGAGAGGAGCCGTCTCTAAGGAGATGTATGCTGGGGTAAGAGGACGTCCGTCTATACCGACCAGTGCGATGGGGCTCTCCTTCCTCACGAGGGGTATGTGGTTCAGCGTGGCGAATTCAAGATCCATAAAGTTTCCTCCTGCTCCCGAGTCAATGAACTCTGCGGTAGAGGTATGAAAGTTATCGCCCGTAAGAGAGACAGGTATGGTGAGCTTCTTAGGGAATTCTCCCTTAAGGAGGGGGCGAGGAGACATGACACCCAGCGAGAGCCCCTCTGTACTCACTGGGTGTTCCGGTTTCCTGGCCGCAGAGGACATTCCCGAACCAGGTGCTCAGCGGATCCGCAGTAGAAACACAATCCCCCGGAGTGGCGGAATTGCCGTACAGGTGTGCGGATACGTTGTACCCCCAGTTGTATCGGCTCTGGTAGCTCCAAATCAGGACAAAGAGGAGTGGTGGTACTTGTAACCGCAGTAGTACTAAGGAAGGGTGTTTGGAAATTAGAAAAACGAGAGCGCTGACGCTCGGAGCGGCGTACACTACCGACACACTGCGGCCAGATCCGCAAGCCGGGAGATTTCCCGGCTTGCTAGTGGCCGCCCCTCGGCGTGCCGCGCGTCATAGACGCGCGGTCACGCGTCTTCGGGAGCGTGCGCCCCCTGCACGCGCGTCCAGGGGCTCCCCGAGGGAGCCCTGGTGTCCCGCGATCGCGGGACAGCGGCAGGGGGTTCCGGGGGACCCGGCAGACCCGGCAGCGGTAGGGAGAGCGCCCCGATCGGAGGGCGCTCTTCCGCTGCTTCGGCGCGCGCCCGTCACTCTCGGGCGCGCGCCAGGCTACTGCTGCGGCCAAGAACGGGCAAATGCTCGAATAAACTTGGCCGCAGCAGTACCTGAATGCGTTGATCCACTCTGGCTGCTAGGTCGATGAGAACGTCCAATTGATCTGGCCTGGGTTGGCGAGCAAGTTCATCCTTGATGGGATCAACCAGGCCTTGCCAGAATACAGAGACGACAGCATCCTGTCCCCAGTTAGTCTCGGCTGCGAGTGTCCTGAACTCCACGGCATACTGCGTCACCATTCGTCGCCCTTGCATGATCTGAAGGAGAGAAACAGATGCCATCTCCCGGCGTGTGGGGGAATCGAATACTTGTTGGAACTCGGCCTTAAAGGCGGGATAATCCTGGGTAAGGTCAGAATGTTGCTCCCAGGCTGGGGAGGCCCAAGCCAGGGCGCTGCCCGAAAGCAGGTTATAAATGTAGACTACCTTCTTACGTTTCTTTGCTTGTGGGAGAGGAGGAGCGCAGAGGTGCTCAATGATACATGTGAAAGAAAAATAAAACAAATATAGTGTAGACTGTAGATACTGGAATGTATCACTCTGTTAGCTATAAAAAATAGCACTCACAAAACTTATCGTGATTTCAAGCATGTCAGAGATCCATCTCTCTCTGACTGGAGCCCTTGCGATGCACAAGTGTCAGGATAACCCTCAATGGATAAGTATGGTATACATAGAAAAGAAAAAGCCACAATAGTGCATACTGTTCGACCAATATATTCAATGAAAGTATCAAGAGTAAGTTAAACTCACATGTTCCAAAAAAATAACTCCTGACGAAGCAATTAGCGAAACACGTAGAGTTAGCGTTAGCGTTGAGAACCGGAGAGCTGAAGGATTGGCAACATTGGGGCTGACTCCAGAGGCAGACTGTGCTTCCGCACTCACCTATGATGCGACCATGGAAGTGACGTACGCGGATATCAACCGTGAGGTGCGAGTGATACGCTGTGAAGCTGTGCACAGACAGGGTCCTTCTGCATTTCGGCGGTTCTCTCCCATGCCTGTTTTTTTATTGGAACATGTGAGTTTAACTTACTCTTACCTTCTTATGTCCAGTATCGAAGTGATGGGGGGGCCATTTCGAACGGCACCTGACAATGGTTGAGAAAACCCCTACATTCTTGCGGTTCGCCAGTGAAGGGTTTGAGAGGCGGAATTTTTACGTCAGAGCTGCTAGCAACTGCTGCGCTTTTGCGCTGGGGGTTAACGCCAGAAGAGGGGTCGGCTGGTACTCGGGCCAAGAGTACCATGACCTGACGCGTTAATGCCACAATTTGATCCGCCATGGCCTGGTTTTGCTGAAGCAAATCGGAGAGAAACTGCCTTAGTTCAGTCTGGTCTGCATCTTGTGGGCTCGACATAATGTTACGCCGGTGCTGCCCGCAGACCAGAGCCGTCCCCTGTGCCGAAGGGGGAAGTAGGGATACACACACCCGCAGCAAAGGGAGCGAGTCCGGAGTGTGGTGTGAAGCGTTGCCAGGCCTGATATAAGTAACATAGACTAGCCGGTACCGGGTATAGGAGTAGAATAGTGATTGCCTTGCTGAGGTCAGGGAGCAGAGAGATGAGGAAGGTTGAAGTCCAAGCCGTGATCGTGGGATGCCAGAGAATACGTAGTGCAAGGAGAGCCGAAGTCGAGAGCCAAAGGGGGTAGTCGTACGAGCTGTGTCAAAACCTGTAGTAACCGAGAGTACACCAAACACTTCCATACAGAGACTATGTCGAGCGATGAGTGAGGGCTCAGAGATGCTAGATAAGGCTGTGCTGACCAATCAGGGATGGGGGCAGGTCAGGAGGACTGCAGGGAGCCTCTCTGGATAGGTGTGGCTGATACAACCCAGGTGAGCCCTGGTAGCACTCTGATTACACCCGTGCGGTGTACGGGGACGGAGCCTCACAGCAGGAGTGGAAGTAGAAGAGAGAATGCTGGGCGTGCGCTCTATAAGCTGTGTGTGCACGCGAGTAGCGTTGGAGGAGGACACATGTGTGCGTGCGGGACAGAGGACCCGCGCCTGCCACTGAGAAGGAGGAGGAGCGGTGGGGCCACCGAGGGGAGGGGTCGTGTGGCGACGGAGGAGCTGATGGCCCGTGGAGGCAGGTAAGCGGAGGTTGCGCTGCGCACCCTGAGTCTCCCTGAGGGTAGTCTGTGTGTTGTGCGGAAGGCGCTGAGAAATCAGATTCCTAACAGTACCCCCTTCTTCAGGAACGGCCTCTGGACAGTCGTCAAAAGGAAAAACGTGTAATACACTAAAAAAATGTAGAGTGAAAAAAGTAGGGGGGCAACAAACGTTTCGGGGCCTCTGACGCCCCTTCTTCAAGCCCGTTCCCACAGATAGAAATGTTCTGTGGTACTTCCCTAATTAACACCCCTCCAACACCAAAATCTCTAGATAAACAGACACTGAGCACATATGATTTACTAGATGCATAAACCTAGTCTAAATAACATCAAGGTAATCTAACCTTGTCTATTGTATCTATTTGCGTGCTTGGGCCCCTTTGTGTATATATATATATATATATCTGCTTATAATTCCTATTTCAGGCACAGTATAAACGTTGGAGGAGACGAAGCCCTATTCCTAAGGGTGAAACGCGTAGAGGGGGAGATCGTGGTGTAGCCCTGGTGTTTGCCTTGTGCCAATAAAGTTTTTTGCATTTTCATCCGGGACCTAGTGAAGTTTTGTCATGCGCAGTGGCGTCCTTACCTCACACTATCCGAACAGTATAAACGTTGGATTGTAAATCACCAGTAATGCTCTCTTATTACATGTGCAGCTTTGGCAGCCATGTAGCTGTCATGGCCTACTGAGGCAAATGAGTGAGATTTGGTGTTTAAGAGCCAGGCACTGATATTTTAATGGAATAAATCTGGCTTGTACAAGCAGGACATTTATTTAAGTTTTTCAGACCATTGGTGCCGGCAATGAATGAGGTTCACTTCCTGCAGACTGCCATGCAGTTCTGTATATTTGTAGTCCTTTTTAAATTAAATCAATCTCAGTCAGTCATTTCCTTATGGGGTTGAAGTGTGTTAATGGTTGGTCATGAATTCAAAAGCTGGTTGATTCAACCAACTCCTGTTTGGACCACTTATGCTCTGCAAGTAATACATTGTTATGTCCCTTTGTCTTCCTACAATACTTGCAGAAGAGTTTTTTTATATATCAATATGCCTTTTATAAAAAATACTATGGGGCCTATGCACTAAAGGTTCATTTAAAAAAATTGCCGTACCATTTAAATCACCGTTTGTTCACAAATTTTTTGGGGTGATTCAGCCTTTTTTCGCACACTTATCGCCGTTTTTTGAATAGCAGTAGGCATTTTTGGCAAGAAGTGCTCGAGAAGTGGCTTATGAACACACTGCACAGGCCCCTAAATCTCAGGTACCACCTCTAAGAATGAAGAACAAAAGTTCCATCTCTAAAAAAACAAAGACAAAAGGTTGAACTTTTCTCATGCTGGGTCTCTGAAAATGCATCTGCTTAAAACATTTCTTTCAATAGGAAATAATGGCGCCATCACTACAGTAGTAGTACTTGGATGATTGACTTCTGTTGAGAGCTCTGTGCTAAATAACTGTCCTGTTCAATTCAACCTCTAATTTTGCATAAAATCTCTACTGTTGATTCTAGAACTTTAACCAAGTGAAAGATGTATGCAGTTTTAAAGGGAGAAGTCATTGATCTCTAACAAAATATAGATTTAAATACAAATTCAGTACAATGATAAATCAATACACGAAACTCATTTGTTAATGTCCTTCCCAAATATGATTCACATTTATGAAATGATGACATACTGTACTTTATGAAAAGCACATGAACAGGAACGTGGGTAAAGCATACAAAGTTAATTATTACCAAGAAAAATGTTAAAACTAATGAACTTGTGGTGGAGAGTAATTCGATTTCAATGTAGAATAGATTTGAAACATACAGAAAGCAGGCATAAGGTTTGGGTAAATATTTGTTTTGCAATTTTTCGCTATACAGATGGATTATCTTGCTAACATATAACAAACTGGAGTCATTCATTTATATATATATATATATATATATATATATTATATATATATATCTCAAACACACACAAAAGGGAAAAGTTGCTAACACTATATCAATGAAAAAGGCTAACCCAGGACCCAAACATGAATATAATACCGATGTTTAAGGTTATCACAATCAAAACCAAAAAATAATATAATAAAAAGGGAACAAAACCTGGGGGTGCTTAGGGATAAAAAATATGAAGACACACAAAAAAGACTGACAGGGTCCCTATAATTAGCACTCACAATAAACCTAAAATAACTAAATCAAAATAAGAAACAAAAACCCGGAACCAGAGTCAGCAAGGAAAATACGGCAAAGATTTTAATAAGAAACAGTGAAACACACTAACATTAAAACATACACAAACTAATGGTAACCAAACAAAAAATAACAGGCAAGAAACAGTATGAGTATATACATACAATACATGCTAAATAAAAAACTGAACCAATTAGCCAAAAACATATCTCAATTAATGTCCAACAAATAAATGGAAAGATACAAATCAGCTAAAAAAAAGTACAGACACCCCTTCACAATCCTAACTACCAGAAAATAAGAGAAAAGAAAAACTAAATTCTAAACTCCAAAACTAATATTAAATCCAAAAACCTGGTAGAAACAGAAAAAATATAAATGGCAATAAACTTATATATACTGTATTAAGAATGTAGTACACTAAAAAAATATATAACCAAGGGGGAGACACAGGGGAGGAAAAAGATGACAAAAACTACTCATACCCTGGACAAACATAGCATAAGAAAAATAATAAGCATATCCATGAACATATCAAGGTGCCTGAGAGGATCCACAAAAAATACTAATGGCAACAAGTGCTCTGATGAATGTGGAAAAACCAGTCCCATATAAATGAAACCCCTGACAAACAGGGAAATACTCAGCTCCTAATGGGGAAGATGAGTCCATAGGGATCCTGATAGAAGAGATTTCCTCCATATGTCCATATGTCAAGATCGTAAATAACGTTCACAGGGGGTGCACCAAAGAAAGTTCATCTTGCAACAAATAGTAACATGAAGGTTACCAGTAGATACCCTCTACGCGTTTCGCCCAGCGGGGGGCTTCATCCCGGAGTGATAAAAAAGTTTAGTGGAGGTGTGCAGATACTTATACTAAAGCAGGAGGAGTTTTAGTGCTGCCTCCCTATGTTGTCAGCCAATTACAAAGATACACCAGAGCATGAGCGTCATAGGAGCAGCTGCCAGAGATGTAGGTGTAATTGGAAAGGACATTGCATAATGATGATCCGAAGCCGATCACAGCTGACAGCAGCTCTCCAATTGCGCATGCGCAGGACTTGACAGACTGAGGGTATCGCCGCGGGACGGCTCAAATGACGTCATCCGCAGCGTGTTGATTAAACCCCTCTCTTTTGAAGTGCTGAGACGAAAATGGCAGTGTCCAACCAGCAACAACTCTAAATGAAGAGTGCTGAAGACACAATAACATTAGTATCATAACAGTAACAAAGCATATGATGAATTAATATTCTCAGATACTAATAAAGATATAAAGAGAAGGGGAAAAGGGAGAGAAAAAGGTATATAAAACAAGACTGAGCAAAGCAAAAACAGAAAAGTGCTGTCTAAAACAATAAATAGTAAAACAGAAAAGGGAGAAGATTAAAAGAGACAGAAGGAAAGAGAAACCTAAAGGAACATTGCAAAACCCAATGAATCATTAAGTCCCCTAGGTTGCATGGTATTAAGGAGCACAATCCATCTACATTCCTTTTGGAGAAGGGCTTTTTCCAAATCCCCTCCTCTGATACCCAGTGACACTTCGTCTATTGCAAATGCGGCAATAAGCGTATTACAGCTGCGTCTAAGCTTATTCTAAAGCTTACCCGCAATTGTTCGGGGCTTTTTTTTCCAGCCGACGAACTTGGCCGCGCGCCTGCCGCATCTAGCGGCTGCGCGCCGACCGTTTCTCCATTCAGCGCTAATGGCGCTGAACAATGAAAGCGCCTGCGGCACCGAAAAAAGAAAAAAAACCCGCGTCTGCACGTGGTTTAAAGATACCCGCGGAGAAAGCCGCATTAGGTTAAAGGCGGCCGCGACTGTATCAGCCCCATGATGCTTTAAAAAATGCCGTGCAATGCACATAATCTTTTTAAAAGCATCAAGATCACGTTGAGCAAATTTAATGTTTCGTGAATGTTCTAATATTCTAAACCTAAGTTCACAGCTCGTCATGCCGATATACATAAGCTTACAGGGGCAGGTCAAGCAATAAACGACCCCTTTAGATTTGCAATTTAAGGGGTGACCAATCTTAACATTTTTAGTGCCATCACTGGTGGAAAAAGTATCAGTCTGTAGCATGAATCTGCAAGCAGAACAGCTGCCACATTTAGTGAAACCCTTCCTTCTAGTGGGAAGGAATGTCTGATTAACAGGAGGTGTATAGTGACTGTGCACAAGACGGTCCCGTAAATTCGGAGAGCGTCTGCTTGTGAGATTAACCTTTTCCCTGAGGGTGTCTTTAAGTTCACCGTCGGTACACAGGATTGGCCAATGTTTTTGGAGAATCAGACGAAGATCCCGCCACCTGTCATTAAAGGTCCCAATAAATCTGATTTTAGAATCACTAGTTTTCTTTTTAGGTTGTAATAATACTGAGCGATCACTTTTTGCACAGCACTGATACCCTTGATGAATACTTCTCTTACTATACCCCCTTTAGATAAATCTTTCCTTCATCTCTTTGGCTCTAGCCTTGAAGCATTCCTCTGTAGAACACTTACGTTTCAGTCGGATAAACTCACTACGAGGCATGCCCCGAATCTGGTGATGTGGATGAAAGCTGGAGGCATGTAAAATTGAGTTGGTAGAGGTGGTCTTCCTGTAAAAGGCTGTTCCCACATTACCACTCTGATCAATATTAATTTTTAGATCAAGAAAATCTATGGTGGTGGAACTAGATTTACATGTGAATTTGATATTGTAATTATTGTGGTTGATTACATCGACGAAATCCCCAAACTCCCTGGCAGAACCCTGCCAGAGAATGAGGATATCGTCGATGTATCTCAACCACAACAAAACATGTACAGTCATATCTACATTAGTTTCACTGAAAACCACCTCCCTCTCCCACCATCCTAAAAACAAATTGGCGTAAGATGGGGCGCACGTAGCCGCCATTGCAGTCCCTCTTTTCTGAAGGTAAAACCTGTTTTTGAAAACAAAAAAGCTGTGATGCAGTATGAAGGACAAAAGTTGCATAAGTAAGTCGATTAAATTCGGGCTCAACTGTCATTTTAAGGAAGAACTTAGCAGCATGTAACCCGTCTGAATCACTAATAGACGTATACAAAGCTTCCACGTCACATGTTGCAACAATGGTGTTGGTATGTACCGTGACACCGTCCAATCTAGAGAGGACATCCATGGTGTCACGGAGATAAGAGGGCAATGATTCCACTGCTGGTCGTAGGAATGGGTCCAAAAATTTACTGATAGGCTCGCACAGATCCCTGCCACAATTGGCGTCTCTGGTGGTGGGTTGAATTTTTGTGGATCTTCGATAGAAGATAAAATGTAGCCATGGTTGGGTGTTTGGAAATCAAGCTGTCCCTGTTTTTACTGGTAAAAGTACCCAATGTATAAGCCTCATTGAGAATAATATCAAGTTCCTTCTTGAACTTGTCAGTCGGGTCAGCAGTCAATTCCATATAACAATTTAAATCATGGAGTTGTTTGAAGGCCTCACGTTCATATTGGAGTTTTGGCCATGCCACAACATTTCCACCTTTATCCGCTGGCTTAAACTCCACTGTTGTTAAATTTCCTAATTCTTTAACTGCGAGCCATTCCAAATAAGAAAGATTTCTTACCCCTGAATATTCAGGCAGTTTGAGAATATCAGAAGTCACAAGAGAAGCAAAAACCTCTATTTGAGGACAAGTTTGGAGGGGGGGACGACAAAAAGATGATTTAGGCCGAAACTGCGAGAGAAGCATAGATTCATTCTGAATAGCATCTTCATCCATTGTAAATTCTGTGGCCATATCTTGTATCAATTGACGTTCATCGTCTTTTCAACCATATTGATCCCCTGTTTGGGAGGTGATATCTTTAGATTTTGCAAAGAATTTCTTAAGCAGTAATTTCCGGCAGAACAAGTGAAGGTCCTTGACCCATTCAAATTTGTCCAATGTAAACGTTGGAGCAAATGATAGTCCTTTTTGAAGAACCAGAGTCTGGTCTTCTGAGAGAATAATATCTGAAAGATTGATGACTGTCAATTGGTCGGACGTTGTCTCATTCATCATTTGTTCTTGCCTCTGTAACTGTACTGTGGTCGATCGCGCAGTTTTCTTGCCTCCCTGCCTCGTCCTCCTTTTTGGGTGTTGCTTATTGCCGCATTTGCAATAGACAAAGGGTGTGATGTCTGGAGTGTGAACAACCAAAGAAGAGTTGCCCCTGAGGTTCATCCTGGCTGTACCAGGATCCTCCTGGGCTGGAGGTGCTGCGCTGATGGATGGACCATTATTGATGCCTGTCCTGATGTCTCCCTATACAATTGTGGAGATCTCAGGCCTTCTGTTCTACCTCACAGGTATGCACCATTACCAGAATATACCGTTAACTACATGATCTCACATAGGGTGGGGAAAAAGGTGCTGCTACATACACACACATACATATACATACATATATATATATATATATATATATAACAGGGGAGTTATCCCTGTTCAGGTAATGTGCCTCTAATCCAGCAGTGTGGTGGTTAACTGCTGGTAGTCAATTAACAAACACCACCTGCCTGATTAGATGGCTTAGAAAAGCCTTTCTTTTGAGACAGGAAGTGAGACTCCTTAGCTCACACCTGAGCTGAACTTGGAGACAAACAGTCTTGAGCCCTGCCAGAAGAAAAAGCAGAGCTGCTTTCAAGACACAGGGGAAACTTCTAAACCTGAACGCTGACACACCCTGAGGAAAAGGGAGCTGAACCAGGGACAGAGAAGATTTTCCCTCCAAACAACAAAGAACAGATAAGACTTTCATTTATGAGACTTCTTATATCTGCTTAATTCATGCTATATGTTTGGGGCTGGGAGACATGCTTATCTAAGACATGCTTATCATGCATAGTATTTCACTAGAAATACTCCCAAGTGAATAGAAGCTTTGTTTACCCCTTGTTTGGATGGTTTCCTGATGTTAAGGAAACAGGCAAATAAAAGGCTTATTTAATTTCACTATAATCAGTCTCCCTTGCATACTTCTTTGAGCGTCCGCCTACAAATATATATATATATATATATATATATATATATATATACATGTCTGTGAGGGAAGCACAAACAGAAGAAACCAACAGTGCAGACTGTACTACAAGGCTTTTATGATTACATAAAAGACAAAAACGCAGTCACAAGAGTACACAGGTAACAAGCTTACTTATATACATACATGTCTTTGAGGGAAGCACAAACAGAAGAAACCAACAGTGCAGACTGTACTACAAGGCTTTTATGATTACAGAAAAGACAAAAACGCAGTCACAAGAGTACACAGGTAACAAGCTTATCCGTGAGATGCTGTAGTCTCCTTCTCCGGTCGGCACACAGGCTCTCCTCTGCAGTCAGCTGCTGTGAGATCAGGAACAATAATCCCTTCTTGATTACGGATTGCTGTGATCGCTTGGATGCGTTTTGGCGCCCACAGCGATCAGTAGTCAAGCAGGGAGATTACATTAGAATCATGTGCGCCATCGCTACCCCTGTGGGGTTGAACCCTTAAATACCTGATTATTACAAGGAGCATGTGAGTGGGCTTTTTCCCCCCTGATCTATTTCCTATTATGATAGAATCAAGACATATTGCACTACTGTATATTTTTTCTTCTACATATCACGTGGTATCATCTATTGGAGATCTACAATCAAGTATTGAATTGAGATTTAAATGGTCTCGTAGTGTTACTTTGTTCACTTGGAATATTTAGTTCTATTTGAAATGTATATAAAACGATGGTGGTTTTCATGAAAGGGAACTGGAGGCCACATAATTTACCAGGAAGCCATAATTACTCTATTTGCTTCAGGGCACTTGTAAGCATATAAGAGCAGCAAATTATACTTTCATGTGCATTTCAAAAGAAATAGGAAAGCACACAGAACCTCGAACTTATATCCAAAGAAGTAAAGGGAGATATGACATGAAATTATCTCATTTGTAAGGTCTCCTTTATTTATATTATTTATCTTCACCCACAGTCAATAATATATTTAATTTATATAAATCAACTGAACACATTTAGGCTCCTTTTTGGGGTTTATTGAACTTTTTGGTGTCATCTGGGTTAGTTTCTATGTTGAACAGCACTGCACTTATGGTATAACAGTTATGTTAATTTAGATTAACTGGTTATCACCTATTTTATTCTTTTGGAAGTCACTTGTGCTTGTTGTTTGCACTAATTCATCAAATAAGACAGTACCAAAACATGGGCTGTAACATAACCAGCAAACACACAAAAAGAAAACACAAGAAAATGTAATAAAACAGAATACATTGCTTATTTAATCATGAGCGATAAGGAAGAAGAAGACACAGTTAATGCTTTTAATTAGATTTTTTTATTTGAAAAATCTGGTGATGTTTTCTGTTATTGTTGCAGCTGGGAAACTTTTTATATTATTGGAGCATTTGTCATGTTTCAATAGAAGCAAAACCCATGGGATACCGTTCCATAACAGTGCATCCCATCTGATACTTACTGGCATACAGTATGTACTCTTACAAATGACATCACAAATTATTTTTTATAAATTTTAAAGAATACGTTTTATAAAGAACATTCTTTTAACTTATTTTAGTTTCTAAATTATATGTTCTCCATTGGTTTATATAGTATTAAGCTTCCTATACTGTTAGTCCATTTCTATATGGTACCGACAATTAGGCACATGGTGGGTCCCCTGTATATTCCAGTGCCAGAGCCAAGAGAGGTAGCAGAGGTGCCTGCTCTCAAAGTGCTCTTTTGGCACTTTGTCAAATGGACTCAAAGTCCTTATGCGGAGCAAAGATTACATATGTTGATCCGGCGCATCCCAGTTCCAAGTCAGGACAAGTGCTGCCAGCAGAAGATGTGCTTATTTTCCTTCAATGTTACATGTTAAAAGGGAAAAGGGAGACTTCTCAAAAAATGACTCTAATTCACAAAGTAAAATTATAAATCAATAAAAGCACAATACATTTTGGAGAAATATGTAATTGTCACAAAACAGTAGTACAGTACAGGGAGAAGGAGCGGCTCAGTGAGTAAAGACAGTGACTCTGGCACTGAGTTTGAAGCAGGGGGACCGGGTTAAATTCCTGGTGTCGGTTCCTTGTGACCTTGGACAAGTCACTTTATCTCCCTGTGCATCAAGCCCCCAAAAACATAGATTGTAATCTCTACAGGACTTGTGCCTGCAAAATGTCTTTGTAAAGCACTATGTAAAAACCTGCAGCGCTATATAAGAACAAACTATTGCTGTTACTAAGTACCACTGATATAACAGTCATCAGGTGTCCTGCATTGCTTTGTTGCCTTTCAGGTAGAATGCTTTCCAGGCAAGTGCCAGCATCTTTTTGAAGCCAATTTAACATAGTGACTCAAATCTCTTGCTTAGCTATGGTGAATGGTGCTATTCATCATGAAACGCATTAGAGTGGATGTCAGTTTGAACATGTGCCATGAGGTCATCTGCTGGCATTTTCCCATGCTGACATTGCATCCTCAATGCTTTCGAATGCCAAGATTATGGAAGCCAAAGGGACTCCTAGCATATCTCGCTTTACTTCTTTGGATATAAGTTTGAGGTTCTGCGTGCTTTCCTATTTCTTTTGAAATGCACATGAAAGTATAATTTGCTGCTCTTATATGCTTACAAGTGCCCTGAAGCAAATAGAGTAATTATGGCTTCCTGGTAAATTATGTGGCTTCCAGTTCCCTTTCATGAAAACCACCATCGTTTTATATACATTTCAAATAGAACTAAATATTCCAAGTGAACAAAGTAACACTACGAATGGTATCATTTCTGAGTGACATCATAAACCATGATACTAGAACTATCTGTACATTTGTGGTCTTAATTATATAGCTGTTGGCAGTGGTACAGTAATTGTAGACATGAGCACGTTAAACGCTTAAAGCCCCAAGTAGTATACAGTAGTTACTTAAAGCAATGTATTTGCCATTCACTTTTACATACCTCATATAAGTATGCGCTGTGTCTCCCTGTTTCATTATATTTTCAGCCTTTTGTATATATGCTCCTCTGCTTCAATTTACAGTACCTCTCTAACTCCTTATTTCTGTTTTTTCTTCTGTGATAGGAAGACACTCCGACCTGGTCTAATTCAGGATTGTAGAATATTTTAGAGAGCAGATGAAAAGGAAAACTCAGCTGTTAAACAGCCCAATTATTAGTCTTACTTTGCAGATATAACAAGTCACGCCACGAAACACTGGCTGTTTAGATTTTGAAGGCTGTGGAGGTAATAACTCATCACAGCGCTGTGTTTGTGTTTATGATATTCATCCTGGAAGACTCCCATGATATGTAAACTTACGGTCTGCTCTTAAATGGCCTGTGAATTGTACTTTTTGTGAACAAATTTTTTTGAATAAAAAAGAGCTTGCTCCAAAATTTCAAGTTTGCAGCATCTTTTTCATCCTACACCCTTGAGGATGTCATTATATTATTGTCAACGTTTCTCTGGATTTTCAAACACAATCTATGTCCTGAAAGTCCTACTAAATTCTACTAAAGATCCTAGGTTTGAAGGATGTTGGAGAGCTGGGCACTGGATATGGCACAGGCAGTGGGTCTGCATGAGGGAGTTGGGAAGCATGGCTTGGGGAGAGGCCATGACAGAGAGATATGGAGTGTAGGGAATCTCCTGTGCTTTTTTATTTAACCAGGATATGTCAGTAAGACAGTTTGTGCTGCATGCTATAATCTAGGCTGATGGCTCAATAATAGGCTGTTTAGAAGTTTAGAAAGTCAGGATCGCTGGGAAATCCTTTAACAGTTGCTGACACTTTTTACAATAATTAATGTCACTATAATTGCTACTGTGATAGTGCCACGAACATCTCCATGGAAGTCAATGGGACTTTGTGGGAAAATGTCAATTTGGCACCATCACCGACCTTTGTCTCTAATACTGTCGGCACTTTAGCAGACCAGAAAACGAAACCCTAGCTTGTATGTCTGCTAGCTGATTGGAAACAGGAGGTTTAAAAGGCAGACAGCAGACTTCCTGCTGTCGCTCAATTTTGCTCTCAACCTGTGAGGAAACAAGTTGCAGAGCACCTGTTTGGGGGAAAGCCTGAACTCCCTTTTGTGTACCTGAGATTAAGGACTGTTGTATTACTTTGCAGACCTATGAAATTTTCTTTGAATGCTCTATTCTTTTTCAGTTAAGACCTGCTTTCTCTGGTAAGGGACTGTGACAGGGTGAATGAACGTCACCAGCCATATACCTGGCAAACCTATGTTTAGGCTTGCAGTGCAGCAGTGAGGAGGTTAAGTTTCAGTTGAGAAGGGCTGCTTAATTAGTCTGACCCCAGCTGCATAATCAAGGTGTTCTAAAACCCCCAGGCTGTACACACATGCAGGCTAGCTGGTCAGGAGACAGGGCTGAAATACTGAAGAGATTACTGCTATAAGGTCTGTTTTTCAAAGTACATGTGTGATGAACTGTCTGTGTCCTGCATGCTGAAGAGAAGCTGCCTTGTTTTCTATGCTGAAGAGAAGCTATTTTGTTTTTGTGTGCTGTATGTTTTTAAGGCTCAATAAAAAAGCCTTATCAAGAGAACCCGCGTGTGTGGTTGCATGTACCCTACAACAGGGACATAAATGACTTTCATTGCAAGGAAATGGTGTGAGCTCTTTTCTGACCATACCTACAAGGCCGCTCCGTCACATATGGTGTGAGAAGTGGGATGAGCGTCTCCTCTGGTCAGTATATAAAACACACCTGAAGTGACCAAAATGTAGATGGAAAAATTGATACAGTACAGTATCTAGTGGAAACCAGGCCTCACAACAGCAGCAAGAGACTGGAAAACCGGGCGGCACAACAACAACAATTACAGCTACTGCTGCAACAACAGGTGGCACAACAGCAGCAAGAGACTGAAAACCATGCTGCCCAGCAGCAACAGCGACGGGAGCAGTTTTTCCTCCAGCTAACAGCTCACCAGACAGAGGCTCAACAGCAGCTTGTACAACAGCTGGGAGCAACGACAAATGCTGATGCCCCATGTCTCGCAGCCCATAATACAGGCACTAGAGATCAGAGTGAATCTGACAAACTAGGAACAAATGAGTGAGTGAACAATCAAAGTGCAGTGCTCAAATACAAAATATAGCACTCACGGCCAGATATAGAATGCCTAATAACCATTTAGACAAACAAAAAGGACGATTCCTGCGCTCCTACCAATTATTTATTCATTTATAACATGTTTTACCAGGAAGCAATACATTGAGAGTTACCTCTCGTTTTCAAGTATGTCCTGGGCATAGAGTTAAGATGACAAATAATACATGGTTACAAATACAGTTATATAAGTGAACAGGATATACATTATATACAAGATATAGCATGCACAGTTAGAGATAATATATATTATAGGGATATGTAACAGTTACAGATCAGATTAAAATGTGAGACAGATTTAGTTTTTAAAGAACTTAGATTGGTGGTAGCTGTGAGAGTCTCCGGTAGATTGTTCCAGTTTTGGGGTGCACAGTAAGAGAAGGAGGAGCAGCCAGATTCTTTGCAGAATCTTGGGACCATGAACAGTCTTTTTGAGTCAGATCTCAGATGATAAGTGCTGCATGTGGTAGGGGTGAGGAGCTTGTTCAGATAGACTGGTAGCTTGCCCAGAAAGTATTTGAAGGCAAGACAGGAAAGGTGAACTTTGTGCCTAGACTCAAGTGATAACAATCTAGTTCTTTGAGCATTTCGCAGTGATGTGTGTTGCAGTTGCATTGGAGAACAAAATGGCATATTGAATTGTAGAGGGTGTCAAGTTTGCTATGGTGGGTTTGGGGTGCTGAGCCGTATACTATATCTCCATAGTCGATAATTGGCATTAGCATCTGCTGTGCGATACGCTTTCTGACCAGCAGACTTAGGGAGGATTGATTCCTGTAAATGGAATGTGAGATTTCAGGTTTATCCGTGTGGGTTGGGAAATGAGTTGCGTTAGGTTAAGTGACTTGAGTTGTATCTGGATTTTGTAGTTTTTAGGGTCGAGCCAATTGAAGTTGAAATCCCCAAGAACTAGCAGCTCACTCTTCTCATTCAGAGAGGAAATGGAGCTAAGAAACTGGGTGATATCAGTCAGGGACTGGACAGGGGCTTTAGGTGGGCAGTAGATGCCAGCAACCAGTATGTATTAAAACTTAGAGAAAGGTTAGAACGTGTAGGGGTGTTTTCACAGGAAAATTTGCGAGAGGCACAAATAGCACAAGAAAGGAGTTATAATAGAGGGGCTCGCACAAGAGAATTTCGGCCAGGGGATAGGTTTTTGCTTCTTTTTCCAACTATAGAGTTGAAGTTATTGGCAAAATGGTAAGGACCCTTTGAGGTAGCACGAAAAGTAGGACTCGTAGACTACGAAATATTGTAGCCAGGGAAAAGAAAAACAAATTTATTATACAAATCTTTTGAAGCTTTCGAAAGCCCAAGAAAATATGTTTGTCTCAATAGGAGAGAAGAAGTTAGATTTGGGGCAACAAGTAGACACTGATAGGAAAAGGGGGAGTGTTTAACTGGAAGAGAATCTGTCCTTAGAACAGAAAGCACAGGCACCAAATACACTTAAACTATTTTTTCATGTGTTCTATTCATTACCAGGGAAAATACATCTGATTGCACACTATGTCGAAAGTGAAACGGAGACCGTACCAAATTCCTGAAAAATTAAGGGGGAGTAGTAGAAACAGAACTGGAAAACATGCTCAAATTGGGTTTGATAGAAAGGTCACATAGTGAGTTGTGTAGCCCCATTGTGTTGGTCCCTAAACCTGATGGTTCTACACGATTTTGTATCGTTGTTAGCAATATAAATGCGGTTTCTAAGTTTTGCTGCATACCCCATGCCCAGAGTTTATAAATTGTTGCAGAGGCTAGGGAAAGCCAGCTATATCACGATATTGGATCTGACCAAAGGATATTGGCAGATCCTTTTAACAGAAAAATTACAGGAAAAGACTGCACTTGCCACTGTAATGTTGCTGACTGCAAGAGTGGATACGGACCTGCAGGGCAGAGGTAGGGATTAATACACCGACCGTGGCCTGGAATCAGAGGCCTGGGGTGCAGGGGTAGTCAGGTACGGTTCCGGGCTCGAGGCAGGCGGCAAGCAAAGGGTAGTCAGGTCCGGCTCCGAGGTCGAGGCATGCAGCAGGCAAAGGGTAGTCAGGTCCGGTTCCAAGGTTAAGACAGGCAGCAGACAAAACAAACGCAAGGCAGAGCTCAGACAGGACAAGGTAGCAAGTACTTTGCATGAGTAAGGTTGGATAGCAACGGCCTGCTACTTAAAGGCCAGAGGCAGCTGCTGGCAATGAGGTCCAAAGTGAGGCTTACTTCCTGTTTGGGCAGGGATTGCAGGAAGCAATATGGCCATTGTAGCTTCAGCGAAGGTGATGTCACTTCCTATCAGAAGTCATCCTGGATGTTCTGACAGATTCCTTAGGGAGCAAGGGCCCTGTTTCCAGTTAGGGGGGGATTTTTTTTAAAGGCTATGATGCTTTAATAATCTTTTTTTGTTGTGTTTTTCAGGTGCTCCCTTTAAAAAAAAAAATACTTCTGAACACGTTTTACACATGCAATTGTCAATTTCTAAAAATTTTACCGGACAAGCTATATTGAGACATAAATCTCGTTTTGAAGCATATTCTGCTTTGTGCTTGCTGTAATGCAGTACAAATGAAATTAATTTGTATGATATTTTGCCCCGCAATGTAACACTTTTATCATAAATCCAGGCTTTTTGGATACTTGGATGGATGATGAGTGCAGGCGGCAGGGTTTTCTAGCAACCTATAATTTGCCTCATCCCTACAGGCTTGCTTTAAATTTTTCTTTAAAGTGTTATTACAGTAGTTCCCACAACATTTTCTTTACCAAGGGGTTACCAACTCTTCTTCTTAGGCCCAGGACATAGTGCACTCAGCGTCGCTGAGCCGGGCTGAGCCGCGCTGAGCCGCGCTGAACAAAGCCCCTGCATCTGTTATCAGCGCGACTATAGTTTCTCCCTCCACATGCTTGCTGATGCGTGCGGAGGCTGAGAAACTTCTCCGAGACATGCAAGTTTGAAATTTGCCGCTCGGGAAAGCGGAGGAGCAGTCACGTGACCGCTCCCATCCAATGGGTCTGCAGCCGGTCCGGCATTGTAACTACAAGACAAGACAGAGGCAGCACAGAGGTGTGTGTGTATGTGTGTGTATGTATGTGTATGTGTGTGTGTGTGTGTATGTCTGTGTGGTGTGTGATGTGTGTGCATGTGTGTGGTGTGTGTGTGTGTGTAGTGGATGTGGTGTGTGTGTAGTGTAGGTGTGTTGGTGTGTGGTGTGTGTGTATGGATGTGTGTGTGTGTTGTATGGATGTGTGTGTGTGTGTGATGTTGTGCATGGGGTGTGTGTGTGTGTGTGTGTGTATGTATGTGTATGTCTGTATGTGCGTGCGTGTGCGTGTGCGTGCATGTGTGTGTGTGTGTATGTGTATGTATGTGGTGTGTGTGTGTGTGTATGTGGGTGTGTGGTGCGTGTGTGTGTGTGCGCGTGCATGAATATATTTATCAAAGTTGCACAATGTTAATAAATAATTTATTCTCACGTCTTTTTTTTAATTTTTAAAATATTATTATATAAATATAACACACACACACAACCACACACACACACACACACACATACATACACATACACACACACACACACACACACACACACACACACACACACACACACACACACACACACACACACACACACACATACCCACACACACAGGTTCCCCAGTGACACACAAACACACAGACCACTTCAAAGTGACACACACACACACACACTGACAGCTACCAAGTGACACACACACAGTGATACCCGCCTATCAAGCGCGCTTGCTGTCTCCTCTGTCAGGACAGCAAAGAGCTCCTGGTAGAGCGAGCGGCAGCAAGCAAGAGCGAGCAGCAGCACCTTAGTGCTTACTATGTCCCAGGCCTTAGGTGTAATAAGGCAATGTCACTATTAAACCTTTTTTGTTTCAAAGAATCTTCTAATTCACAGAAGAATATCCATATAGGGACGTTGCTTTTGAAGTTTTCATTTTGATTTAATAAGCATTAGTATGTTGTTGTTTTTTTCCCCATACAAAGAGAAAGATTGTACACCGAGATATGACAACAGTTTTAAAGCTGGAGAAAATTGATCCCAGATTGTACTAAAATAGAACTAAAACCATTGAAACCATTTTGACTTATTTTTTACAGATGAAAAAAAGATTTGTTGTTTGCTGCAAGTTATCAAGGATCATAATTTTTTATGAGTATACATTGCAGTATAATACAAAGACAGAACATCAAAGATAAGTGATATATAATTTTAGACAGCAATCAATAAGAATAATGAGCTTCTAATAAAGAATAATATAGGTGCAGAGGGAACAGAGAGGGGCCCCAAACCCTCCACAATGACTATAACAAATGGAACAGTTCCCAGCACTCAATTATAATCAAAGATAAGTGAGTAAGATGAATTACCAGAGGGACCTGAATATTTTTTTGTGGGGAATGTATCAAGTGCCTCATATTGGAGCAAGTGCAAACAGGTGCATAGTGTGCTGTTTTAAGTCTGTGTTACTTTGCATCAATGTTATGAAGTGTTCTTTGGGGAAGGGGTGCACAAACTTCCTGCGCTGTGCCCCCCCCCCCCCCCCCCGCCTGCTCTTTTCACGATCACGCCCCCCCGTACCTTCATTGGAGCGTCAAATGACGCTACGGGGTCATGTGATGTCACGTGACCCGCGGTGTAATTTGACATCATGTCTCCATGGTAACGGGTGTCATTTGACGCCGCGTTGCCATGGAGACGCGTGGACAAGAACCGGTATTTAAATTTACAGAGGCCTCACGTTCTTAGCGCGGGGCCTCTGTAACTGCGCACCCCCCCCCCCAATAAAGTCTTGCGCCCCCCAGCGCACCGCTGCTTTGGGAATAGTTCTAGGGATGTTAGTGGAGGACATGTAATACTATGGGGGCCTAGTCTAGTAGCTTTGATAACTTTACTGCTTTCTCGAACGATACTTTTAAAAAAATGGTTGCCATCACACGGTACTGTGTACCACGTGGTATATCTCACAATCCAATTAGTTCCAGTACTAAGTGATGGCAGCCATTTTTTGTTAAAGGATATGACATCATCCCTTAAAGATGATGTCACATCCTTTAAAAAAAATGGAACATGTCACATTGTACATTGGGGACAATCCGATTGGTTGTAGTACCATGTGATGGCAGACATTTTGTTTTACGTATAACATGGTATGTCCCATAGTACCTGTTTCTCCCCACATAGTGTATCTGCTATGTAAGTCCTGTTAAGTTCCAGGCATTTGCAGGTTAATCTATTGGCCAGTGACCCCCCTTCTGCTTCCCTTGAAAGTGTACAGCCTTCCCTGTCCTTTCCTGTGTACAGCCCCTTGTAGGTGGGTACAGTCCATGAGCCCGTCCATTCCAGAGTTTTTCTAGGGGAGTAGCTAAAAGTTAGGAGGCTTTTTACTCGGCTTTTCAAGGAGTGAGGATGGAGCTGTCAGTCTTCCCCATTGCAGGGAAAGCATGCTCACTCTAGGCCAGCTGGCCTAGAGACCACCAAGATTGAGCCCCTACTACCGGGTTTGCACCATCCAGAGTTCCTGGGACTTTTGGAGAACATGATATGCTGCAATGAAGAGCTGTGGCAGCAAGCACCACAATAAATACAGTTCAACGATACCTCGGCCTCTGGTGTCAGTTCCTGGGCAAGAGGGGTATAGGAGTACTGTGATGGGGGCTAACACCCACACCACATGGGTTCCATCACAGCTAGAGGCGCTGAAACCAACCAAGAGGAAGAACCAGGAGATCTGTCCGAGCCTGTCCTGTTCCATTACCAACTAGCAGACCATTCAGTACTCCTGCAGCCTACAGGTATAGCACCACACACACAACTGGTAATATGTGTATCCCCCAGAACTGATCCCTAAGTGAGATTGGGGGGGGGGGTACCATGTTACATAAGGATGTGACATACCTCCCTTGAAGATGACATCACATCCTTTAAAAAAAAAAGCATGTCACATGGTATAGCATTCAATCGGATTGAAGCTGTACCATCTGACACTGAAACGTGACGTCACAGGCTTTATATAAGGCCTGTCCCATCTCATTTTATCTTAAGAAGACAACGAGACAACATCCCCCAATGGATTTAATGGATTTCAAGTACAGAATATTGAAGAAAGAAGAAAAGAAGTTACCTGAAGCTGAGGATCATTGCAGCGAGATCGAGAGCTTCCAGATACATCGGGAATCGGAGGGTGAAGACATCTAAAGGTAAGAAAAACATTGAATGTATGTAATTTTTGTTCATAGGGTATTTTGATCATATTTTTTAATTGTTATTTTTTTGCGTACCCATTGACTGCCAATGTATTTATGCCCCTTTAAGGCTATGATAAATACAGTGACAAGCAATACATTTTTTGGCAAATGCTTGTTTTTATTTCATTGATATGTATTTTCTGTTGATTGTTTTGTTTAATTCTTGAGTATTTTTTGTTGATTGTTAGTTTTATTTTTGTTTATTTTGTGTGATTTTTTTTAATTCTGACTTATTTTTGTTGATTGCTTTGTTTAATTCTTGTTTTTGTGGTGTTTGCTTAGTTTAATTCTAGTTGTTTTTTTGCTTAGTTTAAAACTGTTTTATTTTAGTTGATTGCTTTAGTTAATTCTTGTTTTTTTGGTTTGTCTAATTCTTGTTTTATTTTTGGTGATTGATTTTTTTTATTATGGTTTATTTTTGGTGATTGATTTTTTTTAGGTTGCCCATTGACTGCCATAGTGGCTAATCATGCCCATATTATATGGGCATGATGTCCACTGTTCCAACCAATGGGTAGAGGGTGGGGGTACTTGCCCTGGGAAGGGTGGTTAGGCCACCCGGGTGGGTAGCGGGGGAGGGGGTTAACCCCTTAATTACTATAGCGGTTACTAATAGCTAAGGTGATTAAGGTTTTAGGGGCCATTAGTTTGTATTTTTTATTGTTCAAAATATGTGGTAGATGGGTGCTCCAAAGATGGCAAAACTTTCATGCAATAAATCCTTTCAAAAAGGACTCCTCTATATAACTGTGCTACGGAGTGGGTATATACGTAAATATGACCTGTGAGTGACCAATTAAATAACACAAACACTTCTCCTGAAGGGAACAATCAAAAATGCTTGATGTAGCCTCATTGGAGGAAAATAACAAACAAACTCATCCATATATGATCATAATTAAACAAATGACTTGGAAAGATCTTACCCACTCCTACAGTCTGAGGGAGTCCATGGTGACGTGCCAGCCGTAGAAGCAGTAATCCAGAGGTAGAGAAAAAAGATAATACAGCGCACTGCCAGGGAGTCAGGTGGTATAAAATAAAATTCTATTTATTCAGCACAGGTACAAAATAAAACATCACCCCTAGAGGTGGAAAAAGTCCTCCTACGCGTTTCAGACACGAGTGTCCTTTATCAAGGAGTATGGGGTATAGGGTGACAGGGACCCTCTATATATATCCACAACAGCCCAAAGTAATAATCTATGATTTTCACGCCAAACCCCTGCGCACGTGCATGACGTCATGAGGGACGCCCCTTCGCGCGTCCGTACTAGACGGGTTTGCGTGAGTTGGAGTCGCGCCTCCTCCCCGTCAGCGCGCGCACTGTGGCAGGGCTGGCCTGGCTCAAACCTAACGTGTAGGCTGTTGGTTCTATGTGAGCCCCCGCTCCCCCGGGCACACCTACTGACAGCTAATTGGACCACAAGCGCAGCATCAGCCAATGCGAACACCCGCCGAGACGCCCGTCCCCCTGATTGGCCAAGGGCCCGCCAGAGGCCACAAGCAAACCCGCCCACTAACATCTGCCCATCAGAGGACATGGACAGGGATGATTGGGATGAGGATGGCCTCCATCCTGTCAGGGGCAAGTAGAAGTTTTATTTACTTTATGCTGGCTGGACAATGTTTTATTTTAAATGGGCAAATTAGCTATTAGGAACAGGTGGGGGTTGAAGGACAACCAAAGACCCTTTGTGCACTCGCTACAACCAATTGAGGGCTTGGAAAGATTCAATCCTAGGGTTTGATCCCTATATAGCAACTCACTAATATAATAAACTAAAATCTTTTATTGAACATATATACAAGGGGAACACAGTACTCTCATCACGTTGTACAAATGAGCTATTATCCAGATCTGGCCCATTACTGTACTGTAATGTTATGGTTGTTGGGGGTAGAGGGGGTGCCCATTCATTCCCATTGGGGTTATCTATGCTCCCATTGAGGGCATAGGTAACCACAATGGCAATGAATGGGTGTATTGGCTAGTATTGTGCTTTAATGTTTATTGTTAGTAGCGAGGGTGGGAGAAGGTGGTATTTGGCCCATGGTGGGTTTATGCCTACCAGGGGGGTAGCGGGAGAGGTTAACACCTTCATTACCTTAGTGGTTGTAACCGATAAGGTAATGAAGGGGTTAACTCCTCCCCGCACAGGGGGTGGGTGGGTTGTGTATTGTTGTTTATTAAATATTGTAATGGTTTTTGGTGGCCTAGGAGGTGGCTAGTAGGGCTGTTATGTGTATTTATTTGTATTGTGGGTAGCGGTGGTGGGTGAAGGGGGTATTAGCCCCAAGGATGGGTGTTTAGGCCCACTGGGTGGGTAGCGTGTGGGGTTAATCCCTTCATTACCTTATTTACCGTATTAACCGCTAAGGTAATGAAGGGGACAAATACCACCATCACCCACCCCCGCTACCCACAATAAGCATGGCACTGGTGGTTAACCCCTTCATTGCCTTAGCGGTCAGCCACTAAGGTAATGAAGTTGCCTGTAAATGAATTTTTCATGCTTCTGATTCATGCCGGGGGTCTCCGGTGCTGAAATTAATGGATATTAGTCTCCCAGCATCAATCCAATGCAGGAAAAATGCATTTTTTCTAAGTGCCATCTCACCGCTTCTCGGCAGCTTCTCCCCACCTCCTTGACAACTTTTTGAGACAGGACGATTGGGAGAGGAAATCTCCATTCTAGAGTGGCAATCAGCCTCGATAAACTGATCAGAGCTACTAGAATTGAGCGAGTTTAAGAAGCTGTCGATAAGTGCGATAAGTGGCTTATCGTCGCACATTTGACGTTTTTTTTCCGGCAAAAAAACTCGGCGATTTTTGCTCTTATCTGGGCTTACTGAATTGCTGTAGGCTTTTTGAATAGCTGGTGCACCGCTATTAAGCGCAACTTCAGAGGCTACTGCACACCGACGGATATATTTTATACTGTCTGTATCTCAGGACACTACGTTTAAACAGGCACTACTTGTGCACTGTTATATCAGCTCTGTTCCTACCTACCTGCTCTCACTGGCTATATGTGATTCTGGGCTAACCGTGTCTAGGCTAGCACTCTATCCAATTTGTGTACTCTATGCACTTGGACTTGCTGGCCGGCAGACCCACTAGCTTACTCCTCTCACAGTGGGCTTTTTGTTGCCGCACAAATACCATATGTGCTACACGACTATGCAGAGGCTATCCGCCATTGGTCAGACTGAGATTTCGGACCAGTCAAACTAAGACTGAACCTTAATCCAGACCATTACGTACACATCTACAGACACAGTGCTATGTCCAAGTACTCTGACTGGCCCAATATATTACTGTACATACCCAGCCATCTAACTCTCAGGGGCTGGAAAGCTACCACTGATCGAGATGCGTGAGGTAGCCACTATGAGCACAAGCTGAGTATCCACAACTGACTTAGTGGCCTTTCCACACATGACCTCAGGCTTGAGGTAGGACACATATAACTGTAATTACCAATACAGTATTTTACTGGTACAGCTATCTCTCCCATGAGGGTAGCATATTGGTACGATTCATGTTCTGTATCCGATGGATTTTAATATTCCGCTGTGATTTTGGCTCAATTTGAGTCTAATCTATTTGGACTCTCTAGCGTTCTATTTTATTTGAGTAATACTCCCAATAAAGTGTTTTAAATTAGCCAGTCCTCACCCATCATACTATTACATTACATTATTGTCCACTTGCTGTACCTGTGATCACATAGTGACTGAGTGCTCTCCTTTGGGGTTCTGTTTCTCCATATTCCTATTGTACCTTCACCCCTGATTGTAGCACCATCACCTCAACATCCATTTAGCAGTAGCGAGGGTTTCCCCTTCCCCAGTCCCATTCCCCTCCCTTGAGTTCATGTATATAGATGTAGCCAGACTTATTGCAAGTGTAGCACATTTTCCCCCTTCCTGTCTGAGATTGGGTCGCTACCTCTGTATTCTGGGGTGCTGGTGCATATCTGGTTGGTAAACAGGCGGCAGGAGATCTCCGCGATGGTGTGGGTAGGACATAAGGATAGGCTTATGGGTGGTACTTAATCAGTGGCAGCGCCTCCAGCCCCAGAGGATCCTGGCTTGACCCAGATGGACCTCAGGGGCACTTCTTCTGTGGTTGGTCATATTTTAAGTAACACACCAGAGTTGGTCTAACTGGATTTTATTTGTACAACAGGATACACAGGTTACAGTCCCTGGATATAATACCCAGACTTGAGGCCTTGAATCCCCCTTCTTGATTAACCTTACCCATTACTGGGGCAAGGTCTCAGCCTACTCCTCTAGCAGGAGAGACTACAGCTACATCCTCATACTCTGAAGGACAGTCCAGAACTACTGTTACAATCTAAACCTCTAAAGGGCAAAATCCCCTCTTACCCAGGGGAGTGGTTTGTAAGCTGCTATACTCGTAGGCCCCCCTTACACTACCAGTGTATAGGACATATATAGGACAGAGATACTCCCTTATGTGCTGGACTGAGACAGCACCCCAAATCATGCTTAAAACACATTTTATTAAAACATATTAGTAAAAAATGTTAGTGTTGAAATTGACGCAAAGTGTTGACCAAAATATAATAAAAACAATTAAAACAAGGAGAGGCATAGATGCTGAATAGAACGCAAACAAAGTATTAGAGAAGTTTTGTCATATCTCTCCCATCATTTGTGTAGCACATGTATCCCCACGCTCTGTGAGATATGGGTCTATGGTGTATGTGTGGTGCAATACCTGTGGCTCTCAGTAGGTCTGAGCCTCCGCTGCAGGGAGCCTGGGGTGTACTCTGGAACAATCTCCGTCAGCGCCTCCACCTGTAACAGATCCTACTATATGGATTTGCCCGTTACAGGATCCATATACATATATAGGCATACGATCACACAATGAACACACAGGGTAACACAGAATAACAGTTTACTGATAGTAACTTGTATATGATGGCTACTGGTTACAGCTACCCACTTGCCATGCATGGCTGTAACCCACCCCCACCAACGGTCCCACTCTGTACACAGTCCCCACAGTACCTCATGAGGCCCTCGGTAACTCTACCACCTAAGTGTCCCCAAGTTTATAGCCCCACCCTCTATGTGGTCAGTGCTGCCACTATACTGTGTGAGTTGGTGTACTTTTGGAGATGGTACCTGCTGCATGTGTCCACACCCGGGCACGCTGGATCGGTCTTGCGGATGATGGGATCCACGGATCCAGTACTGCAACCCGCAAAGCCTCTGCCTCTAGTTGGGTGCGTCCCGCGTGGATGATACCTCCTTAGTAGTGTCCTTATATGGTGTCTGGTCCCAGACCACCGTTGAGCAGGAGACCACCGTGTCCTGTCTGTGTCCCTCACTCACTATGGTACTACAGGGGGCCGTGTCCCTATATTATGGGACGGTCCCTGCAGCAACCACATGCTTAGGGGAGTCAGGGCATAGCTGGGGCCTAGGGGGAATCTGGCCCAGTGCAGAGGGTCACGATTTCCATTGGCAAGTTTAAATTTCCCGCTTGCCAGCAGCTCCCTCCTCAAGGGGCAATACCGAGTGCTTAAGGCAGCCCCCTCCTTTGATTGGTGCAGCCGGACGAGTCCTCGTCTTCTGATTGGCTGCACCGTCATGATCCGGGCTCTCATTGGTCGGCTCTGATTGATCTAGCAAGGATTTTCCTCTGCTCCTTGAAATGTATAGAGCTATACAGGGCAAGCCTACTGAAGCAGGCCCCTGCACCTAGTTGATGCTAGATTCTTCTCCCCAAGGCCCCCAGTTGGTGAGTGTAGTACATTGTGATTGTGTAGTTTGTGTGTTTGCTGGCTTGCCAGAATAAACTTTAATTTATTCAACTATTGGGTCCTGTCTGGTGATAATGATCCCGGTGGTTTCGGTGTTAAAAGTTCAGGTCTCCCATGACAGATATGCCCTGCTAATCTTCACTGTGTGAGTTATGAGCTATATTCCCAGTGGTGCAATGAAGTAAACAATGACTCCAGGGTTAAGAAGGTGATTCCCAAAAATGAGGAGAACCATTTTAGCTGAACTGAACAAAGCAGTTTAAACTCACTGCTGCACAATTGAAGACTATGAATGACACAATCAATGGACATTTACGGTATCAGAGGACTCTGGGCTGGAGTCATCCGAGAGTGTGAAGAAAGCATTGAAAAAGAAGTCAGGATTGAATGATAATAATAATATATATATATATATAATATATAATATATATATATATATATATATATATTATATACACACAGTATACATAAATTCAGTTTTTTTTTAATTTTGAATTCAATAAACACAGTTTTGTAAAAAGATTTAAATTCAGCAATTGACTGTAGTCATTGTTTAATTCTTGTTTTCATCCTTGTTTTGAAGATTTTGACAGGCTGATGAGCAGCAACACCATGATCATTTAGGAACAATTCCAGCGATACTGTAATGTAATGTAATTTATGCATCTGTTTCTTGTAATGTACTGTATGCGTTCCATACAATTGTCAATACTATACCTGTACTGTGCATGTGCAGAAATGCAATGCCATGCATACAAGTTCTATAGTAGATGCATGTACAGAAATGAGACATGCATACGAATTTCTATACAAGCTCTATAGTACACGCATACTCAGAAATTCAATGACATGCATATGCATACAAGTTTATCTAAAGTATGCAGTCCACACAGTGTAATTTGTGCATCTATTTCTTTTCAATGATTAATAAATAACATTCTCACAATTATTTTATACTGTAGGTGTAAGTGCACAAGAGCCCGAAGAAGATGTGGGTTGAAGATACTGTATATATTTGGAAGAGGACTGTGAAATAATACAGTCTTTTTTTTATTTATTTCTAAACTGTCATTTACTGTAATCTAATGTAACCCATGTTCCCCTCCCCCCATCCCCCGGTCGCAGATTGGACCCCTAAGGTGTAGTGAGGGCGGGCTACATGCATGCTGGTGGTGCATACCTGTGAGGAACAGGAGGACCTGAGTCTCCCGCGTTGGTATTGGGGATAACAGGGACAGGCTTCTGGGGTATATGCCGCCATCTTCTCTAGCAACGGTGTGGTGCAGCGCCTCAATCTCTATAAGACCCAGGGATATGGGGGGAACCTTACAGAGAATTCCCACTCAGGGAAGAGAGATTCCAGTCTCAGTCAGTTCTTTGATAAAAGCAGCAATGTCTCTTTATTTGTACAGCAGATTAGTAGAGCACACACAGCCAGCAGTTCATGCACAGAGCAGTACAGGGTCTTGTCCTCCTCTCCTTCTCCAGCTGTACCCCTGCAGGATGGGCTGTATGGGGCTTCAATACCCCCGACACCCACCCCAAGGGTATACCCTCTGGGTGAGGTAAGATTCCCCCCTCACCCCCTGAGCAGGGTGAGGGGCATTGGTCCACCAGCTATAGTTTTATCAGCTCTAAACAGGCTGGTCTTCTGCCTCCTCTCCAAGCACAGGTGTCACTCTAATCATGTCCTCTCAGCACTCTCTGCTCCCAGGAAGAACAGAACTACTTGGTCTTACTCCAACTCAGACCAGAACTTCACTCCTCAGCTCCCAGGACATAACTGCTTGTCACTTACAGGAACAGGCAGAACTAAGTTTAGACAGCCCCACCCCTCATGATGTCATCAGGCCCTCCCCTCTGTCTCAGGCCTGCACACAGAGTCAGGGGCCTGCCTCAATCACTAAAGGCAGGGATTGAGGCAGGGGGAAAACCCATGATAATTCTGGCGGCCTGCCCTTAACAGGACTTACACCAGTAGGAGAAAGATATATAGCCCCCATTTCTTACCGGGGCTACACTCTCCCTCAGGTGGAATCCAATGGTCCCCACTTGGACCTAACTTTAGCAGCTCCATCCTGCGGTGAACAAATCTGGGAAACAAAACACAGTTCATATGATTAGTGTGCATAACTCAGACCATCCACGCAGATGGTGTAATAACGAAAAGGGTACCTCCCAACATGGAGAACCTAACTAGTTAGATTGTAAGCTCCTCGGGGCAGGGACTCCTCTTCCTTAATGTTATGTTTATGTCTAAAGCACTTATTCCCATGATCTGTTATTTATATTATCTGTTATTTATTCGATTACCACATGTATTACTACTGTAAAGCGCTATGTACATTAATGGCGCTATATAAATAAAGACATACAATACAATACAATACAATAGTGTTTTGGGTCAGGCTTCCGTACCTGCCTCCCATTATGGTCTGTTATAGTGACAGAATATGGCTGTACCGACCCAGATTCTGGCCTATAAACCACACTGTGCATGTATATGCCCCTCCCCACACTCCAAGCTCGGGCTACCTCACTGATTTTATCCTCGTTCTGGTACCCGGCTTTCCCGAACTTGGTACGAAAGTATTCTTGCACTGCCTCTCTGAGCCAGCTATCTCTGTGCTCCTCTAGCTCACTCATTATCGGCTCAGGCACATAAGGAAAATCATATCCGTGTGACTGCCTATACCTAGCCACTATAGCTCTGTCTGCTCGGCTCAACCTGGGCAGCTTCCTGTGACCCGGCCTGCTTGGCAGTACCCAAAACTCCGGTTCTGCAGGAGCAATGTCATCATACAAAATACTAGGCCCCTTAGGAAGGATGATCTTTTGTTCTATCTCTTGAAATCTATGCTCTAGCTCATCCGCCACCTCCTTGGGGGTATAGGCACCTACCGCCCACCAATGGTCTACTATGTTGCTCCTAATTAACAGGAACCTGGTATGGTCCATACCCTTGTGGTATACAGTGAACAGGGGTGCCCACCACTTGTCATGGTGCTCGTACTCGGACAAGGCACTAGAAGTACCTGTCTCTGACTCAGCTTGGGATGATACACCGGACGTGACCGCGTCTGTAGAGCGCGAGCAGCTGCCTCTACCTTTTGCATTAATGTAGATGGTGGGGTTCATTTTGGAAACCACTTTGCTTACAGGCCCTGCCTCCGCAGTAGTGTGGGACCCTCGGTCCCTCCCTCTAAACACAGGCGAAAATGACATTGGATTAGGCACACGTATCACATTATCATATGGTACTTCCCCATCAGATCCCTCGTCACTTAGTTCCCAATCCCTCAAATCCTTGGAGTACTTGGGGTTCTTACTTAATTTATCCCTGCTAGGTCCCGGTGTAATGACTCGTGACGGGGCAGGGGCAGTGGCCGGGGTGATGGCGCTAGGGGCTGGGGCACTGTCCGAATCAATGTCCAGCAAGCGGGTAATGCCGCGGCCACTGGGCACTTTCTTGCTTGCCCTCTCCGGCGAGCTTCGTGCTCCTCTGTGAACGCCGTGGCGGTCAAGGTTGGCAAGTGCAGCTGCCATGGCGGCTCCTCGGGCCGCAAAGATGGCCGCCGGCCCTCCGTGCCAACCGTAATTGGAAGTGTCGTCATCGTTGCCGCCCGCGGAATCTCCATCCGCTCCGTGGTCACACACCGGAAGTGCGTCGAAGACCGGAAGGGGCGGTGGTGGATCATCCGGTCCGCGGACGGGTAAGTAGGCCGCAAGCCTTTCTCTCTCGCCCTCTGCAGGTTCCTTCTTCGCCTGGCAGGAGTAAGGGGGTGGTGGAGTCTCCTTACCGCTCCGCTGCCGGCTGATGACCTCTGGTTCCTCCGGAGCCGTCTCGGATCCCGTCTCCGCCGCACTGGGAATCACCACGGCCATGGGACTTCTACGGGCCTCAGGCCACCAGTGCTCACCGTCGGTGGGTGTCCGGACTCGTCTGCTCCCTCTCTCCGGTAAGTGGACCGCCATCTTTCTTACAGCTGTGGTGGTTCGCCGGTAGGCGCATCGCCACCGATGAAACGCCATCTTCTCCCTCCGAAGATGACTTGATCGGATCCTCCGCTAGGGAGTCACATGGGTCTTTTTCGGCCCGCCAGTGGGTAGTGGTACGAAACGGACCCGCTCCGGTACCTCCACTGCGGTCACGCTTTTCTCCGCCGGAGTTTCTCTCGGCTCAGTAGTTGGCTGGGCCTTGGTTCCCACCTCAGCAGTGATGCAGGGAACTAGGGCAGCCTCGTCTGCTGTCTACGCCATCTCCGTTAGGGATCCCGGAGAGGCACCTCGAGGGGTCTTTAGCCCTGGCCATGGTTCGTTAGGTCATAGGTAGTACGTGCCACATTGAGGGCATCGTGCTTTTGTGCTTGCGGCCGTTCCGGGTGTCCTGCAGTGGACGCACAGGCACCGGAGGTACTCTCGGCCCTCGATCTCCACCACCAGGAAGCCTCCTGGGAGTTGGAAGACCGTCATGCTTAGTTCTGACATAGTTAGTTCAGGGGTGGAACAGTTCAGTGTTTCAGCTCCTTGCTCTTCGAATGCCAGATGGAAGTGAAGTTCCTCGCTCTCACTTCCGGTCCCTCCCTTCGCTGGGGAGGACGATCCTGATTGGCTCTCCTTGTGCCCCCTCCCTCTGGTGGAAACAAGAGGAGGGGCACTACTTCTCTCAATGTGACGTGGCATTGTCTGTTGGCCAGCCATAGCACAGGTGGGTGGGCTTTCGGCTTTCGCACCGCTCCTTTTGCAGGGGATCTGGGTTTGTCGCCAAACCCCTGCACATCTCCCGCCACATTTCCCTAACAGTCTCTTTGCACGCTTCACGTGCGCGATCCAGGATTGGCGGGAGTCACCATTTTAGTTCGGCTGCTTACTGCTTGGCCGTGGATGGCGCTGCGGTCGCCATTTTTAACTCTTTCATGCTCCGCGGAGCACATGTAGTGACGGCGCCATCTTTGATGAGCCCTCCAAATGTAAAATGTCACTATTCTCAGTGTCTAGTGTATAACTCATTCCTAGACACTGACTGCTCTCATACTGCTTACTGAACGCTCTCTGCATGCTTCCTGTGATTGCTTTCACCCACTGATATGATGTGGCATACCCCAGGCTAGGCAGAACTATTTCTCTGTGCACCGCACTCGCTGATGGTTCCTACAAGTACTCTGTGGTGTTTTATGTGGGTGCTGGCTAGTCTACCCGGGCATCTCCCTAAGGTACGGGCGTCTCCTACTTTTGGCCACTCATAGTGCGGGCCCTGGGCCATGGTCCCTGGACAAGTTAACAGGCTAACCCCCCCAGTTGCCTCACACTACCTGCCTCAAGGGACTAGGACAGCTATAGCCTCACACCCATCTTACAACACCCTCTTAGGGCACCCAGGGCGTACTGTGTGGGAATCCACGCTCCCCTGACTACCCCTGGTATGCATATATGCCATTCTCTCTCCAGTACTTGCATGGAAGATGCACTTATCTCTTCCAGCTCTGCTTTCGCTGAAAGCCTGTCCTGTTCTGGATCTCAGCAGCTCACCTCCAAATGTAACCCATTTCCCCCCCCCCCCCCCGGTCCGCAGATTGGACCCCTAGGGTGTAGTGAGGGAGGGCTACATGCATGTTGGTGGTGCATACCTGTGAGGAACAGGAGTACCTGAGTCTCCCGCATTGGTATTGGGGATAACAGGGACAGGCTTCTGGGGTATATGCCTCCATCTTCTCTAGCAACGGTGCAGCGCCTCCATCTCTATAAGCCCCAGGGATATGGGGTGGAACCCTTATAGAGAATTCCCACTCAGGGAAGAGAGATTCCAGTCTCAGTCAGTTCTTTGATAAAAGCAGCAATGTCTCTTTATTCTGTACAGCAGATTAGTAGCAGCACACAGCAGCAGTTCATGCACAGCGTGTACAGGGTCTTGTCCTCCTCTCCTTCTCCTCCAGGCTGTACCCCTGCAGGATGGGCTGTATGGGGCTTCAATACCCCCGACATCCACCCCAAGGGTATACCCTCTGGGTGAGGTAAGATCCCCCCCCCCTCACCCCCTGAGCAGGGTGAGGGGCATTGGTCCACCAGCTATAGTTTTATCAGCTCTAAACAGGCTGGTCTTCTGCCTCCTCTCCAAGCACAGGTGTCACTCTAATCATGACCTCTCAGCACTCTCTGCTCCCAGGACAGAACAGAACTACTTGGTCTTACTCCAACTCAGACCAGAACTTCACTCCTCAGCTCCCAGGACATACACTGGCGACACACTTTATTCGAGCTCGGCTAGTCCCACGAATTCGGGTATACCCGGGTGTATTGAGGTTTGTGACTGTTTTCTGCCCGAGTGCATTGAGGTATTTTCCAGGCAGGGATTGAAGCATTTTATTCCCGCTGGCTGCAATACTGCACAGTATATATATATACTGCATTACAATTCATGAATTTATGCCATCTGGTAGACACGCGAAGCATTGCAGCCTATTAAATCCTAATCATTATCATTTAACAGATCAGCCGCCCGTCAGCCAGGCATGAACCCAGGCTGGGAAGGCAAACGCAACGGGGCTTGTCAGAGGTGAGGAGCGGCGCATTCCAGGTATCTGCCAGGTACATACTGGGTATTTGCTCGAATAAAGTGTGTCGGTGCAGTAACTGCTTGTCACTTACAGGAACAGGCAGAACTAAGTTTAGACAGCCCCACCCCTCATGATGTCATCAGGCCCTCCCCTCTGTCTCAGGTCTGCACACAGAGTCAGGGGCCTGCCTCCATCACTCAAGGCAGGGCTTGAAGCGGGGGGAAACCCCATGATAACTTTTGGCGGCCTGCCCTTAACAGGACTTACACCAGTAGGAGAAAGATATATAGCCCCCATTTCTTACTGGGGCTACACTAATAAAAAAAATGCCACACTTAAAAAATACTCTTTAATCATCTGAAGGTTTTAGGGGAATAAGTGGTGGGTTACATTTAGAAAAATGGGATATAATATGAAAAAAAATGGATTAAGGGATGGGTTACGTTGCATTTACTGCTGCGGCCAAGTTTATTCGAGCATTTGCCCGTTCTTGGCCGCAGCAGTAGCCTGGCGCGCGCCCGAGGGTGACGGGCGCGCGCCGAAGCAGCGGAAGAGCGCCCTCCGATCGGGGCGCTCTCCCTACCGCTGCCGGGTCCGCCGGGTCCCCCCGGAACCCCCTGCCGCCGTCCCCCACATCGCGGGACACCAGGGCTCCCTCGGGGAGCCCTGGACGTGCGTGCAGGGGGCGCAGGCTCTCGAAGACGCGTGACCGCGCGTCTATGACGCGCGGCACGCCGAGGGGCGGCCACTAGCAAGCCGGGAAATCTCCCGGCTTGCGGATCTGGCCGCACTGCAATTAAGTGTGTCGGCAGTGTACATGTGGATTAAAGACACACTAGCACACGAGCGCTGCCTATCATTACTGCAGAGTACTATGACTGATGCTAAAACTGATTCATTTTTTTTACGGCCACGTTGCACTCGCAAGTGAGTTGCACTTACCCCACAAAATGTAAATAATTGCAGCGCACTTAGATGCACTTCACAGTGCTCAGGCCAGCAGTAAATCTTACTACATCTGTAGTAATTTTGGTGAATACTGTAAGGTGCAAATTCTTCTTGCCATGGTTGATTATAAGCTAAATGAGTGCCCATTAGTGGATGTAGCCCCCTGCATCTCTTAATTTAGTTATGGCGTTGGCAGCGGGCTTCTTTGGCTAATGTGTCTAGGTTTTTGTGATGTGTTTTGGTGCATTCAGTGCCATCACCAGACTTTTACTATTGTGCTTTCTGGTATTCTGTATAATCTGAACACTCTTACCTGTTACTTGAGTCTCACAGCCTATACTACTGTGGTTCCATAAAGTACCTAATATCTGTTAAAATTTTGTTTAAGCTATACTGTACCTCATTTGTGATGAAGTGTATACATGATTGTAATGCTCTATAACAGAGAGAGGGACACCCGCTCAGCCACTAGTGGAACAACAGGGTGCAGGGGAGGGGAGGTAGTATGCAAAACACAAATGAAAAATTCAAAGCCCAAGACGTCACTCCAGAGGTGGAGAGTGGGCGATGAAAGGAGCCCCCAGTTAGCTTGCACTCACTGCTTGAGAAGTGTATACCTGGAAGTCACAAGACACCACGTCACCATGACGTTTCAGGAGGAGATGCCAGAGCATATAAGAGGCCACGCTATACACCCAATGTACTGGGCCCTGACAAACTCCCAGCCAGCCCTGCTCGCCATGTTATCAAAAGTGCAAGGAGTCCCGAATATGGAAACAGTATCAATGCGATCAGCAAAGTTGCATTTAAAAAGATATTGACTTGTATAGGCAAAACTAGAACAAGTATAGTTCTTATGTGGGCTTAGCGATGTATCAAAAGTACTATACAGAAAGTGCGAAAACACAATGTGGCAATTCAGAGAAGGAAGTATATCAATAGGTAACGATACTGCACTTTCATGGGGCACCATCACTATGGCAACTCTTGAAAAAAACAGTAACAAGCATGTAAAAGCAGCATAATGGTAAACAACAAACGTGTTGTATACGTCGACCACTTCTACCAAAACACTGCCTTCACAAGACCACCAGAGTGCTTTCTTTTTTTCATTCTGCATGTACCGCACGGATCTTTCCGTGCCCCAGTTAGCACGTGACAGAATATTACATTATGTGACTGCTCCTTATATCTCCTATCAACTACAGGCATACCCCGTGTAACGGGTATTCCACCCCACCCAATCTCATATATAGTGTGGGTGAGTAGAACATGTACACTGGCGACACACTTTATTCGAGCTCGGCTAGTCCCACGAATTCGGGTATACCTGGGTGTATTGAGGTTTGTGACTGTTTTCTGCCCGAGTGCATTGGGTTATTTTCCAGGCAGGGATTGAAGCATTTTATTCCCGCAGGCTGCAATAATGCACAGTATATATATATATACTGCATTACAATTCATGAATTTATGCCATCTGGTAGACACGCGAAGCATTGCAGCCTATTAAATCCTAATCATTATCATTTAAAAGATCAGCCGCCCGTCAGCCAGGCATGAACCCAGGCTGGGAAGGCAAATGCAACGGGGCTTGTCAGAGGTGAGGAGCGGCGCATTCCAGGTATCTGCCAGGTACATACTGGGTATTTGCTCGAATAAAGTGTGTCGGTGCAGTAGTGTTACCGGTGTGGTGCGTACTACCTGCAGGCTCACAGGAGGTCTGAGCCTCCGCTAATGAGAGCCTGGGGTGAATCCTCTGGAACGTTTCTTGGTTCAGCGCCTCCACCTATGTAGGATTCTAGGGAAGTGTAGAATGACCCTACATAGGAACCCAATCAGAAACCACACACACAGTGATTTATATTATAACTAATGACTTTACTACAAAGAATAATAATAACCTGTGTCCCTCTCACGAGGGGACACTGACAGTGACGTCTCGCAGGACGATTCCCCGACACCAGGTGATCCCACCCAGTGTCCCAAGAACCCCACCCAATGTCCCGTACTCCTACAGAGATAGTCACTGGGTGACTGCGCAGTCACTAAAACCTCTAGGCCTGTTGGTGCACATGTGATGACATAATACCTGCCGAGCACTCCGGTGCTCGGGTCAGCAACAAGCTTCTAAAAGGATCAGTCGAGCGATGCCTCCTTCTGATCCTCCACTGCACTCCTTGAAACGTGGACCGCTCGAGCGGTCCCACTCCGGAACAGTCTCTGTGGACCCCAACGTGGGTCCAACCGCTTTCCGGGAACAGCAACGTGACACACCCTGCACTATAGGCCGTCCCTATAGCACAGCATCCTTAAGTGGCTTAAGGGTCAATCTCCTAGGGCATTCGGGGTTGCCTATCCTATATAGGTAGGTCTTGTACCCACCCTACTCATAATACGGGCCCTGGGCCATGGATCCCCGGATTGGTTACCGCTATGAACCCCCCCCAGTGGCCTCGCCACTCGCAACACGGACCCTGGCTATGGCTCCCCGGACTGGTTACCGCTATGAACCCCCCAGCTGTCTCGTGCCACTAATTCACCTAAACGCCTGCCGCAACGCTCTGCAGACTAACCTCAGCCCCCTTTATCCCTGGCTATTTACCAGCTCTGACTACCATGAGTGACAGGGTCCCTCTCTGAGACTATCCCTGGCAACACTCACTAACCTGGGCGAATACAGGGTTAACTAGGGCCTTAGTGCAGGGAGTCTCCGGCTCCTGCACCCTACCTCCTTCCTTCCTTGGGCTCCTGACTCTGACTCCTGACTGACACGCAGCTCCAGCCCGCCAAATGTATCCTTTTCTGTCCAGGGCAGTCCTGCAGCCCTATTGGCTCCTGCGAGGCACCTGGTGCCTCCCTCGCTAGGCCCTATGGGAATTGTAGTCCCGGGGCACCTGTAATAACACTGGGGCCGCGTGCGCGCCTTCCCTGTGCTTACACTAACCCCTAATGGCCGCCGCAACATCCCTCTCACTGTCCCTACTCTCGCGCGACTCCTTCCTAACTCTGGCCTATCTTCTGCGCATGCGCGACTCTCTCGGGCCGCCGGGGACTCTCTGCGCATGCGCGAACCGGCGCAACATGGCGGCGCCCTGTGCAAGAGCCGCCGGAGATCTCCTGCACTCCGGCGAGCTCCCTCCTCAGCCCCCACCCTCCTGAATGGCCGTCGGGTCTGCCGCTTGCCTCTGGCAGTACCCGACCGCGTCCGTGGCCACGGAGGCTCCCTGGGGGGTCGAGGGAAGAAAAAGGTAACCTGGCTACACCCGCTTTAAGTACACTCGCGAGTAAGTACATATCGTCCAATAGGCAAACGGCAGCTCACGCATGCGCCTGTCATCACGTCCTGGACAGCAATACCGGCTCCCTACCTGTACCGAAGCTGTGCGCAAGCGGGGAGACTATAGAGCCTATTACACATGTGTTATTAACATCAGTTATGCACGCATATGACGATTGCAGTACAGTACAAGCATCGATAAGTGGGAAAAGGTAGTGCTTCACTTTAAGTACATTTTCGCTTTACATACATGCTCCGGTCCCATTGCGTACGTTAATGCGGGGTATGCCTGTATTGTATATAGATCGATATTTTTAATTCACCTTTTAATAAAAATTATTAAGTGTGTGAGGTTAATGCTGTTTCTGACAAGCTATGAACAAATGAAATTGACTCGAGTCAAAAAGCCTGTTTAACACAAAAAGGGTAAGATTTAACAGACTTTATTAAGGAAAATTAAACTCTGAATATTTTTAACTGAAAAGGTCTAATGAGGTCAATATGTGATCTTGTAAATTCCTGCTTGCTCAATTCTATTTTTCTTTTTGGCAGAAAGATGTTAAATAATCAAATTAGTGAAAGAGAAGAAAAACAGAAATTTGGAAACTGCAAATGGTTGCCAGATCTGATAGGGAAAACATTCCTAAGGTGACAGAGATGAAGGGATTTTTTTATCTGCATTTTGGGGTATTTATACATTTTGCAAGGATCTACTTGGAGAAGCTAACCTTTATAAACACTTCCCTGCCAAATTGACTGACTCCACATTGAAATTTGCATGCTTGATAATTGCAGGCCCTTTCAGCAGAAAAAGGAGTTTTTTTCTATTGTCTCCATAATTATTGCGCTTCATACTTTTTAATTTCCTTTAAATAGACAGACCTGTTAATTTGTTGTTCATCTAAATGGGCAGAATATATTGCAACTTCCTCAGTAAACGAAACAAAGGGCATTCTATTGCATTCCGATAATCATTTTATACAAGAAAATCCCTGTTATGTCTCTTTCACTTATGATTAGAATTTGGAAGTCCAACTCTGGCCTTCAGCAGTCATATAATCTTGTTCTGGAATTCCTGGATGAAGAATACTGTAGCAATGTTTTCCATAACATACTGTACAGGGCTACTCCGTAAGACACCTTGGCCCACATACATAAAATTCCATTAAAGTTGAGTTACAGTATTATCACACCAGGTAAAAAAATTACGAGTGGTATTACCGCAATTTTAAATTGGTATTTGACAATATTGTGGTAATACTTTACCGGGTGCGTTATTTGGTCTGTTATTAAAAAAGAGCCAAGTGGAGGTGGTGGAGTCAATTGATGGATACCAATTCAATCCTGGAACCATTTCTATGCAAAACGACTCCACTCCTTCTGGCTTATCATGATAAAAAGGAGCACATTTCTTTGGACGTAATCTTGGCCCCTAGTTTTACTTTTATTCTCAGTTTACTGTGGTTTGTCTTCCATAATCCTATTATTGACTGGAATTCAAAAACCCTTTTATTCTCTTCTACCTGTTGTGCACAGAATTGTTTTCCCTATATATCTGCAAAAGACAAAAAAGAAACAGGTGCTTTCCTAGTGTGTTAAAGTATAAAAATAATTTTATCTGACTGGAACAAATATAAAATGCGCACTCACAAACAGAGCTAGAATATAAGCATGTATGAGATATACTCAATCGCCAAACTGCATCATGGATCCAAATGAAAACGTTCTCAAATGGTAAAGTGCCTCTTTCACTGCACACAGTTGTCCAAAGGGTGCCTTGATACTCTGTGTACCAGATAGAGTAACCACCTTGTGTCCCACAGAGATTCTTCCTCCGGCTTCACATACACCTCCTTGGGTTGGTTCCTGTTCGTTCAACACCACGCAGTGTGGATCCAGGGCATCACACTTGCCCTCTGCAGCCTGGAAATATGATAGTCTGCCTTTCTGTTTGCGTGCAGTAAAAACAACAGCTCACTCGCCGCTCCAGGAAACGCCCTACGCGTTTCGTCACGGATGACTTCGTCAGGGGTTGATCCCATTGGTCATCTAGCTTCCTCTTTATACCAAATCCATATGTTTGCACACCCACTACTAATTAAGAATGGACAATATAATCAAAATACAATTTGTACTTAACCCTATTAACTGCTGGACAGTAGTATATAACAATGCAAAAAACGATCCTATTACACAAAACTAAACAGACATCAATGAAAATAGGCAAACATATTAACAACAAAGATGAACTTATAACCCATACAGACATGTTCTATAGTTATATGTAACAGTTTTTCTGGACCAACCCAATCTCACATTGGCCCCTGTGGTCTAACTGGTCCCCATTACATGTCTGTATGTTGTGGTGTACCTGCTGGCTTACAGGACTCCTGAGTCTCCCCCTGGGTATGTATGGGAATATCAGCAAGACAGGCATCTGAGGTAGTGGGGATTGAGTCCTACTCACATCTGATGCAGCGCCTCCACCTCATCAGGATCTCTGCGGCCGCAGGGGATGTATCTGATGAGGAACTCCTTCTTGGTGCCTTCCTCTGCTGAGTAACTCCACACTCACACATGAGGGTTTCGGTTAAAAAGGGCATCTTTATTATCATCATAGGCAGACTGCCCCTCACAGCGGTCGTACTCAGCCGCTCATTCCCTTGCTGCACATCCCTTCAGAAAGTTCTTCCCTCCCAATGGAGTTGGGTCACCTCTCCCCTCAGGGAGGTCACCACCTGTGTCAGGTCCCTGATCACAGTGCAGATACTATTGATTATATCTGACATCCTTAACTGGTGCAGACCTCCAGAACTGGACCATCACTGATCCCTTGAACTTGATCTCCATCCACTGCAAAGCACACTTGATTAACCAATAGTGCACAAACAATATTAAAGTCCCCAGTGCTAAAGTCCAAGATACCGTGATCTTCAGATAGTCTCTGATCTTAAAGATGATAGCTGGGCTCCGTTGAAAATGTTCCAGATGGGATGTGTCTTTGGAATAGACAGATGCACGTCTGAAATACAGATGAGAGGCACACCTGATTGCGCAGCGTTTTCTAGCAATCAGATCCCTATCTAAGACAGTGAAGATTCCTACTCACATGATGAACGCCAATATATTCAGTGGAGAGAATCTGTGCTTGTTCCCCTTCTTTCAGCTCCTCTCACAACCCCACGTGCAGGCAGCTTACTGGAGGTGGCCTCAATCCACAATGGCGTCGGGGGTGGCTCCGTTATGAACCCCCACCGAAGAGGGAAGGAATGGGCACAATATGGTGTAGTTTGACACTTTTAATTGGTTAAAACACTAAAAAAACTATGTAAAATACACTCACATGGTGCAATAACGATTGGTATTGCTAAAATTGCCGTCCGCAGCTTGCAAATCCTGCCCTTAGAATGCACAGAGTCCCTGCATGCAGACACGCTGGTAGACTGAGCGTGTGACGTCACCGCTGCTGGGAACTCCCTTGCAAAAGCTACGGTTGCTGGGATGGCTCAAACGACTAGGCTCCTCCTCCCTACGCGTTTCGTGACACGTGGTCACTTCGTCAGGGGACAGTGGAGCCCAGTCTGTGATGCCTTTTGTACTGCCTCAAATGGAGAGAACCTCCTACTTGGGGTGGGACCTGGCTAATGAAGGAGGAATATCAGCTCTGAAACTAACAGCGCGATAGGGGTTATTTCCTTAGCATGAATAAGCGCATGTACCCACATAGTTTATAAAGGCTTAATTTTCTTAATAATATTGGCAATACCCACAATGATAAATTCGAACTAAAATGAAATAAAAATAAAAATATATCCTAATCGCATAAGGACAAATAGGGGTCCACAATAATAAAATCAACCTAGAATCGAATAAAGGTACATCTCAATCACATGGGACAAATGGGGGTTATCATATTGCAATTAGCTTGATCTAAAATTGGTATTCTTAATAATGACAATACAGTTCATGTCTAAAATATACCACATCAATGTATAAGAATAGACTAATTGTCCTTCAAAAAGGCTGCCAAGTCAAACTCAATGTTGAGACCTAGGGGGGTCAGGGTCTTAAGTAAATCCAGTAACTTTCTCTTTTGGAGACTAGATTAAGCCTGTCCCCCCCACGCCAGCTACTCTTTGGATTGTCAATCCCTACACACAATAACCCTTCAGGACTCTGATTATGTTTTTGCCTGAAATGATTTGAGACACTATGTGTCTCGAGGCCCCTTCTGATGTTATAAACGTGTTCTGCGAACCTCCGTTTAAGGGGTCTCTCCGTGCGGCCCACATACTGTAGGCCGAACGGGCATTCCAGTAAATAGACGCAGAAGTTGGTTTTGCAATTGATGAATGTTTTTATGTCATAGCTTTTACCCGTCACATTGGATCTGAAGGTCTTAGTTTTTTTTACTATGTTTGCATCCAATGCAGCTTTGACATGTATAGAAGCCTTTGAGATCTTTTAACCATGTGACATGGTGATCTCTTAGACTGTCTAGCGGACAACTAGGGGATAGGGAGGATTTTAAATTTTTTGCTCGCTTAAAAACTATTTTAGGTTTGTTGGGGAGTATAGTTTTAAGGATTGGGTCTCATTGGAGAATGCTCCAATGTTTAGTAAGTGTCTTAGATATAATTGGAGCTATACCACTATATTGTGTGATGAAAAACGGGAATGGGGCCTGACCCACGTCTGCCGTCTGTTTCTTACCACACAGTAGGAATGCTCTGTTGGTCTCATTGACCTCTTTGAACGCGAGATCCAATTCTTGATTCTTATACTCACGTTCAATGAACTTGGTTTTCAACTCCCTAATTTGATGTTGGTATACAGAAGTTTCGGAGCAATTCCGTTTGATTCTAAGAGCTTGCCCCTTTGGGATGTTACGTAACCAGTTGGGGTGATGGTGGCTGGATGCCAAAAGGTAGGTGTTGGCATCTACTTCCTTATGGAAGGTTTTCGTGTGGATGATGTCATTCACTACATAGAGGGAGAGATCGAGAAAATTAATTGAAGTCCTATCATGACTGAACGTGAATCTAAGGTTCCGCATGTTGTCATTCAAATATATTTTGAATATATTTTGAACTCCTCAAGTCTATCTAATGACCCCCTCCAGACACACAGCACATCGTCGATATATCTTTTCCAGAGCACCAGGTTTGCACCAAATGGGTGAGAGGACCTGATATGATCCTCTTCCCAGATGGACATAAATAAGTTAGCGTAACTTGGGGCAAACCTGGTGCCCATGGCAGTGCCGCATGTCTGGAGGTAAAACCTATGGTCATGGCTGAAGAAATTGTGCATCAGAATGAATTTGATTCCGTCCAGAATAAAATGTTTCAGTTTCTCGTCTACCTCAACGTCTTGTTCTAGGACTCTTTGAATTGCATCCAGTCCCATCTGATGGTCAATGACCGTATAAAGCGAGACTACATCGCAGGTGACCCAACACAGATCTTCTCCCCACTTCAGGTCCTGTACAAGATTTAACACCTGTGACGTGTCCCTGATGTATGACGGGACCTGTACAACATATTTTTGGAGTAGATGATCTAGGAATTGGGAAAGGTTGGAGGTGAGGGAATGAATCCCAGATATTATCGGGCGGCCGGGGGGTCGGGTAAGGCTCTTGTGGATCTTAGGGATGAGATCATCAGCTCCAGGGAAAGAGAATTCCTTATGATTGAACAGCCCAGAATCCCTGTATTCTATTTCATCCCTAAGATCGACAAGAGCCTTACCCGACCCCCCGGCCGCCCGATAATATCTGGGATTCATTCCCTCACCTCCAACCTTTCCCAATTCCTAGATCATTTACTCCAAAAATATGTTGTACAGGTCCCGTCATACATCAGGGACACGTCACAGGTGTTAAATCTTGTACAGGACCTGAAGTGGGGAGAAGATCTGTGTTGGGTCACCTGCGATGTAGTCTCGCTATATACGGTCATTGACCATCAGATGGGACTGGATGCAATTCAAAGAGTCCTAGAACAAGACGTTGAGGTAGACGAGAAACTGAAACATTTTATTCTGGACGGAATCAAATTCATTCTGACGCATAATTTCTTCAGCCATGACCATAGGTTCTACCTCCAGACATGCGGCACTGCCATGGGCACCAGGTTTGCCCCAAGTTACGCTAACTTATTTATGTCCATCTGGGAAGAGGATCATATCAGGTCCTCTCACCCATTTGGTGCAAACCTGGTGCTCTGGAAAAGATATATCGACGATGTGCTGTGTGTCTGGAGGGGGTCATTAGATAGACTTGAGGAGTTCAAAATATATTCAAAATATATTTGAATGACAACATGCGGAACCTTAGATTCACGTTCAGTCATGATAGGACTTCAATTAATTTTCTCGATCTCTCCCTCTATGTAGTGAATGACATCATCCACACGAAAACCTTCCATAAGGAAGTAGATGCCAACACCTACCTTTTGGCATCCAGCCACCATCACCCCAACTGGTTACGTAACATCCCAAAGGGGCAAGCTCTTAGAATCAAACGGAATTGCTCCGAAACTTCTGTATACCAACATCAAATTAGGGAGTTGAAAACCAAGTTCATTGAACGTGAGTATAAGAATCAAGAATTGGATCTCGCGTTCAAAGAGGTCAATGAGACCAACAGAGCATCCCTACTGTGTGGTAAGAAACAGACGGCCGACGTGGGTCAGGCCCCATTCCCGTTTTTCATCACACAATATAGTGGTATAGCTCCAATTATATCTAAGACACTTACTAAACATTGGAGCATTCTCCAACGAGACCCAATCCTTAAAACTATACTCCCCAACAAACCTAAAATAGTTTTTAAGCGAGCAAAAAATTTAAAATCCTCCCTATCCCCTAGTTGTCCGCTAGACAGTCTAAGAGATCACCATGTCACATGGTTAAAAGATCTCAAAGGCTTCTATACATGTCAAAGCTGCATTGGATGCAAACATAGTAAAAAAAAACTAAGACCTTCAGATCCAATGTGACGGGTAAAAGCTATGACATAAAAACATTCATCAATTGCAAAACCAACTTCTGCGTCTATTTACTGGAATGCCCGTGCGGCCTACAGTATGTGGGCCGCACGGGGAGACCCCTTAAACGGACGGAGGTTCGCAGAACACGTTTATAACATCAGAAGGGGCCTCGAGACACATAGTGTCTCAAATCATTTCAGGCAAAAACATAATCAGAGACCTGAAGGGTTATTGTGTGTAGGGATTGACAATCCAAAGAGTAGCTGGCGTGGGGGGGACAGGCTTAATCTAGTCTCCAAAAGAGAAAGTTACTGGATTTACACACTTAAGACCCTGACCCCCCTAGGTCTCAACATTGAGTTTGACTTGGCAGCCTTTTTGAAGGACAATTAGTCTATTCTTATACATTGATGTGGTATATTTTAGACATGAACTGTATTGTCATTATTAAGAATACCAATTTTAGATCAAGCTAATTGCAATATGATAACCCCCATTTGTCCTATGTGATTGAGATGTACCTTTATTCGATTCTAGGTTGATTTTATTATTGTGGACCCCTATTTGTCCTTATGCGATTAGGATATATTTTTATTTTTATTTCATTTTAGTTCGAATTTATCATTGTGGGTATTGCCAATATTATTAAGAAAATTAAGCCTTTATAAACTATGTGGGTACATGCGCTTATTCATGCTAAGGAAATAACCCCTATCGCGCTGTTAGTTTCAGAGCTGATATTCCTCCTTCATTAGCCAGGTCCCACCCCAAGTAGGAGGTTCTCTCCATTTGAGGCAGTACAAAAGGCATCACAGACTGGGCTCCACTGTCCCCTGACGAAGTGACCACGTGTCACGAAACGCGTAGGGAGGAGGAGCCTAGTCGTTTGAGCCATCCCAGCAACCGTAGCTTTTGCAAGGGAGTTCCCAGCAGCGGTGACGTCACACGCTCAGTCTACCAGCGTGTCTGCATGCAGGGACTCTGTGCATTCTAAGGGCAGGATTTGCAAGCTGCGGACGGCAATTTTAGCAATACCAATCGTTATTGCACCATGTGAGTGTATTTTACATAGTTTTTTTAGTGTTTTAACCAATTAAAAGTGTCAAACTACACCATATTGTGCCCATTCCTTCCCTCTTCGGTGGGGGTTCATAACGGAGCCACCCCCGACGCCATTGTGGATTGAGGCCACCTCCAGTAAGCTGCCTGCACGTGGGGTTGTGAGAGGAGCTGAAAGAAGGGGAACAAGCACAGATTCTCTCCACTGAATATATTGGCGTTCATCATGTGAGTAGGAATCTTTACTGTCTTAGATAGGGATCTGATTGCTAGAAAACGCTGCGCAATCAGGTGTGCCTCTCATCTGTATTTCAGACGTGCATCTGTCTATTCCAAAGACACATCCCATCTGGAACATTTTCAACGGAGCCCAGCTATCATCTTTAAGATCAGAGACTATCTGAAGATCACGGTATCTTGGACTTTAGCGCTGGGGACTTTAATATTGTTTGTGCACTATTTGTTTTCAGGTTTGGAATAACCTGACATTATTGTCACCTAGCTGCTTGCTCTTACAGCAATTGTCAGACTGTTTGTTGTTTTAGCACTTATTATTTAATAGCACATTAATTATCACATCTTAATTTAGTGTAGGTAAGCGCTTTTGGAGGGGTTATTATCTTTGTTTTGTATACACTTGATTAACCAACTCGAACACACCAACTTTTGTGAGTGCTGTGTCTTATACAGACTCAGAAAACAGCCACACCTCTTTTGTCACTAATAGTGGACACAGAGCATGTTACCACTCCCCTTGTATACATATGACACTTAACCAGGGTGTGAGGGCAAACCTCCATGATTGATGCTGGCAATTCTGCACACTTACCAGGTTTTACTGCCAACATGAGAAAGAACTGTATACCATTTTTATACATGGCTACTTATATAAGAGATAGAACCATTGGAGCAAACATGAAGATAACAATTATCATAAATGAGGATATGTGTAACAAGGCTACTGTTACATATATAACACATAGTGTATTATCATGTGAAAATATATATATACATTAGAAGTGAACACTAATGACTGATTACTTACATAATGTAATCGTAGAGAACATAGATAAACCCTAATGTGGGTAACCCCCCAAAAACTTGATTAGGAGAATGAGAAAATATATATGATATAAATCAGAGACCTAAGAAACAAAGCAGAGACCAGAAAAAGACAAAACATGGAGACTGACGGAGGCCACAACTGCAAACTCCATTTAACCATGTGTAAAAAATATACTTCTATAGATATGGGCCGCAATCTTCGCGGTCATGGGATTACAGGGGGCTGCGACAAAGAGCAACAGTAAGACTTGCTACATCTGTATATATAGCATGTACTATGTGTGTATGTGGTGTACGTGTGTTTAAATAGTGTGTTTGTTCGTGCCTGCTGCATGCATTTGGTGTGTGTATTTGGTGTCTTATTGTGTGTGGTATGTGCTTCTGATGTGTGTATATATGTATATGTTATGTTTGTTTATTGTGTTTGTAATTGTACGGGCTAAAATCTGCCTGCCAGGGCCCCAGTTTCTAGCATTCATACTTTGCCTGTGAAAGGTCAGGTGGAATTCATATAACCCTAATGACATGTGTTGCTTTCATACATGAACATTGTATGAGGTATGGCTATACTATACATACAGGAAAACACAGAGACTGGTAATAATGAATACAATTCATCACAAAATATATGACAATTACACTAATAACACCATATAGAAATAATTTTGACACTAAGGACTGTATAATGTGTATCCAAGTGATATACTGTACATCTTGAAATATAATTCTTAATGTTTTATCATTATAACATCCAAAGGCTTTGTCCTACATACAACTAAAAGAAATATTAACATGCTCATCTGTATTGTTTATTTAAATGATTCCATGTACATGACGTGATGCGATAAACAATGGTATAGTATAGTTGATGACGCATATCTGTGCATGTCCACATTAGAATCTGGGGGGGGAAAAAGCAAAAATAAATAAAATTCATGTACAATTATAAAGATAGATATTTATATAAAATCATAGATATAAAATTCAGAAACACTTCTTTATATATATGTAGCACTGCTTCCCCCACCCTATGGGAGATGAGTCGGCTACTACGTGTGGGTGTGTGGTGTTTTTACTTGTGGCTCACAGGAGGCCTGAGCTTCGCTGCTGGGAGCCCGGGGTGTACCTGATCCGTCTTGCGACAGCGCCACCACCTGTGCGGGATCCTAACTATGTTAGATAACCCCGTCACAGGACCCAATACAAGAATACACACAATGGTATAGATCAGGGGCGTGCAAACTTTTTTTGCTGCACCCCTCCTCCTTTCTACCTCCGATGGTGCGCCCCCACCCTTACCTCGCTCGGCACGTCACGTGACCTGCGACGTCATTTGATGTTTGTGACGTCACGTCAAATGACCACCCCGCATCATTTGATGCAGTGTTGTCATGGACACTAGTCCTGACGCTGGCAGAGACAAGGTAAGTGTAGAGTTGCAGGGGCCTCACGCGATCCCCCGGCACTTAATTTAAATGCCTTGGGGGAAGAGCGCGGGGCCCCCACTTTGCACACCGCTGGTATAGATAGCAGTTTACTACATGCAGATAATAATAGCAATAACAATGTAACACCCACACCAAATAGGCCATGCACAGGCATAACCCCACAGTGCCCTCCAACACAATGTCCACACCCTGATGGGATATCCCCCCAAAGTACTGGGGTGCCCCATGGAACCCAACCACCCTAGTGTCCCCAAGAGTCAACCCACCCAATTTGTGCGACAGCGCTGCCTACAGCTAAAGTGTGATTTGTTGATGCACTTGGATATGTGGTGATACCTGCCGACTGAAGACAAGAGGGGCCACCCAGTCCCACGCCATCATCATCAGCGATTAGTCCGCCTCCACGTGGGTGGTATCCAGCTGGAGGGTCCCACCATAACAGTCTCTGTATGCGTTGGTGGTCTGGTCCCAGACCACCACCAGATGCCAGGTTGCCGCCATGTCCTGGCTGTGTCCCTGATGCCTGGTACTACAGGGGCAGTGTCCCTATCTACTAGGCCTGTCCTTGCAGCAGCCACAAGCTCAAAGGGGGAGTCGGGGCCTAGCTGGGGCCTATGTTTTTTTTTGGCCTAGATAGATAGAGGGTAGTGTACGCACTCAGTCACACTGGTAGATGTGGGGTACAGTACTTAGCTGCCGGTGCACTGGCTCTAGGGAGCTCCTGACATCCCAAAGTAGTCCAGTAGGTAATGAAGAAACAGGCACACAGTCTTAATCAGCAACAAGAAGGTTTAATGTACCATGAAAACCAACATTTCAGCAGTACAATACTGCCTTTCTAAAAGGTGAAGGCCCTCACCTTGAGAACGGCAGTATTGTACCGCTGAAACATGGGTTTTCATGGCACATTAAACCTTCTTGTTGCTGATTAAGACCGTGTGCCTGTTTCTTCATTACCTACTGGTCCTTGCCACAGGCCCCTGCACAAACACCCTACTCTCTCCTTGTCCTATCTCCTACTGGCATGGCTCGCAGCATACCCCATGTATCCACTAAGTTGCAGAGAATCCTCGCAGCCCTATTGGCTGATGCGCAGCATGTGATCAACAGCCCCGGGGGCTGCTGGGAACTGTAGTTCCCCTGAAGGGGGCTACTATGTTATGGCCGCCGCTGTCCTTGGCTACCGCGCATCGTACGGTTCACTGGGCATGCGCGACCTGTATAAGATGGCGTCGCCCTGCACTTAGAACCTCCGCGGGTTCCAGCGACACGATCGCCGCTACAACCCCCCCCCCCCCCGCCCCCAACCGCACACTCCCTGCCTCTAACTGACAGCGGGTCCACCTTTGTCTCCGGCGGCACCCGCACCACCCACACTACACCACCGCGACGCTCCCAGAGGTAAGGGGGCAAGAGTAGCCTAGAGGGAGACCTAGTCACGTACACACACAGTGATACCTTACCACATTGCAGTCTCTTTCAGTCTCAGATTAAGGCCGAAAACATTGTATTTCTCTATACATGGGGTTTATTTGCAGGTATAAACCATACAAGAACAGACCCACTGTCCCTTTAAGTCAAAAAGAAAACAAAAAATAAATACCTATTCCCGTTAGGGAAAAGAACTCAACTTTGCTTCAGCCCTCTCTAACGACAGCTGGCCAACTATACTGGTTCCCAGATTAAAACATGCCCTGGCATATGGACCCCACATGAACAGTCTTAAGCACACAGCAATAAAGAGTTTTGCTTATATGTTAGTCCATTGGAGCAGGCGTCACTGCTTCAGCACAACCTCACGTCCTTCCTTCCTAGGGGTATTCGGGTCCACGTGAGCTCAGAAAAACTCTCCTCTGTAAATGCTAAGGACAGGACATCCCCGCTCAGCATGGTCACTCATCCTTCCGTCTTCTTCCTGAGATTAGCAACCCAGGCAGTCCCAGCAGACTCCATGACCACCGTCTAGCGGGCCTGGGGGTCTGTGCCAGCTTCCGCAGCTGGGGAGAACTCATCGCTATCCCCTTCCCTGAGGGAAAGCAGCCAGTCTCTCTCATGTCAAGGTACTTCCTGCCTTTTTACACCTTCACTTAGGAGTGCTGTCTAAATTGGTACCAGCTGCAGCAAGCTCACAAAAAGAAATGTAACCTCCTGCACACTGGAACCTATCCACTCTGCTAGCTCTTTAGTCCATAAGCACGTGACCTGTCACAATTGATATATTTAATATATATATAATATATAATATATATATTATATATATATATATTCACTGTTCAATAGTGTAATATTATATAATATATATATTATAATATATTATATATATATATATTATTAATAATATAATATATATGTAACCACATGTTCCCCCCCTCCCCCCCCGGTCGCAGATCGGACCCCTAGGGTGTAATGAGGGCTGGCTACACGTGTACTGGTGGTGCATACCTGCTTGTAACAGGAGGGCCTGAGTCTCCCGCGATGGTATGGGGGACAACAGGGACAGGCTTCTGGGGTTAGTGCCTTCATCTTTTAGCAACGGTGCAGCGCCTCCATCTCTGGCGAGCCCTATAGGGGTAGGGTGAAATCCTCCCAGAGAGCCCTGGTCTCAGGGCGAGAGATTTCAGTCTCAGTCTCTTGTAAAAGCAGCAAGTCTCTTTATTATACAACAGCTCACAGCAGTAGCAGCAGCAGCATACACAGGGACTTTTCCTCCTCCTCCCTCGCCTCCAGAATGTACCCCTTCAGGATGGGCTGTCCGGGGCTCACACTGCTCCCGGCCTCCACCCCAAAGTGCAGACACTCAAGGTGAGGCTAGCTTCCCCCCTCACCCCCTGAGCAGGGTGAGGGGCATTGGTCCACCACACTAGAGTTCTATAAGCTCTACTCAGTCTGACCTGAGCTTCTCCTACAACTGTAACACTGCATTCTCCTGTCTCTGATCCCAGGACAGACTTCACTCCCCTCACTCCCAAGACAGAACTGACTCTAACTCTAGTGCCACTGACAGGATCAGGCAACTAAATTTAGACAGCCCCACCCATCATGATGTCAGCAGGCCTCTCCCCTGTGTCTCTTGCCTTCCACACAGCGTCAGGGGGCCTACCTCCACCAATCAAGGCAGGGCTTGAAGCGGGGGAAACTCATGATAACTACTGGCGGCCTACCCTTAGCAGGACTTACACCAGTAGGAGGATAGATATATAGCCTATGTCTTACCCGCCAGGTACTAGCACATATATAATATATAATAGTTAATATATATATAAGATATATCATATAGTATATATATATATATATATATATATATATAATATATATATATACTCTTATCTACCATAATACTGAGTTAAGTTATGGTGAGTAAAAAAAGTGACAAAATCCCTCCACAGGAAAGCAAATATGCATACAGTATTGTATATATATACAGTATTCACAGTACAATATGTATATGTCTCGTACCACCTCAAACACACACACCAATGTTTTATAATCACCAAATAAATCCCTCACTCAAAATACAAAGTATACAATCAGTGGCTTAACTACACCTTAGGAGCCCCCAGGCACATTTTTTATGTTAATCTTGAAAAACAAATAAAGAAAAAGTTGAAAGAAAAAATAAATACATGTACAAGGTACATGTTAATGCTATACTGTATGCATTGTTCATGGAGCACTTTATAATTCTGTGGAGAAATCCATGCGGATAGTACTACTCGCTCTGTGTGCAAACGTGTTGGTAATCAAGCTATAGCAGTGTAGGCCACGCCCCAATAAGGTCAGCAAGAAATTAGTGAGGTACTATTCACCTGATTGACCAACATGTCCAAGCAACAGTGAGACGGAGTAAGTGTGTTCTTTGAATAATTGATATTTCATATTTTCACATTTTTTATGGTTAACAGTTTGATAGTTACTGTTTTCATATGATTTATGTGACAATAATCAGTACTCACCAAGGCTGCCGACAGGGGAGGACAGCCGTAACATATGACCCGAGCCCGACTGCTGTGGGGGGCCCAGCTGGGCCTTCAGCACATGAGCCCTCTCCCTCCAACTCTGCCTTCAGCAGGTCCCTCTTTGGGCTGCAGGTGGGCCCACGTGGTCCCATGATCTCCTCTGCGCTCAACTCCCACCCATTATGCGCATACTTACTCTCACTCCCCTGGCCTATACCTAATCTCCACCCCGCCCAGGCCCATACCTACTCTCCCCCCAGCCAAGGCCCATACATACTCTCCACCCCACCCAGGTCCACACCTACTTCCCCCCAACAGGGCCCATACCTACTCTCTCCCACCTTCCAAGGCTCTTACCTACTCCTCTCCCACTTCATGGCCCTTGCCTACTCCCTTTTCCCCAAAGGCTCTTACCTATTTCCCCCCCCCCCCCCCCCCGGCCCATACCTACTCTCCCCCCCACCCCAGACTAATATTTGCTTTCTTAATTTGCCCTGGACCAAAAGATTTGTGTTGGCGGACCTGGTACTCACCCATTATCACAATGCTGTACGAACAACAGCTCCTTCTTTAAACAGCAACCATAGTAAAAGGAACAAGATCATTACTAATATCATACCTGTTAGGGCAAAAGAAATGATACCAAAATGTACATACCCAATTTTGATAAAACAGTACTTACATATGATCACACAAAAACAGCATCATAGCAGAGCCCCTTAAATAAACAACATTCAAGACAGAGCATGGTTATGTGGATAATGAATAAACATTTTGAGACAAATATTTTAGTGCCATGTACACTATGATAAGGTTACTTATAAATACAGTATGTTGCATGGATTTATGTGGTGCCAAATTATTAAAATCTAAAAAAATATAAATTACAAACATTTATGTAACCCCTCTATTTCCACAATAATACATATACAGTATATGTACATTAACAATAAATTAGGAAGTTGTGCTAGTGTCCTTAATACTAGTCCCAGAGTCCAATGTAGAAGCCCCTTAAGCTAATTTTATTGCCATCATTATGTTGGAGCTCTTATCAAAATGACTCAGTAGCGGATTTCAAAATTCGGCACCCCCAGGCACTTGTCTGTGTCTGCCGCATCCTTGCCATTTCCCTCCTGCTCCTTAACAATCAAGCGTCTTCACCAACGTGATGTCGCACGGCTTCGTGTTACCAAGGTAATGCAACGTCATGACGTAACTTGACTTCATGACGTCACATTGCCATGGCAACGAGACGCCATGTGACGTCATTTGTGACGTCCGCAGAATCATTTGATGCTCAGCTTTGAAGGAGAAGGAGGGCTGAGGCAAGGAGGTGGCAGACACAGGTGAGTAACTGGATGGATGTGGTAAGGGAGCGGGAAACCATATATATGAAAATAATAAAAAAATGGAAAAATAGTACAGCACTGTATGGCACAATCTGCAGTTTATGAGCAGTGATCCGCACACATTATACTCACATATAGAAGTGAGTGAGTTAGAGCGTGTCACACTTAAAGTGCACAGGAACTGTGGTCCCACATAGAGGAACCTCTAAGGACCAGGATGGGAGGATAGGGTGCACTATAGCAGGAAACGAAGAAACACCATAGCGCAGACTGTATGACAATTTAATTATAATAAAAAGCACTTCACAAGTGCACGCTTACAATAAAGCAGTGAATATCAGGCAATGGTAAACAGAGAGGTTCAGGCAAGATACAGTCTCACCGCTCCTTCTTCTCCGTGAGTTGCGCTTGGTGGGAGTAGGGACACTTCGCCACGGGTGCTCCTAATTGCGGCCGCAAGAAACACCAAACAGCTGGGCGTCTTTCCTCCACGTTGTTGCTCCGTGTCTGCCTTAATTCGACGCGTTTCGCTAGAGAACTACCTTCGTCAGTAATCAGGATGAGATTGTATCTTGCCTGAACCTCTCTGTTTACCATTGCCTGATATTCACTGCTTTATTGTAAGTGTGCACTTGTGTGGTGCTTTTTATGTGTGACATGCTCTACATGTGAGTTCATGTGAGCAAAATGTGTGCGGATCACTGCTCATAAACTGCAGATTGTGCCATACAGTGCTGTACTATTCTTCCATTTTTTCTTCTTTTCATATATATGGTTTCCCGCTCCCTTACCTCCCGTTCCAAGGGAAACGAAGACTTTCCTTTTTGCCTAGGTTGAGTGGGTATATTTCGTATATTTATCCTGTCATCTGCTATTTGTGGGTACTTTATTCAGTTTTTTTAGTTACCAGTGGGTGTTACCATCCCACTGTTTTCTTCTGTGTGACTGTGACACCATCTACACCTAGGCGCCAGTCCTGTTTTTTTCTTTGACAGGTGAGTAACTGCCTTCCCATTAAGTCCGATACGCCCGAGAGCGCGGCAGATGTATATGAGGGTGGACATTTTTGCCGGCCCAAAATGTTACCGACCTAGGCTCGGCTTAATGGGAAATCTGACACTAGGCGTGTTGTTGCGTTGAAGGCCTGTTCAGCGAGACACACAATGTCAGAGTTCCCATTAGGCTGTTAGGCCCAGGCCTATGGCGACAAAATTTGGGGGTGGTAAAAATGGCCGCCCCCCTTTGCATTTGACTCGCTCTCGGGCCTATCAGACTTAATGGGAAGGGACTTATTTACCTGTTCTGCCGCCTCCGTTCTGCCGCCCTGCATCTCCTTCAAAATTGAGCAACAAATTACGCCGTGGACATCACAAAAAAGTCACACGGCGTCTTGTTGCCATGGCAACTGTAACATCATGCCGTTCCGTTACCATGGTAACGCGACGCCGTGCTACGTCACATTGGTGACATCCGCGGCCTCATTTGACGCTCGATTCTGAAGGAAAAGCAGGGCGGCAGGCACAGGCAAATGCCATAGGGTGACACATTTGAGGTGTGTGTGTATAGTATAAAAAAGATACCCAATAGTTGACGGAAAGGCATCTCAGATGTCTGTTTTCCGGTTGTATAGGCACTCCCTATATCTGTGTTTTGTCTCAGACTGTCACTAGCTGTCTCCCAGACTCTCTCAGGCTGTCTCTAGCTGTCTCTGTGACTTTGAAGGCAGTTGCACTCTTTCTGTGTCTTTGAAAAATAACAGCCTGCTCCAACATTCCATCCAATCCCATCTCTCCTGTCATGTGATCCTATCTCAGCAGGGGCTTCTGGGAGTTGTAGTCCCGCTGCCATACTGTGTGTGCACAGACGCTCTGATCCTTTGCACTGTCCACATCATGTATACTTTTGTAGCATGGGTCACATTCTCCCCCTACTAAAACCGTTGATGTCCCCATCAATCCTTATGTGGCAGAATATTTATAATAACAACATATAATAAATTTCTTGAAAAATAGTACTGTCCTGCGCTCCGGAATGTGTATCTAGTAGCCCATGAGCTGTAATGGATTGGGGGGGGGCGGGGGGGGGCAGGGGGAATTAATCAGTCTAGAAGAGTAGCAGCACTGCAGTTGAAATCTGGGTAGAGACTGAAGCAGGAGACTGCCTATTCATGCAGCAATATTAGTGGGACCAGCGGTGAGAAGAAGGAGGCAGGAGAAGTCTTCTTACCTCCTATGTGTATATTCAGGTCCACCTACGATCCCGCTGCTGGCAGTGCTTATTCCACGCCGACCTCCATAGTCTGCGGAAGTCTTCTCCCACACCCCTCTTTCATGTGCCTCCGTCATCGAGTAGATAGTATTGTATTGTATTGTATGTCTTTATTTATATAGCGCCTTTAATGTACATAGCGCTTCTGTGACGACTCAGGAGATTCCTTGTCCCTCTCTCCCATCTCCTGTTACTCCTTCCCACTCAGCTCCCTTACCTTCTACCTCTCTCCCTTTGCTCAGCGCGTCCCCCGCAGATCCCGTATACCCATGCGTTCCCTGAGTCCCTGCTTTGATCCTCCCCGTTCCCTTTCTCCCGCGGTCACAGCATTACCTGCCCCTGTGGTGCCACCCGATTCGTTGGCTCCTCCTGGCGTGGTGCCCGTGGTGCGGCGCTCCACGCGCCTGGTGACGCGTCCGGTGCGTGCACTCCCCCAATCCTCGGAGGGCACGCGCACACGCTCTGCCACGGCTCTCCCTGACTCACCTGCCTCCTCCGCTCTGCCGCTGCATGCCATCTCCCGGTCTCAGGTCGCGCGCAAGATCCCCTTCTCTGAACTCCGTCCTCCCCCTGCGGTCTTCCCTTGCAACCGGTGCAGGCGCACTCCCTCCTTACAGAGGGCACGCGCACAGGTTCCTCTTGTCCTGTTTCCCAAGTCTCCACTTCCCAACCCTTACAGGCCTTTCCCCTGTCTGCCCCTGCTGTCTCCTCCTCTTCTCTCCCTGTCCAATCCCTGTCGTCTCCCACTTCTCTCTTTACAGTACTCCTCCTCTGTCTCCCATTGGTAACTCCTCCTTTATAATCCCTGTCTGTCCACTTCTTCCCCGCTCTGCATAGTTCCTGTTTCCATGTGTGTACCTGACTTATGCTTTGCAATCTCCGTGTACTCCCTGTATCCTGCTCCTGTGTTATCTTGGATCTCCCTGGTTTTGACCCCTGCTCGTCCTGGACTACTCTGCTCTCTGGTATCCCTGTGAACACTGCTACACCTTATACTATGTTAACCTCTGGACTCCTGAATCTGGCACACGGACACGACTATTCTCTCGGACATTCCCAAGCATTGCAAGTATACTCTAACAACTCTTTCTACAGGCCCAGCAACACTATACCACACTCCGGGCTTGCTCCCACTGCTGTGGGAGTGTGGTATCATACCGTTCCCACCTCGGTACTGGGGTCTAGCCAGGTCTGTGAGCATACAGGCGTGACATTATGCAGAGTCCAATAAACGCAGACCTCCCCGAGGTGGGTACAAGTATTACCATAGAGGCCTTACGCTTCGTTAGTGATCAGCTGTCCACTGTCTCCCAGCAATTGGCCACCTTTGCCCATCAGGAGGGTTCCACGGCCCTCGCGCCAACAATGGCCACTACCTACGCTAGCCCTGGCCCATGAATTCCTTCTCCGAATCGCTATGATGGGAACCCCCTTAACTGCCGCGGTTTCCTAAACCAATGTGAAGTGCAGTTCGAAATGACTCCTTCTCTGTTTCCTACTGGCCGTGCCAAAATTCCTTATATCTATGCCCTGCTCACCGGAGACGCTCTTGCCTGGGCTTCCCCCCTTTGGGAACGTAGATGCAAAATAACGCAAGACTATACTTTATTCAGACGTGAATTCCAACTTGTGTTTGATACCCCTGCACGGCGCGAGACAGCCGCCTTCTCCCTCTTTCATATTTCTCAGGGTCGTAAGTCTGCTGCCAAATACGCTATCGGATTCCGTACACTGGCCGCCGAAGTACAATGGAATGATGAAGCCCTAACCGCTGCGTACTGGCACGGACTCTCCGATATGCTTAAAGATGATCTGGCTACTCACGTCCGACCTACGTCCCTGGAGGAACTCATCAATCTGAGCGTACGCATGGACCAGCGTACACAGGAACGATGACATGAGAGACAATGTTCCCGTTCTTCTTCCCTTGTTCTTTCTCATAGGTCAGCCGCTACTCCTCTCATGGCCCTGGAGGCATCAGAACCTATGCAGGTTGGCAGTCAACAACTCCAGGCAATTGAGAGAACGCGTCGGCACCAGAACAGGCTGTGTTTCTACTGTGCTTCCTAGGAACATAGTCTCCAGAATTGTCCCCTGAAGCCGGGAAACGGGCACACCAAGTAAAGGTAGAGGGGCTTGTACTGGGTACTGTCTCTCCTAACCCCTCTCCTCCCCAAACTCTTGCTAAGAGATTTGTACTACCAGCCACGCTAGAGGGTCTCAACCTTGCCGTAAAGGTCGAAGCGTTCATCGATTCCGGATCGGGCGGTAATTTCCTGGAGCAGCAGTTAGCATTGGAGAATCAAATCCCCATGGTCAGAAGGAAGAGCCCAGTTGGCCTTGAGGCCATCGACGGACGACCACTTCAACCGGCTTTCATCATTTGGGAGTCTATCCCTCTTACCTTGACCCTGGCTGATGGTCACAAGGAGGTAATTGTCTTTGACGTTTTCCAATCCCCTTCCGTACAGATTCTATTAGGATTGCCTTGACTTCAATTCCACAATCCGCACATTGATTGGTCCGGTACTCTACCTATCCAGTGGTCCTCGCCAACAGATACTACGGCAGCGGATCCTCCCGTGGTTGTGCTTGCTGGACTCAACGCGGTACCCGCCGATCGTTTGTCCTTGCCCGTCATGTACCACAAGTACTTGGACGTATTCAACAAGGTACAAGCAGAAGTCCTCCCTCCCCACTGCCCGTACGATTGCCAGGTCAACCTCATCACAGGGACTGTTCTGCCAAAGTCTAAGTCTTACCCACTCTCCATTCCGGAGACAGAGGCCATGACTGCTTATATTCAGGAAAATCTGGAAAAAGGATTCATCCGCAACTCCACCTCTCCTGCCGGGGCTGGCTTTTTCTTTGTGAAGAAGAAGGATGGATCACTGAGGCCATGCATCGACTTCCGCGGTCTCAATAAGATCACGGTGAAAAAACGGTATCCGCTTCCGCTAATTTCTGAACTATTCGATCGTCTCCAAGGAGCCTCTATCTTCTCAAAACTTGACTTAAGGGGTACCTATAACCTCATTTGTATAAAGGAAGGAGACGAGTGGAAAACAGCATTTAACACCCGTTCTGGACACTATGAATATCTTGTTATGCCTTTTGGGCTGTGCAATGCCCCAGCCGTGTTTCAGGAATTTATGAACGACATCTTCCGTGATGTTTTGGGAACTTTTGTCATTGTCTATCTAGACGACATTCTGATTTTTTCTAAAAATTTGGAGGAACATATACAACATACCAAACTTGTGCTCTCCAGGCTTCGTTCTAACCGTCTTTACGCCAAGATGGAGAAATGTTTGTTTCACCAGGCCTCCACGTCCTTCTTAGGCTATATTATCTCCAAAGTGAAACAGGTGTATTACAGGCGCCAAAATGATAAAGGATATATCACACCAAATGCAGGGCCAAGGTGAGGCTCAGGATAGATGAGTTGTACTTGAAAAAGAAGAAGACAAAAATACAAAACATAGCGTAATACTGTGGATATATAAGACGAACAACATACAAGACTAAAAACTAACAGCTGAGATCAAGGTGAAAATTATTAAAAAACATTTAATGAAACATGTAATCAATTACTATGACAGTGGACATAAGAAAAATAAAAAAATGCACAGAATAATAAAATGACCAATTGGTTAATGGTTAGGACCACCACACTGCGACACCGGGTGAAATGCCCACTCACCGGACGAAAGATGGTAACAAGCGGTGGATAATTTAGAGAGTATCCCCTCTCTGCTGCTCAAACAGCTACTGCACCGGAACGGGTCTGCAGATGAGGCGCTGCACACGCCAGCCGGCGTGTGTGTGTGTGCTCTCAGTGTCTGCTCGTGGAAAGGATGCCGTGCAGATGATGACGATTTCCCAGCAGCAGATTCGGCTGTCGAGGTTACCAGCTGATTCGCCTCCGGATCGGCTCACAGGAGCAGCGGCAGGCTCGGCGTCACTTTGGGGGTCCTTACAAGCCACCCTATGCGTTTCGAAAGCGTGCTGCTTTCTTCCTCAGGGGTTCTGCAGAAGTGTCCATTAATGTCCCTTAAATAGGAGTCTCAATCAATCCTTTTTCACCTGTAGCATGCCCGCACATGCGCAGTGGATATTTCATAAGAGTCAATCAAGTTCGGATTGCACATGCGCGGTGCTGCTATCTATTGAAAGTTAATACTATTCATAATATACACAACATATGTTTACAAACTGATCTCAGCTGGACAAATAATTATGGAATAAAAAATGTATATATGGCCATTCTTAAACAAAGAGATTAATAACTAATGTGAAGTGGATAATTGTGATATATATAAAGAAATAACGAAATAATATAAATATAATAATAAATAAAAAATATATATGTAATATATCAATTGTCTTTTATTTAAATATATAACTGTGATGGTGTGAATAATATGTATTAAATATCATAAACCTCGACAGCCGAATCTGCTGCTGGGAAATCGTCATCATCTGCACGGCATCCTTTCCACGAGCAGACACTGAGAGCACACACACACACGCCAGCTGGCGTGTGCAGCGCCTCATCTGCAGACCCGTTCCGGTGCAGTAGCTGTTTGAGCAGCAGAGAGGGGATACTCTCTAAATTATCCACCGCTTGTTACCATCTTTCGTCCGGTGAGTGGGCATTTCACCCGGTGTCGCAGTGTGGTGGTCCTAACCATTAACCAATTGGTCATTTTATTATTCTGTGCATTTTTTTATTTTTCTTATGTCCACTGTCATAGTAATTGATTACATGTTTCATTAAATGTTTTTTAATAATTTTCACCTTGATCTCAGCTGTTAGTTTTTAGTCTTGTATGTTGTTCGTCATATATCCACAGTATTACGCTATGTTTTGTATTTTTGTCTTCTTCTTTTTCAAGTACAACTCATCTATCCTGAGCCTCACCTTGGCCCTGCATTTGGTGTGATATATCCTTTATCATTTTGGCGCCTGTAATACACCTGTTTCACTTTGTATCTTATTCTGACCAGGGGGTCAGTTTTAGTATTTAGGCAGCCCCTGCAAAGAGTCCAATCTACTTTGCAAGGTTTTTACTCTGTATTTATATAGAGTGTACCTATTATCTAGTTAGCGCTCACCTGCTCTGTGTTTCCATATATTATCTCCAGCCAAGGTTTTTCCATGGACCCGGAGAAGCTGAAGGCGGTTCTCGACTGGCCACTCCCTAATTCGCTCAAGGCTGTGCAACGTTTTCTTGGCTTTGCCAATTACTATAGGAAGTTTATAAAAAAAATCTTCTATTGCGCTTCCTAACACCGCCTTGACCAAAAAGGGCGCCGACATCTCATCCTGGTCACCTGAGGCCATTGCAGCCTTTGAGACTCTCAAGAAGGCGTTCGTGTTGGCCCCCATCCTTCGTCATCCGAATACTTCCCTCCCCTTTATCTTAGAGGTAGACGCCTCAGACGTAGGAGCTGGTGCAGTCCTTTCACAGAGGACTTCTCCTCAAGAGAAACTCCATCCTTGTGGGTTTTTTTCACGGAAATTCTCAGCAGCAGAACAAAATTATGATGTCGGTAATCGTGAACTTTTGGCCATTAAAATGGCGCTCCAGGAGTGGAGACATCTTTTAGAAGGTTCTAAGGAACCAATCGCTATTCTCACCGACCATAAAAACTTGTTATATATTGAGGGGGCTCGCCCGCCTGGGCTCCCGCCAGGCTCGCTGGTCACTTTTCTTTTCCCGCTTCAACTACAGAATATCCTACATTCCAGGGACCAAGAATTTTAAAGCGGACTCTCTTTCCCGTCAGTTTGCCTCTGAGACCGAAGCTAAAGAAATCTCAGAACCTATTCTTCCGGAAAAGTGCATAATCGCTGCCAACAATTTTGATGTATTGGATGAGATTCACAAGGCACAAGCACACATTCCCAGCAGGTTCAGGGTACCAGAAGGACGTCTCTATGCAGCTCCAAGTTTCTGCCATAAATTCCTTTTTGGGGTCATTCCTCTAGAGCAGTTGGTCATCCAGGCTTCAAGAGAACCGCAGATCTCATTAAACGGACTTTTTGGTGGCCTAAGATGAATTAAGATATTCTCAAATTTACTTCCGCCTGTCCTGTATGTGCCCAGAATAAAACCCTCCATCATAAACCTTCTGGACTGCTTCTACCTCTTCCCATCCCTGAACAACCCTGGAAACACATCTCGATGGACTTTATCGTTGAACTACCTATTTCCAAGGGGATGAACATTATTTTGTCGTGGTTGATAGGTTTTCAAAGGAGGCTCACTTTATCCCCCTCAAGGGTCTTCCCAACTCTGCCACCCTGGCAGACGTCTTCTCTAAAGAGATCTTCAGGTTGCATGGCATTACCACTTCTATCGTCTCAGACCGTGGGTCCCAGTTCATCTCAAAATTCTGGCGTGCCTTCTCTCAAAGATTGGGTATTTCTCTCTTGTTCTCATCGGGATACCATCCACAAACCAACGGTCAAATGGAGAGGATGAACCAAACTCTTGAACAGTATCTAAGATGCTTCATTTCTGACTCACAGGATAAATGGGTGGATCTACTACCATGGGCCGAATTTGCCATTAATTCCTTGAGGAACGAGTCTACTCAGGAGTCTCCTTTCTTTATCAACTGTGGCTTTCACCCCAGTAGTCTTCCTCTCTCCCCTTCTCCTTCAGGGAGCCGACTCCCATATCACCAACTTACAAGAATCCTGGAAAAAGATTCTCAAGTCCTTACAGTCTGCGGTTGCCAAACAGAAGGTTAGGGCTGATCGTCACCGCCAAAAAGGTCCTTCTTTCAAACCAGGTGATCTGGTCTGGCTGTCGTCCAAAAATATTAGACTCAAAACTCCTTCACCTAAACTGTCCCCTAGATTCTTGGGACCATTCAAAATCTTAGAGAAGGTTAATACAGTAGCCTATCGCCTTGATCTTCCTCACTCTATGAAAATTCCGTCAGTGTTCCATGTTTCCCTCCTTAAGGAATTCGTGTCCAGTCCTCATTTTCCGGTTTCCTCTCAGAGACCCAAGCCAGTGTCCACCCTGGGCCAACAGGAGTATGAAATACAGTCTCTCATCGACTCGAGTTTGTCCAAAAAGGAACTTCAGTTTTTGGTACATTGGAAGGGGTACGGTCCTGAGGAACGTTCCTGGGTACCTGCACATCACGTCCACGCCCCAAGGCTGCTTTCCCAGTTTCACCAGAAATTTCCCCTTAAGTTGGATCACTCGGAGATTGATCCTCAAGGGGGGGATACTGTGATGACTCAGGGGATTCCTTGTCCCTCTCTCCCATCTCCTGTTACTCCTTCCCACTCAGCTCCCTTACCTTCTACCTCTCTCCCCTTGCCGCAGCGCGTCCCTCGCAGGTCCCGTATACCCATGCGTTCCCTGAGCCCCTGCTTTGATCCGCCCCTGTTTTGACCCCTGCTCGTCCTGGACTACTCTGCTGTCTGGTATCCCTGTGAACACTGCTACGCCTTCTACTACGTTAACCTCTGGACTCCTGAATCTGGCACACGGACACGACTATTCTCTCGGACATTCCCAAGCATTGCAAGTATACTCTAACAACTCTTTCAACAGGCCCAGCAACGCTATACCACACTCCGGGCTTGCTCCCACTGCTGTGGGTGTGTGGTATCATACCGTTCCCACCTCGGTACTGGGGTCTAGCCAGGTCTGCGGGCATACAGTTGTGACAGCTTCACAGTAGTAATACACGTGGTAATGAAATAAATAACAGATAATATAAATAACAGATCATGGGAATAAGTGCTTTAGACTTCAAAGTAACATTAAGGAAGAGGAGTCCCTGCCCCGAGGAGCTTACAGTCTAATTGGTAGGTAGGGAGAACGTATAGAGACAGTAGGAGGGAGTTTTGGTAAGTGCGTCTGCAGGGGGCCAAGCTTTATGTATCATGTGTTCAGAATATCCACAGTGCTATTCATATGCTTCTTTAAGCAAGTGTGTCTTAAGGTGAGTCTTAAAGGTGGATAGAGAGGGTGCCAGTCGGGTAATGAGGGGAAGGGCGTTCCAGAGTTGTGGGGCAGTCAGTGAAAAAGGTTTAAGGCGGGAGAGGGCTTTAGATACAAAGGGGGTAGAAAGAAGACATCCTTGAGCAGAACGCAAGAGTGGGGATGGTGCATAACGAGAAATTAGGGCTGAGATGTAAGGAGGGGCAGAAGTTTAAAGTTTAAAGCTTTAAAAGTGAGGAGAAGAATGGAGTGTGAGATGCGGGATTTGATTGGAAGCCAGGAGAGGGATTTCAATAGACAGTGAGAAAAAGACAGGGCACTCACTCGTAATCCAAAAAATCCAAAAATCAAAAAAGGGGTAACCAGGTATGATTCAGCACAGGACAAGAAGGCATTATTGGATCATTGAGGTGCACAAACAAGAAAAAAAGGACCTCCCACGCGTTTCACGCAAGTGTTGTGCTTTCTCAAGGAGCAGTAAATTACCGGAAGTACGTACATTTAAATAGACTAATTAGAAACCCTCATCAGACACAGCTGTTTGAGGTGCATGTGAGAAACAATTACATTGTAATCAAGCATACAGAACTTATTTAAAACATAATAACTGGTAAAATAATGTTGTTATTACCACATGATGAGACCAAAAAGGAGAAAAGTGCATAATAACCTGAAGTATCAGACGCAGCATATACTATAATCTGTATATATTTATTTAATCTCTAAATGTCTGTGTCTAGTTATCAATGCATTTGACTCCATAAAACTACACTACATAGTATTAGATATATGTCACTGCTACACTTGTAATTAGATACATTTGTAATATGTAGAGAGCAGAGTATAAAGAGCTTTACTGCAACATAAATATATACAAGCAATAAATGTAATAAAAGCGTGTATTTGAAAAAACCAAGAGACAGATGTCTATACAAATATCAACTGTCAGTAAGGTAATTAGTAGAAATGCAGTAAATGTAATTACAGCAGGGCCCCGCTTCTCGGTGCCCCGCTTTTTGGTGATACGGCGGCACCGAGAAGGGGGCCGCCATCTTGGATCTTAAATCGCGCATGTGCAGAACGGGCGGTTGTGCCCGGCGCGCATGCGCCGAACGGGCGGTTGCGCGCGCATACTGTAGTTTGCGCGCGCAGACCATAGGTCGCACATGCCAGAACGGCAAAAAGGCCGATTTGCGCATGCAAACACCTGAAAATCGCCGGATCCGCTCTCCGGCGATTTTCACTATACGGCGGGCCCCTGGAATGGAACCCACCGTATACCCCGGGGCCCTCCTGTATTATGAACTTTTGTTTTAATATGACACCGCCTAATGATGACAAAAAGACAGCTCCAGATAGTTTAAATATATATTGCATTATACTTGTCATGCAAAATTTTAGCCACTGAAGGTATTTTAAATATTTAGATCACAGATGTAAAAACACCATAAGTGATCATAATGTGTAATACATAGACATATGAACCAAACAGAGAGAAATAGTCCTATCCTTTACATAGGGTTCTATACTGGATCCATTCAGAGACAGGCAGCCACATCAGAGAAAGCATCTTAGATCCCATTCTATATTGAGACTATTGGGTTGAAGTGTTCCCAAGGTAAAGATCCAGAACGCCTCTCTCTGATGTAGCAGCCTGTCTCTATCCTCCCCCCAACCCTCCCCCCCCCCTCCATGGAGCGGGGATATGCTCCAATGGTATACATTTGAGCATTTGAAGAGAACCTAAGGGACATTCTGAGAAATGCTTCAACACAGGGTGTCTTGTGTCTTGACGGCGTATTAATCTCACGTGTTCAAGGACACGTACTTTAAGCAGCCTTGTGGTAAGACCCACCTATTGTTTGTTACAGCCACAACTTAGTGAATAAACCACATAGCTAGTTTGACATGTAATAAAAGTTTTGATATTGTAGATGTCGCCAGGTCCCCCTCTGCCTGTCACCCCCCCTCACCTTGCTGGCGATTGCCGGTGCCGCCGAGCCCCATGGCGGACCCGTTGGCCGGTCGCAGGAGTGGGGACGGATGGGAACATGTGTGGGTGGATGCCGGGGACACGTGCGGCTGGTTGCTAGGGCCGCGGTCGCGTTGCGAGGCGCTCCGACGGTTCCCGGTGCAGGGCGCCGCCATGTCCGTTGCCTTGCGCATGCGCAGGGAGGACGACCCAACGGGAGGCCCCTGTAGGTCGCCCATGCGCAGAGAAAGCGCGTAACCACACCACCAATGAGAGAAGGGCTCTAAGCAGTTACTACAGGTCCCATGAGCCTTAGGGGACCCCACGTGATGCCAGGGAGCCAATAGGGCTGTAGAATCTCCCTGCAGACGGATAGATTCATTTCGCGGGGTTTAGAAGCACGTTAGTCGGCGCCAGGAGAGGCTAGATGAAGGAGGTGAGGGTTCAGGAGTCAGTGACTCACTTTACTAGGCCAGCAGCCCCCTAGGCCCCAGTTAGCCCTGAGCCACCAAGTAGGTTGTGTTGCTGAAGGGACAGGCCCCAGATAAGGGACCCTGCCCCTTACTATTACAAGGGTTAGTTAGGGACACAGCAAACGCTGCGCTTCCCATCTAGAGGCTTGGGATCAAGACTCCTCCGCAGAGAGAGCAGAACTGTACCAAGCGTGGACGGCCCTGACCGATCATCTCCCTGGAGGAACCGGACATCGCCAGAAAGCTCGTCTGATCCTTTGCGAAGACCCTTTAAAGCCCAGGTGCCATCGCACTGGGCAGGTAACGTTACGCATGTGCACACACGAGTACTCTCACATAGTGGCAGCGCTGACCACGGGACAAGGGGGGTTATACTGTGGACACGGTGTGGGGGTACACGGTGGTGGGTGTGGGGATTCTGTGATATCCTTATGCAGTGCTAACCTTGAATGTGATTAGTATACGTTATGCTCATATATGCAGTAAAGCCTGTCCTGTTTAACAACCGTTTGCTTACCGTGATTGTTTCCTGTGAGGGCCTCCTCCCACTCTGTTGGAATCCCTCCCAGGTGGAGGCGTTGCACCACGAGATTGTTATATGTATGTACCCCATGCTCCCCGAGCAGAGGCTTAGGCTCCTGAGAGCCACAAAGGTATACACAGCAGGTAGTAGTGTCTGTATTCACAGGGAATACCCGTTACCTAAATATTTGTCTATCAGGTATCGCCCAGTTTGTTTTCTAGTCAGAAATATAACAAACACGGGGGACTTTTTCCGCATCTTAAGGGTTCCCACAAATGCGGACATTGTGCTATCTGTCCCTATATGCAGAAGACCTTAACGTTCAGTAATAAAGACAAGACAAGTATTTACAGATGCAGCCGGATCACAATTCTATTGTAATCCCTGCTGGCTGACGCGTCACAGTGCGAAGTGAACCTGGCAGTGAGGAGGTACTGGGGCCGACTAGGGAGGAAGTAAGGAGCTGGTGAGTGGCGTGCGTCCGCCGGATGCAGTGGGACCCAAGCCTTAACAAGCTAGCACTAGTACATGCTCTGTGACAGCAGACAGATACAAGTGGCTGCATCGGTACATGCTGACTCCACTTTCCCTTATCTACAGTATAGTTTCTAAAGTCTATAACATATTTAGCAGTGTCCTGTTGAACCTTTACGGTTGAGGTTCCCCTTGTGGGTGATATGACACTGTCTGAGATTTTCTTATCCCACATAAAGACAGCAATTCTTTTATGAGATGACTTTCAAAATCTCTTCCTTGATCAGAATGAAGTCTTGCAGGAAACCCATAAGGTACAAATTACTTTTCTCATAACACATTGGCAACTGTTGAAGCTCATTGATCATTAGTTGGAAAAGCCTCGACATATTGATTGAAATGGTCAGCGACTACTAGAATATTGCTGGTGTTACTATGATTGAGCTCCAAGGACAAGAAGTCCATGCATTCCAGGTCCAGGGTTTCATTGCTGGTAATCTTCATCAAAGGAGGCAGAGTCTTCCTTGACACACATCTGCCACAGATTTTACAGTAGTCTTCTACATCTCTTCCCATTTGAGGCTAATAGAACCAATCCCTCACTAGTCCAAGTGTCCATGCTCATCATGGAGACCTCAATACCACTGGATGATACTTGGCCATGAGTTCCAACTGTTTGGAGATAAGATGTTGGGACTTTTTGGAGACCATGAATAAGACTCCACTCTTCAATACTAAATGGGGCCTGTAACAGGGACTTAATCCGGTTTTAAATGAGGCTTCCGTATAAGCCTGTAGTGGTCTGAGGAATCCAGCAGGGACTTAGTTAATTGCAGCTAGACAATTAACCAGTCTCCACCTGGCTAATGATACAGCTAGAAAAGCCTCCTTCTGGGAACTGACAGAAGCTCTTGAGCACACAGAAGGACTGTGTGGTGCCAGCAAGACACCAGGGACCAGACCTCTATTCCTGGGTGCAGCGAACCCAGGAACCCACCAGGGGCTGGCCCATCAATAGACACCAACTCAGACACAGAGATTGCCACAAAGGGCCCCTGCTTACAGGTACCTCTTGAAACTTTGGGAGTTATAGGTTGGAAAGAGGTGTATCCTCCCAGTCCTACAGATAGGAACTGGGGAAGTGAGTTAGCCCTTACAAAGGGATAGGCTGTTTTCATTATTTTGTGTTTTCTGCATTGTTTGAAGTGATGGGCTGAATAAAGCCATGGTTTAATTTCCCCCAAATCTCTTTCCCTGGTAGTACCTCTGTACAGTACATGTCTCTTACATATGATAGTTGAAGTGGGATGAGAGGTGGCCCTTGAATTTTAAAGGGGCCCCACAGACCGTCTGGGAATTTTTTGGTGCTTTTGCCTGCGTACAGTTTCTGCAACAGCCTGAGCAACAAAACAAAGAACCGAAGTGACCAGAATTAAAGGTCTACACATCCAGGCAGGAAATCCACATTGCACTGAAGAAAGCCACAACACCACAGTTTGACTTGGGCAACTGCGACAGACGGTGACCCCCACAAGGTACTGATGCTGTGACCAGAATCAACCCCACCACTTGTGGAAAAAAAACCCTGTGGTTTTTAATATAGCTGCCCAGCTGAAGTTAAATACAGACTCTACAAGAATGGAGAAGAAATGTGTTCCTGGTGTAAAGACCCCGTCCACACGGAGCAGTGTCCGTTCAGGACTTATTCTGATGATGGGAAAAGGGCAGCAGCCAGAGGAATATTTTTTTCAATGATCCCAGTAACTGCAGCAGCAAACAATGCACTGTGGTCAGAAGAAAAATGCAGGTTCTTCTTAGCGAGTGCACATCCAGTATCACTGATGAGGAAGAATGTGTGCCCAGTACTGCTGATGTATCATAATCTACCAAAGTAAACAAGAAAAAGTCTTTTTTTTGCCATAACAATTTTCTCCCAAATAGGTGTACATCTCGTACCCAATCAAATAGTTTAACGTCAACCGAGGGTGAGAAATAAAGTCCCTTATTTAAAGCCCTCTTATGTCCGTCGTTCAAAATATAGCTAGATAAATTGATAATTTGGTTGGTTTCATTTGGTTTCATTTGTCACTATCTGCGGTCCCGCTGGATCTTTGACTTGGGGACATTGTCCCCTCAGGGTATCAATGAGAGATTCATGTTCTCACCCTTTATTTAATCAGAATTTACTTTCCCTCATGTGTCATAGCCCGAATTAGGGGTTTACTTAACATCCTTTTCATGATGTATTTACCTCTCTTTTGTGATCTGTGTGCTATCAAGGGGTTACTGAGAATACCTAAGATATGGTGGTCAACACTGTCAATATCATCTATTCAGTAGTCACCACTTTCTATCCTGGCATATGAGGTTTAGAATGTATGCATCAGTATCTTTCAGTACTTTAATGTGTAGACCAGTGTTAATATGACTGGTCATTTAAGAGTCCTCAACCATCTGTGGATTATGCTCTGTGGCAATTCTCTACTAATCTTAGAGTTGATACTTTAATTATCTCTCCTTCTCCACCTCCTAGTGTTTGTGTATATATGGTCCGGTGTTACTAATAACACTGGCCCTTTAGGCTAAGGCCCCGCTCCCTCAGTCAGCGCGCCCGCACTGCAGACAGGCGGGGCGCTGACAGGCACAGACCACTATCTGCGGTCTGTAGGGAGCGGGAGCCGGAGTGGGAGTGGGCGGGGGGAGGCGTGGCTTGAGCGGGAGGGGGCATGGCTTGAGCAGAGGGACCCACTACTCTCCCCCCCCTCCCTCCACGGGCTCGGGCTGCTTCTGTAAGGTAGGCAAAAGCACACACACACACACCCCTCCTACCTTGCTTCCTGACAGCTCCCGCTCCCGCCCCCACCGCTGATTGGCTCATCAGCGCACCACGTGACGCGTCGCCGCTTAGGATCACAATTTTCTTGAATCCCGTGGCAGCTGATGCGTCACAGTGCGTAGTGAGCCGTCAGCGAGGGGTGACTGCGCCCGGCGGTGCGGGCGGCCACGTGAGCGTTCCCCACCAGCAGGGGAATCCTCCCGAGCCGGTCCCAGTCACCCCTCGCTGACGGCTCACTACGCACTGTGACGCGTCAGCCGCCACGGGATTCAAGAAAATTGTGATCCCGAGCGGCGACGCGTCACGTGGTGTGGTGATGAGCCAATCAGCGGTGGGGGCAGGAGCGGGAGCTGTCAGGAAGCAAGGTAGGAGGGGTGTGTGTGTGTGTGTGTGCTTTTGCTTACCTTACAGAAGCAGCCCGAGCCCGTGGAGGGAGGGGGGGGAGAGTAGTGGTTCCCTCCGCTCAAGCCACGCCCCACTCCCACTCAAGCCACGCCCCCTCCCGCTCAAGCCACGCCCACTCACCTCCCGCTCCGGCTCCCGTTCCTTACAGACCGCAGATAGCTGTCTGTGTCTGTCAGCGCCCCGCCTGTCTTCAGTGCGGGCGCGCTGACTGAGGGAGCGGGGCCTTAGCCTAAGTGTCCTTTACCAGCAGGGGACTGATACAATGTTACGAGCCGAGTAAGAAACTAGTATCACAGCCAGTTATTAATGAGCTCATGATTGAGTAACAATTATGTCTACTCCTTAATGAAATGCAGCATTAATGTGGATATACGTAATATAACAGACCAGCCAATAGGTACATTGCTCAAATTAGCATTGATTACCATGGTAACCACGGTCCAATAAATACTCTGTATATACTCACCAGACTTACCTTTGACAAAGCACAACAGTGCGTGAAAAGTGTAACTATTTTTAACAAGCAAATAAAAGGCTTTTACTTCACTATTTCACATTGCATATTACATCACAGTGAGTGCATTCAGTAGGGTACTTTCTCTTTTTTCCTTGTATCCTTGTTCGCCCTACATTGCACCTCAGTGTTTCTTACATTCATTTTCTTTTTAGGTAGATGCGGACTACCTCTCCATTCCCCTATCCTATTTACGTGTTTTTATAACAGAAGAGGTGGGCTCATTGTTTTCGTAAAGCCAACCATATCCCTTTCATCCCGAAGTCAGGTCATTGAGCTTCCCTTAAATACTTCCGGTTACTCCAGTAATAGTCATATTAGCAGAGTGAATTTATACTGTGTGTATAGCATTTAGAGACTTTCCCAACCAATTCCCCATCCTTTCAATATTGGAAGAAGTCACCCCCTGAGGGAGTTTAGTCCTGTGACACAGCCCACAACTCTGGTGCCGTAATTTTCTCCCACCTGCCATAGGTTTACCTGGAATCGCGAGGAATCCAGGACAATGCATCAGCATCAATGTTCTATCTCCCAGGTAGATATTTGAAACCTAAAATTGTAAGTAGCAAGAGCAGCTAACCAACCCATGGCCGAACTTGGCCGAAGAGAGGATGTAGGTTGTGTGTGATGGTAGTGGTAAATGTGACTGCTTTCAATAAAGGTCAAGCCTGCCATTACCCCTACCTGTCAATAATACATCTGTTTATGTATATATATATATATATATATATAGAGAGAGAAAAAAAGAGGAGAGAGCGCACGCCCATAGCGTATAAAAGTTTTAATGAAGGGGGGAGGGGGAGAGAAGGGGGTAAAAAACGCACTTACAAAAAATGCATTAAAATCAAGCATATGTGATATACATAATCACCACCATCCGGTTTAGCTGAAACTCTTGGGGCACTCCTAAGCTCCGTTGGGAAGGGGCAACGTCACTGCAGATTCCAGGGCTGGTAGCACCATCGGTCAAGCTGCAGGCTTCAGGGGCCGTCCCAGGCTCGTGGTAGTGGAGCACCGTCCCAGCAGATTCACAAAGCAGGTAGGCTATGAAAATGTCCAAGAAAGAGGTCCCGTATAATGCTGCCTCTAGCACTCGTGCCTGGATCAATACGCTCCAGCGCTTAGTGTGGACTCCAGGCACGAGTGCTAGAGGCAGCATTATACGGGACTCTTCTTGGACATTTTCATAGCCTACCTGCTTTGTGAATCTGCTGGGACGGTGCTCCACTACCAACGGAGCCTGGGACGGCCCGAAGCCTGCAGCTTGACCGGATGGTGCTACCAGCCCTGGAATCTGCAGTGACGTTGCCCCTTACCAACGGAGCTTAGGAGTGCCCCAAGAGTCTCAGCTTAAACCGGATTGGTGGTGATTTTGTATATCACAATATGCTTGATTTTAATGCATTTTTGTTAAGTGCGTTTTTTACCCCCTTCTCTCCCCCTCCCCCTTCATTAAAACTTTTATACGCTAATGGGCGTGCGCGCTTCTCCTCTTTTTTTCTCTTTAGATACCTTATGGACATGGTTGGTCCATACTGAGAGCTGCCGGAGACCTGCATACCAGCACCTATAATTTTCATTGGACTATTTGAGGACTGGTTATCCTTTTTGCTTTTATTATATTTATTGTTCATGTTTTGTGGGCCTGATATCATTATAGGCCCACATTATTACTATATGTGTATATATGTATGCTTATGTAATTTAGACATTTACATCATATCGTTATAGCACATATATTTTTATTGTACATTGTCCTTAGAGGCGACCAGCTATCTCCCTGTTGTTTGTTATATATATATATATATATATATATATATATATAATAATATATATATGAAAAAATCATCTCAGTTGGCACACTGTAAACATAGATAAAATGCTGATGCTTGCCCCATATGCACATGTAAAAATAGAATTTACCAGATTGGAGTCCGGAAAAAACGAGACAGCACACAGTCAAGTGATTCAATGCAGATGTAATCAAAGTAACATGGCACCACCTCCAACGTTTCGGTACTCAACGTGACCTTCCTCAGGGACGTGAGGAAGGTCACGTTGAGTGTACCGAAACGTTGGAGGTGGTGCCATGTTACTTTGATTACATCTGCATTGGAATCACTTAGACTGTGTGCTGTCTCGTTTTTTCCGGACTCCAATCTGGTAAATTCATTTTTTAATATATATATATATATATATATATATATATAATATAATATAATATATATATACAGTTCGACAAATCACCCAAAAATCTACTCGCCCAACCAAAAAATCTACTCGCCACCTAGTCCGCCCCAACCCCCGCCCCTGTCCCACCCCCAACCCTGGCCCGCCCCCAACCCCGCTAAAAAAAATAATAATAAAATACATTAATAAATTCTAGTCAGAACATTCGTTTTTTACATAAATGTATTTATTGTATTACATTATACTACAATTAGTCCTGTTACGTGTGTTTGTGTAAATGTCGGATCTAGAAATAAAAGCCAGGTGTGAATGACTAGTTTTATGAGCCCTTTAACCAGTGGGAGTCCCCGCTTCACAATATCTAAAGCAGCAATCCCGCCCTGGGATCTTACTGCTGATCCGCAGTCCCTCAATGTCCAGGTACCCTCATTCCCGACAATGTTATACATTGGATGGGAGGTGTTCCCTACCTGTTTCTGGGATTGGGGGGATTCCGATGTCTTCGTGTGAAGCTTGGGGGAGGCGAGGATGAAGAGAGAGCAGTTGTGGAGGACGAGAGCGAGAGCGAGAGCGGATGAGGATGGAGCGAGTGCGAGAGCGAGGAGAGAGCGAGAGAGGAGAGAGAGAGTGGCTGACTGGGTGGGTGGTTGAGGTGGGATGGTGCTGACTGACTGGGGTTACTGTGACTGGACTGGGGTACTGGGTGACTGACGACTGACTGGGTTACTGGGTGACTGGGCTGATGGGTGATGATGATGGGTTACTGGTGTGCTGGGGACTGGGTTACTGGTGACTTGACCTGACTGGGTTACTGGGTGGGACTGACCTGACTGGGTTACGGGTGACTGATGACTGGGTTACTGGGGTGGCTGACTGACTGACTATGGGTACTGTGTGACGACGGACTGACGGGGTGGGTGGCCGGACGGATGAACTGGGTGGCTGACTGACTGACTGACTGGGGTGGGTGGGGTCTGACTGACTGACTGGGGGGGGTGGGGGACTGACTGAATGGGGTGGGTGGTACGACTGACTGACTGAATGGGGTGGGTGGCTAAAAGACTGACCTGACTGGGTGGCTGGGCTGGGGGTGGGTGGGTGGCTGATGAATGGGGGGTGGTGGCTGACTGACTGACTGACTGGGGTGGGTGGCTGACTGACTGACTGACTGGGATGGGTGGCTGACATTGACTTGGATGGGTGGCTGACTGACTGACTGGGGTGGGTGTGGCTGACTGACTGACTGGGGTGGGTGGTAACTGACTGACTGGGGTGGGGGCTGACTGACGGCGGGTGGTGCTGACTGACTGACTGGGTGGGTGGTGACTGACTGACTGACTGGTTGGGATGGGGTGGCTGAATGACTGACTGACTGGGATGGGTGGTGCTGACTGATGGGGGTGGCGACTGGCTGACTGATACTGACTGGGGGTGGGTGGCTGACTGCTGCACGATGACTGGGTGGGTGGCTGATGACTGCGACTGGGGTGGGTGGCTGACTGACTGACTGACTGACTGGGGTGGGTGGCTGACTGACTGACTGACTGGGGTGCGTGGCTGACTGACTGACTGGGTGGCTGGACTGGCTGACTGGGTGGCTGACTGGCTGACTGGGTGGCTGACTGGCTGACTGGGGGGATGGAATGGGTGCTGGGGCGGGGGAGGGGGTGAGCGAAGGGGGGGGATGAGCTGGGTTGGCGCTGATGACTCGGGGTGGGTGAATGGGACTGGGGCGGTGGCGACTGGGGGGGTGACTGACTGAGGGGGGGGGCCGACTGCGGGACCTGGGTGGGCTGATGAGCCTGAATGGTGGCGGTGGCCCTGACTGGGGTGGGTGACTGACTGATTGGGGTGGGTGACTGACTGACTGGGGTGGGTGACTGACCCATGCATATACACACACACACACACATCCATGCATACACACACACACCCATGCATACACACACACACACACACACACCCATGCATACACACACACACACACCCACGCATACACACACACACACACACACACACATCCATACATACATACACACACACACCCATGCATACACACACACCCATGCATACACACACATGCATACACACACACACACACACCCACACACACATGACAGGGGGAAGAAGAGGAAACGCCGCGCGACCGAGCACAACCACCGCCCCGCTCGCCCCCCCGTGACCATCTCCAGCAGGGTTCGCTGGGAAGCCGGGTAAGCGGGGAAAGGGAGAGAAGGGGGAAACACCCCCACTAACATCTCCTGCCCCGCGCGGGAATCCGGGACAGGGAGAGAAGGGGGGAACACCCCCACTACAAGCTGGAACCAGGGAGAGAAGGGGGGTACACCTGCCCCACGCGGAAAGCCAGGACAGGGAGAGAAGGGGGGAACACCCCCACTACCATCTCCTGCCCTCTCATCATGACAGTGGATAGCCGATGACTTCCGAGCTGCATAGGTTCAGGCTCATCCATGGTTTGGGAACATAATGGACGAGACTGCGGCTGGTAGACCGAGAGGAGGTGATACGAGGTAAGAGCGCGTTCAAGTCTCTCTTCCTCGTAGCCGCGCTGGTCCACGCCGGATGCAGACCGCATGAGATCCTCTCAATCGGTGGGCCTCTCATAGTGGCCACTGGTCTTTGATGGCGTCCGACAGACCCTAGGCCAAAAAGCATGGCGGGAGAGTGAGTCATCGTTCCAGGAGTCTCCGCCGCTATGTCCGGAGTCCAGACATACTCGGCAACAGGACATGTACCCTGGGAAATATGGAAAAGAAGAATCGGCCGTAATTTGGCGACCAGGCGTATCAAATACTGTTGCCTGAATTCTCGAAGAAAGCAAATAGTCACGCTTCATGGCAAGGTCCCGCTCCCAGATGGGGATGCCCTGCTAGGGCCTTTCCGCTCAAGAGGTACATAATATAGGGCCACCCTTGAGCGTGCAGTAGGAAAGCGCGAGGGAGATAATTCAAATTGAATCTCGCACTGTGATAAGAACACCCTCGGCACTCTGTGGGGTCCCCTGCATAGCGGTTGGGAGCCGGGAGCGAGAATCCACAGCCATGGAAGACCTGGAGAGGGAAACGCCGCGCTGCCATGAGAGAGGGCCCTGGGAGAATGCTGCAATGAGGAGAGTCTAGACTCCTGCGTCATGGAGGCAAGCTGCGCCTCTAGCTGGAGAAGTCGCTGCATGGGCTTGGTCCTCAACCTCTTCGGGGTCCATGTCCATTGGGCTGAGCATAATGTTATGCTGTGCTCACCACGGACAAGGAGGGACCCCGAAACTGAGGTGAGATGGGTAACAACTGCACCCACAGCTACGGGACCACGCCTGGAAGTGAAAATAGGCGTCTGGAATCGTCTGGGAGTATAAGATAAAGTAAGATACTCACCAGACGAGAAGGGAGGTTCCAGAAGATAGTTGGTACCGAAGAGCCTGGGGTCCAGAGCCGGGAGGTAGGTCGGAATCCAAGAAGCCGAGGTAAAGGGGTTTGGGGAGTTCAGGAAGTCAGGGTGCAAGCCAAGGGTCGAAGTCCAGAGCGGGTCCACAGCCAAGCCGGTACGGTACACAAGGGATCACTAGGGAAGACAAAGAGACAGGAACTGAGGCAGGCAGACCGTGGGTAACACAGGTCACACAAGCTATGCTCACCAAATAATGAATGGCTGAGCAAGGTATATATAGGGAGAGAGCCCAATGGGAAGAGGGAAGGACGGAGAGCGGTTCCCCATGGGACAGGATAGGTTGGGAGGACTTCTATGTTTTCTCCTTACGTCCTCTTCCTTCTCCGCCTTCTTCCTCTACCTTGCCGAATCTGGCCCCCCTTGACTTCCTGCGCGAGCTTAGCGCCCAGTTGCATCCCGACTAGCCGACTTCGTCCAGGTCTCCCAGTCTGTGGTCACGCCCTGAGATGCTCAATCGAAGTCCCTCCCCTTCCCCCACTTCTTCTTTTCTTGGACACCGGCTTGTGGAGCGGTGGCAAGCATCGCGATCAGGTGCGCGTGCCCCGTGCCGGAGGGAGGTGCTGTGGCCTGAGTGGGGCGCGGGAGTATCCCTTCTCGCGGGAGATCAGTAAAAGTGCGCGACGTGCAGCGCATCGCATCTTCTAGTAGCAGCCGCGGGGAACCTAAAGAGGAAGGAGAGGCCCCGCCAAATCACGGGGAGATCCTCTGCTCCTTCTCTCTGCAAGCCCCCTTACTCCCCTCTTTCGCCGCGCTGTCAGGAATATGGAGTAGTGGGGGGTGTTTCCCCCCTTCTCCTCCCTGTCCCGGCTTAACCAACAACTAACCCGAGCATTCCGCCCGTATCCCCCCGTGCGCGTGGGCAGTAAGATGTAGTTGGGGTGTTTCCCCCATTCTCTCCCGTCCGCGGCTTACCCCGACTTAACTTCCCACTCCGATCCCGCCCCCTGGGCAGATCTAGTCAGCCCCCCTCAACTCTAGTCCCGCCCCCCAACCCTAGTCCGCCCCCAAACCTCGCTTTAAAATAAAATATATAAATAAAATACATTAATAAATTCCTAGTCAGAACAACATCGTTTTTGACTAAGTGAATTTATTGTATTACATTATACTACAATTAGTCCTTGTTCCGTGTGTGTGTGTGTGTGTGTGTGTATAACAATGGGGCGGGGTTGGGGGCAGGACTAGGGGCGGGGTTGGGGGCTGGACTAGGTGGCGAGTAGATTTTTTGGTTGGGCGAGTAGATTTTTGGGTGATTTGTCGAACACTATATATAGGGGTAAGCCGGGACAGGGAGAGAAGGGGGGAACACCCCCACTACCATCTCCTGCCCACGCGGGAAGCGGGGAGTAAGGGGGCTTGCAGGGAAGGAGCAGAGGATCTCCGCCGCGAGCGGGCCTCTCCTTCCTCTTTCCTGGTTCCCGCGGCTGCTACTAGAAGCGCGCATGCGCGTGCACGTTCGCGCACTTTTCTCTCTTCCCGCGAGAGGGACTCCCGGCCCCAGCTCAGGCCGCGCGCACCTCCCCCGCACGGGGCACGCGCCTGATGCGCGTGCACCGCTCACAAGCCGCGTGTCAAGCAAATCAGCTGGGGCGTTATTTCCACCTATCCCTGTTCCCCATGGGACCGCTCCTCCGTTCCTCCCCCTCTTCCCATTGGGCTCTCTCCCTATATATACCTTGCTCAGCCATTCATTATTTGGCTGAGCATAGCTTTGTGTGACCTGTGTTACCCACGGTCATGCCTGCCTCAGTTCCTGTCTCTTTGTCTTCCCTAGTGATCCCTTGTGTACCGTACCGGCTTGGCTGTGGACCCGCTCTGGACTTCGACCCTTGGCTTGCACCCTGACTTCCTGAACTCCCCAAACCCCTTTACCTCGGCTTGTGGATTCCGACCTACCTCCCGGCTCTGGACCCCAGGCTCTCGGTACCACCTATCTTCTGGAACCTCCCTTCTCGTCTGGTGAGTATCTTACTTTATCTTATACTCCCAGACGATTCCAGACGCCTATTTTCCACTTTCCAGGCGTGTCCCCGTAGCTGTGGGTGCAGTTGTTACCCATCTCACCTCAGTTTCGGGGTCCCTCCTTGTCCGTGGTGAGCACAGCATAACATTATGCTCAGCCCAATGGACATGGACCCCGAAGAGGTTGAGCGACCAAGCCCCATGCAGCGACTTCTCCAGCTAGAGGCGCAGCTTGCCTCCATGACGCAGGAGCTCTCTAGACTCTCCTCATTGCAGCATTCTCCAGGCCCCTCTCTCATGGCAGCTGCGGCGTTTCCCTCTCCAGGTCTTCCCATGGCTGTGGATCCTCGTCTCCCGGCTCCCAACCGCTATGCAGGGGACCCCCACGAGTGCCGAGGGTTTCTTAATCAGTGCGAGATTCAATTTGAATTATCTCCCTCGCGCTTTCCTACTGCACGCTCAAGGGTGGCCTATATTATGTACCTCTTGAGCGGAAAGGCCCTAGCCAGGGCATCCCCCATCTGGGAGCGGGACCTTGCCATGACGCGTGACTATTTTGCTTTCTTCGAGAATTCAGGCAAGTATTTGATACGCCTGGTCGCCAAATTACGGCCGATTCTTCTCTTTTCCATATTTCCCAGGGTACTCGTCCTGTTGCCGAGTATGCTCTGGACTTCCGGACCATCGCGGCGGAGACCTCCTGGAACGATGACTCACTCTCCGCAGCTTTTTGGCAGGGTCTGTCGGACGCCATCAAAGACCAGCTGGCCACTATGGAGAGGCCCACCCGATTGGAGGATCTCATTGCGGTCTGCATCCGCGTGGACCAGCGGCTACGAGAGAGAAGACTTGAACGCGCTCTTCCTCGTATCACCTCCTCTCGGTCTACCAGCCGCAGTCTCGTCCATTATGTTCTCCAACCCATGGATGAGCCTGAACCTATGCAGCTCGGAAGTCATCGGCTATCCACGTCTGAGAGACAGCGTCGACGAGATGGTGGACTGTGCCATTACTGCGGTCATCCCGGTCATCTGCTGGTAAGCTGTCCTCTGCGGCCGGGAAATGCCAGGACCCAATAAGGTATGAGAGGGTCTCGTTGGGTGTAATCTCTTCTCCTCTTTCTTCTTCTAAAGTACTTCCCAATTGTATAATGCTGCCTATCTCTCTGGCCTGGAATAACTCCCTGATCCCCGCCTCTGCATTTATAGATTCTGGGTCTCAGGGAAACTTTATTGATCAGAGTTTTGCCTATAGGAATGGGATTCCCTTCCGATCTAAGGCTGTTCCAGTTGGTCTGGAGACCATAGACGGGCATCCACTCCAACCAGCTTTTATTTCCCTGGAGACTTGTTCTCTATCCCTCTCCACGGAGGATGGTCACCAAGAGAAGATTATCTTGGACGTGATCCACACTCCATCGGTAGATGTGATTCTGGGACTCCCCTGGTTGCAACTACATAACCCACAATTAGATTGGGTTAATAAAGAACCCATACGATGGAGCCCCCAGTGCCTCAAGACCTGTCTTCCCCCCAAACGGATGTTAGCCGGAGTGGAATTACCCGCAGAGTATAAAACTTCCCTTCCAACAGTCTACTGGGACCTGGCGGACATTTTTGATAACGTACGTTCTGAAGAGTTACCTCCCCATAGAGACTTTGACTGTCCTATTGACCTCCTTCCCGGTGCTACCCTACCCAAGAGCCGTTCTTACCCTCTATCCATACCCGAGACCAAGGCCATGACCAAGTATATCCAGGATAATTTGAGGAAGGGTTTCATCCGCAATTCTTCATCTCCAGCTGGAGCTGGATTTTTATTTTTTAAGAAAAAGGACGGTTCCTTGCGCCCCTGTATTGGTTACAGAGGTCTTAACAAAATTACGATCAAGAACCGTTATCCCCTGCCACTCATTTCCGAACTCTTCGATCGTCTACAGGGGGCAACAATTTTTTTCAAACTTGATCTCCGCAGAGCCTATAACCTTGTCCGCATCTGTCAGGGCGACGAGTGGAAGACCGCCTTTAACACCCGGGATGGGCATTATGAATACCTAGTCATGCCTTTCGGCCTGTGCAATGCCCCGGCGGTCTTCCAGGAGTTTGTAAACGACATCTTCAGCGATCTCCTCGATAGCTTCGTTATCGTATACCTTGACGATATCCTTATTTTTTCTAAATCCCTCTCTGACCACATTCAGCACACCAAATTAGTCCTGTCCCGCCTTCGGGAGAACAATCTCTACACTAAGCTAGAGAAATATTCTTTCCATCTTTCTTCCATTCCCTTTCTTTGATATATCATTTCTAGCACTGGCTTCTCTATGGACCCAGTCAAACTCAAGGCTGTCTTAGAATGGCCACAACCCACTTCCCTGAAAGCCATACAGCGATTCTTGGGATTTGCCAATTACTATCGTAAATTCATCAAGAATTTTTCTTCTACCGTGGCCCCCATTACTACCCTTACCAAAAAGGGAGCTAACACAGCAGTTTGGTCTCCTGCAGCTCTCCAAGCTTTCGACTGCCTCAAAAAATCTTTCGCTTCTGCTCCTATTTTGCGTCATCCTGACCCCGGGCTTCCCTTTACCCTAGAGGTAGATGCATCTGACGTCGGTGCTGGCGCCATTCTCTCTCAGAGACAGTCCCCACAGGCCAAACTTCATCCCTGTGGGTTCTTTTTAAAAAAAAATTCTTCGGCAGAACGGAACTATGACGTCGGAAACAGAGAGCTCCTGGCTATTAAACTCGCCCTTCAGGAATGGAGACATCTTCTGGAGGGAACGGAGACCCCCATTTCGATCTTTACTGATCATAAAAACTTACTTTACATTGAGAGTGCACGTCGCCTTGGGGCACATCAGGCTCGATGGTCTCTTTTTTTTCCGAGATTTAATTATCTCATATCTTACATTCCTGGCTCAAAGAATTAAAAGGCAGACGCACTTTCACGTCAATTCCTGTTTGAGGACAATTCCGAAGATATCTCCGAAACAATCTTACCCTCCAAATGTATTATTTCGGCCAACTCTTTCGATATCCTGGATCAGGTCATGGCAGCACAATCTAACCTCCCGAGGGGCCTTAAGGTGCCGGTCGGCCGTCTGTATGTAGCTCCACGCTTCCTTAAGAAGATTCTTGAGTGGGGTCATTCTTCTAGGTCAGCCGGTCATCCAGGCATTAGCAGGACTTCAGACCTCATTGGTCGTACCTTTTGGTGGTCAACCATGTTTCAGGACATTTCGGAGTATGTAAAAACCTGTCCAATCTGCGCCCAGGTTAAGACCGCGCGTAAAAAGCCGTACGGCCTTCTACAACCCCTCCCTATACCAGAACGCCCATGGAGTCATCTGTCCATGGACTTTGTGGTGGAACTTCCCACCTCTAAAGGGATGAACACCATTTTGGTTGTCGTGGATCGTTTTTCCAAACATGCCCATTTCGTTCCTCTCAAAGGCATGGGAGAGTGTGTGTTTGTGCATGGGAGTGTGTGTGTGCGTGTGTGTGTGTGTGTGTGTGCTTGCGTGCGTGCGTGTGTGTGTGTGTGTGTGTGTGTGTGATACCAGAAGTGTCACCCAGTCACCCAGTCACCCCACCCACCCTCTGTCTCTCACCCTCTGTCTCTCACCCTCTGTCTCTCACCCTCTCTCTCTCACCCTCTCTCTCTCACCCTCTCTCTGCCTCTTACCCTCTCTCTCTCTGCCCTCTCTCACCCTCTCTCTCTCTGCCCTCTCTCACCCTCTCTCTCTCTGCCTCTCACCTCTCTCTCTCTGCCTCTCACCCTCTCTCACCCTTCTGTCACCCTCTCTCACCCTCTCTCTCACCCTCTGTCTCTGCCTCTCTCTCTGCCTGTCTGCCTCTCTGCCTCTCTGCCCTCTCTTTCTGCCTCTCTGCCCTCTCTCACCCTCTCTCAAACCCTCTCTCTCACCCTCTCTCTCACCCTCTCTCTCTCCCTCTCTCTCACCCTCTCTCTCACCCTCTGTCTCTGCCTCTCTCTCTCTCTGCCTCTCTGCCCTCTCTTTCTGCCTCTCTGCCCTCTCTTTCTGCCTCTCTGCCCTCTCTTTCTGCCTCTCTGCCCTCTCTTTCTGCCTTTCTGCCCTCTCTTTCTGCCTCTCTGCCTCTCTTTCTGCCTATCTGCCCTCTCTCTCTCTCGCCCTCTCTCTCTCTCTCGCCCTCTCTCTCTCTCACCCTCTCTCTGTGTCTCTCACCCACACTCTGTCTGTCTCACACTCTGTCTGGATCTCTTATTTACCCTATATATCTTAACTTCCCTAAACCTACACCGAAATAACCTATACTGCTTTCTTCCAGATCTGACTCAAGCTTCACACGGGAGACATCGGAACTCCCCCTAACCCAGAAGACAGGTAGGAAACACCTCCCCTCCAATGTATAACATTGCGGGAATGAGGGTACCTGGACATTGAGGGACTGCGGATCAGGTAAGATCCCAGGCGGGATTGCTGCTTTAGATATTGTGAAGCGGGGACGTCCAGACACTGGTTATGGGGTTCAGGAAACTAGTCATTCACATCTGGCTTTTATTTCTAGATCTGACATTTATACACACACACACACACACACACACGGAACAAGGACTAATTGTAGTATAATGTAATACAATAAATTCATTTATGTCAAAAACGAATGTTGTTCTGACTAGGAATTTATTAAATGTATTTTATTTATATATTTTATTTTAAAGCGAGGTTGGGGGCGGGACTAGGGTTGGGGGCGGGACTAGGGTTGGGGCGGGACTAGGGGCGGGGTTGGGGGCAGGACTAGGGGCGGGGTTGGGGGCTGGACTTGGTGGCGAGTAGATTTTTTGGTTGGGCGAGTAGATTTTTGGGTGATTTGTCGAACACTATATATATATATATATATATATATACAGTATATGTGTGTGCGTTTGTGTGTGCGCGTGTTTGTTTGTGTGTGTGTGTGTTATGTTGCCTTGTTCCAGGGATTCGTTTTGTTTTCTGCTAGAATGTGGCCAAATGATCTGATCTTTCCAAGTAACCTTTTGCATGTAAATGGGTTTGTTGTCTCATCCCACCCCTCCCCCACCACCAATAAAGGAATGAGTCATACAGATGCTGCAGCCATTATCAGATCAATTCACGGGTTGTATTCCTTTGCACATCCCATGTTGGTTCGAGATTTCTTTACATTTTCCCGCGTTAAGATGCAAGTGTTTTGATCGAGTGCAGAAAATTGCATTTTAGCGTTGTCTGCAATACCGTCAAGAAACACAAGTGGGCGATCGCGAGTTGTCTTAAAAAAATCTAATTGCAATTCAACCTGTCTTTTATTCCCATACAGTACGTCAAGTGTGTGTATAATTGCAATTTGAAGATTAAAAATATGAGTTCATACTATATACAGTACACTACATAGGAAAGAAGTTCTTTCTGAGGCTCCTTAGCTTTTAGCCATACAAAAATTCTCGAACTGTAGAAGATTTAAAATATGAATACACACAACAAAAAGTATTTTTAATGAATTAAATATTTTATTTGTACAGGATAATAAAGTTAAAACGAATAATACAAAAATATAACTTTGCTCTCCTTCCGTATGTAAAATATATCATCCGCACATGCGTTTAAGTTAAATTGGAACTTTGAAACGCATATGCGTGTCATCACATTTCTGCGCATGACTGTATGTCTGTCACGGATGCTCACTACAACCTGGACCAGACCGCGGTGCCGAGGTGGGGATGTATCTATACCGCCGCACTACAACCACGGGGCCAGGTCCGGATTGCAGAATCAGGGATGTGTTGCCGGGTCAGGGTAGGAAAGTGTAGGTAGGTCAGAGTACTTGCCGTGGTCCGGGGTTGGGGAGAAGTGAATAGTCATGATCCGTAAGCCGTGGTCGTGGAGTGGAGAGAGCAGAAGTCTGATAACGCGCTGAAGTCCAGGGATATAGAAGAGACAGGTCAGGTACAGGCAGGGGTCACAACGGAAATCAAGACAAGTTCTGACACAGGCAAACTCAGGCTGCAATGAGCACGGTGCTTAGACAAGGGTCTATGCTAAGGAACAAACAGAGGGCTGAGTGGGTATAAAAAGGGAGAGGAGCCAATGGAAAGGAGGCAGGGGGGAGTGTTCTAGACATAGGCAGAGAGCCGATAGAAGGAGGTTACCTGTCAATCAGGGGTAGCGCAGCTGCTGGTAGTCCTGACGTTATTTGTTGCACGACGTACATGCGCGGGAGGCGTGGGATGTGCGGCGGCCGCGCTGCTGTCAGAACCGGGCGAAGTGACACCGTCATGCTCGCGCATCTGTTTGCGGTGGTGGTGCGCACGCACCACTGGGAGTTCGCGTGCGTCCCCCGATGGCCGGCTTGACGCGCCGGGAGGGCGAGACTTTGGCGTAACCCTGACTATGTCAAATTGGAACCTTGTTGAAATGCATATGCGTGTCATCACATTTCTGCACATGCGTGTATGTCAAATTGTTAATTGTATCTGTTGTACAGTAGTACTGCTCTTTGTGTATCTACAGTACAGTACAGTACTGTACTGTATATAGTAAAAGCACAGTTTATGTGCTACAGTATACTGAGTTTCAGTGAGACATTTGTAAATATTTAAATCATTTAGAACTTTACATTACAGTGTGTACTGGATTTTAAAGATTTTTATAGTGTACTGAATGTCAAAGATTAACAGTATTTAGATATACAATATTTAAACTACTGTACATCAGTACTTTATTTTTTATAATACTATTTAAGCACTAAAAGCAACTTAATTTCAAGATTGATATACTGTATACGGTATATACTGTATGTCAGATATTTATATATATTTAAATGCCTTTACAACTTTATGTACAGTACGGTGTAGTACTGTACCTGTACTACCGTAAGTGTGTAAACAGTTAAACATGAACACACCAAAAAATTATTTGTAAAGAATGAAACATTTTATTTTTCTGGATAACAAAGGAAAAATACATAATACAAAAATACAACGTCACCTCTTCTTCCAAATTTACAATCTTGTCTTTTTCTTCTTCTCTATGGATGGTGCTTCTTTGTCATCTTGGCCTGTAAAGAAAGCGACAATATTATATATTTACAATCACACTGTACATTATTCAATCCAGATTTTTGGGGTGTTTGGGGAGAAAGGGCATGACATGGGGAACAGTACATTATGACTACAGTGCCTTGTATCTTCTGCTTTTGGTGGGGAGGGGGCTGGAGGAGACAAAGCATGCATTACATGGGCTACAGCACTTTACAATACTGTAGGACTAGAGGTTTAAAGTATCTTAGTTTTGGGGTGGTTTGGGGGGGAGGGACATGGCATGATGGATTTGAGCACTGTGTCTTACCTGGCAGTATTGCTGGGAGAGTTTCCTGCAATCAAGGGGGGGGGGGGAGGAATCTGGCACGTTGTCTCTGCTATGGAGACTCCCCTGCTCATCTACACTAGTAATAAAATTAAAATATTTTTTTTCGGGCGAGATTTATGCAGAGAGAGAAGCGGCTCTCTTTGTCTGCAGCAGAATCAACTCGCCGGGTGAGCCCTTTTCGGAGGGCAGATAATCTTGGCGCCGGCTACTCGACATTTGTTGAAATGTTGCTATCACTTGTATTCGGGCTTTCTGCATACTGTGATAGCAACGCTGTCAAAAATGGCGATTTAAATTTGCTGGCGATTTTTTTTAAGACTGCTTATAGCAAAGACCCCTTAAAGTCAATTGCAATTACCACACTTCAAGCTTTGAATCCTGGCAAATATATCTTAAATAAAATCGTATCAATAGTGTATTGCAAAGCAAACAAGAAGGAATCTACAATGAAATAGACAATTACAAAGGAGATTAAAGGTTAAAAAAAACAAGCAATATTTCTGGGTTAAATTATCAAGCATTTATCAAGCTTTTAATCCTAAAACATCACTTAGATGTCATTCCTAGCACCTTTGTTGTTTTCTGTTATTTCAAACTGCGCATTTTTGTTTGCTGTCTTTGCAATTATTACAGTACTATGAATCATAATGAAGCATTACTATGCCTATGCCTTGTCTTATAACGTGTAAGGAAAATAATATATTAACAGGCCTAGTGGTGGACAAAAATATATAAAATGTAGGAACCAGTCTTAATTATTAGAAGCCATAATTTGAAGTGAAGGAAAGAAAACAGGGAGGGAGTGAGGTGGTTGTCTGTAACGGCATCCCTCCATGGCGGCTGTGTGTTTCTGTCCACACAGTGACAAATACACACACACACACACTGTGACAGAATCATAAATTCTGTGTATATTAGTAGGAGGTTGCACTAGGCCTGCTTTTCAGTATGTGGGAGATTAACTTCACTGGCTAGGCAATCCATAGGTGAACCTAATTAATTAAGCTGACCTGATGAAGTTGGAACTCTGACAAAACGCATAGGGTCTTTGCTATTTATGGTTGTTGGACACTTCAAGGAGCCATTACGCCATCTGTATGGGGGAACTAAGGAGCAGAGGAACCTACCTATGCTACAAAGTGCAGGAGGAAGACGCGCACCCCAAACCTCGTGATCAGAAGAGGAAATGCGTCACCAGTCAAGCCAGGAGACGACCATCCCGAGGCCGGTCTCCATCAATACCCCACAGATGATCTTCTGTTTTGTCCAATTTTGCAATTACCAGCTACTTTTGTGAGTAGTTGGATTTTATTTGAGTCAAGAAATTGCTTAATTTCATGGAATCATGCTATAAGGACTACACTCTCTCCTTTTGTTTTGTAGTTTGCAAGGATGATTTGTTGGAGTCTCCAGTTTTAAATCCCATTTTTATTTATTTTTCTATTCTTTGATTCCAGCATTCATTGTATTTTGTTGGCTCCTTATTGGTCAGTATTTTTGTGGGTTTCTTGTGTGTTGTTGTTTGGTTTGCACTGTGTCTCTCTTGTTACATTACCCTCCCTCCCTTTTGTTTCATTGTCTTTTTATTTTATATTTCTGTTTTTGTGGAGTTTGTTTGTTAGTGTTGTCTTGGTTTGTTCCACTGGCTTCACATCCAGTACATTACTATGTGGTATAGGCAGAACATATTTTTATTCCACCCACTCATATAGTTTTGAGGGAGTCCTCACACTGCCTTTGTTCCCATTATTTGGGCCAAAGACTTTTTGATACATACTATATCATCCATTTCAATTGTCCTTAGGGACCATATACATATTATATGTGTAAGAGGACATGTGCAGAGGTACGCAATGCTGACTGTTTTAAGGTGAAATTAAAATAAGGCTTTATTGCGCCTGTTGCTTTAAACACAGCAAACATGTGAAAATCCACAAACAAAATCTACTCCACGTTGGAGTATATTTACACTTGTAGTCCAGCCCTCTTTATAACTGTGTGGTTAGCCCAGCGACTCACCAGCCCAAATCATAGAGACATTTTTATATATATATATATATATATATATATATAGATAGATAGATAGATAGATAGATAGATAGATAGATAGATAGATAGATAGATAGATAGATAGATAGATAGACATAGATAATCAGTCTTATAAGAAAATTCTTATCTGTGTCTTAGTTGTAGGGGGAAGGCTTCTCTCTTTCCTGGGTTGCTGCCTTTTACTCAGGCTATATCAGCATTCAGGTGTAGAAGTCTTGTGAGCTCCAGACATCTGTGATCCCTCTGTCAGTCTCACCTGTGAGACTCAGGAACCTCTGCTCTGTCTGTTTCCTAGGTCAGCCCAGTTGTGGACTAAGGAATCCTCTGCTCGTTCTGCTTCCTGGGTCAGCTCAACTCACATGTGAGCTCAGGAAGAATCTCACTTCCTATCTCAAAGGCAGACTTTTCTAACAAACCTCTAATCAGCCAGGTGGTGTTGGTTAATTGACTACCAGCAGTTAACCACCACACTGCTGGATTAGAGGCACATTTTTGAACAGGGAAAGTCCCCTGTTACAATATGTGTATATCTACTGTATTTGGTGCGGTAATTACCAACTTTATATATATATATATATACTGTATATATATGTATACTGTATATATATATATAGCAACTATAAATATTCCTGTATATTCATTTGCATGTCTTAGACAGGTCTGCAAACCTGTCTTTCACCATTATAACCCAGCAAACAGCACTTCTGGGATTCTGGGAAATGACATGCAAATGAGCACACAGTGCCACTTTTTATCTCATGCTCACATTACATGAGCAACCCTTAGTCAATGCATGCTGCTTTAAACACAGCTTTTAAGCAAGGACTTGGGAGATGCAAAGTCAGTTAACCCACTCACAGATACGTTTCAACTTTGATGGGTATCATCAGTGTGAGGTTGGCTTGCTGACATTTGCTCAAATGAGATAAGAGTAGGTAATCACCACCACTATTAAGGTTATGGTGGGTAAAAAAAAGTGACTAAAACCCTCCACAGTAAAGCATAAAGCAACGTTAAATATTCCTGTGTATTCATTTGCATGTCTTAGACAGGTCTGCAACCCTGTCTTTCACCATTATCACCCAGCAAACAGCACTTCCACTGCAGCAAGGGATTCTGGGAAATGACATGAAAATGAGCACACAGTGCCACTTTTTATCTCAGCTCACATTACATGAGCAACCCTTAGTCAATGCATGCTGCTTTAAACACAGCTTTTAAACAAGGACTTGGGAGATGCAAAGTCAGTTAACCCACTCACAGACATGTTTCAACCTTGATGGGTATCATCAGTGTGAGGTTGGTTTGCTGACATTTGCTCAAATGAGATAAGAGTAGGTAATCACCACCACTATTAAGGTTATGGTGGGTAAAAAAACAATATTACCTACAGATCAGGGGCACTGCCATGGGTACCAGATTTGCTCCAAATTATGCCAATATCCTCATGGGTATGTGGGAAGACAAATACATCTGGTCTGGGCATGAGTATGGAGCAAATCTGGTATCGTGGCATAGATATATAGATGACATATTGTTCATCTGGGACGGTAGATTTAAACGGGCCAAAGATGAGCTGCGTAGCTTCGTTGCTAGGACAAAATTTATATTACAGTGTCTTTATTAGCATGTTTTTGGTATGTTGTAACTGCAAGGTGGATATGATTCAGTTCATCTTTAGTATCTGATTAGATAAGATGTGTAACTACGTTGCTAAGTTAAAATGTATAACATAGTATCTCCACTAGCTTGTATTTAGAATGTTGAATTTGTTAGGTGGATATGATTTATTTAAGTCTCTAGAATTTGTATCCAGACTCTCCCTTGATATGTATGCATTATACCTTTGGTCTGATATTTAATCAGTAAACAGTAAATATCCAATTTAAGTGTAACCTACGCATTGCTTTACCCCAGAGGCACCACTGCTTAACCATAAACTGAAACCAAGACATAATTAATATTATGTCCATTGTGTCTCTAATAGGTAAACATCGCCCCTGATATTGTCATAACTACAAGTACTTCAATTACACACCCATTCATTATTGGGTTAACATCTCCCCTGAAATTTTCAGAAAACAAACACTCGAAGCACACACCCATTTATTGCATACAGCCTATATAATATGGGCCTTAAAATTTTTCTTTATAGGTAGCACTGATGAATATAATATATGTCCTTATATGTAGACATATGATAATAGATTTATTAGCATAAGTACGCATTACAGATGAATGTCACAATAGAGGTATAACGGATTTATGTCGTGTACACTATCGAATTAATTTGTATGTTTATTGTATGATTGGCGTTATATAAAGCACTTTATTGAATATTTTATTTAATATTTTACCTTACATTATATTGCACAAGGGTTATAATGAAAATACACACGGGTAACAAATATTACATGAGTTGATGTATGAGTGTATACATTATGGTTTTGTATTATATTAGGAATTTGTTTATTCACTATATTAATTAGAGTGTATAGTAATTCGAGTGAGGTCACAACAATAATGAATAGTAATATAGTAGAGTTCATTCCATATGATATATTGTTCCCCCTCCTTTGGGGTATAATTTCTTGTACTATACGCCAGAAAGTGCACTAGGTATTTGTTATGGATTACAGGTATTTTCTGGCATATAATGCATAATGAATACAGGTCACAGGTACTTATATACGTAGTATCATAGTAAGGCCTAGTATAGCTTAGAGTATATTGTTAAATTCCTGGTTTTCTTGTCTTAGAAATAATAGCTTGTTTTGCTCAGAAGTGGCAGGATATTAGGACAGGTTACAAAGACATAAAAGGGGAACTTATAACGGTAAACACGCTGTGGTTTGAACGGGAACTTATGAAATATCATAAGTTACTAAATGTACGTCCTAAGATCGTAAACATCATACGTCACTAACTATAATTTCTGACTCGTAAACATCATACGTCACAAACCACAGAGTATGGACACATGACACGTGACACACGTACGCAGTAACTAATACACTCTATATTAGGTTGGCCCGACTCCATGTTAGATCAGAGAGAGAGAAAGAGAACCGAACTTAAGTGTGAAATCACACAGATGAGACTGGGACTGGCTGGCTGACCTGACATAATATCTTTTGGTTTGTGAGTATTGACAATGCATATCTGGTTATAATCTCTGCATAGTTAGGAATGGATTGGTAACATACTGTAACTGTTAGCCATTGGCTTATAAGAAGCTTGTTCTGATATTTCTGATATTTCTGAATATTGTTGTAATACAATAAAGGATAAACCTTTTCTTATACAAACTCTGAGTACCCTTTCTTTATAAATAATAATCTCACGATACCCTCCATATATCATAATATGTGAGGGTGTGGCCGAGGCTTTTTCAAGTGCAACATTCTTGGTTTGTGTTCTCTGCTTAGAGCAGGATATAACTCACCATAAGGCGACACTTGATAAAGAGAGGTAGGTGACTTGAACCCAGATTATATTGACCATGAGTTAATGTGTCTACACACATACAGGTAATATGAGCTTTATTATAAAGGGTATTAGAGAGTAGTCCCAATGTTACATACTATGAACATTAAACTCTAGTCCCATGTCTCAATATGCTACTGGTCTATAATCCATGTAGAAGTATTTAGCATATTCTTAATCCCATAATTTTCTCCTAGAAATCCCTCTCATAAGTATAATTTACTAAATGGATTGGCATTAGGGTTAAGTTTGAATAAAGTACCAATATGCATCTAAAACAACATATATGATGCACAATAAGATAAATATCTAACATGGGTAAATGACCTAAATTATCCAAATAACTCAAAACGGTAAGCCATACCATTAAGGTAATGTTAGCATAAGGGTATCCCTAATTCTCTTAGTTAAAGTTTTTAACTATGTTCCGGTTGGCCTTATATGGCTTATACAGTTGGAGTTTAGTATCCATTGGTCCCCCTATCTTTCCTATGTTCATTTTTTAAAATGCTCCACGTTTATGCACATAGCACCATTATTGTATAATATGTGTATTTTACCATATACAATGTTTATCCAATTGTCAAATATATTGTGTTCTATATATTCTCCAAATTGTTTAAAGTGACAAATATATTACAGCAGAGTCGTTATCTGCTATATGCAGTGATTGCAATGGTATACGACACTAATTCTAAACAACCAATCACGTTCCAAGTAGTCAAATTAGTTTAATTAGATTGAGCCAATCGTTCAAGGTTTCCGTTGCCATCACAATATCTTGTTTGAAAACGTACATTTATGCATAAAAGACCAGACAACTACATAGTTCCACTGTGTTTTGAACAACGGACCTTCTGCGTGTGAAGCAGATGTGATAACCATTACACTATGGAACTCTTAAAAATATTTTCTGAAACAGCTTTTCAGTCTGCAAGAAAGCACATCAGATTCATTTGTGTGTGCTCGATATCTTGCTTAAATTGAGCTTACGTTTTCTGTTTAATAATATATATTTCAAAAAGTACACTTGAACAAACACGAATCTTACTCTATTTGGTAAAGAAAAAATTGTCTGAAAGGATACTATCCCATGGTTAAATGACCTAAATTATCCAAATAACTCAAAACGATAAACCATACCATTAAGGTAATGTTAGCATAAGGGTATCCCTAATTCCCTTAGTTAAAGTTTTTAACTATGTTCCGGTTGGCCTTATATGGCTTATACAGTTGGAGTTTAGTATCCATTGGTCCCCCTATCTTTCCTATGTTCATTTTTTTAAATGTTCCATGTTTACTGCACCGACACACTTTATTCGAGCAAATACCCAGTATGTACCTGGCAGATACCTGGAATGCGCCGCTCCTCACCTCTGACAAGCCCCGTTGTGTTTGCCTTCCCAGCCTGGGTTCATGCCTGGCTGACGGGCGGCTGATCTGTTAAATGATAATGATTAGGATTTAATAGGCTGCAATGCTTCGCGTGTCTACCAGATGGCATAAATTCATGAATTGTAATGCAGTATATATATATATACTGTGCAGTATTGCAGCCAGCGGGAATAAAATGCTTCAATCCCTGCCTGAAAAATAACCCAATGCACTCGGGCAGAAAACAGTCACAAACCTCAATACACCCGGGTATACACGAATTCGTGGGACTAGCCGAGCTCGAATAAAGTGTGTCGCCAGTGTATGCACATAGCACCATTATTGTATAATATGTGTATTTTACCATATACAATGTTTATCCAATTGTCAAATATATTGTGTTCTATATATTCTCCAAATTGTTTAAAGTGACAAATATATTACAGCAGAGTCGTTATCTGCTATATGCAGTGATTGCAATGGTATACGACACTAATTATAAACAACCAATCACGTTCCAAGTAGTCAAATTAGTTTAATTAGATTGAGCCAATCGTAAGGGGGAGGTACTTATATATACCCTGGTAGGGCATAGGTATTCATTAGCAGCCCCTGACGAAGCCCGATGTGGAGAAACGCGTAGGGCCAGCTTTCACCTGCAGCAGAGAGAGAGACACGCCAGGAGGTCTGAGTGGAGAGACATTCGCGAGGAGCTCCGGCAGTGTTCCACTGTATTGACAGACACCAAATCTCGCGAGTGCCGAGCCGCGTCACTAGCAGCGTCACACGCCACGGCTGATCACGTGGTACGGAAGTAACGGAGATCGCGGAGAGGACCACCGGCGCCCACACACACCCGCAAACAAACACACACACACACACACACACCAACCCAAGCTTTGTGTATTTGTGTATTTTACCATATACAATGTTTATCCAATTGTCAAATATATTGTGTTCTATATATTCTCCAAATTGTTTAAAGTGACAAATATATTACAGCAGAGTCGTTATCTGCAATATGCAGTGATTGCAATGGTATACGACACTAATTATAAACAACCAATCACGTTCCAAGTAGTCAAATTAGTTTAATTAGATTGAGCCACTCGTAAGGGGGAGGTACTTATATATACCCTGGTAGGGCATAGGTATTCATTAGCAGCCCCTGACGAAGCCCGATGTGGAGAAACGCGTAGGGCCAGCTTTCACCTGCAGCAGAGAGAGAGACACGCCAGGAGGTCTGAGTGGAGAGACATTCGCGAGGAGCTCCGGCAGTGTTCCACTGTATTGACAGACACCAAATCTCGCGAGTGCCGAGCCGCGTCACTAGCCGCGTCACACGCCACGGCTGATCACGTGGTACGGAAGTAACGGAGATCGCGGAGAGGACTGGCAACCGGCGAATCTACACGAGTGTGAGAGACTCGGAAAACACTCTCAACTGCTTGCTATTTACTCACACAATGTGAGTGGATCAGTCATATTTTATTGTTTTTTTATATATTAAATAGGTTTTACACATATCTTGTTCCCTTCCATTATTTCCCTCCCCCCCCTTCCCCTCTTGTGTGAGATCCATCCGCAGAGACACAGAAGTGCCCAGACAAGGAGCTCCTGCAGCAGCTGTAATTGACTTCTTGTGGAAAAGAATCTGGAGATCCAGCAGTCCAACAACAAGATCCCTAAAGCTACGGTGGCGAGTCCCAGAGAGGATTACATGCTTTTACTTGTCGCAGCTGTGTAAGCATATATCTTACCAATTTTAGTCCATATAATTATAGATATACTGCCCTATGATCTTTTCTTGTGTTTTCTTCTTTCCCTGTCATATTTGCGCTTAGGTCACTCTTCTCCAGATTCAAAAGGCGGCGTCGTGGAGCCGCAGACCTAAATCGGCTGCAGTGTGTAGGGTTAGGTGTTAACCAGGGTATGTACCTCATTTTGTAATATTGGCTCTTTTAATAGTGGTGTGATTAATTACCCCCACAGGAACAAATTGTTTAGAATTGCGCTGTGTGTTTCTTTTGTATATGTATATATATATATATATATAGATATATACACACACACACACTTCAAAGATGCTTCGTTTTCTTCTTTCCCTGTCATATTTGCGCTTAGGTCACTCTTCTCCATATATATATATATGTATATATATAATATATATATATACACACACACACACACATTGTGACAGAGTTGTAAATTCTGTGTATATTAGTAGAAAGTTGCATTATGCCTGCTTTCCAGTATGTGGGAGGTTAACGCCACTGGCTAGGTGTAACGATCCGGGAGTCACGCCTTCCTCGGCGTGCTCCCCACTCACCTGCAGCTCCGCCGGGTCCTCCCGCGGCACGCAGGCAGCCTTCCTCCAGGACGCCGATCGCAGCTCCACGTGGGCGCCAATGCTCCTCTTCTAATGTTGGCCCTGCGGGTATGCCCGGTCACGCGCCCGCAAGCGCAGCTACACGGAGGCGCGGCCACACGGAGGCGCACCAACCCCTTAAAAGCATAGCACCTCAAACCATTGCTGCAATCAAATGCAGCCTAACTACTGGGCTTTATTGCTCCTCCCCTGGGACTCATGCTGGACCTATCCCTGCCGCAGCCTGGCCCTTCCACACACCCCCACCTTGCTGCGCTGCCATTGTTATATACCTGGTCATGCCGTTTGGCCTGTGCAACACGCCAGCAGTCTTTCAGGACTTTGACAACGAGATTTTCCGGGACATTCTTAACAAATTCCTTATCGTTTACTTAGACGACATCCTAATCTTTTCAATCACCCAAGAACACATCAAACACGTTCAGGTGCGTTACGCCTCCGGGAAAACCATCTCTTTGCAAAATTGGGAAATGCCAGTTCCATCTGACGTCCGTAGCATTCCTGGGATACATTATCTCTGACTCCGTTCACAATGGATCCAGCGAAACTAAAGGCCATTCTGGATTGGCCCCATCCGACCACCCTTAAAGCCGTTGCAACGCTTTCTAGGTTTTGCAAACTACTACCGTCGCTTCATTCGCAATTTTTCCACCACGGTATCCTCCCATCACCGCCTCTCTAACAAGAAAGGTGCAGATCCTCGTCTTGGTCCAAATCCGCCATGCTGGCATTTCACTCTCAAAGGGCTTGTGTCTGCTCTCTATCCTCACCCACCCAACCTTAAACTCCCATTTACCCTGGAGGTGATGCCTCTGACATCGGGGCGGTGCTGTCCTGTCCCAAAGGACTTCCCCCTTAGGCAGACTACACCCATGTGCCTTGTTTTCGAAGAAATTCTCGTCCGCAGAACGGAATTACGATGTCGGTAACCGGGAGCTCTTGGCTATCAAGTTGGCATTAGAGGAATGGAGACACCTCTTAGAAGGCACGGAAACTCCCATAACCATCCTCACAGACCATAAAACCTCCCTACTTGAAGGGGCACGTCGATTGAGCGGCGCCAAGCCCGCTGGGTGATTATTCTTCTCACGGTTCAATTACTTACATCTCCTCGTTCCACGGCTTTAGAAACCTGAAGGCGGATGCCCTGTCTCGACAGTTCCTTGCAGAGGATAGGTCTGAAGAGCAGCTAGAGACGATAATTCCCTCCAAATTTATTTTTCCCCAACTCTTTCGATATCATGGACAAGATTCGATCCAAGCAATCACGAGCTCCTATGGGTTCAAGGTTCCGGAGGGAAGCTCTACACGGCACCGCAACATCGCAAGAGAGTCCTTCGAGTGGTGCCATTCTCTCTAAATCGGCAAAGAACACCTAGGTATCGGAAAACTAACGACCTTGTCCAACGAACCTTCTGGTGCCAGAGAGGTCTAAATAGGTGAGGAGTTTGTAAAAGCGTGTGGCACATGTCTCGCACAAAGTACCCCGGGTCAGACCAGCAGGCCTTCTTCTTCCATTACCCTCCCAGACGTCCTTGGAACCATATTTCTATGGATTTTATCGTAGAGCTCCCAACCTCCAAGGGATGAATACTATTCTTGTGGTAATTGATCATTTTTCCAAAACAGACGTACCTTGTTCCCTTGGGGGCCTTCCGAATCCTTCAGGCTGGCGGATGTTTTCGTCCAGGAAATCTTTCGTCTCCATGGAGTACCCTCGACCATCGTTTCAGACGAGGTCTCAATTCGTGTCAAGAATTTGGCGAGCCTTTTCTCGAAAATTGGGCATTTCATTACAATTCTCCCTGGATACCACCCACAGACCAATGGGCAGACGGAGAGAGCCAACCAAAAACCTGGAACAACACCTTCGATGTTTTATAACCGATACACAGGATGACTGGGTGGATCTGCTTCCTTGGGCCGATTTTGCTCTCAACTCCCTTCGTAATGACTCCACTCAAGAATCCCTTCTTTATAAATTTTGGCTTTCATCCTTCCCGCTTACCCTTCTCCCCCCCTTTCCTCAGGGGTACCAGACACAGCTCGACAAGCATATCTCCCGCTGAAAGACTTATGGGAGGAGGATTCAGGAGAACTTAAAGGTGGCCACTGGAGACAGAAACTCCAGGCAGACGCCTTCGACGCCAGGTTCCGGAGTTCGCTCCAGGAGACAGGGTATGGCTTTCATCCAGGAATATATGACTAAAGGTCCCTACTATGAAGCTGGCATCCAAGTTCCCTCGGTCCCTTTCCCGTGGTCAGGAGGATTAATCCTGGGCTTATCGTCTGCGTCTTCCACCCCCTCGATGAGGATTCCTCCGGTCTTTCATGTATCTTTGCTAAAACCACAGTTTCAAGTCCCGTTTTCCACTCTCATCAACCGATCTCCCATCACTCTTCTGATCCAAGGTCAACAGAGTACGAGGTCCAGTCTATCCTGGATTCTAGGATCTCCAGAGGAGGAGTACAATACCTGGTCCACTGGAGGGGGTTCGGCCCAGAGCAACGCTCATGGATTCCCCACCGAGATCCACAACACGCCTCGACTCGTCCAGGCTTTCCATCGTGGAATCCCTCCAAGCCATGTCATGGACGCCCAGAGGTCGCCCCTGAAGGGGGGGTACGCAGCCTGGCCCTTCCACACACCCCCACCTTGCTGCGCTGCCATTGGACTCTCTCTCCTATATATACCCTCCAGTTTCACTAACTCGTCGGCTGAGCATAGAACCAGTTGTTCTCATCACTCTCTGCCTCCCTAGTCCTGTCCTGTCTTGTTTTGCAGTCTTCCTCGTGTACCGAACCGGCTTCCTCTATGACCCTCCGCACCTCTGGCATCCCGAACTTGGCTTACGGCAATACGACTCTCCGCACCTCTGGCACCCCGAACCCGGCAAACGGTAAAACGATTACGTCTCTCTCTCTAACCCCGGACTTGGCTAACAGCACCCTCTACCATCCGTACCTCTCCTGCCCCGACTCGGACTCCCAGACCACTCTACTCTCAAGACGTGCCCTCGTGGCTGTGGGTGGCGTTATATCCTATCCCACCTCAGCACCGCGGTCCCGCCTCGTTTGTGGTGAGCTCGACCTGACATTATGCTCAGCCCCACAAACATGGACCCCGCTGAGGTGGAGCGTACTTTAAATTCTCACACGAATCTCTTCACCAGGCTAGAGACTTATCTGGAACAAAATAATAGGCGGATGGATTTGCTTCAGCAGAGCCTTCATTCCCTTATCGTTCAAGCCCGAGCTTCCAGTCTGGGACCTTAACACATGGCCTCTACAGCCTCCGCAACCGTCTTTGCATCTCCTCCATCTGCTATGGAACCCCGAATTCCTGCCCCTAACCGCTATGCTGGGGATCCCCAAGGATGTAGGGATTTCCTTAATCAATGTTTCATCCAATTCCAACTCTCACCCTCTCGTTTTGTTTCCTCAACTTCTAAGGTCGCCTATATCGTGGCTCTTCTCTCCGACGAGGAGCTGGCTTGGGCCTCCCCCATTTGGGAACAACAAGCGCCCATCACACAGGACATCGACCTCTTCGCCCATGAGTTCCAAAGGGTCTTCGACACACCTGCGTGGCAATTAATGGCAGCTTCCTCTCTCCACCACATAACCCAGGCAGATCGTTCCGTCGCCCGGTACGCTGTGGAGTTCTGCACCCTTGCTGCTGAGACGGGATGGAACAATGAAGCACTATCTTCGGCGTTTTGGCAGGGCCTGTCAGAATCCCTAAAGGATGAGCTCGCGGCGCGGGAACGTCCTACTGACCTAGAGGATTTGATCGGCCTGTGCATTCGGGTGGACCAGCGTCTGTAGGAGCGGAGGACTGAACGTTCTCGTTACCGTCAACGGGTTTCAAGGTCTCTCGCCCCATCGTTCATGTCTCCAACACCCCCATCTTTGGACGTCCCGGAACCAATGCAATTGGGAGGGAATAAGCTGTCCTCTGCCGAGAAACAACGCAGGCGCAGTGCAGGTCTCTGTATGTACTGTGGCAATTCCGGTCACTTAGTGCTCCAGTGTCCCCACAAGCCGGGAAACGCCAAATCCCAATGAGATCCCGGTGAGTCTCGTTGGGAACACTGCCTCTCTCCCCCATCATCAAGGACGTCCTTCCCACCAGGATCCTGCTGCCAGTGACGCTGTCTGGAGAGGGGTTTCATACTCAAGCACTGGCATTCGTGGACTCCGGTTCCGCAGGCAATTTCATCGATCAAACCTTTGCTAGATGGAACAATATTCAACTTATCTGCAAGAGGATGCCAGTGGGCCTGGAGGCCATTGATGGTCGACCTCTACAGCCGGCCTTCATCACGCTACAGACGGTGCCTCTCCTACTGCAGTTCGTCGACGCTCATACGGAGATCATTACCCTCGATGTCATCCACACTCCCTCCGTTGAGTTGATTCTGGGTCTTCCTTGGCTCCAAGTCCACAATCCTCACATCGACTGGACCAACCGGGAACCCATCCAGTGGGGTGCTCAATGTGCCAAGACCTGTACCAGGCTGTTCCAGAAGGTTGGAGGTTTGTGTACCCTGCCAGAGAAGGTCGACTCCTTGCCTACTGTATATTTGGAATTCCGCGATGTGTTCGACAAAGCACGATCCGAGGTTCTACCTCCGCACCGACCTTTCGACTGTCCGATCGACTTGCTGCCCGGGGCAGTTCTTCCCAGGGGATGATCCTACCCACTCTCTCTCCCAGAGACTAAAGCCATGAACACTTACATTGCGGAGAATTTAGAGAGGGGTTTCATCCGAAAATCCTCCTCCCCAGTCGGAGCGGGCTTCTTTTTTGTAAAGAAGAAGGACGGGTCTCTTCGTCCATGCATCGATTACCGGGGTTTGAATAATATCACGCGCAAAAAACGCTACCTGCTACCTTTGATTTTGGAGCTCTTCGACCGCCTTCAAGGAGCAACTGTTTTTTCTAAACTGGACCTAAGGGGCGCTTACAATTTGGTAAGGATACGCGAGGGGGACGAGTGGAAGACTGCTTTTAACACCCATGACGGCCATTATGAATACCTGGTCATGCCGTTTGGCCTGTGCAACACGCCAGCAGTCTTTCAGGACTTTGACAACGAGATTTTCCGGGACATTCTTAACAAATTCCTTATCGTTTACTTAGACGACATCCTAATCTTTTCTAAATCCACCCAAGAACACATCAAACACGTTCAACAGGTGCTGTTACGCCTCCGGGAAAACCATCTCTTTGCAAAATTGGAGAAATGCCAGTTCCATCTGACGTCCGTAGCATTCCTGGGATACATTATCTCTGACTCCAGGTTCACAATGGATCCAGCGAAACTAAAGGCCATTCTGGATTGGCCCCATCCGACCACCCTTAAAGCCGTGCAACGCTTTCTAGGTTTTGCAAACTACTACCGTCGCTTCATTCGCAATTTTTCCACCACGGTATCTCCCATCACCGCTCTAACCAAGAAAGGTGCAGATCCCTCGTCTTGGTCCAAATCCGCCATGCTGGCATTTAATCTTCTCAAAAAGGCTTTCGTGTCTGCTCCTATCCTCACCCACCCAGACCTTAAACTCCCATTTACCCTGGAGGTGGATGCCTCTGACATCGGGGCTGGTGCTGTCCTGTCCCAAAAGGACTTCCCCCTTAGGCAGACTACACCCATGTGCCTTGTTTTCGAAGAAATTCTCGTCCGCAGAACGGAATTACGATGTCGGTAACCGGGAGCTCTTGGCAATCAAGTTGGCATTAGAGGAATGGAGACACCTCTTAGAAGGCACGGAAACTCCCATAACCATCCTCACAGACCATAAGAACCTCCTCTACTTAGAAGGGGCACGTCGATTGAGCGCGCGACAAGCCCGCTGGGCATTATTCTTCTCACGGTTCAATTACTTCATCTCCTTCGTTCCAGGCTTTAGAAACCTGAAGGCGGATGCCCTGTCTCGACAGTTCCTTGCAGAGGATAGGTCTGAAGAGCAGCTAGAGACGATAATTCCCTCCAAATTTATTGTATCCGCCAACTCTTTCGATATCATGGACAAGATTCGATCCAAGCAATCACAGGCTCCTATGGGGTTCAAGGTTCCGGAGGGAAGGCTCTACACGGCACCGCAACATCGCAAGAGAGTCCTCGAGTGGTGCCATTCCTCTAAATCGGCAGAACACCTAGGGATACGGAAAACTAACGACCTTGTCCAACGAACCTTCTGGTGGCCAGAGAGGTCTAAATATGTGGAGGAGTTTGTAAAAGCGTGTGGCACATGTGCTCGCAACAAAGTACCCCGGGTCAGACCAGCAGGCCTTCTTCTTCCATTACCCATCCCAGACCGTCCTTGGAACCATATTTCTATGGATTTTATCGTAGAGCTCCCAACCTCCAAAGGGATGAATACTATTCTTGTGGTAATTGATCATTTTTCCAAACAGACGTACCTTGTTCCCTTGAGGGGCCTTCCGAATTCCTTCAGGCTGGCGGATGTTTTCGTCCAGGAAATCTTTCGTCTCCATGGAGTACCCTCGACCATCGTTTCAGACGGAGGGTCTCAATTCGTGTCAAGAATTTGGCGAGCCTTTTCTCGAAAATTGGGCATTTCATTACAATTCTCCTCTGGATACCACCCACAGACCAATGGGCAGACGGAGAGAGCCAACCAAAACCTGGAACAACACCTTCGATGTTTTATAACCGATACACAGGATGACTGGGTGGATCTGCTTCCTTGGGCCGAGTTTGCTCTCAACTCCCTTCGTAATGACTCCACTCAAGAATCTCCCTTCTTTATAAATTTTGGCTTTCATCCTTCCCGCTTACCCTTCTCCCCCCCTTTCCTCAGGGGTACCAGCAGTCGACAAGCATATCTCCCGGCTGAAAGACTTATGGAGGAGGATTCAGGAGAACTTAAAGGTGGCCACTGGGAGACAGAAACTCCAGGCAGATCGCCTTCGACGCCAGGTTCCGGAGTTCGCTCCAGGAGACAGGGTATGGCTTTCATCCAGGAATATATGACTAAAGGTCCCTACTATGAAGCTGGCATCCAAGTTCCTCGGTCCCTTTCCCGTGGTCAGGAGGATTAATCCTGTGGCTTATCGTCTGCGTCTTCCACCCTCGATGAGGATTCCTCCGGTCTTTCATGTATCTTTGCTAAAACCAGCATTTCAGAGTCCTCGTTTTTCCAAGACTACTTCTCCTCCACTCCCTCTTCTGATCCAAGGTCAACAGGAGTACGAGGTCCAGTCTATCCTGGATTCTAGGATCTCCAGAGGAGGAGTACAATACCTGGTCCACTGGAGGGGGTTCGGACCAGAGCAACGCTCATGGATTCCCCACCGAGATCTCAACACGCCTCGACTCGTCCAGGCTTTCCATCGTAGGAATCCCTCCAAGCCATGTCATGGACGCCCAGAGGTCGCCCCTGAAGGGGGGGGTACTGTAACGATCCTGGAGTCACGCCGCCCTCGGCATGCTCCCCACTCACCTGCAGCTCTGCCGGGTCCTCCCGCGGCATGCAGGCAGCCTCCCTCCTGGACGCCGATCGCAGCTCCACGTGGGCGCACGCGCACGCCATTGCTCCTCTTCTAATGTTGGCCCTGCGGGTATGCCCGGTCATGCGCCTGCAAGCGCAGCTACACAGAGGTGCGGCCACACGGAGGCGCACCAACCCCTTAAAGGCACAGCACCTCAAACCATTGCTGCAATCAAATGCAGCCTAACTACTGGGCTTTATTGCTCCTCCCCTGGGACTCATGCTGGACCTATCCCTGCTGCAGCCTGGCCCTTCCACACACCCCCACCTTGCTGCGCTGCCATTGGACCCTCTCTCCCATATATACTCCTCAGTTGCCTAACTCGGCGAGCTGAGCATAGAACCAGTTGTTCTCATCACTCTCTGCCTCCCTAGTCCTGTCCTGTCCTGTCTTGTTTTGCAGTCTTCCTCGTGTACCGAACCGGCTTCCTCTACGACCCTCCGTACCTCTGACATCCCGAACTTGGCTTACGGCAATACGACTCTCCGCACCTCTGGCACCCCGAACCCGGCAAACGGTAAAACGATTACGTCTCTCTCTCTAACCCCGGACTTGGCTAACAGCACCCTCTACCATCCGTACCTCTCCTGCCTCGACTCGGACTCCCAGACCACTCTACTCTCAAGACGTGCCCTCGTGGCTGTGGGTGGCGTTATATCCTATCCCACCTCAGCACCGCGGTCCCGCCTCGTTTGTGGTGAGCTCGACCTGACACTAGGCAATCCATGGGTGAACCTAATTATTTAAGCTGACCTACTTAAAAAGGGAAGAGGGGAAAGCTTCGGTGCAGCATCCTCTATTAGGAGAGAGGGAGAGAGAGAAGGGGAGAGAGAGAGAATGAATTTAAGCAGGGTGTCTCCGGAGCTGTGCTCTGGCTCAGCAAGCAGGGCTTTCAGGTTTGAAGCTAACGCATAAAAGAGAAGCAATGCAGGCACTCAGTAGTAGGTAAACGAGGGGTACATAGCTGCCCGTGCTCTGTGTCCAGGGAGATCCCAGAGATCTGGGAGGTCGCAGAGAAAGCAAGTATGCAATAAGGAAGCAGGCACATGGGCTTAAGCAGGTTTGAATTTAATGTGCCATATAACAGACGTTTCGGCAGTGAATTGTTGACTTTTCAAGATGAGGGCCCTCACCTTGAAAAAGGCAGCATTTCACTGCCGAATGTTGGTTATATGGCACATTAAATCAATTCCTGCTTAAGCCCATGTGTCTGCTTCCTTATTGCATGGAAGCTACCACATCACATGGGCTAATAAGAAACCACACCGATGACGTCTCCTGAGATCTCTGAACAGAGGACATATTGTGAACCCTGGTAGCCGACGTCAGCTGCTACCGGCACCTAATTCGCAGGTATCTGAGGAAGCAGGGAGTCTCAAAGCTGAAATTAACAGGTTTCAGCACCGAAGACCTCCTGCTTCAACCCTATATATATATATTTTTATATAAATAAAAAAAAACGCAAGTCCGTCAAAAAACACGTTTAGTCAGCAAAATTAGGCCCTAAACAGGCAATAAAAACAAAAAGTGAAATATACCACGCACCAGATAGTGACAAATTAGTGATCATTACAAAAAACATAAAGTAATGTGACTTGTGATGATAATAACATATACTGTAGATATAAGTACTGGGTAAATAAATACAACACAGACTTAAAACTGTGATAAATCAAAAAAAGGTGTGAATCAATATAGTACATTATATATTATACATTATACATAAGTGATTTACAATATATATAGTGTAAAACCTGTGTTGTTAACAAATTAGAATCTGGTGCTGTTTAATTATGATGCTCAACCTCCGGATAGGCTAATAGAGAAAAAAAGAAGAAAACACTGCAAAAAATGTCATGGTGTAGTAAATTAATTATATTGTGGTATTCAAGCAGCAGGTAAGCATTGCACATACATCACAGTAAAATCAAGTAAGCATGACATGTGATGGACATGTTACCAACGTGGCAAAGACAGCTGATCCCCACACCCAGCAACCAATCCCACAGGATAAAGCCGAATTGGAGGTCCTGGATGTCTTCTCAATTGTCAGTCTGTTCCTGATGTTCCCAGTATCTGTCCTCGCTTCTGATAACTCGAGCGTTACTATAGGGATCCTTCCACACTGACGGCTCAAGTCGATTACACTTGCCAGACACAGGCGGAAGCTGATGACGTCACTGGCTATGTCACTGAATAAGCGACTCACCGGTAGACAGTCCAAAAGTCTATTGCCACCAGCATATAAGGCAGTAACAGTGTATCTGGAGTTCCAAATCGTGCAGCGCTTGCACTTTAATTCCTACGCATTTCGTAGTTAAAGACTACTTATTCAGGGAACTTATCCAGCTACAACAAATAGATAAGAGACTTTCTTCTTCGACTGTTGTATATCTATATGTAGCCCTTGTACCCCCCCTAAGTGAGATTGGGGTGGGTATGCTTCTTCAGCTACTTCACTAGGGTTTGGGCTGTACATGTTGGTAAACAGGAGGGCCGAGTGGTCTGCAATGTTTTGAGGAGAAAAAGGATAGGTTCACAGGTTACTTTTGTTCTTACTTGGTGCAGCGCCTCCAGTCAGCATGGACCCTCTGTGATGGCAGGGGATGACCCATACTGACACATCTTACTAGACAGTAAATCACACTGCTTTATATTTTCTTGGTCTTTATTGCATGTAGATCTCATTACAGAACCATTACATACTTCCCTTCAAGCTGTGCCATGACTCAGGCTTTAGGCCCAGGTCAGGTCTGTTGGACCCCTCCTCACATCTCCTTATGAGATGGAGGGCAGATGTTGCTCACTCCATAGAGGGAGGAGATAGAATGACAAGGACCACCCACAATTTGGGAAAGTGCCAATATTTATATCCTTTGGGGAGTGGCTGAAACTCTGACTCATAACAAGCTAGATCTGGATACTGATAGGCCCTCACATCCAGTGTGTGGTCCAATCAGTACCCACCCCTCAGGTTGGCATTCTCTGGCTGTTGCTAAGGCCCACCCTTGGATACTTATCCAAGTCTGTCAAAGCACACCAGGCCTTAGGAAGGAATTATCCCATCCACTGCCTGCACTTAACAGGGCTTACATTAGTAGGGCCCAGGAAAAGACATAGCAGCCTGGAGGCTATGCTGTATATATGTATATATGTTTGGGGGTGGTAACAAGCATAACTTCCCACCCAATTAGAAAGGGATAGAGTAAAGGTGTAGAAATTTTCCAAAGGGGAGTAGGCCTTTATTTGGTTTATTTTTAATGTTTTTGCCATGTTAAATAAAGCCTCATTTTAGTTTCACCTTAAAACGGCCTCCATTGCATACCTCTGCACACATCTCCAACAGGGAACAAAACAGAAATAAATGGGGAAATCGCACTGGGGAATTACAATACTAGGAAATGGGAACATGTGGTAGATATGGATAGCAATGGGAATTTGAATACGAATAGGTAAACAACAAAGGCTTCTCACAGGAACCAGTGGAAGAACAGTGCTGCTCAGAGGCAAACCCTGAAAGGACAGGATATAACAGTCAGAGAGGAAAAACAGGGTAGGACTGACCCAAGGGACAAGGGGAGGAGGAGCAGACCAAGTCAGAGAGGAGAAAAGGAGGAGGGAAGTGCCACGGCAACAGCATGAAACCAGGAAGTGCTGGAATAGACAGGAGACAGAACAACAGCAATATTTGTATTTTGTTTATTATTTTTTTTGTGAATTGAGGATGAATGATAAAGAATTACAAGAATGTTTTTCGATTAGAATCATGTGACCAACCTTTGCTATGAGATGTGCTTTCTCCAAACATTGTACATAATGTAAACTTCGAAAAACACCTGAGTTATAGTTGAGAAATTCTCAAATATAGCCGTTAAATGTGTAATTCCACATACTCAATCCACAAGACATTTAGATCTATTTATTTTTTCCAAAGTGTCTGTATTTTCCCTTTCATGTACTCTATTCTGAAATTGCCTGGCTATTGTTTTTTTGTTGTTGTTAATTTGGATATACTGTTAGTCAAAAAAGAGGGATTTTCTTATCCAAGACAAAATAGTCCTTAATCCTTTCTCCAGAAGTATGCAAAATATATATATATATTATAGCCTTTTCTGTGTAAATGTGAGTCATTACCATGCATAATTAGCAGTACACCTTGAGTCAATGTAAATCAGAATATACGGTAAGTGTATTGTGAAATTGTTGCCAAACAATATAGCAAGTTCTTGCCAGTACCTTCCAACGCTTCGGTCCTTCTGGGAACTTCCTCAGGGGGAGGATCACCATGCCGCCATTCACCTTATAAACCCACCCCGAATGAGAGACAAGAAAGGAAATGGCGCAAAAAAACGGAAGAAAAAACTGGGTCGCAGCTATGGAAGCTGCATACTGTAAGTTCAAAATGAGATCCTTAATTTGCAAGGTCTAAATTTCTGGTGCTTTAGACAGACATAAACTGAATTACATGCAGAGTACATTCCATACATATTTTAAGCATAACAATGACCTCTACAATCCAAAACAGGCCATATATAATACTAAAATAGTATCTAATGTTGTGCAGACCAATGTTGGAAGTATATCCTATTGGATAGAGTGGCTTTAAAAAAAACAGCATAACACATTCTGGTGTATATTGAATCCAATATGGAGGCACTTGGTTATTAGTGAGACTTAAGTGGTTATTAGGTGTGGGTTGGTTTTCAGAAAATGCATTCAACTAAACCTGATTGTTTGGAGAATATACAAAATATATATATATGAAACTGATTGTTAATAAAGATTAGTAGAACTTGGATGCATATGTGGTTAATTCTATATATTTACCCTCACTCTGGAGCAAGATCAAGCCATTTTTTTCAAATGGAATTTTTGTCTTCATTTAATATCAGTCTGGAATGGAAACAAGATGTGAGATGTTTCAGCTCAATAACTAGTGCAATCTCTCTGTGTTGTGGAAATTTATGAAAAGCAAAAGGTCAAAGAAGTTTTGACCACAGATGCTTACAAAGGCTATAGTTTGGGGTTACAGTAACACAGGGAAAGAGACGTGGAAGGGATAGAATAAATGGTCTACAATTAACTGATGTGCATGCTCGATATTCCATCAGTCACCTGCAGAGGGCTAGGGGTGCTGCTAATTCGCCCAAATTTTGTACCCACTTAGGTGTGAGCGCTCTGTATTCCACGTACCTTTAAGAACCATTATCTCTGCCATAGACTCCGTTAACTAACCATTGTCACAATATATTGACCCTTACATACAGCCACAGGCAACCACACTAGATTCATACATCAAGGACAACTCAGACTTCTTAAATACATTTAGGAATATTAATGATATCACTGAAGAAGACCTCCTCGTCACAATGGACATTTCCTTGTTGTATACTACCATCCCTTTACGAGGAAGGGATTGAGGAAATTGAATCTATCCTTAAGAGAATTTATTTTAATCCATGATTGAATTCGTAACGTTTCTAATGTACTTCATTTGGCAGAACAATTATTTTAAATTTGAGAGGCACTTTTACGTACAAATCTTTAAGTATGAAAATAGATTAATATGCCGATTTAAAATGACTCAAGGTGTACTGCTGTTTTTTGGTATCTATGAACTTGGAGATGTATTCCTTTGTGGTCTGCTGAAAACTGCTAAATAACACAGCGCTGTCCATTGCAATGTCCTTTCTCACTTAGATGTGATCTTCTATTCATCTGGAAAGAAAACAGTACTGTATGTATGAATATTCTATTATATTTATTTCAGGGCTTTTTCACAGTTGGGCTCTGGGGTTTCAACTTGCTTGCTATACTAATGTAGCCATGCATAATAATGACTGCATACATCTTCTCTGTTAGCAGCTGCCGTAGGATTTTGATGATGAATCCTACCTTAGGGCTCTAAGGGTACGATGGGACCGTATACAGCAGCCTAATTATCCCTAAGGGTCCGCAGGTTAGATGATCCGGTGGAGACACATGAGCCCCTATCATGGTGTTTCCCGGGACCTGTTTCGAATAGTCTCTTTAACTAGGCGTGCAGAGCTGAGCGAGCATCATTGCCAGTACAGGAAGTCCCATGGGCTTGATTCCCCTATGTCCCCTGAACCTCTAATCAGAGATAGAGGAGAATGGGAGACGAGTGGCTCAGACTGATATTCGTGTACTATATCATTGTAGAGGATACCACGGGAAACAGCGTGACTGTGCATGATGCCGCGGGGCGAGAGGTGAAGACAGATCCTTCGGCATTACTATTGAGTGTCCAATAGAGTGGTCTGTTGTTTCTTTGTGCGCTCCCTGCTGGTCAGTGAGTGTACTGAGCGTCATTATTATGTTCTGGTAATGATTTTTTCTGTGTTATTTGTGTTTCTTTTGCAGTGTTTCCTGGCGCAAGGTACACCATTTAGGTCCCAGCCGGGACGGTGGGTATTCACCAGGGGAGTATGTAGCCCATGCTAATAAATAACTGCATACATCTTCTCTGTTAGCAGTAAGTCCTGGTACACACAGGCCTGCCCACAGTGGTAATGGGGTTTTCCCTCACACCCCAAGTGTGGTGCCCTGTGTAAGATGGGAGTGGCTGTATGCTCTGAGTCCCTGGATAGTGACCTCAGAGATGCGCCTGCCCCCTGGAGTATAAAGGGCACAACACTGACAGTTAGTGTGTGGTTCGATGGAGAGAGTACACCTGACGATAGCTCGTATTGAAGGAACACTTTTGTGACCCAGTGCAGTAACTACGGAACATTATGATAATTCCAGTGTGTTTACGCCACGCTGTGTCCAGGACCTGGCACAGTGGTGATCTCCCTAGGAGAAGGAATCCACTTCATGATTGGAGGGCGTACCTGGCAAAGGGACATCACGCAGAATGTGGCGCTAGAGCTGGCAGCTGCATGGGGCAGTCTGCTACATCCCTGTATTCAATAAAGATGTCCTTGAGAAAAGAACCCCACTGTGTGAGTGTGAGATTACTCAACAGTGGATGGCACCAAAGAGGAGTTCCTCACCAGGACGATCTCCCTGCGGAAGCACAGATCCTGATGAGTGGAGGCGCTGCACATGATGTAAGTTGGACTCGTACCCACTACCTCAGATACCTGTCCTGATTGATATCCCCTAATAACACCAAGCGGGAGCCTCAAGAGTCCTGTTACTTGCAGGTGCACCACCACACACGCCGTTGTAATGGGGGACCTGGTTAACTACACGGTCCATAAGTTCCTGGTACACACAGGCCTGCCCACAGTGGTAATGGAGGTTTTCCCTCACACCCAATTGTGGTGCCCTGTGTAGGATGGAGTGGCTGTTATGCTCTGGTCCCTGGATAGTGACCTCAGAGATGCCCTGCCCCCTGGAGTATAAGGGCACAACCTGACAGTTAGTGTGGTGGTCGATGGAGAGAGTAACCTGACGATACCTGTTATTGAAGGAACACTTTGTGACCCTAGTGCAGTAACTAGCGGGAACTAATGATAATTCCAGTGTGTTTACGCCACGCTGTGTCCAGGGACCTGCACATTGGTGATCTCCTAGGAAAGGGAATCCCACTTCATGATTGGAGGGCGTACCTGGCAAAGGGACATCACGCAGAGAGTGCGGGCTAAGCTGGCAGCTGCATGGGGCAGTCTGCTACATCCCTGTATTCAATAAATGTCCTGAGAAAAGAACCCCACTGTGTGAGTGTGAGATTACTCAACAGTGGATGGGCACCAAGAAGGAGTTCCTCACCAGACCATCTCCCTGCGGAAGCACAAATCCTGATGAGGTGGAGGCGCTGCACATGATGTAAGTTGGACTCGTACCCACTACCTCAGATACCTGTCTGATTGATATCCCCTAATACACCAAGCGGGAGACTCAAGATGTCCTGTTACTTGCAGGTGCCACCACCACACACGCCTTTAATGGGGGACTGGTTAGACTACACGGGCCAATATGAGTTGGGTGGGTCAGGCCAGAGGGAGCACCCGTTACAATTGGAGGCGCTGCTGAGATACCTGTCAACAGACAGGCTTTTGCTAGGCACACAGTAGGAATTAAGAAGTGTCTGCTGCCCCTTTGTGCTTGAGGGACGGAGCCAGGGGTAGTCAGGGAGGTGCTGGATATGCATGCCGCAAAGACCCTTGGGATCCTTTAGGGTGTGAGTCTGGACCGGGGGCTATTGCTGTTCTAGCCGCCTTGAGGTAGCGCTAGCGGGGACGCCTGAAGGGGTAAACTGGTAACTGGAGAGCAGGAATTCTGGAAGGGTCCCCCTAGGCTAGCCAAAAGTAGGTCGACGCCCAAGTGCTGCATGGAAAGCCGAAGTACTCTAGTCTCCATTCCAGATCACTTACACAAGGAGCACAACTGGAGGACTTGTTAACTGTAGACACAGGAAGGTGAGCCTAGCCTGAGGTAGTCAAACACGAGTCAGATCTATGTTGGTACAACAGGTTGTGGCACAGGCATGTTTATTGTACAGATGTGGTAGCTGCCTCGCCCAGAGCGGAGCTCCACGACAAGAGCCAATATGAGATTGGGTGGGTCAGGCCAGAGGGAGCACCCGTTACACTAAGATATTAACCTTTTTACTGCCCTAATGACAATCCTCATATGGCATGCAGCATCAGGTAAGTCATCGTTATTGCTTGTGTTCTAGGGGCTGATAAAGACTGATCACTCCACTAGCGGTGAGCATGATTGAAACAGATCTACAGATAACTTGGTGGTAATCTTGGCAGCCTGGTGGCCCTTGGGTGCTGCCAGACTTGGTATATACTGATAGCTATTTTTTTTACAGAATTCAAACCAAAAGGTCCTTTGGGGATTAACCGTACTATTTTTAGCTCCTGTGAGCCACCAGTTCCTGAGATACTTACCAGTTTTGTTGCCATTTCACTTCATAGATTCCCAGAGATGGAACCAGCAGTCATCCAATAGGAAGTTTCAATATCATCATCAGTTGAGGATTCCTATTGGCCTACGGGATTTGGCAGCCATTTTGATTTCCAAAATTAGGGGTTCACTGGCAACTAAAACAGCATATTAGTAAATGGGGTTCTCTAGAGATACAAATACTGGGGTTCAGCTTTGAAGCAAACGCAGCAACACCATGGGTGCTGTGGGTGCTTTAAACACCCCCAATATTTACCAGCTGTGCATCCAGTGCAAATGCACCTGAGCCCAGGAGAAGCAGTGGATGAGGCGGCAGGATTTTTCACTGCTGCTGCTTCTGTCTCCCTGGTGGTCCACTAAGAATTGGGGGTGTGATTGTTCCGTGATCGTGTCCTGTCAATCACTGCCGAGCACTGTAAATTTGCGCCCCAGAATTCTTAGAGCCACACGTCTTTTCATGCAGTGGATGGCGTTCAGGTGCGAGGTGGTAGGCTACAGAGGCACTGAGCAAAAGAACGCGTTCTTAGTATGAAGGTAAGAAATCATTTCTCTTTTTGTGTTATTCTGCCAAAAGCAAACATTGAAACAACCATTAAAGATGTCCAATGGATATTTTCAAGTGAGTTGCATATACTTCCGTTTGGAGCATAGCCATACTGGTCCGTGCACATTTAACAACTTATCAGGCTGAGTTTTTAAACAATACTAGGCCTACTAAACTGTAGCATACTGTACTTTGTGGCTCATTACCACAAGCCTTTTGTCATTTCTATTAATCCCCTAGTTATGTAGTACATTGTGATTACACTAATGTAACCCATATGATGTGTACACTGTATCCCCCATGCAAAACAAAAATCCAAATCATGAATATACACTATAGCACTGGGATTAAGGTGTGCTAGATATTCATACTTTTCAGTAAACCTAGCCCCTAGCCTTAACACTGTTGCCCCTGGAGTTCCCAGCTGAGTGATGAGTGTAAGGCTTCTAGACAAATGTCTTACTTTTTAATTTTTTTGTAACCGAAGTTTTTATTTTCAAGTATACGGAAAATAGTACATGGAACATTTGATACATCAAGTGAATACATATCCAACAATGCAAGTATGGGAGGGGGAGGTGGAGAGGGGAAATAACTTGGTTACAGAGGGGGGGCGGGGGGGGTCCAGTTGCGAAATCAAACTTACATACGAAAAATAGGGAGGGAAGGAGGGGGGATTTAGAGGCAAAATCATAAACTTACAAAATGGCGGAAAATAGGGAGGGAAGGAAGGGGGTGGAGGGAAGTACAAGCATACAGTATCTTGTAGCTCTGTTTCCGCCTGGGCTTGAAGGCTTTAGAGGAACCGAACATTTTATATTTTTTATAACAAAACTCAGATATAAGATATAATATAAACCTTCCCTTAAGGTCCTAATGTTTTGTCCTGCCAACCATGGGTCCCAAGTCCTAAAAAAAGTTTTAGTTGTGTGTTTTAGGAAAGCCGTAAGTTTTTCCATAATCATAACCTCATTGATCCTCCTCTCCACCACTGATCTAGGGGGTGGGGTCTAGGTTTAACACTCCATTTTTCTTCAGGGTATCATCCCCAATCCAATGGACAAACTGTGAGGACGAACCGGTCCCTAGAACAGTATCTCAGATGCTTCGTCTCTGACGCACAAGACGACTGGGTAGAGCTCCTTCCATGGGCAGAATTCGCCCACAATTCATTAAGAAATGAGTCCACCCAAGAGTCACCATTCTTTATTAATTACGGGTTTCACCCGGCACGTCTTCCCATTTCTCCTTTTTCTCCGGAATCCCAGCAGCAGACTTAAGGGTAAATTATTTGCAAGATTCTTGGGAAAAGATCCAGAAAACTCTCCAAGAGGCTCTTCTTAGACAATAGTCACAGGCGGACCGTCATCGCAGTATGCACCTGTGACAGGGTGAATAAAAGCTATCAGCTATATGCCTGGCAGACATATGTATAGTCTGCAGTGCAGCAGTGATGAAGTTAACTTCAGCTGGGAAGCTCATGGCAATTAGTTGAATCCCAGCTGCCTAATCAAGGTGTGTTAAAAACCCCAGGATGTGCACACATACAGCTAGCTGGTCAGGAGACAAGAGTAAGTTACTGAAGAGATTACTGATACAAGGTCTGTTTGCAAAGTACATGGTTTATGAACTGTCTGGCTCCTGCATGCAAAAGAGTAGCTACCTTATTTTTGCTCTGTCAGCTAAAGAGAAACTATTTTGCTCTGCCTGCTAAAAAAAAAAGCTATTTTCTTTTGTTTGCTGATGAGAAGTTATTTGTTTTTGGTGTGCTGTATGTTTTAAGGCTACAATAAATAAGCCTTATTCAAAGAACCCGCGTGTTTAGTTGCATGTAGTCTGCAACATATGGTGTCAGAAGTGCCAGGATTTTCAAAAGGCCCTTGCAGTTAAAGGGCCACACACACACACACACAAGAATGAGAAAAATGGAAGAAGCTTTGAAAGAGTTTTTGTCGAGCAGACCAGACAGCAGGGACAGCTAATGCAGGAGAAGGCCCGGCTATAAGCAGAAAGAGATGAAAGACTACAGGCAGCACAGTGTCACGGTTGTGCTCGCCACAAACCTGGGTCGGACCGCGTGGCTGAGGTGGGGTTGTAAAAGCACCGACCTTAGACCGCGCAGGCTGATCCGGATTGCGCAGTTCGTAGTCATACGTAGCAGGATTCAGGATAGGAGAAGACAGCATCGTCATTGTACAAGCCAGGGTCAGGACAGGAGACATCAGAATAAACATTGTTCAAGCAAGAGTTCGGCAACAGGTAGTGAGGAAAGCCCCGCTTCAGCTTAGGAGCGCGGGGGTGGCCTCTGCGCGTGCGGCGACCATGGCCCATGGTACTGGTCTCAGGAGGTGTTTGGCAGACCAGAGTAGCACACCGCCTAGCTGCACGGGTAAACCAGTGCACAGCGCAAGAGTCCTGAGCGGGCTGGGGAATCCTCCGTTACAGCGCAGGAACCAGGACACGGCCTCTCTAGATTAGGGAAAGAGTAGGCCCCAGGAACCAGGAAGCTGAAGATACACAGGGAAACCTCCGCTTCAGTGCAGGAAAGCAGGAAGCTGAAGACGTAGGGGATACCTTTGCATCAGTGCAGGAAAGCAGGAAGCTGAAGACGTAGGGGATACCTTTGCTTCAGTGCAGGAAAGCAGGAAGCTGAAGACGTAGGGGATACCTTTGCTTCAGTGCAGGAAACCAGGAAGCTGAAGACGTAGGGGATACCTTTGCTTCAGCACAGGAGAACAAGCGAGAGCCTGTGGCAGAACAGTTAGTGACATCCGGAAAGGACTATGCTCGGCGGGGAGCATTGTGGGAAAGCAGTACTTAAAGGCCAGCGGGCCAATCCCCGGAGGAGGGTGTGAAGGTACTGCTCCAATGAGTGAATACAAGGCTGGATTGCAGTGATAGGTTGCACAGCTGCAGTAGATACCAGAGGGAGTGTGTGGCAGTATTGCTTTGGTGAGTGAATCCAGGCTGCAGTAATATCAGGTGAAGTGTTCCAGAACTGCACCGGTCTGCAAGGTAAGGCAACCAGTAAACCGCGGAGCGGATTCCTTACACACAGGATGAGTGGATGGCCAGGCTGCTGACCCAATTCCAGGGGTCTGCCAAACCAGAACCTGCAAACAGACTCCCGGTTCTCCTGAGGAAAATGGCTCCGAACGAGGATCCAGAGGCTTTTTTACTGACATTTGAAGAGGTTGCCGAAGCTCAGGGCTGGACTGCAGATCGCTGGGCCACTGCTTTGGACCCGCTCCTCATAGGAGAAGCCCAGGCCTCATATCAGGGCCTCCCTGCAGATCAGGCAATGGACTACCGACAAGTAAAAGCCGCCATACTGGATCGCTTAGGTCTGACCCCAGAGACCTACTGGCAGCAGTTCCGGAACATGAAGTACACTGCTAAGATGAGACCCCGGGTCCTCGCTCAGCGGTTATTGGACTTGTGTACACGCTGGATACAACCCGAGGAGTACACTAAGGAGGCAATTCTTGAGCAGGTGGTGTTGGAACAATTCCTACAGATAATACCCCCTTCCGCACCCTCGTGGGTAAAACGCCACGCTGCTGAAACCCTAGCTTTGGCGGTCCGACTCGTGGAGAACTTTCATGGGTCTGAGGAGCAGGTGAGTGTCCTGGACCCGACAGATCCGACTCCACCGGCACTTGCGGACGCACAAAGAGGGAGGTCGGATCAACGGGGAACCTACGGCCCGTTCATACGCAACCGCCAAGTCCAACGGAAGGAGCAGTCGTTCCAGCAAGGATAGAGTCCAAAGGCTGGTCCCCGCCGAGACCCTCATCCCCTTCATGATGTCGGCTGGTCACCAAATGAGAGGAACGTCTGAGGACGTCGCCCATGGGACCCACCAGATGCCTGGTCTCCAGTATCCGGTCCAGCGGAGCGCTATCTGCGGCACCCTCCTGCGAGGGAACCCTCTCCATGTTCCACCTGTGGAGAACAAGGCCACCAGCACGTGGACTGCCCACAGATGGATTGTTCCTTCAGCAGGACCATCGCCTCGGCCTTCACTGGAGAAAGTTACAAGCCCTGGCTACTTCCAGCCCAGGTTGGGGAGAAAAACGTCCAGGCCCTTGTAGATTCGGGCTCTGGGAAAACTCTGGTCTTCCAGGAACTGTTACCGCCTAACGTGTGTTCTTTTGACTCCCCATGGAGTATAGAATGTATACACGGCGATGTAGCGGTATCCGACGGTCAAAATCCGGCTACAGGTAAAAGGCCAGGAGGCCTACCTCGAAGTAGGAGTCGCTCCTTGGCTCTCTGCCCCCGTTGTGCTCGGTCGAGACTGGCCTTTCTTTTCGGACCTAATGGCTCCAGTCTCTCACGAGGAGCCTTATTCTATGGCTCAGGAGAACCCTGGCAAACTGTTTCCCTTCTCGGCAGACATTTTTCCCAGTAGACACCGGGTTCAAAAGACTCGGAAGCAAAGACGCTCTGACAAACAGGACTGGTTGCAGAAATCTGGGTCTCAAGGTGACCATTCTAATAGCCAGAAGTCACAAGTGATGACTGGGGATGGCCAGAGGGAGGGGGATATGGACCCTGGAGATTTACCAGACCTATACCTCCCTGACTATCGCCAGAGGCAAAGGGAAGACCCAGTCCTTGCTAGACAGTATGACAAGGTGGTAAAAATTGATGAGCAAATTTTGAATGCACAGGGGGTGATAGTATTCCCCCATTTTGAGCTATCAAGTGATATCCTGTATAGGGTGAATAGGCAGACACAAACAGGGGAGTCACCAGACACGATATTGGTTCCAAGGCGTTTGGTTAAATCTGTGTTCACTCTAGCCCATACTGTCCCTTGGGTGGCTCACCTGGGCAGAGATAAACACATTGTCCCGATTCTATTGGCCAGGATGCATAGTGATATTGCTAAGTTATGTGCGGCATGTCCGGAGTGCCACTAACTTAGTCCAAAGGGACAAACACCTCCCCTTTGGTTCCTCTACCCTTGGTGTCAGTTCCCTTTGAGAGGATTGGGGTAGACTTGGTAGGACCTCTAGAACCTTCTGCGAAAGGACACAGTTTTATTCTTGTAATTTTGATTATGCAACAAGATATCCTGAGGCGTTGACCACAGAGAACAGCAACGGCGAAGCAGTAGCCAAGAAGTTGTTGGAACTGTTCTCACAGGTTGGACTTCCCAGCATTATGTTTGACAGACCAAGGTACAATTTTATGGCTAAAACTGATGAAGGATGTCTAAAATTACTAGAGGTCAAGTCTGTTCAACATCGGTCTACCATCTACAGACTGACATTGGTAGAAAGATTTAACCGAACTCTAAAAGGGATGCTGAGGAAATTTGTAGATTCAGAGAAGAGAGCCTGGGATGAACTTCTTCCTTTTCTGCTATTTCAGTGCGGAAGTTCTCACGGCCTTCACGGATTCTCTCCATTTGAACTGCTCTATGGCCGCCAACCCGCGGGTATCCTAGACCCTCCTAAAGGAGTCCTGAGGAAACAGCGTCCCCTTCTAAGAATACCTGCAATATGTACTAGACCTTAGGAGCGCCTAGATGTGGTCGGCCATTTTGCCAGGGAGAATCTTAGATCAGCCCAGGACAGTCAGAGAGACACTACAATCAGAATGCTCGCATGAGAGTGTTTCACCCCCGGGAGACCAGGTGATGTTATTGTTACCCAGTTGCGAGAGTAAACTCCTGGCCAAATGGCAGGGCCCATTCGAAGTACTCCGCCGCACGGGTGATGTGGATTACAAGATCGCTCAACCATATATGGCCCTCCAACCCTTCTCATTTGAGATTTAGCACAGGCCGGGAAAAGAGAACGCAAATGCTGATTTCTTTTCTAGAGAAGGGGTGGATGGTCGGTCTTCAGCCGTGCGTAGCCCCAGCCACACACTAAGGCTAAGGCTAAGGCCCCGCTCCCAGAGTCAGCGCGCCCACACTGCAGACAGGCGGGGCGCTGACATACACAGACCGCGATATGCGGTCTGTAGGGAGCGGGAGCCAGAGCGGGAGGTGGGCGGGAGTGGGAGGCTTGAGCGGGAGGGGGGCGTGGCTTGAGCGGAGGGACCTGCTACTCTCCCCCCCCCCCTCCCTCCATGGCTCGGGCTGCTGATTGAAGGTAAATAAAGCAACACACACAGACACACACAGACAGAGGCAGGCACTCACGCACTCAGGCACACACATACACACACACAGACAGGCACGCACGCACTCAGACACACACACAGGCACTCACGCTGCTTTCACTCCACACTCCTCCCCTCTCCCCGAAGCCTCTCCTCCTCCCGAAGCCTCCCCTCCCCATTGGCTCACAGCCACACCACGTGACGCGTCAATGCTAGGGATCACCATTCTCGTGTATCCCATAGCGGCTGACGCGCCACAGCGTGTAGTAAGCTGTGCAGCCAGGGGGGACCGGGACCGGCTCCGCAGGATTCCCCTGCTAGTGGGGAACTCACGTGTGGCCGCCCGCACCACCGAGCGCAGCGGGACCGAGGCCTAACAGGGGAGGAATGTGACAGGGTGAATAAATGCCACCAGCTATATGCCTGGCAGACATATGTTTAGTCTGCAGTGCAGCAGTGATGAGGTTAACTTCAGCTGGGAAGCTCATGGCAATTAGTTGAATCCCAGCTGCCTAATCAAGGTGTGTTAAAAACCCCAGGATGTGCACACATGCAGCTAGCTGGTCAGGAGACAGGAACGAGTTACTGAAGAGATTACTGATACAAGGTCTGTTTGCAAAGTACATGGTTTATGGACTGTCTGGCTCCTGCATGCAAAAGAGTAGCTACCTTATTTTTGCTCTGTCAGCTAAAGAGAAACTATTTTGCTCTGCCTGGTAAAAAAAAAACCTATTTTTCTTTTGTTTGCTGATGAGAAGTTATTTGTTTTTGGTGTGCTGTATGTTTTAAGGCTAAAATAAATAAGACTTATTCAAAGAACCCGCGTGTTTAGTTTCATGTACTCTGCAACAGCGCCCAACTTCAAACCAGGAGACAGGGTGTGGCTCTCGTCTAAAAACATCAGATTGAAGACACCAACCCTCAAATTGGCCCCAAGATTCCTGAGCCCATTTACTATCCTGAAACGAGTTAATCCAGTAGCATTCCGCTTACAGCTCCCTCCTTCGATGAAAATTCTATCTGTTTTTCATGTTTCTCTTTTGAAACCGGTGTTTCAAAGCTCTCAATTCCCTGATGTTTCTCCTAAATCTTCACCAGTAATCATACAAGGACAAGAAGAGTATGAGATTCACTCTATAATCGATTCAAGAAGATCGAGAGGATCGGTTCACTGGAAAGGGTTTGGACTAGAAGAGAGGTCCTGGATACCCCATCACCAGGTACATGCTCCTAGCTTGTTGAGGCGGTTCCATGCCAGGTATCCGCACAAGCCTTTTTGGAGTCGCCCTGAGGCCGCTCCTCAAGGGGGGGGGGGGTAATGCAAGGAATCGGGGAACACGTCCCCTGCGACGTTTTCCCTCCTTACCTATTGCTCCACACGCCTGCGCTCGCACACAGCGGCTTTCTGCAAATACCACAGAGCTTGGTCCCGCCCCCCGCTCGCGTCAGCGCACTCACGCGACAATCGTGCACCGCTCCCCAGCTGCATGGCAGGATTCCTGATACTGCTAACTCTGCTCACCTGTCTCCTGCATCCTCTGTCCAATCACAACTCCTGCAGGGGCCGCGCCTCCGCTCCACCTCTTGCACTGATTGCTCCAACCTTGCTATTAAGACTCTGCATGCTCAGTCACTCAATGCTGAGCATAAACCCTTGTAGCCTTGTGTTCCTGCGTTCTTGCTTTTCTGTGCCTTGCCCTGTGCTTTTTCTATTCTTGCTTCCAGTTGATCTCACGTGTACCGACCCGGCTTGACTATTGGACCCTCTCTGGATAACGACCCCGGCTTGCCACTGATTACCCGCACTTCTACAACCCTGATCACGGCTATTGGACACTCTACTACCCCACCGGTTCCAACCCCTGACCACGGCACAACGGACATCGACTATGCTGCTGGCTCTGCCCCACGACCACGGCAAGTATCTGGACTAACCCAATCTCTCCAACCCAGACCCGGTTACGTTGACAATCCACTTTCCAGGCGTGCCTCCGCTGCTGTGGGTGCACAGTGTTACACTTTCCTCCTCAGTACCGGGATCCCGCCATGTTCGTGGTGAGCTCAAGCATTACATATTGAACAAATGGAGGTCATCCCAGATCTCTTCGCAGTCCTCCCTGTCTATTTCTATATTTAGATCTTCGGCCCATTCTTTTATATAAGTATGTTCAGGTGAATTACCTGCTGATTCTAGAGTTGAGTAAATCTTTGCTATTAGGCCCTTTTCATAAGATTTCTTTTTACACACTGTAGGTTCTCCAAATTAGTCAGCTTTTGGAATTCCAGGGTCTTGGATATATTTTTAAGGAAATGCCTAATTTGTAGGTATTTTAAAAGATGTAAATCTGGCGCCTTGAATTTGGCCTGTAGTTCTTGGAATTTCAACATTTTCCTTTTCTGAAGGAGGTCACCTATTTTCTCAATACTACTCTATTATCTTTGTATTGATCAAAATCGTTTGTGTTACAACCGGGAGGAAAATTCGGATTATTAAATATGAGGATAAATTGGGAGGTGGGTGGACACAAATTATATTTCAGTCTTGTTTTGGCCCAGATGTCAAGGGTGAATTTCAGTGGGCCTAGTATAAATTGTTTCGGACCACACTCTCTTTTCTCAGAAACCCACAATAACATCGGAAGGGGGTGAGATCTGGAATTCTGCGTTTCAATTCCAACTCAACAATATTGGTTTGGGTCAGCATTCCAGACAACCACATGGCGGAGTTGGGCTGATACTGTAGGTTAGATCATGGACCCCCAGTCCCCCACTGGATCTGATGGACAACATCATTATAGACCTGGCCACTCAAGGCTTTTTTCTTTGCCAAATGAATTTGAAAATTATATTTTGGAGGCTTTTAGCTCTTTTACTGGAATATGGATCGGAAGTGTTTGGAAGAAATAAAGGAGTCTGGGGAGGATATTAATCTTAATCGAGGTTAATCTGCCTATCCAGGATATTTGGAATTTATTCCACGTCAATAGATCTTTTTTAATTTGGTCGAATAGGGGAGGGTAGTTACTCTGATATAAAGCTTCGTAGTGCTTGGTAATATGGACCCCTAAATATTTCAGGTGTGAAGCTCGCCACCTGTAATTAAAATTTATTTGGAAGAGTTTTACCTCATGGTTGGGAAGGGTTAGATTCAGGGCTTCCGACTTGTTGTTGTTAATTGTATAGCCCGAAATACTACCAAATTCCGAAAGCGAGGCTTGTAGGTTTGGTAAGGAAGTCAGCGGGTTTGAGAGTGTCAATATCACATCATCTGCGAAGAGTGATATTTTGTACATTTTTTTAGCTATCTCTATCCCCCCAATATCTGGACACAAAACCCAGCAAGCTCTTTTTGGGAACCCCTGAGCCCCACAAAATATATTATGTATTTAAGTGTCAAAATGGAGTGCTATTACTCCATTTTGACACTTAAATACATACATATATTTTGTGGGGGCTCAGGGGTTCCCAAAAAGAGCTTGCTGGAGTTTTGTGTTCTGTTAACCTATTTTCAGCTGTTTCAGCTGTTGGAGGTTGGTGGCTCCTAATTCCCAGGTTTTAAGCCCGCCTCTCCCCACTTCCCAAGTTAGTAGGTCCTTTCATTCTACTGGATATAGATCCAATGTGGTCTTTCTCCCTCCTAATAGAGGTAAATGAGAATTTTAATCCTAATAGAGGTATATTAGTATTTTATCTGGTAGTGTTAGGATCTGTGAACTGGGTCTGTCTTGTCGTGGCTCGCAAGCTTACAACGCTTTGGCCAAAGGGTTAAACTAAACGACCCTTTTTCAAGAGAATATATAAGTATTTTACTGTGTATTTCTGTCATGTTGGATGTAGCATTGGGCTTTTCTGTCGTCGGTTGCCCCCAATATCTGGGTTAGATCTCATGCTAAAGGCTCGATTAAAAAGGCGAAGAGCAAAGGGGATAGTGGGCAGCCCTGCCTTGTTCCACTTATTATTTGTATGGATCTGAGTTGTTCCCTGGTAGCTTCACTATGGCCATAGGAGATTTATACAAGGCTCTGACACCTTAGAGGTAAGGACCATAAAAACCAAATGCCTGCATTGTTTTGTCTAGGAATTCCCAATTTATCCTATCAAATGCCCTTTCAGCATCTAAACTTAGAATCATTGCTTTAATCTTGGTGTGGTGGATGTGTTCTATGCTAATGTGATAGGTCCTAGTTCTAAAAAGTTATTGGTGCAGACCGATGCCTCGGACTATGGGATCGGTGCTGTGCTCAGCCAAGTGGGGAGGAGGGAGGTGAGCATCTTGTGGTGTACCTGAGCCGCAAACTGCTGCCCACGGAAGTGGCTTATGCCACTATTGAAAAGGAGTGAAGTTTGAAAAAGAAAAATGTTAAAAATGGCATTTACTGTGCTGTAGTATAGATAATTTCATATAACTCATTTGTTGTTTTCACCAAGATAATAAAAACATTTGAAACAAAAAAAAAAAAAGGAGTGTTTGGCGATCGTATGGGCACTCCGCAAGCTGCAGCCCTATCTATATGGTCACCCCTTTACTGTAATCACTGATCACAATCCCCTGAGTTGGTTGCAACTGGTGTCCAGGGAAAATGCCAAACTGCTGCGCTGGAGTCTTGCCCTGCAAGAGTTCGATTTCACCATCCAGCATAAGAAGGGCAGCGAGCATGGCAATGCGGTCGGACTATCCCACAAGGACAGTCCTGTTGACCCAGTAACCTCAAGAGCTGTGCGGTCAGTCAAACCGCCAGTTGGGGCGATTCAGACAGCCCATACACATTGAGGTGGGAGGTGTGACGTGAGGGGTTCCCAGGCCAGTAAATATAGGTAATATGCCCGGCTGGGTGCCCCTGAGTCATACTGTAACTGTGAAGTGTCAGCTCTGTAGCCCACTGCTGGTTGTGAGCCTGTAAATGCATTAGAATTGTCTGTGTGTGTCATGCTAGGGATAAGGGGACCACACGCATTAAAATAAGCTACATGGAATGACTGTGTCACCGTTAATGGATTAGTTCCAAGGGTTGCAACCACAAGTACTACATCATTGTATTAAGGTCAATTGGATAAGTGCGGTTGCGGTTAGGTTAGTTCCGTGCATTGCTGCAACCACAGACACTTCGCAGACCACAAATAATTAGATAGCTAACTTGAGTTAGGGACATGCGGGAAAGATGAAAATTGGTGTGGCTACTGCTGGAGTCCCAACAGTAAAGCAGCTATGTTTTATGTTATTAACTTTTGTAAAAAGTAGTAAATGAAAGTCCCCATCTTTTTGTGTATTAAAATTATAAAGAGCAAGAGCATTTACATTCAAGCAGACGGGGCAGCGGATACATTGAAAATGGGCAAGTTCAGTATATGACCGGCCATTCCGTGAGTAACTCATGCATATCTTAAGTGCGGACTTTTAAGACACCACCCTGAGATGACTCCAGAGTGTCTAGGAAAGTCCAGATTTAAAAAGGTACCGACATTTGAAAGTGTTACATGCCAGGAAGTAAGGATAAAAAGTTGTGCCTGGCAAATGTCCATATGTCAGGGGAGGGGTAGATTTCAGGTCGCCAGAGCAGGGGGCTTGGTTAGGTATGCCATGCGGCTCAGGTGTGGTTAGAGCATCACCGTAACATACAGTACCTTGAAGCCTCTGCCCGGCTCCCTGAAGAACTGGCAGAACGTGCCAATAGGTGGGATTGTTAATTCACTTGCAGTGATTGGCTGCACAGTGTAAGAATAGGCTTTGTGTGTCTTTAAAGTTTCGTGCAGCCGATCAGGAAAGTAGATTCACCGAAGATTCCTAAAGAGATACATTGTGCGGTACAACGTATTCCATCGTAACTATGGATTGTACTCCTCTTCAAGAGTTCGTTAGAACTAAGGATTCCCGAATGAATCCTGCAAGGACAGAATGAAAAGTTTCCTTTCGGCGGAGAAACAGGGGTCGCATGCAGCACCCCTAGCCAAGGATTGTCACACGCCTCTATTTGTGCACCCTCTCCGATCCTGGGAATTGGTGTCTAGAGACTTTATTTTCGTGAAGTTCGTTCTGTGACAATGGACGCTTGGAGCATATGGTCCAGGAAGGGTGTCCCCTCCAACACCGCATTGAACATGAGGAGCAGGAATGAGGCCAGGATCTTGATATATTTTTTGTAATATAAATTGGAGAAACCGTCTGGTCCCGGGGCTTTAGCTGGTTTCAAATTCTTAATCACTTGGGTGAGTTCTTCCAGTGTGAATTCCTTCCCCAACACTTCTTGCTCCCAACCCCTCAATCTTGGTAGGTTAGAGTTTGCCAGGAGCTCTATTTGTGTTGGGATTACAGTATGCGCCACTTTCTCTCCGTTGTATAGGTTTTCATAGAAATTTCTAAACTCTTCAACTATCAATTTTGGATTGGCCGTGGTGGTTCCTGATTTTAATTTAATGGCTTGGATGTTATAATTTGGGACTTTATTTATCAATTTGTTCGCTATAATAGTATCTGGCTTGTTTGATTTCTCTTTTTGACCAACTCAAGGAGTTCTCCACCTGGGAGGTAAGCAATACATTAAATCTGCTGCAGGGTCTCTGCCTTAGTATGTTTTTTATGCTCCGCTAAGAGATCTTTTAATTTAGATTGGAGTAGTAAGATTTTAGAATTTCTCTCTCTCTTTCTTCGCACGGCCAAATTAATTAGGATAGGCCTTAAGGTTGCTTTGTGTGCCTCCCACAGGTGTGATCAGGTGTGATTCCACAATTCCTTTATTTATTCTAAAAAATGGATAATCTCATCACTTACAATTTGAGAGAGCTCCGGAACCTTCAGCAGAGACTCATTTAGTTTCCAGTTCATTCCCGGTCTGTCCAGGTTGAGATGTGTGCACCTCAGCTCTATTGGCGCATGATCAGACCATGAAATATCATGGCTCCTGGAGTGGGAGATCTGTGGGACCAGTCTGCTTGAGATAAAGAAGTAATTGATTCTATTGTACAAGGTATGAGGGTGAGAAACGAAAGTGTAGTCCCTGTCCAAGGGATGGAGCTCCCTCCATATGTACACCAGTTGGTGTAAGTGTAGACTAATCTTTGTCGCTTAGGTCTGATATCAGGGCTTTTAAATGGGCTGTTTCTGTCTCGTTTTGTGTAGAGCGTGAGCTGGAGTCCTTTCAAGCTCGTCCGTTCTCTCTCCCACACTATCCACATCTTTTCTCAGATCTGTCAGCTCTTTATGAAGAAAAAAAAATTCCCTACAGAATTCTTTCATATTGCCTGGGTGACTAAATGCTGGTCTTTTCTGTCCTCCGACCTCTCCCCGTCTGATTCAGAGCCACCCAGAGGTGTTGGTGTTTCGGAGTCTCCCGCTCCCGCCATTTCGTTCCTGGAGAAGTAATCCGTTAACACAGAGGTAGGATTCCTCGATTTCGATCTGGTAGACATCCCTTCTGACTCTACTGTATAGATTCAATTATGACTTTATTTAGAACGTATATTAAGCGCTGAATAATTGCTGATGCAGTGCCGTTGGGAACGGAGCTCTTCCTTCAGACCCTTCAGCCGCCACACATGTGCCTCTGCAAACTTTGTTTTAAGTCAATGTAAAGAGCTAGGAAAGTCTCATTTTTTCCCCAGACCCCCAATAAGTGTGTTTTCGTCTGCATAATTGTAATTCTCTGTGTGTATGTCTGTTTCAAAGGAATAAATTGCAATTTGTTTTACTTCATGGTTTTGCTCAGTGATATGATCCCGGTATAAAGGTGAATTGCTTGGTCTCCCGTGATACGGATCAGCGCTAATATTCCTTCAGCAGTCTGAGTGGAAGTGGCAATTCCCAATCAGACACCAGGTACTGATTCAAGTAAGAAAGACCCGCCGGGATTCCTGTAGTGGCCCAGAGTAATTGGATTAATACCAATGATGGTTGCAAAGCAACAAGGAGGCCAGATCTAACATACAATAAGAGCTAAATCAAAGTACCTTCAGCATAGTGTTAATAGTGGCACTCATTGAAGAACCGTATTCATGTATATCTGTTATAAAATACAGTACTATATTGTGGTCCCTGTCCATGGGGACACAAATAAATGACTGTTTTACTACAAAAGCTCCTGGCGCCCATTATTCTACAACCTTGCTACCTCATCGCCCAGCCGCCTAAATCCAGCCCTCAATATACCGTGTACACACACACACACACACACACACATACACACACCTTTTCTCCCAATGGGACTGAAAGTTCTTCACAATTACAAAAATCAAATTAATCAACTGAAAAAATCCCACTGCTTTCAATCCGGGGCGGGTTATCTTTTTTTTTTTTAGCCACAGGGAGTTTTTCCAGTGTAGGTGTATATCTAGAGAGCAAAATGAAATGTTATGTTCAATTCAATTTGTCGTTTTGTTCTCCAATGCAACTACAACACACATCACTGCGAAATGCTCAAAGAACTAGATTGGTCATCACTAGAGTCTAGGCGCAAAGTTCACCTTTCCTGTCTCACCCTCAAATACTTTCTGGGCAAGCTACCCAGCTACCTGAACAAGCTCCTCACCCCTACCACATGCAGTACCTATCACCTGAGATCAGACTCCAAAAGACTATTCATGGTCCCAAGACTCAACAAAGTATCCGGACGTTCCTCCTTCTCCTTCCGTGCACCCCAAAACTGGAACAACCTACCAGAGACTCTCATATCCACCACCAGCTTAAGTTCTTTCAAATCTAAGGCTGTCTCACACTTTAATCTGGTCTGTAACTGTTTCATACGCTCATAATATATATTTTCTTTAACTGTGCATGCAATGTCTTGTATATAATGTATACCTTGTTCATTTATGTAACTGTATTTGTAACCATGTATTATTTTGTTTTACTCTGTGCCCAGGATATACTTGAAAACGAGAGGTAACTCTCAATGTATTACTTCCTGGTAAAATATTTTTATAAATAAAAAATAAATAAATAAAATGTTCTTCCTATCTTTTAATTTACTACTAAATCACTGATTATCCGATGCATTGGGATTGCTGCAGCTTCACCAAGCAAGCCCTGCAAAACTAAAACTCTTGAGTTTACACTGGTATTAAGACTCCTTTGCAGATTTCTTTCCAAACACGATCATTGTTTTAATTCAATGTTTATTTTTCTCACTTCATTTTAGTGCTTCATTGTGCATGTATCTGGCTTGCGGTATTTGCTCAGGAAAATGAGAGGTAACTTTCAATGTACTCTTCTCCCTAGTAAAACATTTTATAAATAAAATAAATAAATTGAAGTTATTATACTGCTTGCCTATCATGAGTTGTCAGAGATTAATATTTCTTTGTGGTTTAACCTCAGTTTTTTAGCTGAAGAACAGCTAAGACTTTTAACTGCATTTTGAGCTGTGATATGCTGAATAAACAGCAAGCTTGACCCTACCTGTCTTTCTAACTATCGACCTGTCTCCCTCCTGCCTTTTGCCTCTAAACTCCTTGAACGTCTTGTATTCTCTCGCTTGCTCCATTTTCTCAACACCTATTCTCTCCTAGACCCTCTACAATCTGGCTTCCGCACTGCTCACTCCACGGAAACAGCCCTCACTAAAATAACTGACGACCTCCATGCTGCCAAAGACAGAGGTCATTACACTCTGCTCTTATTACTCGACCTCTCTGCAGCATTTGACACCGTGGACCACCCTCTTCTCCTTCACATTCTCCATACTCTTGGCATTCGGAACAAAGCTCTATCCTGGATCTCATCCTACCTCTCCCATCGTACTTTCAGTGTCTCTTCTGCTAACACCTCCTCCTCTATTGATCTCTCTGTGTGGGTACCCCAGGGCTCTGTCCTGGGACCTTTTCTCTTTTCTCTGTATACACTCTCTCTAGGTGACCTAATAACATCTTTTGGGTTTAATTATCACCTCTATGCTGACGACACACAAATATATTTCTCAACACCCGACCTTACACCTGCTGTACAAACCAAAGTTTCTGAATGTCTCTCTGCTATATCATCCTGGATGGCCCTCCGCCGCCTTAAACTCAACATGGCTACAACAGAGCTCCTCATACTTCCTCCCAAACCTGGCCCTACTACCTCCTTCCACATTACTGTTGGAACTACGATCATTCCCCCAGTAGCCCAAGCACGCTGCCTTGGGGTCAAACTCGACTAATCTCTCACATTCGCCCCTCCCATTCAAAACATTTCTAAAACCTGTCGCTTTTTCCTCCGCAATATAACTAAGATACGCCCTTTACTCTGTTGCTCGACTGCTAAAACTCTGACTCAGGCCCTCATTCTCTCCCGTCGATTACTGTAACCTCCTGCTGTCCGGCCTTCCTGCCTCTCACCTGTCTCCCCTACAATCTATCCTAAACGCTGCTGCCAGAATCACTCTACTCTTTCCGAGATCTGTCTCATCTCCCCTCATGAAATCCCTCTCCTGGCTTTCGATCAAATCCCGCATCTTACACTCCATTCTTCTCCTCACTTTTAAAGCTTTATATTCTTCTGCCCCTCCTTACATCTCAGCCCTAATTTCTCGTTATGCACCATCCAGACTCTTGCGTTCTTCTCAAGGATGTCTTCTTTATACCCCCTTTGTATCTAAAGCCCTCTCCCGCCTTAAACATTTTTCACTGACTGCCCCACACCTCTGGAATGCCCTTCCCCTCAGTACCCGACTAGCACCCTCTCTATCCACCTTTAAGACCCACCTTAAGACACACTTGCTTAAAGAAGCATACGAATAGCACTGTGGCTATTCTGAACACATGATACATAAGCTTGGCCCCCTGCAGACGCACTTACCAGAACTCCCTCCTACTGTCTCTGTACGTTCTCCCTACCTACCAATAAGACTGTAAGCTCCTCGGAGCAGGGACTCCTCTTCCTTAATGTCTAAAGCACTTATTCCCATGATCTGTTATTTATATTATCTGTTATTTATTTGATTACCACATGTATTACTACTGTGAAGCGCTATGTACATTAATGGCGCTATATAAATAAAAACATACAATACAATACATACAATGTTAAAGTAATGCCTTGATTATACCAGAGCGGCTGAGCGGCAGTGCGATCCGGTGACGTCACCCTGTGCTGCCGCCAGGTGGCATCTTGATTTATACAGGGCAGAAATGAGAGAAGAGAGGTAGAGGATGCAAGGAGGTGGATGGAGGCGTGGCCGTGAGCGGTTCCCCCTCATTGGCTGAACCGCTCACGTGACGCGGCCGTCGCCTGAAGAAAACAATTTTGAAAGTCTCTTCATACGGCTGACGTTTTGCAGTATGCGCTGCACGCAAGGTATGTTTACTTTAATTTGATTACAGCAATTTGTTTTTCAGCAACGCGACAATGTCGCCAGCGATTTTTGCTATAATTACAGCCTATGAGACTGCTCGTCTTTCTGTAGTGTATAAAAAGAAGCATAAAGCCAATAGGGGGGAAAAAACAGCATATGAATGTGTTAAATTATCAACCACATTGGCTGTGTTTATTGCCCAGGATTAATGCAGTACATATGAATTAGTCATTTGAAACTCCCTTTACCCCATCAAAACAAACATGCATTGAAAACTAACACTGAGTAAGGCTGCATACTTCAAACCTTATAAAGCTATATTTACATAGAGCACGAGTGCGCAGTTTCCTACATGCGCCCCCCCCCCCCCGTCTCCTCTCCCCTCCGGCTCATGAAAGCATAGCTCTGGCGTCAAATGACGTCGGCGGGGTCATGTGAGGTCACATTGCCATGGCAACATTACGTCACGCAACCCCGAGGGGTCATTTGACGCCGGGTCGCCAAGGAGACACGTCGTTGGAAGGGAAAGTTACAGAGGCCTCACATGATCTCCGGCATTTATTTTAAATGCTTTCGGGGAAGCACGGGGCCTCTATAACAGTCGCCCCCCCCCCCCCAGAAAATCTCGCGCACCCCCCACTTTGAGCACCCCTGACATAGAGAACAAGACCCAGAGATCTTGGAATGGAAACCTCAACCCTTAACCTGAGTTAACGCACATTAAAAGTAATGCTATATTCACATAAGCATATCTAGTTGTGTGAAAAAGAAAGTACAGCCTCTTTAAATTCTATGGTTTTACATATCAGGACATAATAACAATCATCTGTTCCTTAGCAGGTCTTAAAATTAGGTAAATACAACCTCGGATGAACAATAACACATGATTTATTTAACAAAAATAAAGCTAAAATGGAGAAGCCATGTGTGAAAAACTAAGTGTAGCCATGCTGTACAATGGTCTGCAGTTATCTCTTTTGCTGGCAGATAAACCTGGTAAGTTACAGGGATGCCAGCAGTAATAATGGAGGTTTGACTATGTATGGATGGGAGTGGCCACATAATCTGAGTCCACCGTTAGTGACATCAGAGATGTGCCTGCTCCCTGGGATATATAAGGCACAGCACTGCCCAAAGAGTTAGTTGATTAGTGGGGAGAATGTTATGAAAGTTGTGGTGAAATAAGGGTGCCCACTAGTGCAGTTACTAGTGGCACATATATATTTGAAGTAGTATCCAGACGGATAAGGCCAACTGTGTCCAGGGAAGAGAGGATCCCACTCCATTGTGAGGGTGTACCTTTTAAAAGGAGCACGGAGAAATGTGTGGCTGAGCTGATCGCTGCAAGGGGCAGGCTGCCCACACAACATCACGCAATAAAGATGCCTTGTTCAAAGAGAACCCCATGGTGTGAGTCTGAAATTTCTCTCCATGGGCAATCACCACCAAGAAGGAGTTCCTCATCAGGACCCTCTCCCTGGGGACGCATAGATCCTGATGAGGTGGAGGCGCTGCACTGGATGTAGGTAGGACTCACACACGCACTACCTCAGCTGCCTATCTGGCGTGACAATCCCCGAATAACACCATGCGGGAGACTCAGGAGTCCTGTTGCCTACAGGTGCACCACCAGACACGACCATGTAATGGGGCTTGGTTAGACCACACGGGCCAATATGAGATTGGGTGGGTCAGACTAGAGGGAATACCCGTTACATAAGTATACTTTATGATTCAATAGCTTGTAGAACCACCTTTAGCAGCAATTACTTGAAGTAATCGTTTTCTGTATGACTTTATCAGTCTCTCACATCATTATGGAGGAATTTTGGCCCGCTCTTCTTTACAACGTTGATTCAGTTCATTGAGGTGTGTGGGCATTTGTTTATGCACAGCTCTCTTAAGGTCCAGCCACAACATTTCAATCGGGTTGAGGTCTGGACTTTGACTGGGCCATTGCAACACCTTGATTCTTTTCTTTTTAAGCCATTCTGTTGTAGATTTGCTGGTGTGCTTGGGATCATTGTCCTGTTGCATGACCCAATTTCAGCCAAGCTTTAGCGTCGGACAGATAGCCTCACATTTTACTCTAGAATACTTTGGTATACAGAAGAGTTCATGGTCGACTCAATGACTGCAAGGTTCCCAGGTCCTGTGGCTGCAAAACAAGCCCAAATCATCCCCCCTCCACCACCATGCTTGACAGTTGGTATGAAGTGTTTGTGCTGACATGCTGTGTTTGGTTTTCGCCAAACGTGGCGCTGTGCATTATGGCCAAAACATATCCCCTTTGGTCTCGTCTGTCCAAAGGACATTGTTCCAGAAGTCTTGCGGTTTGTTCAGATGCAACTTTGCAAACCTAAGCCGTGCTGCCATGTTCTTTTTAGAGAGAAGAGGCTTTCTCAGTCTTTTTCTAATTGTACTGTCATAAACTTTAACATTTAACATGCTAACTGAGGCCTGTAGAGTCTGAGATGTAACTCTTGGTTTTTTTGCAACTTCTCTGAGCATAGCACGGTCTGACCTTGGGGTGAATTTGCTGGGAAGATTGGCAGCTGTCTTGAATGTTTTCCACTTTTGAATAATCTTTCTCACTGTAGAATGATGGACTTTAAATTGTTTGGAAATGGCCTTACAACCATTCCCAGATTGATGGGCATCAACAATTGCTTCTCTAAGATCATTGCTGATGTCTTTCCTCCTTGGCATTGTGTTAACACACACCTGAACGCTCCAGACCAGCAAACTGCTAAAACTTCAGCTTTTATAGAGGTGGTCACACTTGCTGATGATCAATTAATCAAGGGCATTTGATTAGCAGCACCTGTCTGCTACTTAATTCCTATGGAAGCAGTAAGGGTGTATTTAGTTTTTCACACATAGCTTCTCCATTTTGGCTTTATTTTTGTTAAATAAATCATGACACGTGTAATATGTCATGTGCTGTTGATCATCTGAGCTTTTATTTACCTAATTTTAAAACCTGCTAAGGAACAGATGATTGTTATTATGTCCTGATATGTAAAACCATGGAATTCAAAGAGGGTGTACTTTCTTTTTCACACAACTGTAATGTGAAACGAAGTGTAGATTTTACTCCCGTTAAAGGCATGGCGTTATTAAAGGCCGTTATTCTGAATGGCATGCAAATGATCTTGTTACAGACTAAATGATATTCGTGTCAGATTCACAAAGTTCTGTTTATGTAAATGCAAATAAATAACGCTACTTTATTTAAGCAATTAACTCTCGCATTACTCCCAGTGAGATACTGGAATATGGCCTATGCTTCCCTTGCTGAGATACTATATATAGTAACACATTTGAGAAATATGTAAATAGAAATAATTTAAATACATTTAACACATTTCTATTTGCATATTTCCTAGGTGGAGTACAGGATATTTGGTGGTAAACTATATCAGTAAATGTGCCTTCTCCTAAATTGATCTCTCACTATCAGCCCTATTTCAGGGTTTGACTGGTACAGTAGTATCACCAAGAACTTAATAACGCTGTATTATCCTGAAAAAATGTTGTGTAAGCCCTATGTTGGTGAGCTCAATTACGGCTGGGTTTTTTTTGCATTTGATATCCTTAGTGAATAAGGCGTTAACTCCGGGAAAATACTGGCAGTTTCTATTTTAGGTATGTAGCCCCGGTCTTGATTTGCACTCCTTGACCCCCTTCTGCGAGTGCCGAGTGGTCGCGGGTGCCGCCGGAGGCAGTGACGGACCCGCCGGCACTTTGCGAGGGTGGGGGCCAGTGCAGGGAGCGCTCGGCGTCCCTGGAGTTCCGGCGGCATACCCGACTAGCGGGGGCCGCCATGACACGTTGCGCGAGCGTGCGCGGGATCGCGCATGTGCAGATAGGGGCAGGGAGTTAAAGAAGCCCTTAGGAGATCGCGCGAGAGCAGGGTCAGCAAGAGAAAGGTTGCGGCGGCCATTGCTATAGCAGCCTCCTGGGAACTACAACTCCCATGGAGCATAGCGAGGGAGACATCAGGTGTCTCATAGTGGCCAATGAGGGTCAAGGATTCTCAGCCCAGGAGATTGATACATTTCGCGGGCTTAGAGTAACGGCAGTTGGAGCTGGGAGCAAGAAGGGGGAGGAAGGGTGCAGGGAGCAAGTGGCTCCTGCACCAGGTAAGGATCCCCAAGTCCCAGGCAGGCCCCAATCCTTGTTAGGGTAGTGGGTAGTACTGAGGGACAGCCCCTAGGTTAGGGACGCTGCCCTTAGGTGTATGAGGTGCAGGCTTGTCAGTGTCACGGCTGGTAGTGCTGTGAGCGCTGACAAGTAGGCACAGTGTGTGCAGCGTGTGCAGTGGGTTGCTGCAGGCTGACTGTGAGTGTATGCAGTGTGTTTGCTGCAGGCGTTAGGCTGAGTTAGCCAGAGGGGACCCGGGTGGGCACGGGATAGGTAGTGTGGGTGCAGGGGGTCAGTGACCCACCTGCCTAGACAGTTCTACCCCGCAGGCCCTAGGAGTATTCCGTGAAGTCACCATAGGTTGCTGTGCTGCAGGGACGGCCTATAGTGAGATCGAGCATTACCCCTTACTGAGTACCAGTTAGGGACAAAGCACAGAGTTGCGGCGGTTGCAGTCATCTGGGACCAGACGGCTGGAGACCGTGATATCTGGAGGCTACGTGTTGGAGGCGTCTGACCCTTTGTGAAGTTGTTGCCGGTCACCGCCATGACCGGAAGGTATTATTACATCAAGTGCACCAACACCGGTCAACAGGCGCTGATCCCGCCTTAGGCGTACTGCACCGACACACTTTATTCGAGCAAATACCCGGTATGTACCTGGCAGATACCTGGAATGCGTCGCTCCTCACCTCTGACAAGCCCCGTTGCATTTGCCTTCCCAGCCTGGGTTCATGCCTGGCTGATGGGCGGCTGATCTGTTAAATGATAATGATTAGGATTTAATAGGCTGCAATGCTTTGCGTGTCTACCAGATGGCATAAATTCATGAATTGTAATGCAGTATATATATATGTACTGTGCAGTATTGCAGCCAACGGGAATAAAATGCTTCAATCCCTGCCGGAAAATAACTCAATGCACTCGGGCAGAAAACAGTCACAAACCTCAATACACCCGGGTATACCCGAATTCGTGGGACTAGCCGAGCTCGAATAAAGTGTGTCGCCAGTGTAACTCTTTAGGGACACTGAGCGAGTGGCTAAAGAACTGAGCCTATACCAATATACTATATATGGACACGGTGTGTGTGGGGCACGCGGTGAGGGGACGGAGACGTTGCCCTGAAGAGGGGGCAGCCGCTAAAGTTATACCGTTAGAGTATAAGTATATGTATGTGTTATTGCTACGTTGCATTCTCATTAGTAAAACCCAGTTACAATCATAGAGTGTTGTATGTTTCTTGCCCAGGGGAATCTCACATCACGGGGATCCTGGGTAAGTGGAGGCGCTGCGCTAACGAAATGTGTAAGTATTACCCCAGGCTCCCAGCCTGCGGAGGCTCAGATCACCTGGAGCCGCAGGTGTTGTACAGCGACCAGTAGTTCCTTTGGGAGGGTTCAGAAAAAGGGCTACAGGTAACATGACATTAGTCAATCTATAACAGACAAAAAGGCCCCAGTGCTATATTCCAGCGGTGCGCAAACTGGGGGGCGCGGGGCGCAGGATGCGTGCGGGGAAAGCTGGGGGCGGGCAGAGCTGTGCACGGGCGGCCAGAAGCTCCGTGCTGAGGCTGCTTCCAGTTCTCTGCTATCTGCCTGCAGAGGGGGCGGTGCCTTGTAGAGGGGCCTTCCCTGCACACAGACAAGCCCTCCTCCTCCTGTCTAATACCCGCCCGTTTTCAGCAGCACATGGGGGGACCTGAGCAGGCTTAGTTACAACCTCCCCCCACCCACCAGGTGTGTGTGTATATGTGTGTATGTATGTATGGGGTTGAGTGTGTGTGTGGGCGTGTGTGTGTGTGTGTGTGTGTGTGTGTGTGTGTGTGTGTGTGTGTGTGTGTGTGTGTGGGGTTGAGTGTGTGTGTGGTGGGGCGTTGGTGTGATGGGTTGTGTGTGTGTGTGGGCTGGTGTGGTGTGTGTGTGGGGGTGGTGTGTGTGTGTGGGGGGGGGGTTGTGTGTGTGTGGTTTGAGTGTGTGTGTGGGGGGGGGTTGAGTGTGTGTGTGGTGATTGAGTATGTGTGCTGTGTGTGGGTTGTCTGTGATTGTGTGGGTGTTGTGATTGAATGCAGCGGTGCGCAGGCAAAACCTACTTATTTAGGCGGGGCACGTGCGGCAAAACCTGGGTGCACAGGCGAAAAAGATGTGCGTGGGCAGCCAAAGATGTGCGCGGGTGGCCGAACAGAACAGTGCATGTGGCGGCCACGTAATTCAGAGGTACGGGGGAGGAGCACGCGCGAGCGCTGTGATGTCAAACGCCCCTCCCGGTGTCTGCCCTGCAATAGCGCTGTGTTCCTGCTCTCCTCCTCTGGCAACCTGCTTCGCTGCGATGCTCTGCAAGTGAAAGGGTCGGCTGCCACTATATCAATCATACTATGAATGTAGAGAAATAATGGGAGGGAAAAAAAGTGTAAATACTTCCCCGCTCGTGCATGCAAAATTATGCAGGACACCCTGCGCTCATGCTTGGAGAGTTGGTGATGTCACTGCTCTCAGCGGCAGCGTGGACGCAGCCTAATTTTGCAAGAGCGAGCTGTTGAAGTATGTAAGTATTTAGATTGCGCTTATAGTGCCGGCGACACGACGTCGCCCGAAAACAAATGCATTGTCGCGGGGCGACGCGATTTTTTGAACCCGGCGACATTTGATTTTTCAGGGGCTGTCACCTCACGTGACAGCCTCTGAACCAATCAATGGCCTGGTCGCCCGCGCCGCCACAAAGCGAAATACAACTTTGGCTAGCGGCAACCGGTGACATCACGCGTCTCCGTCGCGGGCACTATACACGCGGCCTTAGACATATTTGTATTTACATTGTATACGTTTAATAAAAAGTTTTTTTTCATGTGATTTTGATTACATCAGGCAGGGGGGGCCCGAGAAATGTCATGGATGAAAAGGGGGTCTCGGCATAAAAAGTTTGCTCACCCCTGCAAGTATATTCAATATGACAAATTATTGAGTTCAATCTTTGAAAATAAGTGTGGTCTCTCTTTTACTTTGAAAAAACTAACAATTGGTTGAATCACAATGATGTACAGTATGTACTGGCGACCACATGTGTTGCCAGCTTTCCAGACTGCTCAGTTGGGAAGGATGGATTACTTGGTGGTTGAAGCATATGGTACAGTACTATGGGGTGTGAAGTAACATTAGTTGCTTATATACAAATCTACAGTCCTACTTCATATTCAAAGAAAAAAAGAACGGTTTTAAAATGACTCTCCCCTTTCCTGCTTTCAGATCATACTGTACGTATTGTAGAAACATATTGTATAAGCATTTCTACAATTAGTTGACATGTGCTTTGTCTCATTGTTTAACACTTAGAATTTCACCACTTTCCCACTGAGACCTCTTGTGGGTTTATCTTACTTTGCTTACGTTCTGCTAGATCAGGCCTGCACAACTCCAGTCCTCGAGGGCTGCAAACAGGCCAGGTTTTCAGGATATCCCTAAATCAGCACAGCTGGCTCAATTAGTGGGTCAGTCATACTGAGCCACTAATTGAGCCAGCTGTGCTGAGGTAGGGATATCCTAAAAACCTGGCCTGTTTGCGGCCCTCGAGGACTGGAGGTATATCAATTAAGCTGTTTCTGGTCCTGCAATTACTCAGTTAAGTGGCGAAAATGATCGCCGCCCATTTGTGGGCAGATACAAGTTTTAGTGCATGTACTTAAGGCACCAGTGTACTGGACTCCTTCATCTCCTGAGGAAGTGACGTAGCGTCACGAAACGCGTAGAGAAGAGGAGCCTAGTACAGTGCACGTTGTAAGCTGTCACCTGCGTTGCATCTCGTGGTGTGGGGAGAACTTCGGGCGCTGCGCCGCTGACGTCATCGGTTGGCGCGCGACGTCGTGAACAACACACCATCGAGTGGACATAGGCTGCGGACGGCATTCTTGAGCGGCATGTTTGCCCTCGCAAAATGTCAGTTAATAATTTTTCTAATTTGAGAAAATGTGCTGTTAGATCAGAGTTTTCCTCACATACAAACTCAATGGAATTGTCAAAGACATGTTCAGCTCGCTTAATTCTTCTAGTATTGTCGCTGCAAGTCTGAACAAAAAGATTACTTTGTATATCTTCATTTTCAGATTGTTCATTGTCCTCCATGATTGATTTGCAAAAATAGACTTTGGAATTAAAAGCTAAAAAAAGGGAAGGGGTTGTAGTGTGTGTATGACAACTTTAATGGAAAAAATATAAAATATCCAAAAACATGTCAAAAAAAGCTTTGCATCATCAGCCCTGTGAGAATGATAGATAATCTGCTTTACTAATATGAGCTACCAACCAATGTAACAGTCCATGTGAGAAAAATGGGGATAATCCCCTGGTGGTGCTACAAATATGCCAGGCAGTCAATAAGAAATAAGCACTTAATAGAAAACCAAAAACTGAATGAATAAATGGTAAGGGTGTCCCAATTGGTATGCCGATGGTATGTGCGTGCCTGAATACCCCCACCTCACCTGTTTGGAGCCGTCGGAAACGATGTCCCCACGCCGATGGATATTAGTCTTCCACTTTGATGATTGGTTAATATGTTAATTGTTGTTTATTGTTAACGCTCATTGGACTTGTGTGAGCTCAGAGGCTTTGGAACGCTCTCTCTAGGGGTAGATTTGCAGGGCGGAGGATTCAATTGATTATTATACCCTTCAGCCTTATACCATTACATTGACCTTATTGTGGGGCGTGCATAGCCCTCTGACCATTATATACCGACTCCCATGAGCAGTAGTACTCTTTGATAAAGCGCCTCCACGGCCGGAAAACGCGTCAAGTTTTTTAATTTAGTGTGTTGGTCCTTTTTTGGCTATTATGCCTATTAAATAAACTCATTTTTTGCATCAAGCCCTCTTTATTATTTTTGGCAGTGCTCTGCTTTTTCACTACTATTATTTGTATCAGTTAACCATTGATACATCTCTCTTCCAAATCCCTAATTTCTAATAGTTGTGATTATGTGTACTATTCTGTGGAACAAATTGTTCACAAATGGAATAATTTTCCTCTTGCAACTCTTTGCGTCAATGTATCCAGATCTTTGCTCAAAGTTTTGCTCCTTGTGCGTCAGCTTGCTATTTGCGGAGTGTTAGTAGGAGTTAGGGAGATGGTACTTGATGCACAAAATATAATGAGATGTACAGTATTAAACTCGATGTGTCACTTTATTACCTTGTATTTGCTTACAAACAAATCTGCCAGGTTTGACTTGGTGCAAACGTTGCTGGCTATCAATTTGCATCAAATGTAAAAAAAAAAATGAATGTAAGCATAAAATGGAGCAATGCATCAAAACAAACTTCTATTTGCACAAGGTTTATACATGTAACAGTGTTTCCCGCACCCGGTGGGAGATTTGTCCATTACTACAGTACAGTGTATGGTGCATACACCTGCTGGCAATAGGAGGGCTGAATCGTCTGCCGATGGTACTGGGGACACAGGATCAGGCTTCTGGGGTTAATACCCCACATATCTCTTTATTACTGCAGCGCCTCCATCTGCCATAGGCTCCAGGAACTGAAGGTGATCTCCCACAGTAGAACTATTACCTCTCCCCCAGTAAGGTCACGCACCAGGCAGGAGGTATATAACAGGAACAGTTTATTGTCTTCTGTACAGCACAGTTACACGGCAGGCTTCTGCCCAATGCAGTACTCTCAGCTCTCACTGAATGATGGTGCCTGGACTGCCACTACAGGCCAAGGGCACCCGCAGCCATCCTAGCTCTTCCCCACCTCCCTAGCAAAGGCAGAGGTATGGTCCACACTCACTCTTCCCTGGAGGGAAGAGTACAAGGCCCCAATCTCAGGCTCCCAGGCTACACTCATTTCTGCCTTTATTTTAAATAAAGTAAACCAAGGATTTCTGCTTTATTCGTTTGGCATGATGTCACAGGGATCTTTATTACATCACAGGTGAAACACATCACCATGGAAACCTACATACTGAGAGGGAAGTCCCATGCTACTCATAAACATCAAGAAACGCAAGAGAGAAGCTGCAGCAATAAATGAAGTGCCTGGAAAGCAGAGGCAAAGAACAACGGCGTAAAAAATGTGCTACCCAGCAATAACACAACAAAAAACATATGCAAAATATAATAGAGGAAGAAAATAGCAACAAATCCTTCTGGAAGGTAAACTAAAAATGTTTGGTATAAATGTGTTTGAAGGAGTAGCTCAGTGATAGTGTCACATGGTTCAGATCCCAGTGTTTACTCTCTTTGTGACCTAAAGCAAATCACTTTAACTCCTGGACCTCAAGCAAGTAGATTGCAAGCGCTTTGGCGTTGGGATTCATTGGGCCTGCAAAATACTATGTACAGTGCTGCGTACAGTCAGTGCTATATAATAAGTGTAGCCATGGCTGGGTGTGGCTACTATTCTGCCCTGTACTGACATATCAGTCCTGGTAACAGCAGGCAGTGTTGGGATCAATCATGGGGTTTCCCCACTCCGGCAGTACCCTTGAGTGACAGGGTTGGAGGTGGGATTAGGTCTGAGGTTGCCCAATCCTGGGTTCAGACCTGGTACCCTTCCCCTACTGTACTCAAGGGGGTTGCATCTCCAAATTGTTGGTTGGTCTCTACCATTGAGAGAGACAAGGTATCACACCCTGGCTGCTGTGCACTGGCAGGCCCAGGTTAACTTTCCTTCTGGGGAGTGAGTGATTACCTATACCCCTGGTTCTACTAGAGGACTAGGGAAGAGCTAGGACTGCGGCGGGGCCCTTGACCCATAGTGCAGGTCCAGGGACCATCTGAAGCTTGAGACCAGAAGCTGTGACTGCATTGGGCAGAGTTGCCAAGAGACTGCACTGGGAGCAGAAGAATAAAACTGTTCCTATTATATATTCCTCCTGCCTGGTGTGTAATCTTTGCTAGGGGAGAGGAGTCTGTTCTACTGTGGAAGATTACCTTTATACAGTACATCAGGAGCCTACAGCAGAGGAAGGTTCTGAGTACCATGGAATAAATGTTGGGTATGTACCCCAGAAGCCTGTTCTGCAGTCCCCCCAATCATCGGTGGACACCTCAGCCTATTGTGAGCCTACAGGTAGCATGCACCATACATCTGGTAACCAGGGAATCTCCCATAGGGTGGGGGAAACACTGTTACATTTGGAGGCATTGCTGAGATTTGCAGCAACAGGACAGGCTTTCAGCGATGCAAAGCTGGAAGTTTATAGATACACTTCCAGAATGAGTGCTATACAGAGAGGGAGGCTAGGTGTAGGGTCAAGTGAACTGCAGCTTACACTGATCCACAGGGCGTGCTGTGTGTGCTATTGCTGTTCGAAGTCGCCCTGCGGCTGATGCAGCATAGGACACCTGGAAGGGATCTTGTTGCCAGGGGCCAGGATCTCCTGAAGGAGACTAGGGTGTCAGAGCCAGATGGGGTGGCGTGTAAGGTACTGTGGTGTCTTAGGGGGAGTGCCTGGGGTATTCAGGTGCCTATACTTCTCTGATGCAAGTACCACACCAGTATCACTAGCCATTGACACACAGTAAACCACAGAGTGCTCATAATGGACTGTGACCGAGTGCAGCGTATCAGAAGGAGCTTTGCTAGCCTGGGGTACACCTACGCTTGGTAGACAGTAAAACCATGTGCTATAAGGAAATACAGAGAACGGTTTCTGGTCGGAATAGTGTGGGACACGTGGTCCTGTATAACAGTGAACTTAAAATGGTGAAAACGAACATCCAGGGATAAGGACGGAGCACTGCTGTAAAAATGCAGGGGCTAACACCAGCAAAGGAAGGTTAAAAAGTTAAATTTTAATAGTATGGCATGTAGGGAACATGGTAACAACTCTTGTCTCAATCCGATCTTTAACATCTAGTTTGATCCTCAGATGTAACCGAACCGGCACTGGTCTGTTGAGATCCTTGTCTCAGACTTCCGGGTGGGCCTTTATTGTGGACTGTGAGAGTCCACAATAAAAACTGGAAAAACGCTGAATTGCGCACCTCCTACGCGTTTCGTAAAATACTTCGTCAGGGAATACCAAATTCTGTCATTGGGCACTACATATACCCTGAACTTAATGCTGATTGGATGATGAAGGAAAAGGTTCAACCAACCAGTACAATGTATATACAGCTAATTGCATTCATTTAAACATATCATTTAAAATCTATGCCCCATTGGTCACGGGGAATAGAAACATAATTTAATTATATAATAAAAAACATCATATTATGTAGACAGTTGAAAAAACAACAACAGTTAAAAAAACAACAATTTAAAAAAAACAATTTAACAAACAATAACAGATTATTTCTGCGAATGGTGGGAGAGAAACAAAAAGAAAAACAGGATGATTAATGGGTATACAGATATATAACATTATTTTAATTTTGCACTTATAGTGCATATCGGTCATACCTATACCACTCATTAAATACAGGAGAATGTGTTAGGAGAGAAAGTAAAGAATTCTCTAGTTTAGATCACTTCTCCCACTACCGTCTGCCAGGAGGCCTCCTGGTTGTGAAGGTAGAAGGGACACGATATCTAAAGTGCCTGTGCCCAAAGTGTGACTTCCTGTCTAAGTGTCCACGTTAAGGAGCACACTGAAGCCAATGCTGCTAAGGCCTACAGCCTACTCTACAAAAGATGCGGCTGACCCCAATACCTGGGCAGCCAATGATGATACACCAACTACCTCAGTAATGGAGATTCCCGAGGGCCCTTGTGCCCCAGTGGATGCCCCAGGGGTCCATGTACCCCGATGATACAAGCGGTTCCCGAGATGGTTCCAGACTCGATCCCAGAGATGGTGCCAGAGACAGTCCGTGAGCTGGAATCAAAGGAGAGCGAGCAACCAGGTAAGGTAATGTCTGAGGTGAGGAGGAGCCACAGTTGGTCGCAGTACAGGAGCTAAAACTCTGCCTGTTGATTGCCGTAGACGACAGTGCATTGCTCCGGTGCCTATCCCCCACAGAGGTGTCCCTACCCTCATCGAACCAGAGTTGTGGTCGGGCGTCTGTAGTGCTTCGCCAGATGGCGTATACCCCTTCAGATCCCACCAAAGATGAAAACGGTACCTGTGACATCGAGCGACGGTGCAGTCTGGTCCCGATGACAGCAACGGGGCTGCCTGAGTGGCGGAGCAGCATCCGAAGGTTGGCGGGTCATAGCAGCCTGGTCGGCGAACCGGCATCGCGATTCGCGAGTCCCAGGGTTCCAGAGAGTCAGCGGAGTGGTGAGAGCCCACCTCCTTACTCCCAGCAAGAACCGATGATGACTTCCGACGAGAAGGTACCCGGAGACAGCGATCCCTACGTGGAGGATGACGACGAGACCCCCACGCAAAGAGCAGAAGTCGATGTACTTCCGGTGCGGGACATCGACCTCTATCAGGATCCCGCGAGATTGGAACCTGATGACGTCAACAGGAAGGTGACCGCCAGGGCAGATGAGGAACGGCCGATTCCCGCTCCGGTGAGTACCGCTGCAGCTACCCCTTGGGTGAGACACTTTATGGACCATGTACAGGCCCACCTGGAGCGCAAAAAGACTTTGGCTCCATTGAGTATTAAGACACTTACAGTACCCCCGAACAGCAGTCCCGTTACCAGGACCATATTATGGGGCGTAAGCCTCAACCCGTGGCAGAACCCCACGTTGTCAGTATTGCCCTGGTATCCAGTCAGGGTGGGCATCAGACCAAGACTTGAAAGACTTTACTGCCCCAGCCCCTGTGACTAGTACCACCTCTCAAGTGTTATTACAACCCTTCTTCTGAAGAACCCTAGATGGTGGGTTCGGAGCCTGTTAAAACCTGCACTGCCTTCCCAGGACTGGCGGGATTGGACCTTTGGGGATGAGCACGATGAGTATGATGATGATGTTGCGTATAGTGTTACTAGTGGAGGTAGCAAATAGGCAATATCCGTGCGATCGGACAATTCGGGGTTCTCATTCAAAACCACTTCGGGGATCCGAGTCCACTAAGGCGGCTCCGGTCAAATCACTACCATGATGGCACCCTAGATTCCAGGGGTATGTCCCCTACATGCACCGCACAAGGTTTCTGCTAGATGCGAGAGACATAGTAGACGACTGGTGGGTTGAGGGAGAGTTCAACCCTGAGGAATCTGCAGAGGCTTTAAGGCGCAGGGAGCATGAGATTCGCCTAGGTAGTTCAGCCTAAGGGGGTAATCTAGAGGTACTGCTATCCACCCATGCAGGAACCTTTGTTCTGGGTACTGCCAGGCCAGGCTGAAGGTTGACGGCTGGCAAAAATCAGTAGGGCAGAGCGACATGTAGTTCAGAGGTATTGGCAGTTGCATGGGTTCGAGTATCCCTACGTTCCAGAACCCATAATGAGGGAAATGAAAGAAAACCGGGAGAAGTCGCTGGAAAATGTCATCAGGGACCACATCAAAGTACATAGTAAGAGTACCATCTACCAACTAGAGGAGCAGGTGAAATACCTCATAGGGGTGTGGAAAGTAGGGCAGGTCCATCTACATGGACAAAGTGGAATACATGTCGGAGCGGCACCCAAAAAGGGTGTTTTTAGTTACTGTGCCAGATACTACTGGGGCACTAGTTAGGAAGCCAGACCCTGAGCATTACTATTGAGTAATTAGGTTCTCTACGTTGGGAGGGACCTGGGTTCTGTCTTATCAGCAATATGATTGTTATTTCATATTCAACTGTATGTACTGTGTTTTACAGGATATGTTATCATGTGCATAATACTGTGATATTATTATCTTTCAGGTTATCAAATGGAAGATGGTACACCAAATTTGACTCCAAGTGAGGGGCCATTGTATTCCACCAGAGGGAAAGTGTAGCCATAACTGGGTGTGGCTACTAATCTGCCCTGTACTGACATATCAGTTCTGGTAACAGCAGGCAGTGTTGGGATCAATCATGGGTTTTCCCCACTCAGGCAGTACCCTTGAGTGACAGGGGAGGAGGTGGGATTAGGTCTGAGGTTGCCCAATCCTGGGTTCAGACCTGGTACCCTCCCCCTTCTGTACTCATGGGGGTTGCATCTCCAAATTGTTAGTTGGTCTCTACCATTGAGAGAGACAAGTATCACACCCAGGCTGCTGTGCACTGGCAGGCCCAGATTAACTTCCCCTTGGGGGAGTGAGTGATGACCTATACCCCTGGTTCTGCTAGAGGACTGGGGAAGAGCTAGGACTGCTGTGGGGGCCCTTGACCCATCGTGCAGGTCCAGGGACCATCTGTAGTTTGAGAACAGAGCTGTGACTGCATTGGGCAGAGTTGCCAAATGACTACGCTGGGAGCAGAGAAGAATTAAACCGTTCCTATTATATATACCTCTTGCCTGGTGTTGTAATCTTTCCTGGGGGAGAGGAGTCTGTTCTACAGTGGGAAATTACCTTCATACATATGGAGCCTACAGCACATGGAGGCACAGAATACCATAGAGTAAATGTCAGGTATGTACCCCAGAAGCCTGTTCTGCAGTCCCCCCAACCATCGGCGGACACCTCAGTCTCTTGTGAGCCTACAGGTAGCATGCACCATACATCTGGTAACAGGGAATTCTTCCATAGGGTGGGGGAAACACTGTTACATTATTATAATATGTATACACTTATTTGGAGTGATATATGTATAGACACCATGTTTTTATGTAATCAAACATATCGAAGAGTAAACATTTTAAATATATTGGTAAACGCTAACGATTTATTGATGTAAACCCAACCGTCATTTTGCTACACTCGAGTTTGTTTCATGCTAGGAAACTGAAATAAATGAATAGTACAGGATAAATGGGGACGCTATTAGACAAATACCATTATAATCAGCCACGGATTCCAAAATCCGCTGCCCCAAGGCACTTAGCTGTGGCAGCCACCTCCTTGCGGCCGCTCTCTCTTTCTCCTTCTAAATCGCAGCGTGAAATGACGCCGCGGACGTCACCAACGTGACGTCTCATGGCGTCGCATTGCCATGGTAACGAGACGTCCTCCACAGCTAAGTGCCTTCCTATTAGGCCCGATTGATGGGAGAGCGCGGCAAATGTGTATGGGGGCCGACATTTTTGCGCCCCCCAAAATGTTGCCGCCCGGTCCCAACGGGCCTAATGGGAAATCCGCCACTGATTATAATATTTATTTTTAAGTGGTCATTTGTTTTTTAAAATAATTTTTTAAATGTGTCCTAGTCATTCCAGGGGCCCTGTGACATAGAGGAAACGTCATGTCATTATTTCTATTTTTGTAGGGGGCGAGGTTACATTAGAACAGGATCAGAATGGCAGTTGAGCCCTTTACTTCCTTTCACGTCACAAGAGGCTACCTCAAGAGATCACCCTAGCCCTGAACAGTACTGCTAGTTCAGGCACTCAAAGGGTTAATGAAAAGCCCACTATGACCTGCGAGGTTGCACATTTTCTGTAAACACTCATGTTGGTCTTTTTCTGCATCCCCACTGGCTCTGACGGTGCTCATGTTTGAGAGCGGTGACGTCACCAACTCTAAGCATGAGCGCCGGGTGTCTTGCCTATTTCTCAAGCGGGAGCGGGAGGCATGTTGAGCACGCTTGAAAGTGACTTTTTTTTGTCTCCTCAAGCACCAAGCTTGAGAGAGCATGCGTGTCAACGCATGAGCGCGCACCACGTGAGTGGACACATCTACATTACAAGTAGAAAAAGCGGCAAGCGCCAAGCGCACAGCACGCTCAGCGCCAGCGGGGACGCAGCCTCAGGCCTCGTCCATGGTGGTGCTGAGCGGGCGGGCGCACTCACGCTCGCCACGATGAGACACATTGCGACAATGTGTATGGCCAGCGTGAGCGGGCGCGCCTGCTCGGTGCTTAGATGCTTGCCGAGCAAAGCAAATTTGAATTTTCTGCTCGCAAGCGCGTCACGTGAGCGGTTCGCCTAGCTGGCCACGAATCGCCCGGTCAAATAGGGCGCAGCGCAAGAGCACCAGTGCACCCGTTCCCTGTCTGGCCAAGGCTTAAGGCTGCGTCCAGGGTGAAGGGAAGTGCGGAGCGGGCGCGCTGGCGCTCATGCGCAGTGACGTCACACGCATGTAAGCAGGAGACAAATCTTGTCCTGCTAGAGTAAATTTGCGGGTGTGTCAATGGGACGCGGGGGGGGGGCATGTCTCTCCCCCGCCCCCACCGCCTCTCCTCCCGACACCCTCCCTGCGCCTCTCTCCCGCCCTTCTCATCCCGGCCCGTCGTCTCCCCTCACCCCCAACCTTGTCTCTGCACCTTCACCAGCCCCCGCTCTCCTCCCACACAGCATCCACGCCCCACCGTCCTCCTCGTCCCCGCCCCCGCTCTCTCGGCTCCCGCCCCCCCACGCTTCTCGTCTCTCCCGTGTCCCTCTCCCTCCCTCCTGCTCTCTCTCACCCCTTCTTTCCTTCTCTCTCCTCCCCCCCCCTTCAAACGCTCTCCCACCCTCCCCCCCCGTGCGTTCTCTTCCTCATCGCTACCCCCGCCTTTGGGATCTTTCCTGGTCCCACCCTCTATCTCTCGTCCCGTGATCTCCTCTCTCCCCCGAACACCTCCTCTCTCCCCGACCATCCTCTCTCCACGACCCTCCCCCGCCACTTCTGTCCATGCACCCCTCTCTACTCACCCCTGTCACTTCTACACCTCTCCTCTCCCCTCTCTTTCCATAGTTCCCCTTTCCACTACTTCCTTCCCTCTCGCCACCTTTCTACTACTTTCCCCTTCTCCCTTTCCCTCTCTTTCTCCCCCCTCACTCCGTTTCCCCCCCTTCACTCCGTTTCCCCCACCCACTCCGTTTCCCCCCACACTACTACATTTGCCCCCCACCACACCACCACTCTGTTTCCCCCCCCCACACCACCACTCTGTTTGCCCCCCACCACACCACCACTCTGTTTCCCCCGTCCACCACACCACCACTCTGTTTCCCCCCCCCCACACCACCACTGTTTCCCCCCCACCACACCACCACTCCGTTTTCCCCCCCACCACACCACCACTCCGTTTGCCCCCCCACACACACCACCACTCCGTTTGCCCCCCCACACCACTCCGTTTGCCCCCCCACACCACCCACCACTTAGCAGCCGTTTGCCCCCCACACACAGCCTATCCCACATTTTGATCACATGGACTCCACCCCCCGTTTTCCCCACTCCACCCATCCCGTTTCCCCCCCTGTTCACATCTCTCCGGTCCGGTCCGTCCCCCCTCCCTATCAGAGGACAGCAAGTCAACAACCAATGCAATACAATACAAGCATTGGGAGCTTGTATTGGATTGGTTTTGACTTGCTGTCCTCTGGGTAAAGTAGGTCAGGTGATCTGAAGTCGGAGCTACAGATTCAAAAGATTTGTACTCTTGAATCTGAGCGCGGAGGACAGCTCACAGGCACGCGCAGGAGGGCGCTCACGCAGGCCACACACATTGTCGCAATGTGTCTCATCGTGGCGAGTGTGAATTCGCCCGCTCGCTTAGCGCCCCCTGGAGGAGCCCTAAGGCTGCGGCCAGACAGGGAACGGGTGCGCTGGCAGTCGTGCACTGCGCCCTGCTCGGCCGGGCGATTCGTGGCCGGCTAGGCGCCCGCTCGCCTGGGGGCGCGGCCACGCCACGGAGCTGGTAGCTGTCGTTGGGCGAATTGCTCACGTGACGCGCTTGCGAGCGGCAAATTAAAATTTGCTTGCTCTAAGCGCCGAGCGGGCGCAGACACTTGCTCACGCTGGCCACACACATTGCCGCAATGTTTCATCGCGGCCAGCGTGAGCGCGCCGGCCCGCTCAGCGCCACCCTGGCAGAGGCCTAATAAGTTACCAGAAGCTACATGTTCTGCAATTAAAAAACGGCCGTGGGCGGCACCTACATATATTTTTTGGCTTGAGATCAACAAAGTAGTGTAATGTTTGAGATGCAATAACCCAGATGAATGAAATGTTAATTGCTTTCACAGTTAATGGAATGAGAATATTTTTATTTACTAGTATCCTATGGTTGCAAAGATGAATGAAACAACTTCTGTCATTGAAGACACCGCGTTGATCACGTGTTCCTTCACAGCGTTGATCACGTGTTCCTGCACAGAGCCCCGAAGCATCACACTCAGGGGCGGGGTTCTACCAGTGACGCACGAGTCAGGCCCATGCTCTCGCGGGCACAACCCAGAGGCAACGGCCTAACCACTCGCCCTTCTCTGCGGGAGCGCGCGTCTCTGTCCTCTGGTTGGCTACCCGGTTGCCCTGGGTGACGGGAGAGGGTGGAGCCGGTAACCGGGGAGTTGTTTTGGCTGCTGCAGACAAAGTAACAGACAGGAGAGAGAGTGAGAGGCATTATATTATATACATTACTACTTGTGGTGTATATATGATAGGTATAGGTTTATATGTATATATACACACACTGTGTGGCACACGTGTGCATGGAGAGTCTGTGACACACATCGGGTGCTGGCTACTGGGTGAAGGAGGAAGTGATGTGACTGCAGGTGAGTGACCAGTGTGTGTTTATTATACATTGTGTGTGTGTGTGTTATTTATTATACATTGTGTGTTATTGTACAGTTTGTGATGTTAGACAGTATTATTAAACAGTGTGTTTTATTAAACTGTGTGTTATTATACAGTGTGTGTTATACAGCATGTGCAAATGTGTGTTATTATATAATGTGTGTGTTTTATGTACAGTGTGTGCGTGTGTTATACAGTATAGTGTTATGTACAGTGTGTGTGTTATTATGCAGTTTGTGTGTTATACAGTGTGTATGTGTTTTTATTATACTGTGTGTGTGTGTGTGTGTGTGTGTGTTATACAGTGTTATTATATAATGCTATTTTAGTGTGTGTGTGTGTGTGTGTGTGTGTGTGTGTCTGTGTGTGTGTGAGATATTTCATATTTAGTATACTTTATCCAAAGCTGTCATGGCCACAGCGGTTGGTGTGCCATAGATCAACCACTGAATGCCTTTCAAGGTACATTTAAAAAGTTTTTCGTTTATCCTACTGTCAGAAAAAAATTGTGACGCCATATTTCAGCCGCCCCCTCTTGCAAACCCAGGTTTTGACTGACATTAACCTCATTATTCTACACATATAAAAGACATAAAAACTAGACCTGGTCAGTGATGTGACAACAAAAACAATTCTTGTATTTTTAAGACAATTTGCAAGTAAAATTAACCTCTGATGTGCCAGATTAAAATACTTAATACTGTACTTTCTGCCATTTCCATTACACTGCATAATAAAGAATGGTGTTTGAATATAAGTATATTTGTTTGTATTACAAGCAATACATTTTTGTCTAACCATCATTTTTTGTCTGACAATCTATCAACTATATAGTATTCTAGCGTGTGTTAATATTGTTTGTGTGTTAACATACTGCAATCCCTGGTAAACTCATGAGTTTAACATCTTAAGTGTCTGATCACCATGTTGTTATCCTTATCCTCATCAGGGATGGAAAAATGATATTGTGTAGTAATAGTCAAGATCATCATAGGTGAACATTTATCTGTTCGATGCAAAGTGACCTTACTTGTATTCTCAAAGGGGGAAAAAAATATCGGCTGTTTATTTGGTTATAGAACTATAGATCCCAGGCGCCTAAAATTCCCTCCCTTGGTGCCTGTGCTGTGCGCAGTGATGACTGACCTGTCAATCACTACTGCACTGGCAACAGTGCTCCCCAATGACACAAACGCTGGATCTGGTGCTCTGGGACTGGCAGCAGCGGTATTGACAGTTTAAGTCACTGCCGTGAAAATAAATGTTTTCTCAGATTCAATGCCGGTTCGTAAGCACTGAAAATACCACGAGGTCCTTGTTGCGTGAAAATACAGATTCCGACACAGGTTTCTTGCAGTTCCAATATATATTTATTCCTGAGGCTGTTTACAATACGCTTCAGGCAAGGACAGGTTAACAATTGAGAACAATCTTGGGCTATGTATTTCTATTCTGTTCTGACGCATCTATTCTCAAATAGGATTCACACAGTAATGCCTAGCTACTAATTTAACCTATGCATAGCTTGTTAGCATGAAATAATAATACAATTGAACAATCCTTGGAAAGTCTGAGTACAAAGCCTATGCTCCTATATGCTTATTTTGGCCTTGGACAGACTTCATCTTGTACCCAAAATGTACTTTAAACAATTCACATTACCCGGCGGATTTTCAGCTACCCGGAAATTACCCGAACCCAGCAACTAAGAAGTGCGCCCGGTGCCGGGTAATGTCGGGGCAGCTGAAAAATACATCATTACTTACCTGCTGTTAGTGACAGAAGGCGAGGAAGACCCGTGAGGAAGCCCGCGGCGACATCTAGGCAGGTTAGCAAAGGTGCGGTGGCAGCATCAGCAGTGTGTGTTCAGCCCGCACGGGATCTGCAGTACTCCATAGCCGTGTGAGCTGGGGAACCACGTGACCGGAGGAGCAGAAGCGTTCCAAATTGGACAGCTCATGGCGATGACCCGGACACTTCATGCATTGTTTTATGTTATATAAACACAAAAATAGATACATAACCTGGCGCATAAGTGTGTGAAAAAGTCCCAAATGATTATGTGATAAAATGATAGTTCCAAATTTACAACCTTGAGTGGTCGGTGAGAAACGAACTCAGTTCACAGTTCATGGGGGCAACAAGCAGTTCTTCTCATAGGATGAACTTGATCCTGCATATATAAAATATCAAGCAGAGAGAGAAAACATTGCGCAGTATATTTGAACAGACAATGGTTATTCTAAAAGCTGAGTTATCTAGAATGCCTACTTACTAGAAGTGGCTAGATCACATGCAGGGGAGAGAAACTGTTCTTTAAGCCTTCCTGGTCCCGGAAGCCTCGGTTATGGCACGAACCCCTCGTGGTATCCTTGGCCTCCGTGGGTCTTGAAAAGCTGTCTCTTCAAATCCTGTCTTTAAGGAATCCTTGCTGCCCGAGGTCACACAGAACAAGGGTAAGTGGTTAAGGTTGGAATCAAACTTGCGCTGATTGAGACAGTATGGCTGATGCACTGGAGAAGTTATAGGCTGGAATTGTTTTTAATGGACCTTCATTAAAAACAACCTCCCCTGTGGTCAGTTGCCAGGAGTGTCCACTGATGAGGCTGCCAGGGGACTTTAAAATGGCAGCTATAGGACGCCTTCCGATGTCCGCAGAAGAACAGGTTACACGTGCAGTGCGTTCTGTGACAATAAGTTTTTGAGGTCTGCAGTTTCCCGGGGAGCTCTTTAAACCATTTACCGCATGGGGACCTTGCAGTATATAGTCTGTGAGGATCCCTAGAGACCCAATATACGGCACAGCACAAGAGACGTTTCGGACCCCAGGGGGACCTTTGTCAGGAGTCAGTCCAGGAGAGAGCTGTGAAGCGAGCTCTGCAGCGCCACTGCAGCGCACCCAGCCGCCATAGGGTGGCGCTGCAGAGCTCGCTTCACAGTCCTCTCCTGGACTGACTCCTGACAAAGGTCCCCCTGGGGACCGAAACGTTCTCTGTGCTGTGCCGGTATATTGGGTCTCTAGGGATCCTCACAGACTATATACTGCAAGGTCCCCATGCGGTAAAAGGTTTAAAAAGCGCTCCCCGGGGAAAAACTGCAACGACTACAAAAATTATTGTCACAGAAAGACTGCACGGTAACCTGTTCTTCTGCGGACATCGGAAGGCGTCCTGTAGTGCCATTTTAAAGTCCCCTGGCAGCCTCATCAGTGGACACTCTGGCAACTGACCACAGGGGAGGTTTGTTTTAATGACAGGTCCATTAAAAAACAATTCCAGCCTATAAACTTCTCCAGTGCATCAGCCATACTGTCTCAATCAGCACAAGTTTGATTCCAACCTTAACCACTTACCCTTGTTCTGTGTGACCTCGGGCAGCAAGGATTCCTTAAAGACAGGATTTGAAGAGCGGAAGCTTGTTCAAGACCCATTGAGGCCAAGGATACCACGAGGGGTTCGTGCCATAACCGAGGCTTCCGGGACCAGGAAGGCTTAAAGAACAGTTTCTCTCCCCTGCATGTGATCTAGCCACTTCTAGTAAGTAGGCATTCTAGATAACTCAGCTTTTAGAATAACCATTGTCTGTTCAAATATACTGCGCAATGTTTTCTCTCTCTGCTTGATATTTTATATATGCAGGATCAAGTCCATCCTGTGAGAAGAACTGCTTGTTGCCCCCATGAACTGTGAACTGAGTTCGTTTCTCACCGACCACTCAAGGTTGTAAATTTGGAACTATCATTTTATCACATAATCATTTGGGACTTTTTCACACACTTATGCGCCAGGTTATGTATCTATTTTTGTGTTTATATATTATGTTTTGAGATATATGAGATGTCTCAGTAGATTACCAGGCAGCTTAGTTATCAAGTGCACAGTACTGTATTATTAGGTTTAGCGCTTGTTACAGTATATTTGTAATTATTAATTGTTTTATGTTGATGTGCTGACCTGAGGACTCATTACAACTTTGCCACACAGTGGATAAGTATATAAGGAGATTTTGTACAACTTTTTCTCCCACATACTCAGGATTTTTTTCATGAGGATGGACATTGTTTTTCCCCTTTTCCTATTATCAAATATGGATCTGTATTCAAACCTTGGACTCATTTTGATACAATTGCATCTTAGTTATTCAGGGATTTTCCTTTATCTATTTTCAAATTGAAACCTTGGTTTCCTCCATATCCGCTGTATACTCTTTATTCATGTATGTTACACATGCTATTATCCTTATTACATCTGTATGTGGCACATTAGTATTTTGACTCTTGTATCTCTCAGGTCTTTTGTTCACATGTATGACCGGCCAGTCTTGCGTACCTAGGAAAATACATTTTTCCTTAGGTTAGCACAATATACCTTATTGTGTCCACCTATATTTAGATCGGTGACACAGCATACCTATCCTATCAGTCTTTGATTTATATGCATGTAGTGTATATGTTTTGGGTCATGCTCCTCCTTCGACACCCCCCTGTTTTTGGTTTTATATGTTTTCATCATGTTATATCTGACATTAAAGTTTGCTTATTCTATAGTGGATATTCAGAGTGCTCATCTTTGAGACTTTTTTGTCTTGGTTTTGAGATATATAGCGCAGTATGTATGGACATGGCCTTTAGCACTCATGGGAAGAGAGTTCTCTCATGTCAGTACTGACTCGTAAAACTTCGGTCTCGGTTTTGGCCATCACTAAGTGTCCCGAACAGTTGCATACATTTGTATTCATGCAACGTCTCTCTTTTGGTGTTCTAAGATTACCTTTGAGTATGGACACCTTCAGATCTTGTGGCCAGAGTCAGAGAAATGTTCGCCGACAGGGCTGGCTCTTGTTCCGCGTATGATGCTGTGGCGATGTAGATTCATTCTCTTGTTTAGCCCCTGTCCCGTCTCACTTGCGTAGTAGCAGCCCCCTGGGCATTTCATGCACATGATGAGGTACAAGACATTGCTGGAGGAACAGGTGAACATTCCTCTGATTTTGTACTCCAGATTCCTATTCCGCTGTGTGGAGCATTGCACAGGTTTTGCATCTTGCGTCCTGGCATTGTCTTGTCCCGCATTCAGTTGTACTGTTGAATACTTTACTCCTCACCATAATTTTCTTGAGATTGAGTTTGTCTGTATGATAATTAGGGTGTTTCAGGGAACACCTGTTGCAGTCTTGTATCTTCCTGGAGAATGGGTTGTAGTTCCCTGGCGATCTTGCGTAGGGCTTCTAGGTGTGGGTTATATATGACCACCAAAGGTACCCCGTCGCTTGTCTCTTCCTGTCTGTATTCAAGGAGATCATTTCTTGGTATTCTGTTGGATTTGCTGGTCTACAATTCTGTGGTTATATCCACGGTTTATGAAATCCGATCTCAAGGCTGTGATCCGCTGGCCTCTGTCTGTTGTCGGAGCATATCCGGTTGTATCTTATGGCTTGACTGTAGATGGTAGCATGCTTAGTGTGTGTCGGGTGGAAGCTGTTGTCCCTCAAATAGCTGGCTCTGTCTGTAGGTTTGCGGTATACAGCAGTCTGTAGTTGGTTGTTCTTTATAGTAATGGTGGTGTCTAGGAAGTATACTTAATCTGGGGAATGGGTGAGTTTGAGGTTGATGGTCGGGTGGAACGTATTGAAGTTCTCATGGAACTGTAGGAGGTCCTGTCCACCAGAGGACCAAATCAGGAGGATGTCATCGATGTAGCAAAGGTATGTAAGGGGTTTCAAGTGACATGTGGAAAGAAAGTCACTTTTCAGTTTTGCGCAGAACAGATTTGCATACTGTGACACCATCCGAGTGCCCATAGCAGTCCCGGTTGTCTGGAGGTATGTGTGATTTCCAAATGTGAAGTAGTTATGGGTCAGAATAAATTTGATGCATTTAGTCACTGTCTCTGTGAGTGGCTCCTGCGGTCCCAGAAAGTATCTGCAGGCTGAAATTCCATCTTTGTGAGGGATTTTAGTGTAAAGTGACTCTACATCAGGCCTGTACAACTTGTAAAGTGAGAAGGGCCGAACTGCTCCAATGAAAAAATATTTGGGCCGCACGGGTAAAATAATAATAATCATCATCATCATCATCATCTCTCCTCCAGCACCCATCATCATCATCCTCATATATCTCTCCCAGCACCCCATATCATATATCTCCCCCAGAACCCCTCATTATCAACCTTTGCGAGACTCCCCATCTATCTCTCATACCCCCATCTCTCCCCCTCACAAATAATACTCCCCCTCCACCACACAATACCCCCCTGCACACCACTCTCCTCCCCCTGCACCTCACATCACATCATCTCGCCGTCCCCCCCTTCCCTACCTTGGTTTGCGGTGGAGGAGGCGGCGGCAGAGCAGGCAGGACTGCACGCACGCTCTAGCAAGCAGCAGTGCTGAGAGTGGGCTCGCGGGGGAGGGGGAGAGCGGGCTCGTGGGAGAGCGGACTCGGGAGGGAGGGGGAGAGCGGAAAGCCGTCGCGGGCCGCACAGTGAGTGTAGGCGTGTTGTGCAGGCCTGCTGTACATCCATGGTTGTTAGTAGTATTCCTGTTGGGAGGGGGCCAATGGCATTAAGTTTGTTAAGCAGGTCGGTGGTGTCCTGGATATAGCTGGATGTGTTCCTGAAAAGTGGTTTTAGAATGCCCTCTACCCAGCCAGAAATATTCTCAGTCAGTGTGCCAGATCCAGAGATAATAGAATGCCCAGGGTTACCCTCTTTGTGAATTTTAGGGAGCATGTAGAATGTGCCAGGTTTTGGGTTAGCTGGTATCGGGTCCAGAATTTGTTCTCTTGTGTGGATAGGGAGTTTTTTTTAATGATCCTGTTGAGTTCTCTCATGTATTTTTGTTTTGTTTTTGTTGGATCCTCCTGCAGTTGGGTGTAATACTTTGCATCAGAGAGTTGTCTGTGTGCTTCCCGCAGGTAGTCTGTGGTGTTCATTATGACCACTGCTCTTCCCTTGTCCGCAGGTTTGATTGTTATGTTGTGGTTGGCCTTTAGCGATTCTATGGCTCTCCTCTCGATCAGTGTCAGATTATACCTTTGTATCTATAATATCTATCTATCCTATATCTATATCGAAAAACAAAAAATGTGAGCACACAATCCTATAAACAAATATATAACAATTTAATGAATAAAATACAAACTAAAACGTGACCATGAATATAGCAGAAAATACACAAATCAAAATTGCTATAAAATGAGGTTGAGATTGCTGCAGAGGTAGAGGATGAACCCTAGGTATCAGAATAATCTATTATGAGTCCTGTAAATGAGAAGTGCTTTAAATAGTCCTCCTTAGAAGAAATGGGTAAGCAACTCCAATATCAGATGCAATGAACAAACAGTTCCAGTGTAGGTGGTAAATAACACACTCTCCTGACAATGTGCTAAGATGTATGCTGATCAGGAATCCACGCTACCAGCGCACTTCTCAGCTGGAAGCCTCGTGTCTAGGAGTAATTAGAACCGATGTGTGAAAGCATTTGGAAGCAGTACCTGACCGGCCGGCGTCGGGACCCGCGTGTCTCACAAGAACACGTCCGCAGTGTTCAACAGGTAGATTTTCCCAGCTCGACCAAGATCACTCAGCCAGGATACATGCAGCGGTAGAGGTGGATTCAGCACAAAAGACTGCAGCTACAACCCAATAGTAAGTCACTTCAGTCAGAGACAGGAATGGCCTCTCTGGAAGCCAGCTGATTTCATCTCAGGGAATCCTCTGTAACTCAACCCCCAACGTGATGACGCACCCTACGCGTTTCGTCAGTGATTGATCGATTTCATCAGGGGATATCCCGGGGGGTCTGGATGGATATTTATAGCCCTTCTATGGAATCCAATTGGTGGGAAAAAACGGCAATAATTTAACAGTTCATTGGTGCAAGTGCTTATAATTATATAATGAAAACCAACTTTTACATTATAAAAACTATTAGTGTATATGTGCATGTGAACATGTGTAATTTTGAATTTGATGATTTATATAATGTGTATTCATAATAAAACATAATAAAATATAAAATCTAATCGAATATACATATAATATCATTATTAAGAAATAATGTGAATCAAAGTGATAACTAAGTGAATATCAGATACAATACATATATATACAGTGAATTAAATGCCAAAATATACATATATAGGAAAAGAGGGAATTAGATTTTAATGCCTACTAGCTGAGAGCCCCGGCGTTGCCCGGGATGTTTGTGGTGTGGGTGTGGCATTTGGGTGGGGAGTGGTCCATGCGGCCCATGTGCGGTGGTAGTGCTGCTGTGGCTGTACTGATGGTGATTGTATTGGTGTGCTGATTTGGGAGGGTTTGGTGCTGATGTGGGGGTGCGGATGTGGGTGTGCCGATGGGGGAGGTGCAAAGGTGGCGATGTGTGGGTGCTGATGGTGTTGATGGGGGCTGGGAATGGTGGGGAGGCGAGAATGCCAGTGTGCTGGGGGGGCATACCGGTGTGCTGATGTGGTGGTGCTGGGGTGTGTGTGTGTATACATGTTTGTGTGTATACATTGTATGTGTGTGTGTGTATACATGTGTGTGTGTGTGTATGTGTACGTGTATGTGTACGTGTGTGTGTATACACGTGTGTGTGTATACACGTATGTGTGTGTATACACGTGTGTGTGTGTATACACGTGTGTGTGTGTGTATACACGTGTGTGTATACACGTGTGTGTGTGTGTGTATACACGTGTGTGTATACACATGTGTGTGTATACATTGTGTGTATGTATATATTGTGTGTGTGTATACGTGTGTGTGTATACACATGTGTGTGTATACACGTGTATACATGTTTGTGTGTGTGTATACATGTTTGTGTGTATACATTGTATGTGTGTGTGTGTGTGTATAAGTGTGTGTGTGTGTGTGTATACATGTGTGTGTGTGTGTGTATACATGTGTATGTGTGTATACATGTGTGTGTGTGTGTATACATGTGTGTGTGTATATACATGTGTGTGTATACACATGTGTGTGTGTGTACACGTGTGTGTGTGTGTGTACACATGTGTGTGTACACATGTGTGTGTACACATGTGTGTGTATACACATGTGTGTGTATACACATGTGTGTGTATACACATGTGTGTGTGTATACACGTGTGTGTGTGTATACACGTGTGTGTGTGTATACACGTGTGTGTGTGTGTGTATACATGTGTGTGTGTGTATACATGTGTGTGTGTATACATGTGTGTGTATACATGTGTGTGTGTGTGTGTATACATTATGTGTATGTATACCTGTGTATACGTGTGTGAGTGTATACGTGTGTGTGTATGTGTACATGTGTGTGTGTGTATGTCTCCATGTGTGTGTGTGTATGTCTCCATGTGTGTGTGTGTATGTCTCCATGTGTGTGTGTACGTGTACATGTGTGTGAGTATACGTGTACATGTGTGTGTGTGTGTACGTGTCTACGTGTACATGTGTGTGTGTGTGTGTACGTGTACATGTGTGTGTGCGTGGTGGTGTGGGTGTGTGGGTAGTGTCTACGTGTAATGTTGTGTGTTCGTAATGTGTGTGTGTCTACGTGTACGTGTGTGTGTCTAGTGGGGGTGTGTGTGGTGTGTACGTGGGTGTGTGTGTAAGTGTGTGTTACGTGTGTGTATACGTGTGTGTCATGTGTGTGTGTGTCTAGGTGTGCTTGTGTTTGTGTGTATAGTGGGTGTGTTGTGTATAGGTGTGTGTGTGTATAGTGTGTGTGTGTGTATACGTGTGTGTGTGTCTGTCTGTGTGGTGTGTGTTTTCTGTTGTGTGTCTGTTGTCCATGTGTGTTCCTTTGGACCGTGACTCGCATCAGGAAGGGGGGGGGTGGGGGGGGAGGGAAAGGGGGGGCGGGGGGTGGGGGGGGGGGAGGTGGTGGGAAGGAGCGGGAAGGGGGGGGCGAGCGGCGGCCGTGGGGGGGAAATGGTGGGGGACAGTGGGCGGGGCGGGGGGGGGGGAGGGAGGGGGGGGGGGGAGGGGGGGGGGGGGGGTGGGGGAGAAGGGGGGAAGGGCAGGGGGGTGGGGAAGGGGGGTGGGGGAGGGTGGGAAAGGGGGGTTGGAGGGTGGTGAGGAGGTCGGTGGGAGGTTGTAAGGGGGAGAGTGAAGGGAAGGGAAGCGCGGGGGGTGCAAGGGTGGGGGGGGAGTGGGGGGGGAGGGGAGGGGGTGAAGGGGGGGGGTGGAGGGGAGGTGAAGGGGGGGGCGGGGAGGGGAGGTGAACCGAAGTGAGGGGTGTGAGGCGGCGAGGGGGAGGCGGGGGAGGGGGGATGTGAGGGAGGGGGGGGGGGGAGCGGAGGTGCAAGGGGAGGGGGGGGGGTAGGGGAGGTCGAATCGGGGGGCGGGGAGGCAGGGGGGGGGGTTGGAGGGGGGAGTGGGTGGCGGTGGTGACGGGGAGGGGGGGGCGGGTGGAGGGGACTGGGAAGGGGGGGTGGGGGGGGTGTGAAGGGGAGCGGGTGGGGGACGGGATGAAGCGAGGAGGTGGGGGGAGGTGTGAGGAAGGGCGAGGGGAAGGGGGGTGAGGTGAAGGGGGTGGAGGGGGTGTAAGGGGGGGGGGGATGGAGGAGGTGGGAAGGGAAGGGAAGTGAGCTGCGAGGGGAGGGGGTGAGGGATGACGGGTGGTGGGGGAGGGGGAGGGAGATGGGTGAGGGGGAAGTTGAGGGGGGGTGTGAAGGGGGGTGAGGGGTGAGGGTGAAGGCCGCTCCATCACCAGTTCCGGCCGTCCACTACCGCAGGCAGCTCCATACCCGTTCCGTCCGACTCCACGTGGATCGGTGAGGCGAGGGAGCGGCTTGTTGTGGCCGTCCCGCGATGTGTACGGGCGATCGCTCGTACGCTGACTGTAGGCCGCCGGGGGGGGGGGGGTGGTGGAGGGAGGTGAGATTTGAAGGGGGAAAGTGGGGGTGTGGGTGAAGGACCTACTACAACCGTCCGGCCAGTCCACGTCGGAATGAGGCGGGGGGAGGACGACTTGTTGTGGCCAGCTCACGATGTGTCCAGGGCACGAGCTCATACGCTCACATGTAGACGGGAAGGGGGGGGGGGGGGGGGTTTGAAAGCGGGGGCAGACACGGGGAGGAGGAGGACCGTGCGGCGGGTGTGGAGGTGATTTAGGGGAGGGCGGAAAGAGGCGGAGGCGGGTTATGTGAGCCCCCCAGGGTATCTATACAATGCTGCTAATGTACACCCCCCCTACTGTGTGTGTGTGTGTGAGTGTGAGTGTGAGTGTGAGTGTGAGTGTGAGTGTGTGTGTGTGTGTGTGTCCCTGTGTGTGTCCCTGTGTGTGTGTTTGTGTCCCTGTGTGTGTGTGTTTGTGTCCCTGTGTGTCCTTTGGGCCGTCACTCCGCCTCAGGCCAATGAGAGGTGTGCGGGGGCGGCCCAAGGGACCAATGAGATTTCCCCTAGGGACACCGGACATCCAGCAGGCAGGCAGGCTGGCATGCATGCATGCAGGCAGGCATACAGTGCTTTCACTAATATAGTATAAGATGCGATTCCGGGTGTACAGTAGGTTCATCCTTCCTTAGCTGAGTGATGTGATCATCATAACAACAGATTCTCAATCTATTTTAGTCATGGTGTAAGTCTATTAAAAAGTAGTGATGCCATGTATTTTCATGTGTTCTGCTATATCTTTTTAACTCCGACATTGTTTTCTGGGGTTTTTTGTAGGAAGACTTTGTATCTATAATATATTCTAATAAGTTTCATTTGTTAAGGTTGAATGTCACTAAACATTTTGAAATTAGTAACTGTTAAGATCATTTCAATACTGCTTTACTAAGGATTTATGATACTATTGGATTGCCTTCATTACGAAGGAATCATTGATACATACAGTTAGCCCTCAGTATTAGAGTTGTCTCGGTTTTGAGATATCTGCCCACTCTGTACCTCATGCAACGCTTTTTAAAGATGTATATTTTTACTTTCACATCCCTTTTTGATACAACACTGTAAGATATTAGCAGTGTAACTCCGATTTATTTTATTATTGTATACTGCCACTTTAGTTAACTAACTTAGATTCACAATGCTACACTTCAACACTCGAGTAAAGAGCCACAGCATTCAGATGGGCCGCCAACACCACTTGTGTTTCTGTGAGTTGGGAAGCACTATGGGTACAATTTTTGTGAGAATATACATTTCACTTGTTTGATGTTCTTATTGTATCTTGCTAAAGGTCCATGGTGTGACCAAAACGGGGATGCTTTGAATAAAACCTCACTTTGGTTTTTCGCAAATTCACTGGGGTGCCTAGTATGTTTGTGTTTGCTCTGATAGACTTCCACACATTGTGTGCTGGGACACCTTCTCTTTTCTCTTTACACACTCTCTCTAGGTGACCTAATCACATCTTTTGGGTTTAAATATCACCTCTATGCTGACGACACACAAATTTACCTTTCAACCCCTGACCTTACACCTGCTATACAGACCAAAGTTTCTGAATGCCTCTCTGGAATATCATCCTGGATGGCCATCCGCCGACTGAAACATGGCAAAAACAGAGCTCCTTATACTTCCTCCCAAACCTGGCCCTATTACCTCTATCCACATTGCTATTGGAAATACGATCATTCACCCAGTAGCCCAAGCACGCTGCCTAGGGGTTACACTTGATTCCTCTCTCTCATTCTCCTCTCACATTCAAAACGTTTCTGTGTGTGTGTGTGTGTGTCCGTGTGTGTGTCCCTGTGTGTGTGTTTGTGTCCCTGTGTGTCCTTTGGGCCGTCACTCCGCCTCAGGCCAATGAGAGGTGTGCGGGGGCGGCCCAAGGGACCAATGAGATTTCCCCTAGGGACACCGGACATCCAGCAGGCAGGCAGGCTGGCATGCATGCATGCAGGCATACAGTGCTTTCACTAATATAGTATAAGATTTACTCAAATAGGCAGTCAAACAGGTTGGTGAGTACTGTTGGCTTAAATAGTCTCAAAATATAATCAAATACAGTGTAATCATTAGATCGCCTTCTAAGTAACAATCATATTCAGATATATGTTTTACTAAAGTATAATTTATGCGTATTTATGTATATATTTATTTAACGCCATTAATGTACATAGTGCTTCACAGCAGTAATACACGTGATAATCATATAACTGACAAGTAATACAAATAACACATAATGGGAAGAAGTGCTTCAGACATAAAAGTGACATTCAGGAAAAGGAGTCCCTGCCCCGAAGAGCTTACAATCTAATTGGTAATTATCATGACAAACAGTTGTCCCACCGCTCAACTTATTAATCAACGTTTATAGAGTTACTGAGGTGCAAAGGGAATATATACATAGAACACAAAAATGTTTCCCTAGGCAGGGAGACACAAGAAATCATAGATTGCACTCGTTCAGATGAATTACAGCTAGGTGTTGAGAACAATTGAATCTCTGAGCCATAGCTCAAACTCCTACCGTACACTAAAATCAAAAACAATAAATTATTTAATCAACAATTATGCCATAATATATACAAAATATACAAATAAAGGACTGTGATATATATACAATACAGTGTGTTGACAATTCCTCAATGGTGAATAGTGGGTCTTCAAGTTGATGTTGCCAGTTCGTATATAGGAACACTGCCATCTATTGGTTGTAATGTGTATGTGTGTTACAGAAATATCTATACACTGATCTATAGAGGTGCTTCAAAACTGCATTCGGTTCGCAATCATTAGGAACACACTACTGTATGTTTGTATGTTTGGCAGTCCCCCTTGAATACTAGGGTATATAGTGAACGAACCGATGGTGAGAGATATACCTTACTTCTGAGAGAAAGGGACACAGGGAAATAATTTCCCAAACCTACTGTTAAACCACTATGGATAAATCAAGATGTTAACAAGCAAACACATACAGATGCAGCGGCCATTATTCGAACACCACGCGTTGTATACCTCGGAATACCCATGTGATGGCACGCGATTTCTTCCAACCGTACCGCCTTTAGACGCGAGTGCAGAAAATTGCATTTTAGTGTTCTGGCTTTTAAACACCTGAAATTGACACCGTAGTACAATAGTGTACACATTACAATTCATTTATTTCATTGCACACACAGAAACAGAATCCATGAAATTCAAACAAAGCAACCGCGATAAACACGTGTGCATGGGGCGATTGGCCGCGTTAATGCCGCGTGGAGTACAACAGCGCACATGAAAACGGCTCCGTGATTTGTTCGAATAATGCCCACTGCATCTGTAAGAATTCATGTGCACCTGAGTTCACACTTGTGTGTAAGAGTGTGGTGTGGTAACAGATGGTAAAAAAGTGTCCCATTCGTTGTTGTATAACACATGGGGTTAATATCCCACAACCTTGTGTATATACCATACATAGACACCCGGGTAGAAATATATCACCATACAATTTAGGCAAAAGTTGTCATAGTGCAAACAAACATATAAGGTCTGGTGAATCCTGGAAAACTCCTCCCCCTGAAGAAGAGTGAGTTAATGTGCGAAACGGTCGTTGGTAGTGACATTGCGACGCAACGCCGACATGGTGAATTGGGTCTGTATGATCTTCAAGATAAACGGTTGTATGGCGCTTTTGAAGTGAAACTTCTTTAGTGGCACCTAGTCAATTTTGATGGAACAAAACTGGAGACATTGGGCCTCATGCAGTAAGCGTTGATAAGGGAATTATCGCCATTTTATAGGCAAAATTGGGTTTGAGATTCAGTAAGCGCCGATAAGTGCTTGATTTCGCCAGGTTTCGGAGCCGATTATTTTGTTATGGCCATTCGCCTGCCGATAAGCCTGTTTTCGCCACTGATCGCCACTTTTTTAAATCGGCTGGATTCAACAAAAAAAAACAGCTTATCGGGCCTGATCGGCACTACGAAATTGAGATGTTATGGCCAATTTCTCCCGCCAACTAAAGTTGGCAGTTTGGAGGGGAGAACGATCGCTAAGGCTGCCGCAACGGCACTTAGAAAAAAAAAACTTCTGTACATCAATGGAGTCAATGGAGCGGGGACGTATAACAGTATAGTACTGTTTACGTTTCATTGCTCACAATACAAACGTCATTTGCATTACAGTGTGGGGGCATTCCCTGCATTGTGTCACAGCTGACGTGTATTATTTGCATAACATTATACTTTTACATGTTTGCAGCATTTGCGGGTCACATTACTCATCATGTGATGATGTGCCAAGGGAAAATACTATACTCAACTCTTAAAGGAGAACCTCACATCATATCACACATTTTAATGAACTGAGCAACAATTATTTACATGATGTTACACATGACACACGTCACACATACACCGTATATTCATGTTCCTTTACATTACACAATGCTTGTAATGTGACACACATCTTTAAACGTTCATGTACATCTGTCTTCTCATGTTTACATATAGTTTTGGGTCCTCCCTATTTTCATGACGTCACTTATTGGACGCTCAATCACATTGCATGTTTACATTGTAACCGTAGCATTACAAGCACTTCAACCTAACTTATACACACATGTACAGTAATTCAGCATTGGGACACCTTGTTAACTCATTCTATACCAACTATCCTCCTTACAGAAATGCATGCATATGCACAGGCCCAAGCAGCACACGTGTGGTACTAGGTGGCGAGTAGATTTTTTTGTTCGGCGAGTAGAATTTTTGATGATTTGTCGACCACTATATATATATATATATATATATATATATATATGTGTATATATATATATATGTGTGTGTGTGTGTGTGTGTATATTTATTTATTTACGCACACATTTGGTAATAGTGTGTGACGTGCAACGGGCAGCAGCGTGAAAACATACTTTTCAGAGTCTTTCCCCTGATAGGCCGGCTCCACGCTCACTGCCGTACGCGGCCCTAGTATAGAACGCCTGGCTAACCACAGCCAATTATATTATGCACTATATTACGGGCCTAATTCTCACTGTCCCTTTCATCCATGTATTTTCCTGTCTGTTTATTTAGCATCCCCCCTACAATTCCTTCTCTCTCCATTTGCTTTGGATTGTTATCTTGGATTTTACATGTGTTTAACTCCATTAAAAATATTTTGTAAATCAAGTATTGCTGACCTAAGGAAGAGAGAGAACGCGCAAAGCTTGTCGATTTAGATTGTAAGCTCTTCGGAGCAGGGACTCCTCTTCTACAATGTTACTTTTATGTCTGAAGCACTTATTTCCATGACCTGTTATTTGTACTATGTGTTATTTATATGATTGTCATGTGAATTACTGTTGTGAAGCGCTCTGTACATTAATGGCACTATATAAATAAAGACACACATTATGATATCAATTGTTAGTCCAAATAAAAAGGTATCACTTAATACTTAAGTACTCATGTATACTACATAACGCTAATTTAGAAATAATATAAATGATCATGATACAGTGGAGAATTAAGAGAGAGCAGTGATATGTAGTGAATCAGACAGTGAGTTATTGAACTACAGTGTATATATAGATATTTCTTTATTTTAAGTCCCATTACCACAAACCATTTTACTGTTTTAACATTCTTAAGGGTGTATGCAATTTTTCACTGGCAAAGACACTTGAACCTCTTTAGACAATGTAAACATGTTTTGTCACATTTGCATTGTTCTTAGGATCTTTTCTGTACAATGTAATTTATTTACCACGTAGCAAAGGTGACCAAAATGCATTGAACCTCCTTGGAGCTGGAGTTAACCTATGGTTTCATAGGAAATGGACTTTATTTGAATTGGATAAATAAGTAAAGTAGTATTCTGATTAAGCTGTTAAGGTTACTTCTGGTTAAGCCTGGTCTATTTTAGAGAGAGATTAATACAGAGGATTCATGTCCTAGTTAATATCCAAACTTGATATTTAATCTAGGTGTGCATATAAGAAATGACTATGAATGCAATCATATATCTCAGCTAAAATTAAATTTAAAATGTTCCTGACTTTCTGTCAAAAGATTGTTTTTGTATAGTATTACCATTTCTTTCACTGGCTAAGATTAATTTAATGAATTTGCACTAAAAACGTGACATCTGTTACGACTAAGGTGCTTTGTAAGATAATAAGCACACTTAAAAAGAAAAATGTTTATCTAGTGGTTTTTTTTGTTCTGTAAGTATTACATGATGAATGGAGTTGAAGTTTGTTGTGAGACTTAAAAAACATGTATGCTGTTTTTGAACTTGCAAAGAGGGCCATGCTGTGGTTATTCATAATAGGGGAGAAAGCCCTAACTTAAGTAACAGCTACTGCACACAGCCAACTAAAATGACTTTTAAATTAACTTGAAGCAGCAATCCAAGTTTCATTTTTTTAAATTTTTTTTTAAAGGATAGGGGGTTTCCGAAGCTAAACCACTGTTGATTTTAGCTCTGTGGCCCCCCTGCTTCCAAAGATACTTACCTCCTTAGGAGATGCTGGGATCTCTGGCAAGTTTAAATGTGTTGGTCCCCTGAGCCAATTGGACCGCGGAACATTTAAAAACCACCATTATTCTAGGTACACTATTTCCCTGCCAGCATAGATACTGGCACTCACTACAGAGATAAGTATTTCTGGAAGCAGGGGGTCCCTGTAGCTGAAATTCTCACACTTCAGTTCCGAAAATGCCATGCTTCAATCCTGTAATAAAAATAAAATAAAAAAATGAAACCTGGATTGCTGCTTTTAGAGCTAAATTAGTTTGATAAATTTTATAGCCACGTACCAAAACCAACTTGTGCCCTCTTTGGTCCATCTGGAAAAGGTTGGATTTATTTCAAACAGACAGGCAGTGGGTAATGACTAATTTATTAGCTGTTGCTACAGTATTTCATAAGATATTTTCCCAATCCTGAAGACCCCTTTTGACCTATTTAAGTGAATGGGCATTAAGTTGTTTTTCAGCACCAGAAGGTGTCTCATTGAATACTACCACTTAATAAATGTGGACCAATATCTGTGGAGCAATTGATTTGATCTACAGATGTATAATCGGGGGTCATCTCTCCAATTCAATCTTATCAAAGAGTAAAAAGGCTGGTCGTACGCGTTTATGGAATTGAACAGTTTTGATTGTCAGAAAATTCTGTCTGGAATCCCTATATGCCTTCCCCACAAAGTCTATGCCTGTCCCAGGTTTCCCTCCAACTCCACAGTTGTGCCTAGCAGGGGTGCCCATTGTACCCCATACTTTATGCCGTTCCAATTGAACTTTTTCCGGCTACTGCCAGGGGAAATGCAGTTACCCCCTTTTGTATAATCTGTATCCTTTATATTTGGAACATTTAAATAAGAAAATATTTTTTTTTTTTGACGTGGGTTGTGGTTTGTCGGGATATACATTATTTACATAATTTTGAGAACATGCATAGTTCAGCTTTCACTTCTATTAAACGTCTGGTAAATGTTCATGCTGTCACACTAATTACACGTTTTTTCTTTCTTTTTACTTTTGGTGGTGGACTTGTAAATCTTAAAGAAAAATGCCTTGCTGAAATCACCGTTGGATCTTGGATTGAAAATGCCTACCAGTAAGACTGTGTACATTATTTTTTTTCCCTTTCTCATCGGCTTCTATTCTGAACATGCTGTACATTCTGTCAATGGAGAGGGAAATCAACTACACCCAGATAAACGGTTGACAGTGTCTGTTGCGATCACACTGCAGAGGACCATACTTGTTAATTCTCACGTGCCGAGATACTCCATTTCTAGGAAAGATAGGTCAAAGAGAGGAGGAGGGGTGTTATTTTATATTGCTGACACCTTACAATTTACACTGTTAAATTGCCCCCCAAGCCCACCCTCTTTTGAAATCCTAGTTGGCAGAATCTGCCACCCCTTTTCTAAGCCCATCTTGGTTGCTGGCATCTACCGCCCCTCTACAGTCCCTGACTGATATCACCCAGTTTCTTGGCTCCATTTCCTCTATGAATCAGAAGAGTGAGCTGCTAGTTCTTGGGGATTTCAACTTCAATTGGCTCGACCTTAAAAAACACAAAATCCAGATACAAATCAAGTTGTTTAACCTATCTCAACTCATTTCCCAACCCTCACGGACAAACCTGAAATAGCACAACCATTCCTTGCTAGACTGGATTCTCTCAAATCCCAGCAGATTCCAATCCTCTGGCATCCTTCCTGACATTTTCTGTGACCATGTAATAGTGTACTCTGTAAGGAAAATTAAACTACCCCAATCAAGCCCTAAAGTTCTCCTCACTAGAACATTTAAAAACTGTAACCCACAACAGTTTCTGGATGACCTTACCAACTGCCCTTGGCACAGAATCTATTTAATTCCTGAAACCTACAGAACCCTTACAAGCTCATATTGAACCCCAAAATACCCACAACATATATATAAGCATATAAGTTTCACAAAGGAGTGCTACTGAGCATGGCAATATATATATTTAAAATCAGAGACATAACATAAAACACAGACAGAGCTCAGTGCACATCCAGAAAAACTTATATACGGTACAGTGTCTAAATATACATGTATAAATAACTAATAAATTAAATGGTCTTTTAGTTTAACATTTTGGCCAAATTGTTGTAAGCCCTTGAGCCAACTGCACGGCAGACCACGTTACAAGGGTCCCTAACACTAATGTAGATTCTTAATAACCTGTGCATTGCCAGGAAGAATTATTTATAATAAATCTGTCAATATTAGTTGCAAAAGTTCTAAGTCTGATTGAAGCTTTTATTAACCTGTACATTACCAGGAAAAGCACTCTGTAATAGATTTGTCACAATCACACTGTAAGCAGGCAAGTTCCCCTGAGAGTGGGAGATGCCATGGAGTGAGCTTTTAACCATTTAAATGTGGGAGTGAGCTTCAATTAGGTAGGAGGTTGCCACCCTCCAATCAGCTAAGACTAGCTGAACAAGAATTATAAAACATACAGAACCCTTACAAGCTCATATTGAACCCCCAAAATACCCACAACATATATTAAAGCATATAAGTTTCACAAAGGAGTGCTACTGAGCATGGCAATATATATATATATTTAAAATGAGACATAACATAAAACACAGACAGAGCTCAGTGCACATCCAGAAAAACTTATATACGGTACAGTGCCTAAATATACATGTATAAATAACTAATAAATAAAATGGCCTGACCCTGATTCTGCGCTCGACTATTTCCAATCCGAGTTCTTAAAACACTGTGATACCCATGCTCCACTACGCAGAATAAGAGTACAGGGGGCTCTGGAATAGGGAAGCATGCTTTAAACTGGTTTCAGTCCTACCTATCAGGCAGATCCCAACATGTGTCCATCTCGGGCTCTAACTCCAACCCCTTGGATATCACCTTTGGTGTCCCGCAAGGCTCTGTTCTGGGGCCCCTACTCTTCTCAGTGTTCATTAATGATCTTCCCACAGCTTGTAAGGAAGCTTCAATACACATGTATGCAGATGACACAATCCTATATGCACACAGCCATAGCCTCTCTGACCTGGAACACATACTTCAGTCTGACTTTTTGAGACTCGAAAACTGGATTTCCCAAAACAAACTGTTTTTAAACACTGACAAGACTGTAACAATGGTATTTGGGACCAAGACTACATTTTTAAAGCTTCTAGTGACTGAGCTCCAGATCAGAACCAACACTAACACCACCCTAACTCCTGTTACTAGTTTTAAATACCTGGGCATATGGTTTGACTCCCACTTAACATTCGGGATGCACATTGGCACAGGTTTTGGATGTCAGGGTATCAAACTAGGTGTACTTTACAGGAACAAATGCTCCCTAAGTCTGCTGGTCAGAAAGTGTATTGCACAGCAGATGCTAATGCCAATTATCAACTATGGAGACATAGTATACGGCTCAGCACCCCAAACCCACCTTGGCAAACTTGACACCCACTAAAATTCAATATGCTGTTTTGTTCTCCAATTCAACTACAACACATATCACTGCGACAATGCCCAAAGAACTAGATTGGTCATTACTAGAGTCTAGGCGCAAAGTTCTCCTTTCCTGTCTTGCCTTCAAATACTTTCTGGGCAAGCTACCCAGCTACCTGAACAAGCTCCTCACCCCTACCACATGCTGCACTTATCATCGGAGATCAGACTCCAAAAGACTGTTCATGGTCCCAAGGATCAACAAAGTATCCGGCCGCTCCTCCTTCTCTTACTGTGCACCCCAAAACTGGAACAAGCTACCGGAGACTCTCACATCCACCACCAGTTTAAGTTCTTTCAAAACTAAAGCTGTCTCACATTTTACAAGCAAATCCAGAGAGAATGTGACGCAAAGCCAAGAGAGTGGGACCACAATATCATAAAAAATAAGTCTTTTATTCGTCCATATGCAGAAACAGAAGTGATAACCTACATGTTTCGTGCACCAGCACTTTTTCAAGGAGTATATCAAACACATATGCTCCCCTCCCTTAAATAGCATACTTACTCCAATTCCGTTTCGCGCCATTGGGGGAGTGACGTCACTCGGCCAGCCCCCCCGCCTGCGTAAAGACGCATGCACGTAGCGCAGCCCGTGTCAGCATGTCCCTCACAACTCATAGAAGGGGCAAACTGGCATGGCGCATGCGCGTGGTAAGCCCGCCCCCTACCACGTCACTACTCCAAGGGCGCTCCCCACAGACTATCCTGGTCTCCGATAGGCGTCGCGGGCGTCATGACGTCACCCGGGCGGCTCCCTGTACATGCGCAGAGGCATCTCAGGGCGAGACAGCACATTATGTAAGCTCCTGGTGCCCTCAAACGAATACTGTGCATGTCCATGGTGAGGCCATCTCAGGGTTCCCATTCGTCCACTGCCCACCGATCGGAGACCCTCATCATATTCCCTAATAGTTAACACTGATTAAAAGTATGCCCTAACCAAAAAGCATTTTATTTCACATAAATGAAAAAAACCTTCAATAAAAAACTGTCTCTGACACTACACCTCCTCAGACACAGGTAGAATTACCACAAGAGTGTTTCTCCCTATTAAATATGTATGTATATATAATTTTGTAATCCATTTCCAATACTGAAGGTAACATTTTGTATCGCAATATGCCTGATTCCCTTAATCTATCCAATCGATCCTAATAGTGGGGGAATCCACAGGGAGAGCCTACTACAAGTTAATGTAATATCAGAATACCCATATAACTAGTCTAAATCGCACAATCTTATTCCGAATTTAGATCATTATTTCATAACATATAGATCCAATATTTTATCCTATCCCTATTGTATATACTGAGGGTGAATTCCACAGAGGGACTAGGTCTAACTGTAAGACAACCCGATAATGTTAGACATCTAGAGCATCAGATACTGGTGATTATCTCAGAAAATGGCCCAAGCTCCATTCAGTATTTAAGCCCTCTGGTATTCTCATCTTCAATAAGAATATCCATTGGGCTTCCTTACGATCCAGGAATTTTTCCATATCCCCTCCTCGTTCTCTACGTATGATCTTATCAATTCCCATAAATGAGAAGTTCCCCATCCCTCCCTTTTCACATTCGCAAAATTGCTTGGAGATGGGGTGTAACAGATCTCCCTTTTTAATCAGTCTTATATGCTCCTGAATGCTTAACTTTAGACTCCTTTTTGTTCTCCCAACGTATCTTTTCTCACATGCACAAGTAATCAGATAAATGATATGTGTAGAAATACAGTTAATAGAGTTATTAACTTTATATTTTACGTGTGGATTGCTTGAAAAAAAATACGTTGGATTGTCTCATATCTGCAGATGTTACACTTCCCACATTGGAAAGATGCCCTAGTGATGAAAGTATCTCTTTTTCTTACTTCCCGATTTAATTTCACTAGGAGATACAAAGCAGGCTATTGTTTTCGCCTTGCGAAATATACATTTTGGGCCCAGCCCAATATGGTCTCGTAGATCAATATCCATATATAGCAAATCCCAATGTTTATGTAGGATTGTTCTCACCTGATTTGCTTTTCCTATTATATTGTGATATAAATAAAGTCATCACTTTTTTGCGAATATTTCCCCATCTTTCCACGCCGGGCGGACCCCTCCCTCCGTATGTCAGAGTCTTCCAGAAGGGACTCCCTGTCAAGATTCAATACCTCTTCAAAGGCTTTGTTAATTACCTCCTTTTTGTATCCCCTATCGATGAATCGGCCCTTAAGTTCCTCAGACTGTGAGAAAGCCCTGTTGTGTAGAGCAATTTCTCCTCAATCTGAGGAACTGGCCCTTGGGGATCCCTGATATCAAAGACCTGGGGTGGCAGCTGTCTGCCCTCAGGAAGGAGTTCCTAGAATTTTCCTTCCTGAAGGTCTCTGTTTGAATCTGCATGTCTAAATCTACAAATAAATGGAGGTCCAGAAAGTGCATGTGTTGGATATTATAAGTACAGCTAAACCCCGTTATAACGCGGTCCTCGGGGTCCACCCGAGACCCGCGTTACACGGGGTCGGTAATTAAAAAAAAAAAAAATGGCCGCCGATCAGTGCATATGTATTTACCCCGAGGGGGGGATGCCCTCGGCTTCCGCTTCCCCTGTCACCGAGTGACAGGAGATGGGAGGGGGGAGTCCCTCCGGTTCCGGCCCCCTGCCACCCGTCGTGACAGGAGTGGGAGGGGGGAATTCCCCTCCGGTCCGGCTCCCCCTGCCACCCGTGACAGGAGATGGGAGGGGGGATTCCCCTCCGGTCCGACTCCCCCGCCACCGCGTGACAGGAGATGGGAGGGGGGATTTCCCCTCCGGTCGGTCCCCCTGCCACCGCGTGACAGGAGATGGGAGGGGGGATTCCCTCGGTCGCGCTCCCCCTGCCACCGCGTGACAGGAGATGGGAGGGGGGGATTCCCCTCCGGTCGGCTCCCCCTGCCACGCGTGACAGAGATGGGAGGGGGGATTCCCCTCCGGTTCCGGCTTCCCTGCCACGCGGTACAGGAGATGGGAGGGGGATTCCCCTCCGGTTCCGCTTCCCTGCCACCGCGTGACAGGAGATGGGAGGGGGGATTCCCTCCGGGCCGCTCCCCCGCCGCAGCAGGGCCCTCGCGCCGCAATACAGGGCCCCACTGGCCCTGCCGTAGCGCAGGGTCGTCCTGCCATCCCCCCCCATGGCCCCACGCTGCACGCGGCCATCCCACCAGCCCCGCAGATACGGGGGCCCCCGCAGCAGCCATCATCCCCCTCCACCGCAAGCACCACCCCCACCCTGCAGCCACATGCCTCAAAAATCATCCCCAAGTAAGGTAAGGCTGATTTATGTATAAGTGTAGTGTGTGGGTGTGTGTGGTGTGTTCAGTGGTGAGCAGTGTGCTGTGTGCAGTGTGCAGTGTGAGCAATGAGCAGTGTGTGCAGTGTGCAGTGTGTGTCGTGTGTTGTGCAGTGTGTCAGTGTGTGCAGTGTGAGCAATGAGCAGTGTGTCAGTGTGTGCAGTGTGAGCAATGAGCAGTGTGTGTCAGTGTGAGCAGTGTGTGTGCAGTGTGAGCAATGAGCAGTGTGTCAGTGTGAGCAGTGTGTGTGCAGTGTGAGGTGTGTGCAGTGTGAGCAATGAGCAGTGTGTAGTGTGTCAGTGTGTGCAGTGTGAGCAATGAGCAGTGTGTGTGCAGTGTGTCAGTGTGTGCAATGAGCAGTGTGTGTGCAGTGAGTGTGTGCAGTGTGTGCAGTGTGTGCAGTGTGCAAAAAAAAAAAATTTTTTTTTTTTAATTTAAAATTTTTTTTTTTTTTTTTTAAAACGGGAGCCATGGGAAAACCGCGTTATAACCGAATCGCGGTATAGCGAGGCGCGTTATAACGGGGTTTAGCTGTATAAGTGAATTTCAAATCATAAGTGTTATTATTGACGTAATCAAAAAAGGTGTTCAGTGTTGTAATATCCCCCTTCCAAATAATAATAAGGTTGTCAATAAAACGCCTATAAAATATTATATTACTCCTAAAGTGATTATTACTACTATAAAGAAATTGTGACTCCCACCACCCCATAAATAAATTTGCATAAGAGGGGGCAAAACTTGTCCCCATCGCCGTGCCTTTTAGTTGTAAATAAAATTTGTGCTCAAACAAAAAATAATAGTGCGTTAATAGAAAATCAATAGCATCTATAATAAAAGTGGTATTAAAGAGTGAATATTTTTGCCCCCAATAAAGTGACGTACAGCTGCCAACCCCAGGTCATGCTTAATAATTGAATACAAAGACATAACGGCGAGACTTACCCAAATGTAGTCCTGCTGCCATGTGATCTCTCGAATTTGTCTCGGGAGATCCCCTGAGTCTAAAATAAAAGAGAGTAGACATCTGACAAACGGCTGTAGGTATTTGTCCACATAGCGTGAGAGTCCATCTCCCAAAGATCCAATACTGGAGACCATTGGCCGGCCAGGCGGGTCGACCAATGTCTTATGGACCTTTGGGAGATGGTAAAAGATGGGGATGACTGGGTTCAGATTAACAATAAATCCTGCCTCTTCTTTACTGAGAACATTAGTAAGTAGACCTAGATCCACAAGATCCAAAAGTGATTTAAGATAAATTCCTGAGGTAGACCAGCGTAGGAGAGACCATCCCGAGTTGGCGCTCGGTCTCTCTGAGATAGTCTGTCCTACTCTGGACCACCACAGCCCCTCCCTTATCCGCACTTTTGATAATAAGGTTGTGGTTATCTTGTAGTTTTTTTTAAGGGCCAGTCTCTCCTCTCCACTAAGATTATCTCTGTCTAAATAAGAGGGACAAAATGAAAAACCCTGAGCTAATGTGCGTAGGTCTCGTATCACTAAATTCTCAAACATTGTAATGTATGGTCCTTTCGCATATGTGGGAAAGAAAACTGAATTGGCCTTAAGTTGCGACTTCCATTCTCCAAAACCTGGAATTGTGTAATCTTCTCTGGTCTCGCCCTGTTCCTCCCACAGATCGTCCATGTCCCTCAGGGCACAAATTTCCCTGAAGATAGACAGACGATCCGCGGGAGGCAGGGCAGGACCTAGAGAGTCTGTAGGTTCTTCAAAATGAGCGGAACCCTGACATGTATTGGGAGCCACCTGAGGCACAATACTCAAGGGGTCTATGGGAACCTGGAATGAGGAAAAATATTGTGAAACAACCTGACTCGCAGAATTCAAAGGATATACAGAAACCTGAGATAGAGAAAGATCTTGAGAAATACATGGAGAATACAATGAATTAGAGATCAAATTTGGGTCAACATTGGGAAATTGAGTGAGATATTGAGGATCATTTACAGACCGAATCGAGTCATCTTGAGGTATAGACAGATGGCTATCTTGTGTGTCCATCCTCTCAATTGGTGTTTTCCTACAATGAAAGATTTTTTTCAAAGTTCATTTGCGAATAAACTTATGGGTATCGACCACAGTATTAAATAGGTCGAACTCCATTGTTGGTGCATATTTCAGCCCCTTATTAAGTAAAAATATTTCTGATTTAGATAACTCAATTCCTGAGAGAGTGATAACATTGTCCAAATTATTTAAGAGTTCTTCTTCCTTTTGCGCCATGCCAGTTTGCCTCTGAGTTGTGAGGGACATGCTGACACGGGCTGCGCTACGTGCGTGCGTCTTTACGCAGGCAGGGGGGCCGGCCGAGTGACGTCACTCCCCCATTGGCACGAAACGGAATTGGAGTAAGTATGCTATTTAAGGGAGGGGAGCATATGTGTTTGATATACTCCTTGAAAAAATGCTGGGGCACGAAACATGTAGGAGGTTTTCACTTCTGTTTCTGCATATGGACGAATAAAAGAGTTATTTTTTATGATATTGTGGACCCACTCTCTTGGCTGTGCGTCACATTCTCTCTGGATTTGCTTGTGGACGTCTCAACAGTGACAGCACGCCTGAGCACGGATATAGGACGGGGGCACTTCTGATATGTAAGTAACAGTCTATATACTATTATTATACATGTGGTTCAGCTAGATCCAGGGATCATCCTAATGAGGGGCTTTGTGGTGGGTTCATTCCCGTTACCTTGCCCCTTCAGGGATTATTGGTCCCCATGAAGATGGCAGACCACTGAAGAACTGTGTCTAGTTTATTCCTTAAGCCCCCGTACCAGTGCTGTGGACTTACTGTATATAGAAGATACTTATATTATAGATCCGACACTAGAGCGCTTGCATCACTGAACATTCTCTGCACATGTCTCACATTTTAATCTGGTCTGTAACTGTTAGATACATCTATGTGCATGCAATGTCTTGTATATAATGTATGCCCTGTTCATTTATGTAACTGTACTTGTAACCATGTATTATTTGTTTTACTCTGTGCCCAGGACATACTTGAAAACGAGAGGTAACTCTCAATGTATTACTTCCTGGTAAAATATTTTATAAATAAATAATAATATATATTATCTTTAAGTGTGCATGCAATGTCTTGTATATAATATATACCATGTTCACTTATGTAACTGTATTTGTAACCATGTATTATTTGTCATCTTAACTCTATGCTCAAGACATACTTGAAAACGAGAGGTAACTCTCAATGTATTACTTCCTGGTAAAACATTTTATAAATAAAATAAATGGCATTTCACTTATCGTTCACCTCCTGCAGGATGACGCAATGATACATCACAACATATTGGCTAATGGAAATTTGATATCAAAATAACTTTTAAAAACCCACTCCTGCCTTTATCAAATGGTCCCTGTCACAGGCCGAGCCATAAATAACATCAGGAGATGTGACGGGAAAACCAGGACGTTCATTACTTTGTGTAATGCATCTTGATTATATTATTGCTATTTAGTAATTTACCTTGTTTACCTATTTAAGTCGTTACCTTGCATGAAATTCATATAACAGTTTTTTTTCTGTTGTAACCTGCTTTCTAACCTGCAAATCCCCAACAGCACCTGCAACTTTTTTCTTTCCTTGTGTAACTCTCCTTGTCCGGGCACTAAAGTAGTTTGCATGCGCTAGTATTTACATGGAAGTGCTCAGTCTCTGTTACCTTATCAAGATTTGTTCAGGCTGGGCATGTATTCGGGTATAATAATGATGGGCGCCAGGAACTTTCTTTGTATAAACAAGTCTTTACTACTCTATTGACACAGCTCTGTAGTCACATGTATTTACATACAGTCTGTTTTCTTTCCATCACATTGCTTGTATTATTTTAGAGATCTTCCCTAGGTGCTCTTCCATAACACCCTGTTCTGCATAATATCCGCTATGCACTGTCATTTCGAGTCCTTTCGGATCCTGGACGACTTAATGCTATCAAGGAATCCATGCCCCACTTCTACAGTATAACTGCAACTTCTAGGCAGATGGGTACAGAGGCAGCTATGGACCTGTCTGTATAGCTGGTCCTGTCACACTCTGGGCTCCCTGTTATAGGGACCTCTGTAGGGTATTTCTCTCTTCTGCTGTGAACACCTGTGGCCATATCTGTGGGTACTCCGCCGAGGGACGCTTACCCTAACTACAACATAATAAATGGGCCCACATTCTTATTACTTATACACATATACAGTAACCTATCTACACTATATACAGTGAGGCTCCCCATTGTTACTCCTCCTAAAACTTGAGTTCCAGAACTTTCTCTCCACTCTATATACTGTACTGCTGACATCACAATCACCAGACAAGCGTGGCTTAGTTTCTGCTACTGTTATCCAGTGCCATGTGAGGGGAGGGGGCGTTACTTTGTGTGAACTCACCAAGTTAACCCTCTAAGACCCTTGTAATCCCAAAGGGGGGTTACACTCATTATAATATGAACTACATTCCCTAGACCACTGATCAGGAATATGCAGCACAACTTTTACATTCCCGAACAAGAATACAACAATATGGTTGCTGGGTGTAACTCTCCCTGCCTGGCTTCTCGGGAGATTACATTGGTGTATAGTGCTTGGCTACTCCGCATGGGTTACCTTGACACAGGGTGCTGAATTCTGGTAGCTGGCGATGAGATTTATTTATTTATCAAATGTTTTACCAGGAAGTAATACAAGTATGTCCCGGGAGATGGCATGGATGGAAAATAATGGGCACCAGGAACTTTTTTTAGTATTACATACAGCGGGGACATATCATTCACACCCCACAACATTGTACTGCATTACTGCGCCCACTCTTAACACTCAGAGATAGGTTTGTTTACTTTTGTTGCACTACTGTTATGGGACATGCTCCCCCCCACCCCCCCCCTTTATTTTTTCCATTCGGAATAACCATCTGTAATACTCTTTTTAGGCTAGGCTCATTAATGGAATCCTGGCTGGTCCTCGGTAATGGACAACAATGCCTTTGGCCTGTATAGGAACTGCCACTTCCATACAGACTGAGACAAATACTAGTGCGGCTCTGCGAGTAGAACCTATCCACTGACACTCGGGAGCGCTCTTTCTTGCGGCCCTCAGTAGCGTGCCGCTTTCCCACTTTTTGAGACATGCTACACTCTATTAGCCGTTTTCTGGGATCCTAGCATAAAGGGTACAGTCCCTATCTATAACATAACAAATAAGGGGGGGGGGGGGCTGGGCTGTTCTATTACTTTAAGAATACATCCCTCTACCTTCTCCTGGAGGCTCCTCTCCTCTTGTCCTCCCGTAACCTAAGCTTTCTCGAACCTTTCTAAAATCCTAAATATTCGAATCCATGTTTGGTCTGGGTCATGGTATGGCATGACAATTTAGAATTGTGATGTAAAGTCATTAAGTCAATACCAGGTATCAGTCACCATTAGAAGGTTTAATCTGATAACTGTTTAACAATTTACATTTCTTGTTTCAAATTTAGAATAAGTGCATAACAATTCCTATCTTGCCATTATTCACATTGAACAAACACATTGCTGCTTTGTATCCAGCATTTTACTATATGTGAATCTGAGCCATGGTAATAAAACATAAGTAGTTGCAAAAATATTTTTTTATATATCTGTATCTATATCTATCTCAATTCACTCTGTCTAATTATTAAAATGATGGTTTATTATAAATATTAAGCAAAGTGTCCTATTCCCTTTTGCAGTGGAGAGTGAGGCAAAAGCACGAACAAAGGCACGTTTTGATGAGGTCTTCCAGAGCTACACTGCTCTTTCAGATGTCAAAAACAAATCGAAAAAGAAAAGAAACCCCCAAGAAGAACTCATAGTGGTAAGTAGTATATAGTCCCCAACGAAGTGCCCAGGCATCATGGTGACCGCGAAGCTTTTTATGGGTGCCCGCGACCACAGAGTCACCGACAGCTGCTGTGTGCTGGCCTACGATGGAAGTTGGGCCCGGCCAGAAGTCCGGCCCAACTTCCGCATCCGCGAGCGGGATTAGTGCGGCACTGGAGGCCTCCAGCCGAGATAAGTGTATTGTGTGTGCATTCGCATTGGTTGATGCCCGTCACCCTGAACTCTCAAAGGTTCAGGGTTTGGGGTTAACTTCTGTTTTAATAGTTTGCTGTGACTGTTTAGCTTATCCATGTTCAGGTTTAGAAGTACAATAGAATAAGTCCCATTGTAGATGAGGTGGTGTGTGCCAGCGATATGTGCAATAATGACAATTTCAGTAATGACATTGAACATTTACATTTATGCATCTGTTCTGTTCCCAATAGCTTGAAACATTTAAGAATCAACTTGATCTTACCAAGGAAAGTGCAAATGAAACAATAATTAATAACACCTATAACGCAGAAGAGGAAAGTCCACGTTTCAAGAAAAACAAGTTGAGGGAAAGGGTTCCAGCAGCTGAAAAACCGAGCAACCTCAGCACTAAGGAGCACAAGCAAGCTATATCTAACAAGAAGAAAAAGAAAGCAGCTTTGGCAGAGCTGATCACTGCTGATGAAACTCAGTTTGACCGCTCAGGCCATATCCAACAATTGGAAACCAAGAGTGTTCTAAACCCAGATGAACAGCATCCAAAAAATGGCAAAAAAAAGGGAAAAAATGCCTCAAGAGAAGATCACGACCCAACTGATTTTGACGATGAAGATCAGCTAATTGAAGCATATCGCCTCCAAGTGTCACAAGAAGAGACACATGAAATCAAAGAGAAGATCAAAAATAAACTAAGGGCTCGGCTTTCTGAAGTTTCTGCCAATAATGAAAATCAGGCTATCCCGCTGAACAATCAACTTGGGATAAGAAAGAAAAAGAAAAAAAAAGTATTGTCTGGATTCGAACCAGAAACAAGGTACACGTGATGCACCATCATTTTGTTAATATGAAGGATGCAGACTAAATTGATTATAACCATCGCTAGAGTTGTAAAATGGAAATTGAGTGTGTGTTTCTCAACCATTTCAACAAAAACCCTGTTTTTACAGGGTCCGATTGCTGCACCAACCCGTTAGAAAATCAATCGTTCATTAGTGTTAATACAAGGCGGTTTATAAATTGAAATGAAATAATACTGAATAACTACTAACTTTTTGAAATTACAGTTATGTTTGCACCACTGTTGCGTATGTGCCTTCTATGGCTTATGTGTAGCAGTAATTTAAATGTTCAGTACATTGTATGATTGCTTATTTATATTTCTTATAAATGAGTGCAGAATAAATGAGTTCTTCAGTATTAGGTGATACCTTTTTTATTGGACTAACAATTTATGTCATAGGACAAGCTTTCGAGAGTTATCCTCTCTTCTTCAGGTCAAGCAATACTGATATACAAAGGATTCAATGGCTAAAACAGTGTAGAGAGAGGAAAGAAAAAAAAACAGATATCTACTGTAGATAAGGTAGGGTGTTAAAAGTGTCTATACTCCATCACGAAGAAGGATGATACTGCTCACCTGTGGGACATCACTTCTCACAACCAGATCATTCCATAAATGATTTAAAAATCAAAATCCTCAATGGAATGTTTAAAAGCACCCAAAAACGGAAAACATTTGAACTCAGAATGATAAGACTCTTTGACACCAAAACCAAAGGACTTAATGCGGACATGGGTTTTCTCACACCCTATCAAAATTGTTTGTAATTATCCTGCTTGCCTCAATTCTTATCCACACTTTCTCTTCCCCCCCCCCCCCCAGCATCCCTCCCCCTCCCCACCTTTCTTTGTCACTGTCCCCTGGCTTCAAACACTTTTAACACCCTACCTTATCTACAGTAGATATCTGTTTTTTTTTCTTTCCTCTCTCTACACTGTTTTAGCCATTGAATCCTTTGTATATCAGTATTGCTTGACCTGAAGAAGAGAGGATAACTCTCGAAAGCTTGTCCTATGACATAAATTGTTAGTCCAATAAAAAAGGTATCACCTAATACTGAAGAACTCATTTATTCTGCACTATCGCAATTGGACTAACACGGCTATTTTCTGATATATAGATATAGATATATATCTATATCTCTCTCGAACAATTGGGCCCGTTTAGGAAAAACTCTGGGCCTGTCTCCCTAGGTAGTCTGCCATGAGTCGGCTCAGGGCTATGGCCCGTAGAGGACCGCTGTGGGCCTAGTGGAGAATTGTGGTGGGAGTCAGAGCCACTGGAACTTTCCGCATGAGTCATTCAGGTAGCTCATCAGTTTTTCCATTTGGCATATAAACCATAATCTATGTCTAATATTTGAGAGGGATGGTATTTGTCCCTGCTTCCAGAGGGCAGCCAGTTCATATCTGGTTGCAGTGGCTAGATGAGGGATCAATTTATTCTCAGAACGAGATGCGTCTTGGTGGGGTCTATTAGGAAAAGCCAAGGGTCCATGGGAAGGTCAACGCTCAGGATCTGCTGTGACGAGTTCTTTACTTTATACCAGAAGTCTGTGATTAGGGGGCAGGCGAAATTTCTGGTTTTAACATGCATCAGTGTGTCTCTTTCAGGGCTTGTAGGGATCTACAATTCAAAGTTTCTCTCATCGTGATAAAAGGTATTGATTAACATGTCATGACTACAGTGTTACTTAATTTCTAATTACAGCAATGTAACCTGTGCTTTATTTTAGTGCCATGTCTCTTTCTGAACTTCAGGACAAACCAGTGGAAGAGAGCAATATACAGGCACAATCACAAGTGTCTGCATTAGGCACTACTAAGGAGTCTCGAGATATTGTTAATAAAGATGACGATTTCCCAAAAACTAAAGGGAAAAAGGCTAAAAAGAAAACTAAAAACGGTTGGCATTTAAACATTATTGTTGTACACTATAATTGCAAACATATTACAATATCCTTGGTAAGATTAATTATTCCTCCAATAGCAATGTTTATGGCTATAATTGTGATCTTGTTTTTGGTGAATATTTTTAATTACTTTGTTTAGAAACACCTATTAATATATTGGGTAATAGTATAACATATACAGGTTACCTTCTCCGCAATATTTGTACTTGAATGCAGGAAGAATATTGTAGTAAAATTATTGTTGTATTGTAAAAATGTCCCAGTTATCAAGATTCATGATAAAATACCTAGCAGGAAGATAGGTGAAGATGTGTTGCACTGCCTCAATTTCCAACTCCCAATGAGACACGGAAAAAAATAACAAAGTGAGCACTCAGCAAACAACAGGTCAGGTTTATTGCAGGGTGGTGCAGCAAGGGGACAGCAAAGCCACACGAACGCACCTACAGCGTTTCGTGCACGGGGCACTTATAAAGGTGACAAACAAGTGTAAAACTGCGTGATTATACGCACCTGTACTGTGCCTCGCGCTGCGGGTGGTGACGTCATCGTCCCGGGTCGCGGTGACGCGGCGTACACAGCCATTGGCTAGGCAGTCAGGTGGTATGGTAAGCTATCTGACTGTCTTTTTTTCTTTTTTTTCCTAAAACAACTTTATTAACAACACATAAATGTACAATAAGATAAAAAAACAGATTAAAAACGCATTTCAATACTATAATAGCAGTAGATCAACACAGGCATAGACAATGGATATTTGTAGTATGTATGGGGCATAATATACTATAATAAATTTACAGCTAAGTGCTATAAATGGCCCCCACTAAGTTCATAATGAACTATGCCTGTGTAGGTGATACTTGGTAGTTTGTGGATCGTGAACTGAACATGATTACAAATTCAAGTGCAAAATGTAGATAATTGATATAATCAGATGCATATACTAGAATGTAGTCCTAGTAATCACTTTAGTGGACAACATAAGAGTTCTTATATAAGTCACTTATTTATGAGTTGACCCTAGACCTAATAGTACATGAATATTCAATTATATTCGTGGAATATGTGATGGTATCTAACCTACTTACATATTGAATAGAACAGCATGAACAGAGATGGAAAGCAAGCAAAAGAAAATAAAGAAAAATTAGAAAAAATTATCAGTATTGAGGGTTAATGACAAATTTAACTAATAAATTAATCTATGTCCATAATACTATTTTTGAAAGAATAAAAAAGAGTGCATCAGTGCATAAAAAATAATACAAAGTGCATCAGTGCATAAAAAAATGAACAATAATAAGTGGACCTATCTATATGAATAAAACCAAGATACAAATTAATTATTTAGTTGAGAAAATGACTTATATCCAATCAATGTTCATGCCAAAGGGTTCCCTAGTCCTCAGAGTAAAATCCAGTAGGATTCCCGTCTATCTAGCATCTTAACTCTATCTCGTCCTCTGGGGGAGGCGGGAATGTGTTCAATGCCTTGTACTGTACAACGATTGGCATTACCATGCGGACAATTAGAGAAATGTTTTGGTACAGGGTGATTCAGATCTTTATTCTTAATCAATCGGAGATGCTCTAGGATTCTAATCTTTAGTTTTTCTAGTGGTTCGCCCCACGTATTGCGTCCACATCCACAATTTGGTAAATATATTATAAACGTGGAGTTGCAGTTAATAAAGCATGGGACGTTATACTCAATCTCGTGACTGTAGAGGTGAAAGTTTTTACCCTGATTTATTGAAGCACACGCTTTACAATTAGTGCATGTGAACATTCCTTTTGGTAATGGGGATTGTGTCGTCTGCTGCAGTGAAAAGACTGGGTGATAGTGTATAGCTATCGTTTTGGCCCTTTTAAATATAATATTTGGGCCTAGCGACACATACGGTATTATATTTAAAAGGGCCAAAACGATAGCTAATACACTATCACCCAGTCTTTTCACTGCAGCAGACGAGAACAAATCCCCATTACCAAAAGGAATGTTCACATGCACTAATTGCAACGTTCACTTCTACAATCACGAGATTGACGTACTGTATAACGTCCCATGCTTTATTAACTGCAACTCCACGTTTATAATATGTGGATGTGGACGCCAATACGTGGGGAGAACCACTAGAAAACTAGAACCACTAGAAAACTAAAGATTAGAATCCTAGAGCATCTCCGATTGATTAAGATAAGATCTGAATCACCTGTACAAAACAATTCTCTAATTGTCCGCATGGTAATGCCAATCGTTGTACAGTACAAGGCATTGAACACATTCCCGCCTCCCCCAGGGAGGGATAGAGTTAAGATGCTAGATAGACGGGAAACCTACTGATTTTTACTTGGGACTAGGGAACCCTTTGGCATGAACATTGATTGGGATATAAGTCATTTCTCAACTAAATAAATTAATTTGTATCTTGGGTTTATTCATATAGATAGGTCCACTTTATGATTGTTCATTATTTTTATGCACTGATGCACTTTGTATTAGTTTTTATGCACTGATGCACTCTTTTTATTCTTTCAACAATTTATTATGGACATAGATTAATTATTAGTTAAATTTGTCATTAACCCTCAATACTGATAATTTTTTCTAATTTTTCTTTATTTTCTTTGCTTGCTTTCCCAATATCTGTTCATGCTGTTCTATTCAATATGTAAGTAGGTTAGATACCATCACATATTCCACGAAATACATTGAATATTCATGTACTATTAGGTCTAGGGTCAACTCATAAAATAAGTGACTTATATAAGAAGCATCTTATGTTGTCACTACAAGTGATTAGCTAGGACTACATTCTAATGTAATGATCTGATTATATCAATTATTCTACATTTTTGCACTTGATTGTGATCATGTTCAGTTCACAATCCACAAACTACCAAGTATCACCTACACAGGCATGTTCATTATAACTTAGTGGGGGCCATTATAGCATTAGCTGTAAATTTATTATAGTAATATTATGCCCCCTACTAACTAAAAATATCCATTGTTATGCCGTGTTGATCTACTGCTATTATAGTATGAAATGCGTTTTTAATTCTGTTTTTTATCTTATTGTACATTTATGTGTTGTTATAAAGTTGTTTTAGGAAAAAAAGAGAAAAAAGACAGTCAGATTGCATTACCATACCACCTGACTGGCTAGCCAAGGCTGTGTACGCCGCGTCACCGCGACCCGTGCGACGCGGGACGATGATGTCACACCCGGCAGCGCGAGGCACAGTACAGGTGAGTATAAATCACGCAGTTTTACACTTGTTTGTCACACTTGATAAAGGGCCCCGTGCACGAAAGCGTGGTGCGTTCGTGTGGCTTTGCTGTCCCTTGCTGCACCACCCTGCAATAAACCTGACTGTTGTTTAGCTGAGTGCTCACTTTGTATTTTTTCCGGTCTATTGGGAGTTGGAAATTGAGGCAGTGCAACACATCTTCACCTATCTTCCTGCTGGCTATCTACCTGGATGAACTGCACGCCCTGGATATCTGGAAGTCCTGCAAGCACTAAGGTAATAGGGCCAGAGCGCCCTTACATATATGCATATGTTTACCAGTGCCTCTGTTCATTTTATATTGGTTACTAGGGGGGGCTGTTATGGTGTTTCAACTGTGGTGGTCATGTGGACCCCACTAGACTCCTAGCCCGTACCTGATAATTGCCATATCATTCATGGACTTTCCATTGCTATCCAGTATCATTTACATATGTTATTGAGGAACTTTGACCAATTTGGATGCATCACTTTTTTCCTGTTTTTTGTGTCCTGTGTTTTGTGTTTTATGATAAAATACCTGATTAAACCAATAAAGCCTTATTTACATTTAAGGAAACAATTAGTTACAAGTACAGTACTGTATTAAATTTTTTTTTTTTTTTTTTTTTACTTGTGTACTTGATGAGTTTTTGGGGGTGGTTTTTAATTTAACCCTGAAAAATAGCTAATTTGCTTCTTTCTTTATTTGACTCTTTTTGCCACTATCCTGTTTTTTATATATCCTTCTGTTGGCTTGTCCCATTAGCTCTTCATGTACTTAGAGCAGTAATCCACCCCTAAAGAAAATGTGTAATTCTTATCTTGTCTGGTATTACCATATTGTTGTCTGTTTTGGCAGAAGAAGAAGATATAACTAATACTACGACATAACTAGAAGGCTACATGCTTAGTATAGAACTGTAAAAGTCGGCATTCATTTCTCAATCACTTAGAACAGGGGGTCTCAACTCCAGCCCTCAAGCCCCACCAACAGGTCAGGTTTTCAGGATATCCCTGTTTCGGAACCGGTGGCTCAATCAGTCCCTACTTCAGCACAGGTGGCTCAATCAGAGGGTCAGTCGAAGACTGAGGGCTGGGTCCCGCTGAGTCCGACGGCGCGCGGCCGTGTGAGCGCTACTCACCATCTCCTTGTAGCCTCCCGAGCCGGTCCCAGTCCCTCCTCACTGCACAGCTGAATACTTGCTGTGACGCATCAGCCAGCAGGGGATACACGAGGATAGTGTTCCCGTGCGGCGACGCGTCACATGGTGCGCGAGGGAGCCAATCACAGACAGGCTCCCATCAACCAATGGCAAGCCAGCTAGTGCTAGCCAATGGGAGCACAGAGTTTTCAAACCAGGAAGAGGGGAAAACTTGTGTATGCAAACAGCAGTTATATTGCCTTTAAACCCTTCAGCTTGTAGGTTGCTTGCAGTTTGCTGCTAGCTTTATTTATTTTATTTATTATAGTTTATCTATTATTTATTATATCGATTATTATAGTTATAGCTGCTGCAGTGCTGTGAGCTCTGCTTTGTTGTGCTTGTTTTGGCCTCGCCCCCTCCCCCCCCTGTCATGGCCCCCCCCCCCCCCGCACGCAAAAATGCTCCCTATGGACCGCAGATAGCATGAAGTGCCTCTCCACACGCCGCCTGTATGCAGTGCGGGCGCGCTGTCTGTGGCAGCGGGGTCTAAGCCCTAGTCTTCAGTCTTCCACTGACCCTCTAATTGAGCAACATTTGCTGAAGCTGGGATATCCTGAAAACCTGATCTGTTGGTGAGGCTTGAAGACTTTAGTTGAGCACCACTGACCTAGAAAATTTATTTTTTGCTCCTAGTGGTAGATGATGGTACAACAACTGGTGTAGAAGACGACAACAGAGAAGTTAAAAGCATCTCCAGAAATGTTTACGATGACAGCCTGGTGTTGGGAGTCTACATCCATCGCTCTGATAAACTGAAGACTGACCTTATGGTTTCTCATCCCATGGTCAAGATTCACACCTTTGATCAGAAAACAGGGGAATATGTCAAAAAAGAGAACAGGTGACTTAATTTCCTTTTTCAGATTCTCTTATGGTGCACATACAGATGTAGCAATACTTAAACTTCCCGTGACCGTGAGACGGTGCGGGATGACAACCGCGTGAGCACTTAGTTGTCCGTGCCTCGTCCACAGGCGGGCCAAGGCTCATCTGCAACTCTGCCATGTTCAGCTGAATAATGATAATTATGTTAGTGCAGTTCAGTATGTGTGGCCAGGGCACACTGAATATCTTCATCTATGATACTCGTTTGTCATAAGGTGGCCGTGGGGGAACCGAGAATGCAAATAAATGCCAGGGATTTACAGTTGGTGTTTTGCGGCACTGAGTAAAGTCAATCTTGCTATACACACACATATACATAGATACACACACACAAATATACATATATACACACACACAAATATACATATATACACACACACACCTGGTGGGGGGAGGGAGTAACTAAGCCTGCTCAGGTCCCCCCATGTGCTGCTGAAAACAGGCGGGTAACAGACAGGAGGAGGAGGGCTTGTCTGTGTACAGGGAAGGCCCCGCAGCAAGGCCCCGCCCCCACAGCAAGGCCCCGCCCCCTCTGCAGGCAGACAGCAGAGAACTGGAAGCAGCCTCTGCACGGAGCTTCTGTCCGCCCGTGCACAGCTCTGCCCGCCCCCAGGTTTCCCCGCACGCAGCATGCGCCCCCCCTATATAATCTTGCGCCCCCCAGTTTGCGCACCGCTGTGTTAAAGGATGTAATCCTTAAATTAGTGTGCTGTTAATGCGACTCCTACAAATTGGCTAGTTTTTAAGAGGTTTCTAGCTTTTGGGAATTGCAGCAGCATCAGAGTACCACCAGGTTCCGGGATTAAAGCCCACATGATTTGCCTGGGTTGCGATCACATGATTGTGACGTGTCACTTGATGACGCAAAAGGAAGAGTAACCTCTTCTTTCATTCAGATTGTCTGCCTGTTCCTAGAGAGCAGTGGACACAATTTCCCTAGACAACATTTATTTGATTGTTTTAGATGTTTATTATTCTGTACATATAGTCGTTGGAAATGTTATACCTTGGCTGAAACATTTTTCTTTACTTCTAGCAATGACACAGTTACATCATTTTCTGAACAAGAAAAGACAGAGCACATTTTGCCTATGATGACACAACCATATGACTTCAAGCGGTTTAAGTCACCCGTTCCTGAGTGGGATGAACAAATCATATTTAATGAACGGTTTCCTTATTTCTTGGAAAAAAATCAAGATAGTCCTCAAGTTATCCTATTCTTTGAGGTACAAAATAAATTTTCAAATGTAGTTTGAATTACTTATATATTTATATTTTTTTCTCTAGCTCTATGCATTAGTGTTAAGCATACACTAACAGTTCAAGTGAATTACATCAGCATGATGTAAGCCACTAGGTCTGTCGTGAATGAAGCCATTGGGCAGTATAAGTTTAGACAGTAGACTATTTTTTTTATCTTTTTTTAATTTTTTTTACTATGCCGACTTACTATTTAAAAAAACAAAAAACATTGGCCCTTATTCAATATGATGTGAAGCTATCACCCGAGCTAGAGAAGATTTTAGTCCTTTTTTCTCGAGCACTGAGAAGCCGCTTCACAGCATTTAAAATCGGGGTCATTATGTCTGGATCACTGTAATGAGAAGGAAAATGTTACGCAGGGAAAGTGTTGAGCATGAAGGTCATTTGGGATGTTATGGGGAATGTACAAACCAGAAGTGACCACATAATGGGCTTTTATAAATCAAAGGGGAAATTCTGGCATAAAGTCATTATTTTGTTGCAAGTCACTCTAAAATATACCTGCGGCAGACAGTGTCTATGTATTAAACTTGCTTGCACTATTTTTTTGGGGACATTTGTGTCTGTCTGCAACGAGATGAGGGATTGATGGAGCAAGTGGGCGGGGTTATATTTGCATATTGCCGCTGGTCTATGAATTAAGGAATGTGCAGCTTGCGCAACTTTTGATGGTTTCTTGCTCTGGTTTTCTCCCTCAGCTTAAAGGTGGCGTAAATCTTTTTTTCCCCATAGAATCCTAGAGCAGCATGAGCCAAATTCTAAAACAGTACAAATACACTACATAAATGTTGCATTTCAGACAGGAACACAATACATTTTTTCTTTGCACAACTGCATTACTGCACACGTACATTTTTGATACATAGAGCCCAATGTGTTTTTTATTATGTAGCACTTGTTCCCCCCCCTACGGGAGATCATGTACCTACCTGGTATAACACACATATTCCCAGGTAGCTCAAACTTCTACATCCACCACATCATGAATATATATTTATGCCAAAATGAGGGCTACTGAGCGTGGCAAATGTATACAACAAGACAGGGATGCCCAATGCTACATCAAATTGACAAAACATATATGGTAATGAGTATAAAGTTTTTAAATACTTGAATAATAGTAATTACTTGTTTTTTTAGTTAAACCCTTTGGCCAAAGTGTCGTAAACCTTCATACCAAACGTCAAGGTAAACCAAAAATGCAGGTCCTAACACTAAAACTGTAAACCCTTCCTGTTACCTCTGTATGAGGGGAAGCAACTGCAGTGAGTCTTGTCCATTCAGCAAATTGTCAGAACCTCCCAAGTTAAAAAGGTGGGGAGGGGCGAGCTCTGGGTAACTGGTGTACCCTGGTGCTGGTGCATACCTGTTGTGTGACAGAAGGCCTTAGGGCTCCGCGATGTTGTGGGGAGACGTCAGGCTTTCAGCTGGTTGTTCCTCCTTCAGTGCAGCGCCTCCATGCCATGAGGATCCTGGGGTAGCCAGGATGGTCCTCACAGGCAACTCTTTCTCAGATCCCAGAAATCAGACATCACACCATGGGCAGTACAAGGATATTTATTCTGTCACTCTGCTCCACAGCATATGTGTTCCATGGACCAGACCCACAGGGCTTGCGGCCCTGCAGACCCCTCCTCGGCTCTCTCACCCCCTAACAGGTTAAGAGTTCAGCCCACTCCTGTCCAGGAGAAGCTTTTAAATATGCTCCCTCCACACAGGGAGAGGAACACCGAACTCTCAGAACCACTTTACTCTCAATTTAGAGGAACCCATCCCTTCCCAGGGGAGTGGCTTGTAAATTGGCCTCCTGCCAGGCATAGGCCCTTGTAGTCCCAGGCTAATCCTGAATTGAATTAATTAACATCCTCATAACAATTACATAGCTAGGCCATGAAGGATTTACTCCCAACACTGCCCGCTATTTACCAGGACTTATGACACTGGGGAGGGCCAGAGAAATTAGTAGCCAGGGGCACTTGGCTACAATTAGATACCAAACTTTTGATTGTACAATCCTCACTATCCCTCTAACTCCATTCATATATTTCCATCTCTCCTTCATTCTCCACTTCTCTGTTCAGATGAACTTGTTTCCTATGTACGCTCGTTTATACCACTCAGCGATACACCCAGCACTAAACCACACACCTACAAATCTCTTCACGTCTCTCCGAGTCTAGTATTCTGTCTAATTTCTACATTCTCTTGTCCTCACCTCTCACTTCCGATTTGCCCCCATCGTGTTGTAAACCCCTCTAAACTCATATCCATCCTTTGCCTACCTACCTCCCCTCTCCTGTTATTCTGAGCCCTTTGAATTGCCTGCTTCCTTACGAACAAGTTCCTGTCTTTGCATGACCTCTTTTTCTTCCAGTCTACTCCGTTTTGCTATTAGTGAAACTTGTCTCTCTGTCTGACTGCACTGGAATCTGCCTTCTCTTATCTTTACCTTTTCTTTCTCCCACACTCCTCGCCCTGGTGGCAGGGGTGGAGGCATGGGACTTCTCCATTTGCCGTTATCAAACCCTTCCTTTATATCTCTTCTTTCTATTCCTTCTTTCTCTTCTCTTGATCTCTAGGTGGCTGTAATCCAGGAGTGCGCAAACTGCCCCCCCCCCCCCAGTGGGGACACAAGAATTTCTAGGGGGGGCGTGGCGATTACAGAGGCCCTGTGCTCTTCACCAAGGCATTTAAATTAAATGCCGGGGGAGGCGTGAGCCCTCTGTAACTCCCTTACCTGCACTCTGCCAGCTCTTTAGCGACGCATTGCCATGTGATGTGACGTGTCGCCATGGCAACATGACCCGCGGCGTCATTTGACGCTGGGTCCTTGGAGAGGGGTGGTGCGAACGCTGCGGCTGCCAGGCGGGGCCATAGCTCAGGAAGTTTGCTCACCCCTGTTGTAATCTATTGGCCATCTAGCTCCCTTCTATCTTTCTCTCTAACTTTGAATCCCGTCTCTCTCTTTCTTTCTCTCCTCCAACTCCTCTTCTCCTTGGAGACTTCAATTACCATATTGATAGCCCCTCTCTTACCTGAGCTTCCTAATTTTCCTCTATTACCTCTACATTTGGCTTCCACCAATGAACAGCAGCCAGCACCCACAACGATGGCCGTTATCTTGACCTTTTTTTCCACACCAAAAACAGTTCTCTCTCTAATTTTTCCATTTACCCCCTTTCCTCACTCTGACCATCACCTCATCTAATTTACTCTCTCAATTCTCCTTTTATTCGCCTCCATCTAGCCCTCTTGACTTCACATAGCCCTCTTGACTTCACATTGCACTCCTCTCTGTCTTCTCTCTGCTCCTCTACGGACGCCGATAACCTTGTCATGAACTATCAATATGCCATATCCTCCTGTCTTGATCCACATGCCCTTTTATTCTCGGCTGTTCCAAGCTACCATACGAGCATACTCTCTTCCTGCACTCGCTCCTCTGAACGCCTCTGCAGGAAATCTCATACTCTAGCTGCTTTCCTTCACTACAAATGTATCCTATCCTGTTTCAACTTCTCCATTCACAAGTCTAACTCACACCGCCTCTTCTCTTTCTTTGTTTTTTTAAACTTATGTTTTTATTGACATTTTTCAAATATAAATGGGGAGGGGAGGGGTACAGACAGAAGGGAAAAAAAGTGGGGGGGGGGAACAACCATTTTGTAACAATTTCTACAGTCCTCAACAGTCACATTACATCACATGCATTGTTTTATAATCCACATATCCTATTCCCGTCACTCCCAAATCCTCGTTTCTATTACAATCCTATCCTATCCCGCATCCCAAGGTTCCCATACCCCTATCAAACTTTGTGGTATGATTCAAAAATGAGGTGAGTCTCTCCCTTAGTCGGACATCATTAACCCTACTAATTATCTCTCTTCTGGAGGGCGGAAGTGTTTTTTTCCACGCTGCTGCTACAGCGCATCTAGCCGCCGTTAAAATGTGCGTAATCAGTTTAAATGTATAGTGGTTCACATCCTCCATGGGTTTAGCCAGAACAATTAAAACTGGGTCTAGCGGCATCTTAATTCCTGTCACCTCTTCTATTCATTTCAGAACTGACCTCCAATATTTCTGCATAGCTGGACAGAACCACCAAATATGCGCTAGATACCCTATCTGCCCACAACCCCTCCAGCATCTATCAATAGCTTTCCGGGAACATTTGCTTTAACCTCTCGGGTGTAATACCAACTCAGCAAAATTTTATAAATATTCTGCTTCGTTACTGTAATATGGAAAGTAGGCTAAAGTGCTCAAATGCAGGTGCAATGAATAAAAAAAGGCAAACCACTGAACCAGGGTACTAATAAGAATAATATAGTACTTAATGTGCAATAGTATGGGTACTATCCTCCTGAAGACAGGTGGTAGATGGTACAAGCCCACTCACCCTCAGTCTCATCGGCAGGTTCCCCTGAAAATAAGCAATACTCACATCCTGGTGGTAGGTAGGCAAGCTGTGCAGCTACAATTATGCAATAACAGGAAAAGGGAGACCAAAAAACGGAGCAGGAAGGACCCAAAACGAAAAAAATGATTAAAACGGCACTTTAATGTGACAAGAGACCCATCCAACGCGTTTCAAACGTCACAGCGTTCTTTTTCAAGGATAAAACACAATGTAATAACATCCATTAAATACCCTCTTACCTGTGGGCCGTTTCACGCCAAAAAACGGAACCTGATAACGTCATGACGCTACGCGCGTCATCGCGCATGCGCAGAGCGACCCGTGCCGTTCTAAGGGCAAAGGAAGTCCCACAGGCAGTGTGGCCATCTTGGTTAAGGGCAAGCCATAGAAAATCACTTAGCCACTGATACAATAAACATCCCTATGACGCATACACGCAGTGCTAATCACTGCGCATGCGCAGCGTCATGACGTCATCATGTTCCGTTTTTTGGCGCGAAACGGCCCACAGGTAAGAGGGTATTTAATGGATGTTATTACATTGTGTTTTATCCTTGAAAAAGAACTCTGTGACGTTCGAAACGCGTTGGATGGGTCTCTTGTCACATTAAAGTGCCCTTTTAATCATTTTTTTCGTTTTGGGTCCTTCCTGCTCCGTTTTTGCTGGTGCGCTTTTTGGTCTCCCTTTTCCTGTTATTGCTTCGTTACTGTACATTATAGAGGTTTTGCCTACATTGTCCCAAATATCTTCCCAATCCTCTCTTGTTATTTCAGTCTGGAAGTCCAGGGCCCACTGATCCATATATTTATGGTCCCGGGTATCCTTTTGAGGGGTTGACCCCTGGTAGAGAGATGAGATCAGACCCTTTTTGGTATTTTAATTTTATTTTGCACAAATCTTATAATCCTGTATAACCGGGGAATTCCTCCTCATAAAAACCCTGTCTGACAAAATGTCAGACCTGCATATATTTGAACATCTTAGTTTATTTATTTATTTATAAAATATTTTACCAGGAAATAATACATTGACAGTTACCTCTCGTTTTTCAGGTATGTCCTGGGCCCAGAGTAAGACAAATAATACATGGTTACAAATACAGTTGCATAAATGAACAGGGTATAAATTATATACAAGACATTGCGTGCATAGTTAAAGAAAATATATATTATGGGCGTATGAAACAGTTACAGACCAGATTAAAATGTGAGACAGCCTTAGATTTGAAAGAACTTAAACTGGTGGTGGATGTGAGAGTCTCTGGTAGGTTGTTCCAGTTTTGGGATGCACTGTAGGAGGAGGAATGGCCGGATACTTTGTTGAGCTTTGGGACCATGAACAGTCTTTTCGAGTCTGATCTCAGGTGATGGGTGCTGTATGTGGTAGGGGTGAGGAGCTTGTTCAGGGAGCTGGGTAGCTTGCCCATGAAGAATTTAAAGGCAAGACAGGAAAGGTGAACTTTGCACCTAGACTCCAGTGATGGCCAATCTAGTTCTTTGAGCATTTCGCAGTGATGTGTGTTGTAGTTACATTGGAGAACAAAACAACAAATTGAATTGTAGAGGGTGTCAAGTTTGCTAAGGTGGGTTTGAGGTGCCGAGCCATATGTCTCCATAGTCAATAATTGGCATTAGCATCTGCTGTGCGATACGCAGTTGGGGGATAGACCATATTTTCTAGTCAGTTCTTCAAAAGACATCAGCATGTCTTTTTCTAATAGATCTCCCGTCTCTAGGATCCCTCTCTGTCTCCAGGGTTCAAAACCTTGATTCTGAAATCCCGAGAGAAACCCTGGATTACCAAACAGGGGAGTAAGTCTGGAGGGGGTTGACTTTACTTTATATTTCTTTTTTGCTAGCTGCCAGATTTTTAGAGAGAATCCGATTACCATCGGGTTTGAGTGACTCCCAGTACCAACCCCGTGGCTCAACCATAGCAAAGAAGGCAGACCAACTGGGTTTTTTAGCGTACTCTCCAAATCTACCCAAGCATAAGTCCCTTCCGGGGAGTGCTAATACACCATTTGTCTCAAATGAGATACTATATAATATTTTAGAATATTTGGTACTGCCATTCCGCCTCGTTCCTTCGACTCCAACATAATTGATCTGGCTACTCTTGGTTGTTTATGATTCCAGATAAATTGCATAATTCAAGTTTGAATCTCTTTTATGGTTGTATGTGGAACTGGTATTGGTAATGTCTGGAAATAGTTCAGAAGTCTGGGGAGGATATTCATCTTGACCGCAGTGATACATCCTTGCCAGGAGATACAATGGGAATTCCAGACTTGTAGATCCTTTCTTATCTTAGAGAAAAGCTTGGGGTAGTTATATTTATATGAATTAGTCTCCAGTGAGATAGATCCCCACATACTTTAAATGGGTCCTTTTCTACTTATAGTCAAAGTGGCCTTTAAGAACCTCTGCCTCTCCTTCCGTTAGTGTTCGATTTAACGCTTCCGACTTTCCTACATTGACTTTATATCCTGATAGATCTCCGAATCCACGGAGGGTGGATTGTAAATTCGGAAGGGACACCAGAGGGTTAGAAATGGTAAGAATAATATCATCCGCAATAAATTTTCAAATCCGTGTTAAGCAGTGAGATTGGTCTATAGCTGCCACAACATAAATGGTCCTTACCCCCTTTGGGGATCACCACTATATTAGCTTTCGTCATCTGTGAGGGGATTTGTTTTCCACTGAGAAAATCGTTAAATAAGTCTAATAAACATGGTCCTAGGATTCCTATAAAAATGTTATAATACAAATTTGAGAAACCATCTGGGCTTGGGGCCTTTGATGGCTTCAGTGAGCCAACTGCCCTTGTTGGCTCTATCTGAGTTATTTTTGCCTTTGAATTTTGTGATCTTCCTCTGTCAATTTTGGAAGTTTGCATTCTCTAAGATAAGCCTCTATCTGGGACATGACCGGGATCCTAGAGGTTGGGGATAAATTATTTAGGTTATAGAGGTCCATATAGAATTTAGAAAATTCCTCTGTTATCTTAGGCTGGGGTCATAGAGGGGTGAGGAGTTCCGAGCCGCGCTGACGCTGAGGCTCGCCTGCTGAAATCTGCGCGATTTCATGCCCATGCAGGCGAGCCAGCGGGCGCGATCGGGAGGCGGGGGGAGACTGAGGGAGGCGGGGCAGTGACGTCCCTGCGCCAATCGCCCGCGACGCACCGACGTCAACGTCACGGCGCCGTGACATTGACGCTGCTCTGCGCTGATTGGATGTTTTCAGCCGACAGCGCTCTGAAAAAGTTTGGCTGTCGGCTGAAAAATCCAGCGCCTCAGCACGCCTGCGGACGCTCGCGTGAGCCCCCTCTCAAGGCATCCTCATTGAGGATGCAGGGGCTCAGCGCGGCCTGTCCTTCTATGGACTCGGCCTTAGAGGGATTGTATGTCGCTTCTCCTTCTTTCATTCTAATGGCAGTGACCAAAGTTCTCGACCGAATCCCTCTGAGTTTGCCAACAGACGGTCAGTTTTATCTCCTTTATCATAATACATCTGTTTAGTCCACTTCAGGGCATTCTCTACCTCTTCTACTTGTAAACTCTTGAGTTCTACTCTAGCCTGACTTAGGATTTTATAAACCTTCCTTGACGGATTTTTCTTGTGTGATTCTTCCAACTGTACTATTTTTTCCGTTAGGATTTTTTGTTTCTCTTTTTATCCTATTTCTGTACGTTGCTATTGAAATAAGCTGTCCCCTAATCGTGGCCTTATGCGCCTCCCATAAGACTGCTTTTGATTCTACAGATCCCTTATTAATATAGAAATTGTTTTTAAGCGACTTTACAATTTGAGTACTAATCTCCGGGTAATTTAATAGCGAGTCGTTCATCATCCAATGGAATGATCACGTCCTAATAAATGAGGGGTCGAATAAGATTGCCACGGGGGCGTGATCTGACCAAGTGCTAGGCCCTATATCTGAATGGACCAAGACTTCCAAATTCTTGGGGACACAAATATATTATCGATTCGTGAATACGAGTCATGTGGAGGTGAGTAAAAGAATAGTCCCTCTGTCCTTTATGTGGGCTACGCCAGGCATCCCATAGTCCAAATTAGTTGAGTAGCAGTCAACATTTCTTTGCTACACTGTAGGTCATTGCGGAGTGTGGGTGTTCTGAGTGGGTGGACTTAACCATGTCTGGATCTAGTACCATATTAAAATCACCTCCCAGGATCAATTACTGATCTCTACTTTCCGCTATCGATTCCAGTGTTTCCCTTAAAAAAAAATCAATTTGACCCTTGTTGGGAGCGTAAATATTTACCAGCGTGAACTGTTGGCCTGAAAAGAGCCCGTGGACCACCAGGGACCCCCCTCCTTTATCCCTCTTGATTTCCAGTGGCTGGAACGGAATGCCCTGTTTTATCAGTATCGCAAAGCCCCTTTTTTTACTGGTAAAAGTCGAGTGGAATGCTATAGGATAAGTCCCACTGAAAATATTCAGGGGCTCCTGAGTGTCAAAATGTGTCTCTTCTAGAAAGACTATCTGCTTTCAGATTCCTAAACTCTTTTTTAGGGCTAATCTGCGCTTACCATTTCTAATAAGACCTTTAACATTCATGGATATTAACTTTAATGGCGCTTGTCTAGCCATTCCCAATGTCGTGACTCTCTCTCTCATGTGAAAGTTGTGAGCAGAAAAGATTAATGGTTATGGGGAACAGGTGGGGATAGAAAAAAAAAATAAGGGAACCATCCCCCTCCGGGAACTTGGATAGTAACAAAAGAGAAAAAACTTTAAAAAACAAAAATTAAACTACAAAGAAAGATTGAGTGTAACCAGTCGCTCATCCGTAGTGTCACGGGAGACTCCTGTGGCGGGTAGGATCTCGGGGGCCGGAACAGCACGAGCGTAGTAGGGGTCACAAGCAGGGGTCCGAGGCAGGCGCTCATCCGTAGTGTCACGGGAGACTCCTGTGGCGGGTAGGATCTCGGTGGCCGGAACAGCACGAGCGTAGTAGGGGTCACAAGCAGGGGTCCGAGGCAGGCGGCAGGTAGCGAAGTCAGGTAACAAGCAGGGGTCCGAGGCAGGCGGCAGGTAGCGAAGTCAGGTAACAAGCAGAGGTCGGCAACGAGGAGACTGGAACAGGACAGGCGGGGCAGGACAGGGACTGAGAACAGGGAGCAGGGACTGAGACCGGGGAGCAGGAACAAACAGGGACAAGCCAGATTACTAGCAAGGGCTTTTACTGTGAACAGACTCAAATACAGGTACAGGAACAGATCAGGAATCAAAGACAGAGGCATGTGCATACTGTAGGAGTCTGACTTGAAGCAAAGGCAAAAGCAACAGACAGGAAGCAGAGCTATAAGGACAGAGACAGGAGCAACAAGAAGACAGACAGGCAGACAGAGGAACCCAGAGGAAACAGAAGACAGCAGCACACCCAGTGGACAAAGAAGAACTATGGTAAGGCAGGAGGTCTAGGAGACCCTGACACGTAGTTTGCGGCCAGGCCCTATGTGTCCAGGCTGGCATATGGCCCTACTGGGGGCTGCCTGACTTCGGGCATACAGGGCTTCTTCCTACCCCACACACCGCCTTATTCTCTTCTCAATCCCCTGATCGCACCTGCAACCCAACCGAAGCCAGGGCTCACAAACGTCACAATCGTCAATTTTATTCCACCGATCAGCAGACGAGCTTCCAAGATGTAGATGGTCGACTCAGTCTCTAGTGAAACAGAACCTACAAAGGTTATAAGGAATAAAAAGAAAGGGGAAAAACAAAGGGAAGAAAAGACACATAGAGGGAGCAAGCACAGTTATAGGACTGTTGTAGGCTTCTCATAGTCATCGTATGTAGATCGATCGATGATTTGGAGAGAACAGCAGTGGATTCCGGTTAAATCTTCCAAAGTTCTAGCGAACCACAGCAAAATGATTCAACCAAAGTCTCTCAAAGGCACAGACGGACTTTGGTCTTTCATCTCCGAGCAACTGCACCCTCACCCGATAGATCGTCCTCTGTGTCGTCCCCCAGAGGTCTTTGTGGTGACTCGATCTATCCTTGGGGGTTCAGGCCCAAAACTGAGAGGAAAGCTGCTGATTCTTCGGGGTACCGGATCGAGATCTGTCTGCCATCGTGGTTGACTACAAGGCGGAATGGAAAGGCCCATCAGCAGCGAATCCCCTTTTCCTGAAGTACCGCCATTACTGATCGCAGCCCTCTCCTCCTCTCAATTGTCATTCTGGACAGGCCCTAGAAAATCTGAATAGAGCTATTTTCAAATTCAATTGAGCTGCTGTTTCTGCAGCCTTTTATGATCCTTTCCTTGGTTGCATATTGGTGGAGCCTTAGAACCACATCTTTGCTTCTCTTGGGGTCATCAAATCTCGGTCCCAAGGCTCTGTCCATTGTAAGATCGCCATCTTGCAGCTGAGGGTCAATTGACGTAAAAAATCTTTTACGTTTTGGCTGGAGGGCTTCCTCTGACACTGATTCAGGGACATGCCAAATGCATCAATTCTGTCTTCGCTCCCTGTTCTCCATATCGTCCATTTCCTCCCTCATAGCTCTTATCTCATTATTGAGACGCAGGATCTCATCGTCAGTATTTACCTGATTTTGTAGGTAAGTGTCCATCTTATTTTCAAGCTCCGTAGTTCTTTTGGCTAGTACAGAGACTTCTGTTTTAAATTCCCTTAAAGCTCTATCCAGTGCTGACTGAAAACTTGAATGCATTTCTTTAAGCATGTTCTGGAGGTCCTGTTTGGTAATTACTGTGTCTCCCTCAGTCGTAGACAGTTCACTGTCAGAAGCAGCTCCCCCCACTGCCCCCCAGCTGCTGTGGCCCTCTCTGCTTGCTTTCTTAGGGTAGCCTTTCTATTAGGGATATCCCCTTCAGAGTCCATACCTTGCCTCTCTCCTTTGTTATTTCCCGTGGGTGCACGCTCCCGTGCGCCCTGCTCAGCGGCGCCATCTTTGTTTTTTTCCCCTCTGTGTTGCAGCTTGCTGCCCGTGACCGAAGCGGGACGGATCCGGGGTCCCTCGACGCCTTCCTGGAAGACATCTCAGTTAGCTCCCCCGGCCCCTCGGATGTCCCACGGGGCTACGTGATGCAGCGGTCGGGGGATTTTATATCAATTTCTCAGCGGGGTGCACAGAGCTTCCTTAGCCTGCATGCACCCGCATTGACGTCACGCGCGCGTCCCTCTTCTCATTCTTTGATTGTCTACTGTAGTCTTGTTAGCTGTTTTTCTTCCTCCATTTCACCTCAGGACTTTACTGACTATTTCAAGACTTATATAACGAGGGTAAGGGAAGGGGAGGGGGGAAGGGGTGGAGGGGACCCTCGCTACTGCCAATGACACAGGTGCTGCGACCAGGGGAAATACGGAACAAAAACACAGAGATGAAGAACCCCTATGTTGGGAGCACTCGGCGGCTTGTGATACTGATGTGAATTATCCTTAAATTTCATATAATTCACACACCAGTATCACAAGCCGCCGAGTGCTCCCATCATAGGGATTCTTCATCTCTGTGTTTTTATTTCAAGACTTAGGTGGATTCCATTCGTCAAGGTATCCTCCTCATATTCCACACCTCCACTTCCTAAGTCTCCTGACTTCTTTGGCCCTTTCCCTATGTTACAGAGGAGGACATGTTACTGTTGCTCTCCTCCTCTTCTTCTACCACTTGCCCTCTTCACCCCATTCCATCCCATCACCTCAAGCCTCTTGCTGCTGCACTAATCTTTTTTTCGGCGCCTTCAAGCACGCAACAGTTATACCTATACTCATAAATAGCCAGCTTCACCCTGCTTGTCTCTCATCACCCTGTCTGCCTCTGGCCTTTTGCCTCTATACTGCTTGAACACCTTGTATTCTCTCACTGGCTCCATTATCTTAACTCCTATTCTGTACTAGACCCTCTACAATCTGGTTTCTGCATGGCTCACTCCACTGAAACAGCCCTCACCAAATTAACTAATGACCTTCATGTTGCCAAAGACCAAGATCATTACACCCTGCTTAAATTACTCGACCTCTCTGCATCTTTTAATACTGTGGACCCCCTTCTTCTCCACATCCTGCATACTCTTGATATTCGGAGCGGACCTCGTACCGCAGTGATGTGTCCGAGGACCTCTTCTCTGTTCTCTTTACACACTCCCTCTCTGCAAAGTTATGACATCTTTTGTGTTCAAATATCACCTCTCTGCTGATGACATAGAAATTTAACTTTTGAACCCCTGACCTTACAACCGCGGTCCAGACCAAAGTCCTTGAATGTCTCTCCACTAGATCATCCTGGGTGGCCCTCTGGCGACTCAAACTTAACATATTGAAAATGGAGCTTCTCATACTTCCTATTAAGCCTTGCTCCATTACTTGCCTTGCTCCATTACTGTTGCCAACACTATCATACACCCAGTAGCACAAGCACCCTGTTTAAGTGTCACATTTGACTCCTTCCTTACATTTTCCTCTCACATTCGCAATGTAGCTAAAATATGTTGATTCTTTCCTCTGTAACATCGTAAAGATACGCTTTTTCCTCTGTTGCTCTACTGCTAAAACTCTAACACTCTGACTATTGTAACCTTCTACTGTCCGGCCTTCCTGCCTCTTAACTGCCCCCCTACAATTTATCCTATACGCTGCTGCTAGAATCACTTAACTTTCTCCTAAATCTGTCTCTGCTTCTCTCGTTGCTTCCTAGTAAATACTCTCCTTTCTTTTAAGGCTATACACTCCTCTTCCCCGCCTTACATCTCAGCCCTAATTTCTCGATGTACACCTGTTCACCTCATGCGTTCTGCTCAAGGATGTCTTCTGTTTACCCCTTTTGCATCTAAAGCTCTCTCCCACCATAAATATTTTTTACTTACTGCCCCACAACACTGGAATCCCCTTCCCCTCCGTATCCGATAAGCACCCTTTCCCTCCACCTTTAATTCCTACCTTTAAAACATCTCTTTAATTAAGCTTTTGGGTACCTACCTTAGCTAGTACGAAACGTCTCATATGCATTTACCATGATCCCTTGCATACTAACTCTTCAGAGCACAGTATATTCTCTCCACATCACCTAGATTGTAAACTCTTCGGGGCAGGGACTCCTTTTCTTAATGTTTACTTTTATGTCTGAAGCGCTTATTCCCTTTGTCTCATATTATTTTCTCCCGTGTATTACTGATGTAAAGCGCTAAATACATGAATGATGCTATACAAACAAAGCTATACATGCATACCACTTTTGTATCTAAAGCCCTGTCCGACTTTTAAACCTGTCTCACTGACTGCCCCACACCTCTGGAATGCCCTTCCCCTCAATATCCGACTAGCACCCTCTCGATCCACATTTAAGACCCACCTCAAAACACACCTGCTAAAGGAAGCATATGAGTAGCTCCATGGCTGATAATTAACACATGATACATTAACCGTGGCCCCTTGTAGACACACTTACCAGAACACCCTCCTTCTGTCTCTGTATGTTCTTCCTACCAACACATTAGATTGTAAGCTCTTCAGAGCAGGGACTCCTTTTCCGAAATGGTACTTTTATGTCTGAAGCACTTCTCCCCTTCATGTGTTGTTTATATTATTTGTTATTTATATGATTGTCACGTATATTACTGCTGTGAAGCGCTATGTACATTAATGGTGCTATATAAATAAAGACTCACAATTCAATAGATACATATTGTATATACGATTGGGAAGAAGCAAATCATCTCACTCAAGATGATGGATCACCTCTAAAAGACTGTGCCATGGTCGTAAAGAGAGGTGAGAATTTCTACAAGAACACAGATGACAAAGGGCATAATCCAGCAGAGGAAGTGCAAGAATAATTCACCAAGGATGTATCATGCTTCCATCCAGAAGAAGTAGCGTAGGCAATAACATCCACAAAGAATGAAAAGGCACCCAGAGAAGATGGAATTACAACGGAAATCTTGAAAGAAGCTGGGGAAGAATTAATGTTGCAAAATTCTGAACAATAGAGCAATGCCATGGTTATTCATGTCATCCATAAAAAAAGAGACAAAGAAGACCTCAAGAACCACAGACTAATTTACTTAAAGATTGTTACCGAGAGAGATGGATTTTGAAATGGATAAAGGGCTTCACATCCAAGTTGTATAAAAAGTTATTTCCCGAAATATTAAATACGGTCTACCACTCTGCTTAGGATTCATTGATTCGGAAAAACATTCTGTCTCAATGGGTTAAAAAGGATTAAGAAGACAAAGTATTGAAGAAGCGTACTTTGATATTATAGGGAATAGTTCCTAGAATGCCACATCAACATTAGATTACATTAAGGTATACATAAGGTAAGGATCAGCAAGGGAGTAGGACAGGGTGAGACGATGTCCCCAAAGCTTTTCACAGCAACACTTGAAGAATTGTACTATTATAAAGTAGCCCAATTAGGCCTGCTAGTCCTCTGGCATAGTGAGTAAGGAACTTGCAGATGGATACATTTTAGAAACTTTCTATACTAAACCTCTTTCAATTAGAGATATACTTTGGATCCCAAGGTCCGACAGACCATCCTCTATTTTAAGCCATCCCGTGATGAGACACTTGCCATCTTTGGGATGTCAGCTGAAAAACCTTCGACCTAGCAAACTCCCCGTCACTGCTGACCCCCATTTAGACCACCCCAGTGTCACGATGACACCAACTTTTATCAACACATTTATATTTCTGGGTACTTGATTGAACAGAACAAGTTGCAAAATAAATTGTGATTTATTTCCTTAATAGACAAACACATGACATCTGCAGAATACACTGAAAACAACACTCACTGGGTTAAGGGAACAAAATAAATTGTCCTTGGAACGAAAGAAATTGTCCTTTGCTTGTAAGTGCCAGAAATGCAACCTTGGTTTTAAAAGTCCTGTGGTTATGTTGTTGTTAACCCCTTCACTCCGGGACCGGTTGCTGCTGGGCTGGAACAAAGTCTTGCATCTTTACATCATGGATTAAAATTCAGGAAAACACCCTGGGGATACCTGGGGAGCCACAGTTATAGACTGGCCAAAGCTATCTTTAACATTTGGATCCAATCCCCCTCGTGGGAACAAAACAACCCAAGAATAGCCAAGTTACCCACAGTTCATAAGACCGGTCAAAAGGGCTGTCCGGTGGGCAGGGCGCATGGGTCAGGTTGACGCCCATACCACTTAGCATAACTGGGCTACACCCATAACTTGGTGCCGCTCCGTCTGATTTTTGACCAATAAAGGTCAATAGACTGGCATCTGTGATACCTCAGAATGCCGGCCGTGTATAACTTATGGGTATCTGGGTCTTTTCATAACGGACACCCTTTTAGACAGGGAGACTCTAAATCTGTGAGACCCCTTTTGGGGCTCCGTCATAAAAATACCTACAGCTCATTGAGACCCCTTTGAAGCTTCGTCATAAAAATACCTACTGTACAGCTCATTGAAATGCCGGTTTCTATACTGCTATCATGTGTCGGTTAGAGGGTAGGCCGAGCAATGCATTTTGTCTTTTCACATGGCAGCCAGGGAATGGCTTGTAAATGGGGAACAAAAACGTCTGGGACAGGGCAACCACAGTAATGCATAGCAAATCAGATATTAACCCCTTCCTCCCCGTCACACCCAGGTTCCTCAAAGATCAGGGACACAAGCAAATGTCCATCTGGAGGGCGGCGGGCTTGTCAGATATAATTTTATTTCTCGAGGCACCGTTGAACAGTTTAGCTTTGTTCAGGAGAAGTTTGGAATCCCGAACTCACAATTCCCAAGCGATCTGCAGATCCAAAACTACATAAACTCCAAGATCCCAAACCTCAAATCACAATTTGAGGCCTTATGTAATTCGGGAGCCAATTACAAGGGAATCACTTCACCTGTCTACAGCGTACTGGTCCTGGTGAACTTTGATACAAAGGACAGATGCAGAGATAGGCCAGGAGCTAGATCTGGAGGAATGGTCGGATATCTGGGAGGCGACAGCCCGTTCGTCCATATGCACCACTATTGAAGAATTAAAGGTCCTCTACCGCTGGTACCTCACCCCCCAGAGATTGCACGCAGTCTAGTCAACAGCATCCCCCTTATGCTGGAGGAACTACTACCATACAGTCTATGTCAAACATGTCAAACTCGCGGCCCACGGGACGCATGCGGCCCACAATGAACATATTTGCGGCCCAGCTCGCCAATATTTAACTCGCGCTGCGCGCGCGCTTTCTCCAAAGAAAAAAAAAACCTCCCCCTCTCCCGATTGGCTGGCGCGTGTTGGCACGCTGACAGAATTTTTTTGGGCCCGGAGCAAGCTCTATCCGAGCTTGCATAGTGAGGCCCGCCTCTTCCTGCTGCCTGCTGCCCGCCTCTTCCTGCTGCATGGAGCAAGTCAGGTGACTACTGCACAATGCCTGCCTTGCTTCCCCCTTGCCCTCCTGCTCCAATTTCCCGTGTGTGTGTGTGTGAGTGTGTGTGTGTGTGTGAGTGTGTGTGTGTGAGTGTGTGTGTGTGTGTCTGAGTGTGTGTGTGTGTGTGTGTGTCTGTGTGTGTGTGTGTGTGTCTCCTAGCAACCGGCCGCAATACAACCCCGCGCGGCAACGGGGAAGGAGAGGGTGAGTGCGCGAGGGGGGACCTGGCTACATAGGATTACAAGACGTCTAGACATATATCACATAAAAATACACCACACAGAAAGGGATGGAGAGGGAAAGGGGAGGAGAGCGGTTTATGGTCTGGAGTATGTGTCTTTGTTTTCTATTATGTTCTTCATTGTAAAGATTCTTGTGCACAGGGCGAAGAGCAGGCAGCCCTGCCTCGTGCCACTTTTGATCTGGAAAGAGTCAGAGGGAAAGCCCTGGTGGATAACCCTTGCTCCCGGGTTATTGCTCTCAAAATTCTTCCCTCAAAGCCGAATGCTCCAAGCGTTGCATCCAGATATGGCCAGTCTATCCTATCAAAGGCCTTTTCGGCGTCCAGACTCGACACCACCACCCGGATCTTTTTTATGTGGGCAAACTCAATTAGATCTATAATTCGTCTCGTGTTATCGGCCGCTTGTCTATCTTTGATGAATCCAACTTGATCCGGGTGAATTAGTCTGGGTAGGATAAGACTTACTCTGTTGGCCAACATTTTACAATATATTTTAATATATTAATTTATTAATGAGATTGGCCTATAACTTTTACAATCTGTTGGATGTTTGCCTTGTTTATAAATTAACAAGATGGACGCCTGGCGCATGTGTTCCAGGAAAGATGCACCCACCAAAACCGAGTTACGGAGCATATGTGGGGCTAAAAATGTAATTAATTTTTTATTATATAAATCGGAGAACCTGTCTGGGCAAAGGGCCTTGGATGGTTTTAAATTTTGGACTACTTCCACTAATTCTTCTAGTGTAAGTCTTTTTGTAGACCCTTTCGTTCCTCTCTGTTGAGTTTGGGCAGATCTGCATCTATTAAGAAGCTACTAAGTGCTTTCTTTGTGGTCTCACTATGTATTACCTTCTTACTATTGTATTGGTCTTCATATTATGCTTTAAACTCTTCCACAATAAGTTTGCGGTTAGAGGATAGGGCTCCCGATTTGAGTTTCAATAGATTATATATTATAATTTGGCTGTTTATCCCTAATTTTATTTGCCAACATGGTATTTGGCTTATTTGCTTTTTCAAAAAACTTCCTCTTTGACCAGTTCAGTGATATATAAGCCTGGGAGATTAGGAGCATATTCAATTCAATTCTAGTGTCCTTTAGCTTCCTCAAGACATCCAGCACTCCATCACGCTTATGTGTAATAAATAGTGAGATCGTGCAGTTTAGCCTGTAGCTTCTGTATTTTGGTATCTCTCTGTTTTTTTCTGCTGGTGGTTATACTGATCAAAGTACCTCTTAGGGTTGCTTTATGTGCCTCCCATAAGGTGGTATGGGAGTTCACACTGTCTTTATTAATTTTAAAGAATTGATCTATTTCTGTGTCAATTATCTGGATAATTTCTGGAATTTTTATAATGGATTCATTCAATTTCCAGTTTGCCCCTGGTCTGTCTAGATTAATTTGCAAACACTGTAACTCTATCGGTGGGTGGTCTGACCATGAAATATCATGGATTCTAGAGTAGGAGACCATAGGAACCAGTCTAGTAGACACACAGAAGTAGTCTATCCTGCTGAAGCTGTTGTATGGATATGAAAAGAAGGTGTATCCTCGCTCCCTTTAGTGGTTCTCTCTCCAGATATCTATCAACTGGTTGTCTTTCAGACCTTTAAGAAGTGCAATTACACCCTCATTTTTCCTTCGCCTAGGTTGAGATGATGATGTCTCTAGTTCTGTGTCTAATGTCTTGTTAAAGTCCCCTGCTAGAATTATATGCCCTATTAGCTACCGTCTGTAAAGCTTCAAAAAATGTGTTGAGGAAACCAGGGTCATTTTCGCAGGGGGCGTAAATGTTTGCGATTGTTTAATATTGTCCTTGGATTGTTCCAACCAGGATTAAGAATCTCCCGTCGCTATCTTTTTTTAGATGTTTCGATCGTGAAGAGAAGTCTATTGTGAAACAAGATTCCTACCCCTCTTCTTTTTTTTTTTTTTAATTTTAGCTGAAGATAAGTAATATTGCCTAATAGTTTTTATCGAAGTATCTTAGGAATTTTGCTAAAATGAGTTTCCTGAAGATGAACGATATCGACTCTCTTTTTTTTGTAGTCTGTGAAAGCTACCGTTCTTTTGTTTGGGCTGTTTAGGCCCTTAACATTGTGTGATATAATCTTTACAGCCATACTGATTTATTGAAAGTTGTGCTTACCACATCCATGTGCCACATCTGACCTCCCAGAGGACTCCATAAGCTCCCCTGCTTCATGACGTTTCTCCTGATCACTCCGAACCCCTGACCAGATGAGGGTAATGGGGGTGGGAAAGGGGGGGACCAGACACAAGAGAAGACGGGTAACACTACAAAAAAAGAATTAACCGAGTCATTGTTGGTCCCAACTGACCCTGAATCAACTGCCCATGGGTATACCTCTCTCTCTGGACCCTATATGGCCCTGGTCCAGAGTCTCGGGTGACCAGCAACCCCTAGTATCCCAGGGACTTTGCCAGCGATATGGACAGGGCCCACATCACCTGTAATAAGGCACATGTGCTGGCAAGGCCCCCCCCCCCCCCCCCCCCCCTTTGTCTTTTTTTTTTTTATTCAACTCATCCCTTCCTAACTCTCCGAAACAAAGGCAGCAGCTCATCTGGGGAGCTAAATATCCCTGAGCTTATACGATCTTACTACTAAAATTTTGCCCATTACCTAAATGAAATAATTCTGTAAAATCACCTAACTAGCTGAACTGAACCGCTACTACATCTAACTTGACCTTAATAATACTTTTTTAATACTATCCTTTTTTTTTTTACACTTTTAACCAATTAAGTGTTAACGCGAGTTAAACGCCCCACTTCTGGAAGGAGCCACAGCTACCCCAAACCCTTTCCAACGAAATACATTTCCCCGCTAAGACCACGTTCAGATCCCCATATTTTTTGTCTCATGTCTCCCTTTTTCCTCTTTTTTCCCTCTTTTCTTCTTTGAGTTCGGGTCTCCCCTCCGCCCCTGCAACGGAGTGCGTGGACCGCCACCGATGTCAGGGCGACCCACACTCTCCCGCTACCAAAATTGCCAGTCCCAGGGGGGCACTCTCCCCCCGGCCCCGCTTGTCCTGCTATGAGATCTCTTAGAGAGTTTTCCTGTTCCGGCTCGCTTCTGCTCCGCTCCTTATTCTTGAGGAGCCGGACCGGGGCAGTTGCATGAAGCGCTCTACTGAATGCCTATAGAGCGTGTAGTGTTTCTTTAAAGTTATTTGTGTCTGAAATTTCAAGGGACTGCTGAGTCTCCTTAAGCATTAATTGATTTCAATTAATGGCCATATCCGTTCTCCCACGTGTAGGAGCCCTCACTTCGCTCCAGACCTGCTCGGATGAGGATCTCGCTTCCCTGGGAGCTGTAAGTGAAGCATTTCTTTCCAGGTTTTTTTTTAAGGAATTCTTCGCCTTCAACTGGCTCTTTGATGGAGAAAGCCTTTCCATTTTTGATGACCAGGAGATTGAAAGGGAAAGATCAACAATACCGGACCCCATTCTCTCTAAGGATCCTGGTTACCGGTTGAAGGTTTCTTCTCCTTGATAAAGTTGAGGGGGAGAGGTCTTGAAATATCTGCATCTTTGTTCCTTCGAAGGTGCAAAAAGGGGTGCTTCTGGTGATTTGGCACACTGCTTCCTTTGTTTTGTAGTAATTGAACCTTAAGATGATGTCTCTCGGGGGGGTTCCAAGCTAGTGGCCTGGCTCGAAGTGCCCTGTGGCATTTGTCCATCTGAAGCTCTGCTTCAGATTTACCAGGGAGGATTGATGTCAGCCATTTTGAGGTGTGGTTTTCTATGTCTGTGATCTCCCCTGGTATTCCCCTTATCCATATATTATTTACTTTATTTTCAGAATCTTCTCTGATAAGTCCTCAATTCTTGCTTTTAGGTACTGTAAGCCGTTGTTTTTAAAAAATTTTTTAGAGCTTTTATAGTAGTGTCCAGATTCCTTTCCAACGCATCAGTCCGGACTCCAATACCGTTGATATCTCTCCTGAGCTCCTTAATTTCATTTTGAAGCAGAGATTTCAGGTCGTTAAACAGTTTTGTTATATCACTTTTTATTACCAGGTGACTCTCAGGGCTCTCACCTCTGCCCCCCTTACTCTTCCGCTCTGCTTCCTCGCCATAGTTAGATGCCGCTGCAGCCGCCACTTTCTTCTCGCTGCGCACCATTCCTGCACTGTTTTATTTCATAAATGTGCCGGGTGTCAGCGGAGCTCCGCCATTAGACCGCCATACCCGTGGCAGCTGCGCATATGCCTGATCTGAACATTTTTATTGAAATAAGGTTAAAATAAGAGATTTGTTTCCATTAATTGTGTGTTTCCCTTTAATTATGTAATTCCCCTTTAACTGAGCAGGACTCCTTTAAATGTAGGAGATGGGATGTTCTTTGCTTTTTTTTTTTTTTTGAGTTCGTATAATTTTGTGCCTTCTCTGACTCCGTCCGTACCTCTGAGCTGGTATTTGGAGAGGAAGCCTTAGGCTTGGTTCCCGCTGGCTGCTGCAGTGCCCGCCAAAAGAGCCGCCCCTCAATGGGGCAGGCCCAATGCAAGGAGTGGGCGCCGCGTTGCGCAATCCGTTTTTAAGGCAGACATGAAAATTGTGAGGTAGAACTAGCGACGGAGTGCTAGGCCACGCCCCCTGGCGGTTCAGCCAATGAGGGCGAACCTGCCGGGTGATGTCATGGCCGCGCCCCGTCACTCCCCCCCTGTCCTACTGCACGTGCCGCCAGCCTGACAGGCATGCGTGCAGCGCAGACAGCGGGGCCGTAGCCTAACAATGGAGACTCCGTCTGCTGATCCTGGTGGCCATCTTGGATTGGACTCGTGGCAAGTAGGAGCTGGATTAGGTTATTTGTTTATTTTATAGTAGTTATAAGGCTTTGGAATGTCCACACAAAAAAAATCTGTTTCAAAGGGGTATAACAGCAAGTGAATATTGACCTTATGTAATCTTTATTTAGGGAATTGTAATATTTTTGTAAACTTTTACTGTAGTTAGTGCATTGTTTTTAGCAAGTGCCTATAGCTGGGTTTTTGCTGGCAGACAGGCCGGGATTACGCGCCGATCGGAGCTAGACAGAGGGTCCCTGAGGGGGAAGACAGCTGCCTCTCCGCGAGCCCCGCATGGCAGCCACGAGAAGGTCAGGCTTTGACCCATCCCACCCCCCTTTCTGGTTAGCCTTATGGTCTGCCAGTGGAAGTCGCGGGGGAGGGAGCCGCGGGGACTCGGATCCAGTACTTGGGTATGGGATAGAGGGTCGTCGTGCTCTGCTGGGAGGCCGCGAGTTGCACCGCCGGTACCCACCACTCCTGATGCAGCCGCTTTGCTGTCCCTGCTCACCTCGTTTTGGGTACTCCAGGACCGGGGGTAGCTCCACGGAGCGCGGGTATTCCACCGGAGGCCCCGCACCTCCACACTCGTCGCTCTTCCACTCTGCCTCATAGGCTGCTGGCGGCCATTTTATTATTAGTGTATGGCCGGGTCGGGGCTAACGTCTTATGTAGGGAGCTTCTGCTCCTGGTCTGATAGTCGCCGGCTACCTCTGTCCTCCTGGGGGGAGACCTAGTCCACTCTGAGGGCCCGCGCTTGCTGGGTGTGAGCAAGATCGGAAGCTCCAAATACCCTGGAGTGACACTCCAGCGTAAGATGGCCGCTCCTCGCTACACAGGTCCCCGCACCTTCGGCCGATCACACATTGGCTCACACTTCATAACCGGGCATAATTTTTATATGGCCAAACACCTTGTGGCTCCCTCTCAGAGATTGTGCTGATTTTAATTTATTCAGCTGACCCGTTGCTGTAGTTTGCAGGCTTCAACAGGTCAGCTTATACGGAGCTCAATCTAAGTGCGACCGGTTAGCTGAGCATCAGGCCACGCCCCCCTAAATTAAATGTTGAATGTATTATAATGTAACATTTTCTGTTTCTATAGCAACAATTTACAAACTCACATCCCCTTCGTCTTTTGAAACAGGCTCTGGCACAACCCTTTTTGAGCCCTGCCTTCTCTCTAGCAGTGCACCAATTGTATTGTGCCTGGTCACATTATCTAACCCACAGAACTTTGTCCTATTAATATGCAAATGCATTCCACTGACTTCAGAATACTCCTCTGCAGCCATTTTGTGAACCCCCGAGCCGAATCTTTGCTGATCGATCACCGGAGAACGAATCGATCTGCAACTTAGCTAATTCTTATCATTGTGTGGATTGTATTTATGCACATATTAAAAGGAAAAAAATAACATGAAAAAAACGGAAGCTTGAACTGCTGCTTTAAGGTAGAAGATGTGTTAAATATTATGTATAGATAGAACCTACTATTGCCACACTCTGGTCCTAAGCAGAACTGCACCTTTAGGCACATTTAACAATATGGTATGAGAATTCCATTCAACAACTGTTTAATGCTGCACTTTATTCTAAATGAACAAATAAACAAAAAAAAGGGTTTAAATTTGTTATCAGGTTTCATTGCTAAGTGATTGTTGAATAAATGTGCATTGCTATTAAGAAAATTTTAAATGAAAGGAAACAGGTTTCAAAATCTTTGTATATTTACAAAATGTTATGATATACAGTAGTGCAGAGTAAATAAGTACTTCAGTATTAGGTGATACCTTTTTTATTTGGACTAATAATGAATATTATAAGACAATCTTTTGAGAGTTCTCTCTGTTCCTCAGGTCAGCAAAACTGATTTACAAAGATTCCATAAGCTTAACACAGAGGCAAAAAAAAATGATAATCTAAGGCAGGGGTGCTCAACTCCAGCCCACAAGCCCCCATAACAGGTCAGGTTTTCAGGAATTCCCAGCTTCAGCACAGGTGGCTCAATCTGAGCCCTTCATTGTCACTTTTGCTGAAGCAGGGACTGGAGTTGAGTAAAATCAGATTAATATAGCTTGCAACTTGAACTACTTTTGTCTTTGCTCGCTCCATAGTTGCTGGTAAGCTACATATAGATGTTTTTGCTTCGTGTAGTTTTCTTTCTTTTTTTTTTTTTAAAGCAGTTTATCTCGGAGCCAATCCTGCCTTTAGTACATGGCAAAAGTTGAGTGGTGAGTAATAAATTATCTAAGCATGCTGACATTCGTTTTAAAATGAACTAAATATGTTTTGCATAGTGGGTGTGGATGGTATTTAGTATTTTAAGGCATTTTAACATGAGTCAATAAGTTAATCATTTGTATGTAATTTGCATTCAATCCTCTTAACTAGAGTGCCAGCTCACCTATAGATGCCTTACACTAGGTTACCATGTAGATGAAAACAGATTTTGCATTATATTTAAAGTAATAGAAAATTGGAATTTACAAATCAAATTTACAGTTACTGACATTCTCATAGCATTGTACAGTAAGCCTAAATGTAGGTATTTATTATCAGTTTAATATCCGTCTCTAACCAGCTTTATAGAGACTATAAAGTAAAGCTGCCACTAACCCTTTTTTTTTTATACCATAAGAACAGAGGGTCCTCAAGAGCTGGACCAAATGAACCTGGTTCTCAACATACTTACGGTAAAGTTACTGGTGCTAGTCCTATTTTTTTAAAAAGATATTTAAATGGGACACCAGGGATCAGTAAACTAGACAGGGATCAGTACACTATGCAGAACTGCAGAGTTGAACAAAAATTAATTAATTGGAAAAAGTTTCCACAAACTTCCAGTACATAAAACATAACTTAAATCCTAGGTGCGAGGACTCCCGTCTGGAAGCTTACCCCAATACATGTTCCCAACTTGCACCGCTGTCCTCTGTATAAGGCCCCGGACATGTTACCTGCTTGCTGGCGGAAGCGCGCTGAGGCGCGCTCCCGCTCAGCACTGAGCCCCTACAGCCGCAATTAGAGCGGCTTTTTGTAGGGCTCACCTGCGCTTCCCGCGCGCTTGCGGACAGCGCAGGTCTGGGTGGAATTTAAAATTCCCCCGCTTGCCGGCGAGACAGGCCGGCACGTGAGCGGTTTGCCAATGAGGTAACCAGCTCCGTGACGTCACTGGTCCGCCCCGGCCATGACTGCCTGCCCCCGGCTCGCCTCTGACGGTTCTGTCCCCCCTCTGCCCCGATCCATTCCTGTGTGTGTGTGTGTGGTGTCTGTGTGTGGTGTGTGGTGTGTGTGGTGTGTGCCTTTGTGTGTGTGTGTGTGTGTGTATGGGCCTTTGTGTATTGAATGTGTGTGTGGTGTGTGTGTGTGTTGCCTTTGTGTTGCATGTGTGTGTGTGACTTTGTGTGGTGTGTGTGTTGTGTGGTGCATGTTGTGTGTTTGCAGTGTGTGTGTCTGTGTGCATTTGTGTGTGTGTGTGTATTGTGTGGGTGTGTGGTGGCATGTGTGTGTGCCTGGTGTGTTGTCATGTGTGGTGCTTGTGTGCCGTGTGTGGTGTTGTGTGTGTTGCCTGTGTTGGTGGTGTGCTTTGTGTATGCATGTGTGGTGTGGCCGTTGGTGGTGTGTGGTGTGTGTGTGCTTGTGTATGCATTGTGTTGTGTTGCCTTTGTGTATGCAGTGTGTGTGTGCTTTGTGTAGATGGTGTGTGTGTGTGCATGTGTGTTGGTGTGGTGATTCTGTCTGTTGTGTGTGGGTGCATGTCTGTGTCGTGTTATGTATATGTGTGTGCATGTGTGTGTGATTGTGTGTGTGTTGGTATGCATGTTGTGTGTGTATGCAGTGTTGTGTGGCCTGTGTGTTTTTGTGTGGGTGTTTTATGTGTGTAGTGTATGCGTTTGTGTGTGCGTGTGTGCGTGCGTGAATATATTTATCAACGTTGCACAATGTTAATAAATAATTTATTCTCACAACATGTCTTTTTTTTTACATTTTTAAAATATTATATAATTATCACACAACAACACACACCAACACACACCACACGCCACACACGTTCCCCAGTGACACACACACACTGACAGCTACCAAGTGACACACACACAGTGATACCCGCCTCCCAAGCGCTTGCTGTCTCCTCTGTAAGGACAGCAAAAAGCTCCTGGTAGAGCGAGCGGCAGCAAGCGAGAGAGCGAGCAAGCGCCAAACATGGCCAAGGCCTTATGGTCAGCACTGCCTTGCTCTCCAATGCTCCAGACCCCTGCACTGAGTCTCCTCAGTTCCCTGCTGCTGACTCTCTGTCAGCTCTTCATTTACAAGGGCTTTGTCAGCACACAGCATTCACCAAGAATATCAAGTCTAGAATGACTCTCTTGAGGCTGTGGAGAAGGTGTATTTATACCCCTGTCCCAGTCAGGGAGACGCCAGCTACTCTGGGTAGGAACAATATTCCTGGTCTCTGCACACGGCCCTAGACCCGCTTGATGAGATTACTGGGGTTGAAGGTGGGCCAGGAGAATGCTGATACAATCCCCTTCCACAGGCAAACCATACAGATACAGCACCAGGTCTTACAGCTTTCTTGCAGAGCAAGTCCACTCAGCAGGTGGTCGACCTCTCCCTGGTTCCTCAACAATGGGCCTAATCCCATCAGTGTCCAGGCCTACAAGACCAACTCTCATGTGATTACAGCCCATGTTGCAAGAGAGACTTAACCCCTACAGGACCCCACTCTTTAACAGGACTGTACAGTATGTCATTGTTTTACATCCTTTGAAAGGATATATAAGAATGCTACAATAAACTACATATATAAATAACTTCATAACAGTATGATCCGAAGAGGATCAGAAAGGGTCCCAATTTTATATAGCACTCAATGCCGGAGACAAATGAACTGGATAACAATGATCCTACAGGGAAAATACCTGTATAGGGAAATAATAGAAAAAACAGAGAGAGGTAGAACCCCAAGGAGAGCACTCTACCAATGTGTAGCCAAAATGTATCAGAACCTAGTAAGGTGGGTGAGTAGGGAAATAATAGCCCTACAGAAACCAATAAGTCCAAAAATAATAAAGTTTTATTAGTTTAAATACTCGTTAAAAACACACATATATCATTCAAATCATTAAAAAAAAAAACATACAGAAGTGGCTTATACAGTCAGTTGTATCTCAGAGAACTATCTATATAGATATGAACTCTGCTGTCTGTTAACATCCAATTCAGTTATACTCTAATGTTTAACTGAGGCAGTACTGTAATCCTATGGAGAAATAAGGTATAATAATATCTGATGAGTATCAGACTGTGTCAGTTCAGGCTTGTTACTATTGGGTAAAATACATTTTGACACAGATGGTAATCCCTGCAACAATATCAGCAATGCAATTTGTCTTTGAGTTCATGCCACATGAACAACCTCAATATCGGCGTTATCACAAACGTTATTAGGAAAACACCCTAAGAAGCAGGAATCAAAATTTCATTAAAGGTACAGCATGATCACGCTGGATCCAGGTCAAAGTCAACAAGGCTTATTATTCTTTAGCTCAATACATTTATTCTCACTATTAGTGATCCCTGCAACAATTAGGGAAATGTAGTTAATCTAGAAATTAATGCCGCGGGAACAACATAAATGTAAGTATGGTCTCAAGCGTTGAAAATAAGATGCCCAGAGGAGCAGGAGAACATATGCAAAGCCAAGAATATAGTAATTATGCAGCCTGATCACGGCGGATCAACAACAGAGTCTAAATGAAGACTCCATGAGGGAAACAAGCCTGACTCTCGCAATGTGCAGGATTACTGGATGTCGCCACCTCTGATGACGTCAGCTAGTGACGTCTATTCCCGACGATCGTTTCACGTAAAGCTACGCTTCTTCAGGGGAGGATTAGTAAATAACTACTTCATATTATTGATGGGTAGGGGTAATGGCGGGCCTAACTTTTATTTAAAAGTGGTCAAATCTACTCCTACCATCCCATACGAAGCTGCAACATATGAAATTGAGTACCATCCCTGTCCGATGATAGTAATTTTATTTTTGCGATATGCCTGGCCTACTGCCATTTGAATTTCTTCACTCTTGTGACAATGTCACAAACTTTGGTCTACATTCATTTATTTATAATACGTTATAAAGAAAAAAAAATCACTCCATACTTCTTTGAATTGTCTGAAGCTTCTGAATTGTCTTCGCAGTTAGGGTCCAAGGTTCACATCCATGCGTGAGTGCAGGCAGAATAGACTGGTCCTTTTTCAGGCAGTGTGGAATGCTCCCTTGTAAGATTGTCTTGTTTCTTCCAAATGTTCTCCATCCCATCTTTATTCTCCTATTGATTTCATTTGAAAGATTTCCTTCTATTGATACTTGCTGACCAAGGTAGACATAATCTTCAACTTCTTCCAGTTATTTATTTTAGTTGCGCCAGACTGCAGCCCCTCTTGTCATTCTTGAGGGGCCTCTTCCTGCAGTTCTGGTTGCATTTCTCCCTGCACATTTTTTATCTTTGGGCGCCCAGTATCCCAGAACAGTAGGGCCAGGGACCTCCTTGTCAACCTACACCTGGCATTAGCCAAACTGGCTATTTATAAGTCTAGGAAGCAGACTTTTGGCTGGGGAGGTATTCCTTACCTGCCAGGTGCTGGTGCGCTCCCGTATCTGTGCAGAGTACACCCACGCTGTGGCCACTGGGCAGGAAGCTGCGTTCACTTCCCAGTGGGCCTTAAGCGGGGTGCTATGCTCTGTATCCCCCCATGGTTTTTCTTTTAAGCTTAACCTCCTTATTTAGTACACTGTTTTTCTTATTTACAGTTGCACTAGTTTCTGGCCTAAGTTTATTTTAGTTAAGCCTTAACTTTTTCTGGTTGGTCTCTCGACCAACCAGATGTCGTATTACCTGATTGGCTGGCTTTGCCAACCAATCAGTGTAAGGCTTAAAAATAGTCTTAATAATCTAGTTCTATTCCATTTATTTGTAGAGTTCACACATTTGTTGAACATCACTTTGGTTTTGCTGAGATTCATATGGAGGCCCACCTTCTAACTTTCTTCCACATGTTGTTGTCTTCTGCAAATCATAGATGACTCAAGTATTTACAGTTTATTTGGATTTCTTTTTCTTTCTAATTCAATGTCCTGAACAATTCTTCAAGTGTTGCTGTGAAACATTTTGGTGATATGGTGTCTCCCTGCTGTACTCCCTTGCTGATCTTACTTGTCTCCTCATCTAATCTAATAGTTGATGTGGCATTCTTGTAAATATTTTTTAAAATATGAATGTATGCCTCTTCGATGCTTTGTCTTCTTCATGCCTTTAAAACTGCTGACGTGTAGACAGAATCAAATCCATTTTCATAAAAAATTTTTTTTAAAAATCATAAACTACTAGCATATATTGGAGTGATCAATTCCTGCTTAGTATTTATTTTTATTTTTATTAACTTTTACTGAGTTTTTACCTGTTTATTCTTACACTATCCTCAGCAGTTACCGTGGCAAACTCTGTCTTTTTAATGTGTAATGCCAGTGGCCATTTTCATTTCCATTGGAGGAAATTGTTTGGGTAAATATATCTCCAGTATGCGACTATAGACTTTCAAGAGGATGGCTTTGCTAAATGCAGCAAAAAAGGGACTTTACAATTGAAATGGTGGTTAGAGAGGATTGCTTTTTCAATGTTGAGCAGTTCTTTCAACAGTGCCTAGCCTTCTCAAGATTTGTTCTGTAACGGAGAGGGTCATGCAATAGGTGGAGGAAGCACATGATTGATATGCATTGTCCTTTTTTAAGTTCACCATCATAAACAAAAGAAAACGTCTTAATTTCTAAATAAACAAAAAAAAGTAAACTGTTTATTTTAAGGGTGATTGCATGTGTTTAGGTTACATTGATAAGTAGTTTTTCAATATGTTTTTTTTTTTTTGTGTGTGTGTGATAGTTTACATATGTCAGCCATATTGATAAGTTACCCTGCCCACCTGTCCCCCAAGTGTCGGTCTTTCTGGGGCTCTGTTGGGTACAATGGGCAGGTACAGTTTGTGTAACGCGGTGTGTGCTACCATAGGAAGAAAAAACATGTGAAAGTTACTGTAAAATCCGAGAATAGAGTACACTATTCTAAGTGAACCCTGATTCTATACTTTTGTATTTGTATATGAAAATCATAAACATGGTTGTAAGTAACTCTCAAAACGTTGCTGTAACAATATCTAAAGGCAATGAACTTTTGCAACAAGAAAGGATTCTTACTAGCCTACAAAAAGGGCAGCTGATTTGACTTGCAAGCATGTATGTAAATGATCCCTTTTTATCACACAGGTCATGCAGCTAGGCAGTCAGGAAACAAAGAGAAACTCATCTTTCAGCTTGTCAGGTCTTGTAGAAGTCCCATTATTTTTTTAAAGAAGTTCAATTAAGCAATTTTACATGAAAATGAGGCACCACAGAAAATGTTTATTTGCATAATTTGCATCGAGTTGCCAGCAGGCAAAGCAGCTTTTCTGAACTTGGCTGACATTCCTTAGTCAATCTAGTGTTTCTTCTGTAAAATCAAACTCCTGTCTTAGGCTGAGTCCCCTGTGCTGCTGATCGCGCTCATGCTTGGAGAGCTGTGACGTCACCAACTCTCCAAGCACGAGCGACAGGTGTCTGAGCTATTTCGCAAGCGCGGGGGGGGGGGGGGGTTTGGGGGATTCAAAGTCAGGTTTTTTTTGTTGACGAAAGCGTGGGTGAGCGTCCGTGCCCGCGCGTGAGCGGGGACATAAAAATTGAAATAGCCAGAAGCAACCTCGCCAAGCACAGCACGGTCAGCGGCACAGGGGACTCAACCTTATTCCTATTTCTCGCTGCCTTCCAAAGGGTCTGCAATAAACAATCCTTTTGACAGGACTGTGGTTAATGCATGAAGCAACCAGAAATATGTTGTGTAAAATTATATTGGCTATCTTAACCAACCTCACTACTTGTTGTTGTAAAGGTGTTAAGCAATCTTTTCCACAACCTATATTTCAAAAAAAGGAGTTGCTTCACTTTATTTAAGGGAAGACGTTTTTTGCTTTCTCTCCCCCTCCCCTCCATATACACATTTTTTTTAAATGTTTTTTTTTGTAATCAATGGGGGAAATAGCTGACACTTTAAACCCTTATCTCCTATTATTACATTATAAATAACAGCACTACTATGTAATGTTTTTGCTATGCAACGCTATGTTTTAGCATGTATAATGTATGTTTGTACAGTAGCTGTATAATTATTTTTGATTGTTTCAATAAGCTGTGTTTAGAAATGTCATATTAGACAGTAGTAGGCTTTAGGTATCTAACAGATCTATCATTTGATCTGCAGGCAGGATTTTCATTACTAGCGTATATACATGTTGTTTAATTCAGTTGTCTTGTTACTACTTTCATTTAGTGTCCTTTTACAATGTCCGCAAACAATAATTTTATTGTAATTATTTTGTTATACTTTCCCTCAATACCATCTTAGTTACTGTATAGTACTGCTACTCTAAGTAGAAGTTACAAGCATCACAGAATGGGGTATGGAGCCTAGGATCAAAAGTCAGGCATGTGTGGTTATGTAGATCTAAATGGCAGAGAATTGCAGCACACACACTTACTGTACTAATAAGATTAACAATTCTAGCCCAACTTGGTACTACAAGCCCAGTGGTGGTTTAAACATACGCTGCCCATTGGCACTTAACTTGAGGCTGCATCCTTCGCGCCACCCTCCTCCTCCATCATTGCGGTGTCAAAATGACGCAGTGACATCATGTTTCCATGACAACACAACACCATGTGACGTCATGGTGCCATGGCTGCGCGTCGCCATTTGACACCATGACGCTGAAGGAGGAGGATGGCACAAAGAAGGTAAGAACTTTTCAGAGGCCCCATGTTCTCCCCCGGCAAACGTCCAAGACGTTTGGCCGCAGCCAAAACACCGCTGGGACAATTTGTTGCGCATGCTCCCACGTCCGCTACGACAAGCCAGGTCTAATAAGTTCAGGTTTACATTTCCTGCGCGGGACCAGTACACTTCCTAGACCTGCTGCTCCAATGCGTAATCTTTAAATGTTCCGCGTGGGACATTTCCACATGCACTTATCAGACCCGACTTGTTAGGCACAGCAGACCTGGCGTGTCCAGCTCCGAAGTACCCTGCAGTGACGTGTCCCAGCAGCAGAACCCCACCTGTGTTTTGGCCATGGCCAAATGTTTTCTGTATATGGCGGGAAAAAAGGGGATACATTTGCTGCCCCCAAAATTTGCTGACCTAGGCCCAGATCTAATGGGTAATCTGCCACTGTACAAGCCTGTATTACTTCTAATAAATTCTATGAAAAAAGTCCTGAAACGTCACTGATACTACTGCACAGAGTAATAAATATTCACGCCAGGAACTCCTTTCCCTAAATGTCACTTTTATGTCTGTAGCACTTCTTCCTATTATGTGTTATTTGTATTATTTGTTATTTATATGAATGCCACATGCCAATGGCACTATATAAATAAAGATATACATGCATACATACATATGTTAAAGGTTCAGTCGAAGCAGCATTTTTTTAAAAATTTGTTTGTTATTTTTTAATAGGAACCACATTGATTTTAGCTCTGGAGAACACCTGCTTCCCGAGATACTTACCTCCGTTGGGGGGGGAGGGGAAAATCTCTCTCAACGGAGGTAAGTGTCTCGGGGACGAAGGCCAATTGGAAGCTGCAAGGGATGACGTCACGGCTTCCTATTAGCTCGAGTGACACGGGACATTTAAGCCACCCAAACTAGCCCAGGCAGAGCTGCTACCGGCACCCCCTCCCAGGTCGGTATCTCAGGAAGTAGGGGGTCTCCAGAGCGGTAAACAACACGGTTCAGCTCCAGGGAACCCCTGCTTCAACCTGGTTTCAAAAACAAACAAAAAAATGTCGATTGGACTGCTCCTTTAATTAGGATGACCAGACGTCCCGTTTTTTGGCCGTTTGTCTTGGGTCCCGATGTTTCTGGCCACTGTCCTGGTTTTTCTGTTCGCTGGCTGTGCCTGCGTGATCAGCGCTTATGCTCATGCGAGATCGGTACTTGCCAGCCATGCATGCACGATCAGCGCTTAGCGGCCATCAGCTCTTGGCAAGCTCAGATCGCACGTGGGCAAACGACGATCACGCATGCGCACAAGCAGCCACCAAACATCGATCACGCATACGCGACCAGCTGTTCGCGCATGTGCAGTCGGCATTCATGCAGTCGGTGCTCGGAACTGCGCATGCGCAGTCGGCGCTCATGTCTGCGCATGTGCAGCATTTGTCACGATGTTAGCCGGGACAAATATGGTCACCCTACCTTTAATGGGAGAAGAGCATTTTACCTTGTTTTCATTGATTAATCATTTGGGAAACACCTCTAATTATGTTTTTCACGGTTGTTTCTTTTGTGGGTGCTTTTAACCACATGGTCCGAAACAGATTCCTTACTATGAAATCAGCCGCTATAACGATTCAGTCTTTGGCTAGAATGATAGAGAAAGAAGAAAGCGCAAGACCCTCATAGTGTGGTTAAAAATGTTCACATTTTATATACTAATCAGCTTACTGCATGACTGATTTAAGGCATTATGGGAGTATGCCACTCCATTCCCTGATGAAGTGACTGTGCGTCACGAAACGTGTTGGAGTTCTTTTGTTTGAAGTGACCTGATAGATATTAGGCACTCTATGCTTATTTGAGCTTTCCATGGACTTTCCTGGACTTTTATACCATACATATACAGACACACTTCTACTCTATGCTGATTTCCATCACTGAGATCGAGACGCTGAGAGCCCGCGGAGTATTCCGGCTGTGGCTGTGATCAGCTGGAGCTTGTGAAGTATCAGAAGTCACCCCATGGTTGACCATATTGGTGTGAGGGTTTTCCCTCCCCATAACGGAGTAATACACTGACAGAGTGGCAGGCAATCGGATGCGAATATGTGCTGCTGTGAGGTGAGAATGACTAAGGCTGCGTCCACGCCAATTAAAATCAATTGGTACGGCCACGCTCACACGGCGCGCGCATTACACACAGAAATAGCCCTGATCCATGCCCCCCTGCTCGCGCTTGCAAAATTATGCAGGACACCCTGCGCTCATGCTTGGAGAGGTGGTGATGTCACCGCTCATAAGAATGAGCGCTCTCACTGGCAGCGTGGACGCAGCCTAACGAGACAAGCTACTCTGTGGCATCTGATCTCTACCTAATCTGGCCATCCGGTTACTCTGGAGGAGCGGAGATGTGGAGTTGAACACCGGCGGCACTCCTGGAGTGAGACCGGAGCCTTTTAAGGGGGACGACGAGTCATTGAGGATCCTGTGCAGCAGCTGTGGGAGCGTCTCATTCATACTGGTAATTATACCTACATGCCTATCTGAATCTTTTATCCTGTATGTGTATGTCTTACCTTTTTATAAAAAAATTCAATTTTATATACTACACTGGGGGTCTTGCGCTTTCTTCTTTATCCATCTAGTTGGCATTGTCCTTACATCAGCCTATCCAGTACAGCAGCAGACCCTCCATTCCTAAGAGAAGTTTTATTAATGTTTTGCATTGTGGTATTTGGAGTATTCACTATCACATATACTCTTTTTTCTTAACACACAGTTTATTTGTAATTTACCACTTTGATTTATATGTGGTTGCATATATCATTCATAACCTATATACCTATTGATTACTGGTCTTATATGACCATTGGTTCATGGATATATTTTTGAATTTGAGGCTAGAATGAGACAGAAACATATCCGCTATCTCACGCTGAGACAGGTGTCATGGTTTGTCCAGCGATGCTTTCGTCTGAATAAAGTAATGCATTGCGAAAGAGAGGCCCAAGACTACAAGTCTGCCAACTGCAAAGGGAAGATGGCTACTGTCAGAGTTGATGAGAAAGACGACAAAGTTGAGTTGCTGGAGATTAATAGTGCGTAGCTAGATGCAGATGGTCACCCTAGTGACAGGAAAGAGTAGATTGCATAACATGTGGAGCCAAGCGAGTAAAAGAAGAGTTGGTGAAATGGAAAGGTGAGCTGGAGTGAGAAGTCCTCCACAGGGTTGAGAAAGCTACTGTTTGAGTACACAGGCTACAAGGTTTTTTTACAATTGACTTCAACCATGATGACTCATTGGGGTCACAAATTGATTATGAGGTAGCAAGCCTCTGTACTTCACCTCCTGAGTACCCGATAATTTCCCCAAAGGGAACTTTTACTGGTAGGAGTGAAAATGGTCTTGAGAAACCATGAAGGTCCAGAGTTGGAATGTTTAAAGATTGGAAAGCAGAAGCGCCAAAGCTTAATGCTGGCTTTGAACAGTTCCAATTCTCACCGCTCTTTGCCATGACAGTCAAAGATGAAAGAAAATGAGAAGAAATTGAAGTCGGATTTTTCCGACAAGGACATTGATGTGTTTGGGGAGCTGTATCCCCAAACAGAGGATGTATATGTCTAATGGCTGCTACAGGTCTTCGCATCTCCTGAAAATAATTGCCTTAAGGAGCAGTGAATGAGGACGCCGCCTGAAGGTGCGGCACACTGATGGGTGTAGCTCACCCCAGCAGGTCTGAGCTGGGGGGGGGGAGATATGTGAGGGACTGAAGGGTTAACTCCCTCACTCTGCAGGCAGGCAAATCACACCCTAAATGTATGCTGTGCTAGGATGTTGACTATTGGCTCCAGAGCAGGGCGTTAAAAGGCAGGAATTGGCTCCCTGTCAGTGCTACCTGTTCCACACCCTGCACAAACGAGTCTAGAGGCTATGGATACTGCCCAGAAGGATGCTCCTGGGAGCTGCAGGATCCTGCAGCCGTGTACAAGGTTAGCCAGGAGGAAGTCAAGCTGCCAGAGGATGTGCCTGGCACAGGAGACTTTCCTCAGGACCCTAAAGTAAAGACAATTTGAAGAGCTATGTACATGAATGGTGCTATATAAATAAAGATATACATACATACATAGATTTAGTCTGCTTTTGTTACATTGTCTGTGTTTCAGCTATCCATGAGTTTTTTTTAACTGGTAAGCGGGGTAGCTGTTCGGGATAGTTAGGGGCAAGATGGGTACTGTGTAGTTAGTGCTCAAAGAGGGGCTAGGCATTTTGTTTTATGCCTGTGCAAGAAATCCAGTTCCGTGATATTATGATATTGTAATATATATGAATCCGGTATGAGGACAAAATGCCAAGTATACAGTATATTGTCTGATTTGCAACAGTTCTTTAATTCATATTATATCGCATATGACATTTTCTAGAGGGCTGACAGTGCACGTTGCTCTGTACTTAATGTATTTGCAGGCACAGTAAGTCCCTGCTCTATAGAGCATACAATTTAATTGTTGGTGCCTGAGGCCCGGAAAGATAAAGTGACTTGTCCATGGTCACAAGCAAAAGGTATGTTTACCAGATTCTCAATTTAACGCTACAGCCAAAAGCCTCATCATGATTAGCAAAATAACATCAACTGTAGATGCAGTACAGTGCAATAAATGTCAGTTATGTCACGCTATATTGTAGGCAAATTCTACAGTCCGTTCAATGTTGCAAGGATACAGCATTTCTTTGAATAGTCACTGTAATATTTATACTGCACAGTCTGAAAGATTCAGTGCCATCACAGTCCTTATTTCTGGTCAGTGTTTTGTACGCTGCTGTTTTATACATGCACACACCATATTTTATACCACTGCATATGGCTTACAACCTAATAAATATGTTAATAATGGTGAAGAGATGAGATGGGCACAATTTGACTTCTTCGATCAAAGATTTATTAAACCCTATTGAAAAATTGACACTTGGCTTTCTCAAGGTAAGGTGTCTTTGTGTGTGTTTGTTTGTGTGTGTTTGTGTGTTTGTGTGTGTGTGTCTCTCATTGGACTATTTTCGTCCTAACATTTATTTCTGTTACATTTTATATTAGGTAGAGGTCTTCATATTGTGTGCTTCTGTATTATCTGTAATAGCTTTGCTAAGCTCATTGTTCTCACCATTCCATTTTTGAAATTCCAAAATAATATTTTTGATTATAAATGACTGTTTCAGCTAATTCCTGTTTAGACACTTAAAGGTAATTTACATTGAGCAAATATTTGTCGTCAATTGTTGCATCAGTAAATAACCCAGGAAATGACTTCTTGTTTTCCTTTTGCTTATTACAGACTGGCTCAAATCTCTTGCTACCTGGTCCATCATTGCTCTCGCCACACTCCATCCTAAGGCTTCCAGGAACACAGAGCACACAGTTGATTACTCAGCCTATCATTACCAATCAGTTCGGTGAGCATATTTTTTTCTGCGTATATAACCTTGTGAGTTATTGGGATGTTGAGTTTATTCATATACTTGTGTTGCTAGTGATTAACTTGTTAGGTGCAACACACTTTCACAGTTCAAAAAAAGGGCATTTGCCACACTTGCACTGTCTGTTTAGTTGGACAATATACACATATAAGCATAATATTCATACCTGCATATTAGAAATAGATCAGCTTATAACAATATCGAATCTCTTTTGACTGTGTTCATATTTATTATCATTATATGCATTCTCAATAGTTTAATGCATCCCTAAACTGTAGTGGTATGTATATGAATAGAAAGCTGTGATTAGCTTAATTTGCATAGCATAATTTTAGGGTTGGAAGGAAGGCCCCATTATCTAAATGTCATTAAGAAAAACATAATTAAATGAGCCCTAGCATAATACTATCTACAGCTCAACCCCATTATAACGCTGTGCTTGGGGTCCAAAGAATCACAACGCGTTATAAGCGGATTTGCGTTGTAACGGAACATGTTATAACGGGGTTGAGCTGTATTTCACAATGAGAATGATACAGGGACAGAACTGTCTTCGTTGCTGCATTAATCTTCACATTGCTGTGATTTTGTTATCATACAACCAGAAAAGTAAATGGTGGGGAAATTGTGTTGTTTATTAGTAGCATTTTTCATTTACTTTTTTCCTTACTATTTAATCATCTATAATGTTGTTATATTAAAATTTTTCCAAAAATTAATTTAGATGGTTTTAATATATATATCTATTTTTTAAATTATATGTATATGGTTGTTCTTCGGAGTCAAATTATATTTTAATGAAAGATCTAACCCGCAATGAAGGCTGGCCACAGGTTTTCCTTGCTCAAACCATAGAAGTGGCACTATTATGGCAGTTTGAGTTGTGTGAAACTACTGAATTATCTTCGCATTTAGGGTCCAAGTTCCACATCCAGGCTGTTATACACTGGTCGAACACTTTCCTTTAAGGTTCAGTGGAAGGTTCATTTAAAGATTGTCTTGTTTCATCCAAATGCGCTCCACCATATTTTCCTGATTTTATTTACATGGTTCCCCGTCCATTTATGATGGCTAATATAGACATCATTTTTAAGTTCTTTTCCATCAATGTTTATCTTTGTAGAGGTGATACTTTGGTCTAGCTGAGATTCATATGGAGGCTATTGTTCTTACTTGATTCAACGAGTTCTCTGATTCATTGCTAAAGGTCTTCTGAACTTGTGGCAAAAATAACAATGTTGTCTGTAAATCGTAGTTGACTCAAGTATTCACAGTTGATTTAGAGTCCTTTTTGCTTCCCAATTCAATGTCTTCAACAATTTTTCAAGTGGAGCTATGAAAAGCTTTGGTGACATGGTGTTCTACACACAAAAAAGAGTCCCCGCCGCACAGCTAGGTAGTAAGAGTGAGGTGCTCTTCTAGGTAATTTGCATTGTCATAAACTTGAAGAAAGGGGAACCTAGTGAGTGAGCACTCAATCACAATATGGGTATGAATTGTATTAAAACATTTTATTATCACCAACGAATAAAATAAAGGGATTTAAAATAAATAAACCGCATATAAATGTAACTATGATCAAAATAACATTACTGTAGGCTATGTTGATAAACATATGGGAGATATGACAGTGGGTCAAAATCTCATGCTGTACATTGACAGCCTAAGTTGATTATGGGTTAATATTCTTCACTGCTGTGTAGTAACTGCCTATCTGGCCAGTAGTGTATATGGGTGAGTATTACCAACAAGTGGGAATAGAGAACTAGCTTCCTGATGACCCAACTAATAGTAGGTATTCAGAATACTTCAAACAGAAAGTATCTCCATGTGGGAGCATATAGCTCCTAGTCCAGTATGGTAGGAATACACTACTGCATAGAGCAAAGGTAATCAAGGCAGTTAAAAGAAATCACAAGGGGATCTGAGTGATCACCTATGGTTAGTAAACAAAAGGTGTCTATTGTATCGTGTCCCTAGATAAGATGGTGAGTGTCAATTATTTGTATCTGTAGCGCAGCAGCCCGTTGGAGTAGGCAGCTTTGCTATGAGTGAGGGAAAGACGTCACCCGTCCAGTAGCAGAACACAGCAGTAATTCTTGTAAATGTTCCTTATAATATCAATGTACATTTCTTCAACATTTTTACTTAATGCATTTCAAATGGCCGAGGTGTAGACCGAATGCTTTTTCATAATCTACGAATCCTAAACTAAGTGGTAGGTTGTATTCATTACTTCAAGAAACCACTTCTTGTATAACTTGAATATGGTTCTTTGAGCTGAATCTACTGCAAAATCCCACTAGTTCTCTAGGCTCAGCAAAGTCTAGGGTCTGTTGCATCCGATTACTGGGTATCTTTGTGAAAATCCTGCAAGTATGCATATATGTACGTATATATTTATATTGTGCCTACAGTGTACTCAGCACTTTACAAGGACAATACAGTACAGGGAATTATATTACAATAAGCGCAACAAGGTCAGAGAATTATAATACAATAAGCGCAACAAGGTCAGACAATGGGAAAGGAAATCTAAGTGGTACTGTATGTTGAAAAACTTATGGAGACAGCAGGTGAGGGAATAAGTGAAGTATATGGCAGTGTTTGGCAGGAGTGACTGTGGGACAATAGCCATGTGTCCAAGCTATTGGGTTGCTTCATTTAAGAGGTGTGTTTTCAGGTTTGTCTCGAAGATGGAGAGGGAAGGTGCTTGGCGTATACTGAGTGTAAGGGAGTTCAACAGATGAGGTGCAGTGAGGGAAAAGGGTTTAAGACTCTTCAGGGAGAGAGAGAAAGCTCTATAGGTGTTAAGGGTGGAATGGAGATAGTTGTGGGTAGAGCAAAGGAGACAAGCAGGGGCATAAAGACAGATCAAAGCTGATATGTAGGAAGGAGCAGATGAGTGGAAAGCCTTAAAGTAAGGAAGTGATCCAAAATTTGATGGGAAGCCAGGAGAGGGATTGAAGGAGGAGATAAGCAGATACTGTTTAGGGAGAGAGTTAAATTATTTTAGCAGCCTAATTTTGGATTGATTGCAGGGAGAAAGCTGTGAGGCAAAAAGGCCTTTTAGCAGTATGTTACAATAATCCAGACGGGAGAGGAAAAGGGCATGCATTCAAGTTTTAGCAGTTATTTGACAGAGGAAAGGGTGGATCTTGGCAATATTATGGAGGAAGAAGGGACACATTTTGGCCATGCCATGAATGGAAAGGAAAGAGTCAAATGTCACTCCTAGGCAATGTGCTTTGGCGACAGGAGAGATGGTAGTACCATTTACTGTGATGGAAAAGGGGGGTGTTTGGTCAGATTTAGGCGGAAATATGAGGGGCTCAGTTTTTGACATATTAAGTTTAAGGTGGTGGAACGCCGTCCACAAAGATATAGCTAGGAGGCAATCCGAGACTTGGGACTGGATTGTATATATGAGGGTAGGGGTGGACAGATATATATGCATATCAGCTGCATAGAGATGATACCTAAAAGAGTTCATGAGGTCACAAAGTGATGGGGTGTAGAGAGCGAAAAGGAGAGGTCCCAGAACAGAGCCCTGAGGGAGGTACTCCAACAGACAGATCGACAGAAAACGAAGACATGTTAGCACAAGAGACAGAAAATGGGCGATGAGAGGTAAGATGAGAAGTAAGATAGGGCTTTGTTTAGAGTTTAGAATATGGAGAAGAGAGTGATCAACAGTATCAAAAACAGCAGAGAGATCGAGTAAGATTAGCAGGGAAAGTGAGTGGAAGTTGGAGTGATTGGTCTAGGTATTCTTTGTCTCCTTTATCATGGATGAGGATAAATATTGCATTGCTCCATTCTTCTGCACTTTTTCTATTCTTCCACAGGGGATTTTCCATTCTTCACTGATTTTATTGCCTTTGCTAGTTCTTCTTAAAGGACACATTGTTACAACAGTCGTGGTTTCTTCTCACGCTTCATCTTTTAGACTATATTCTGTTTTATTGTGTTATATAAAACCTTAATTCACTGTACAATACAGTAAGTCCTCAGTCTTATATTGTTGATTCATCTTGTTTGAGTTCGTTGATTTTGCTTCTTTAATAAACTTTTGTTGTCTTTGCCATATTGCAATAAAATGTTCTTCCATCCTCAGCTGAGCGCTTGTAGATAGTCGTTCACAGCCAGTGCCAGATTTGCCATTAGGCCCATAAAGCCTGGTCCCAAGGCGGCACAGCAACATTTTGGGGCGACAAAAATCTCGGGCTTATCGGATCTAGTGGGAATTCACTTGCCTGTGTCAGCCGCCTCCTTTCTGCTGCCCTCCTGCTCCTTTGGAATCCCACCATCAAATGAATGCCACGGACGTCACAAACGTGGCGTCATACTGTGTCTTGTTGCCATGGCAATGTCAAATGACGATGCGTTTCCATGATAACGTGCCCCCGTGCGATGTCCGCGCATCATTTGCCACTGGGCTTGCCAAAGAAGCAGAAGGGCGGCAGAAAGAAGACGACCGACACAGGCAAGTGCATAGGGGTGGCGGATTTTGAAATCCGCCTCTGTTCACAGCTCTGTAAATCCTTTTTTTCCCCTTCTTCCTCCAGGTTTCTGTTCACTTTCAGATATATTGTTCATAAGTTTGTCATAATTGTTTATCAACTTATAGTACTAATGCATCATGAGAATTTGTAGGATTTTACAGCTCTGCTGTTATTTGTGAGGTTCTTGATGTTGTTGGTTTTTTTTATTCCGCTTTCTATCTTCACATTAGGATGTAATTTGCAACAGACCCATCACTGACCACCGTCAAAAAGGTTAAAGACGATGCAGTCTTGAATCATGCGTTTCTTGTTAGCTAGGCTAAAGTCAGGGCTTTTTTTTGTGACGGTACGCGCCGATACCGTCACCTTTTTCTCTTACCTTCTCCTCCTGCTCCTCATCTCCGGCAGCATCTTGTAACAATGCATCGCCATGGCAATGCGGCGGCAAATTATGCTGTGACGTCACATGGCGCCATGTTGACGTGATGCCGCGAGAGGAGATGAAGAGCAGGAGAAGGTAATAGACTGGGTATCGGCATCTTTTATATTACAAAAAAGCACTGGATGTCATCAATTTTATTCTTGATTAGACTTGATCTTTTCCATGTCTATTTTCTACATAGAATCTTATTAAAAAATGAATTGATAATATAGAAGATTTTACATTCTGCTAATTCAATCCTGTTGCTGTAACCATATTTATCAATTGAAACTTTATATTTGCAAATGTGGCAGACGTTCTTGCTTCTGCTGGTGCATTGCAGAGAGAGACACAAATGCGCTGCCGGGAGCAACCGCCATTGTGTGTGTATTATGCACATGTGAAAAGGGGCAGGGCTACCGCACTACGGCTCCGGCTGCAATAATGTGTGTGTGTGTGTGTGTGTGTGTGTGTTTTTATAACAAATGAAGCATACATTATTGCAGCCGGAGCAGTAGTGCGGTAGCACTGCCCCTTTTCACATGTGCATAATACACACACAATGTGTGTGTGTGTGTATATACATACATACATACATACACCCATCTATCCATCTATATTAGTTCTCAATTTTTGTATGAACTGCACAAATACATAGTTCAAATGAAAAAAAAAATTGCCCAAAAGTTTGAAGAAGAAAAAATCTTGTCTATTTATAGTTTTTTCACTTATAGTTTTTTTTTTTTTTAATCCAAAACCAATTGAGTTCTGGCAATGTCATAACTAAAATACCAGTGAAAGTGCCCGCCCTTAGTGTGTGTGTGTGTGTGTGTGTGTGTGTGTGTGTGTGTGTGTGTGTATGTGTGTGTGTGTGTGTGTGTGTGTGTGTGTGTGTGTGTGTGTGTGTGCGCGTATATATATGTATGTGTAAGCAGTTAACTTTTTATATTTTGTATATTTACGTTTTATATATTTTGTTTGCTAATAACAATACAATACATTTTGTCCAATCTTTTTCTTCTTGCAAGTCAAGCTATAAAAGTAGGTACTGTAGCTGTGTTTGAGTCTTATCATTAACAAGTGTGTATATTTTCCCTGTTGCCAAAATAATTATTGCATGCTCCATTGACTTCTCTGCCAAAATGTTTAGGTTCAGCATTGCACAGAAAATGTTAACAAAGCATTAAAGATGGGAAACTTTTCAGGATCATTCAAAAAATGTAGATTGACGAACCTGAAAATCAAGATTCCTGGAAAAAACAACTCTAAGAGAAAATAAGATGCATGTTTAAAAGGAACTTTCACATGAGAAAATATATGACAAGGTCTTAAGCCCAAACCTTACTAGAGCGTTCTGCAATTGTCTTAGTTTTGCTTAGTCAGATTGAAAGGATCAGCATAACATTGAGGCGTATATATAATTCACTTGTGTTCGTCCGTCTGCTACGGTCCTTGTCTCTTACAAACGTATTGCTACCTGTTCATTTTATACATCTATGGAAAGCAAGTGCTGATCGCGCATGAGCACAAGCACCAATCACGCATGCGCGGCCAGTGTAGAGAAAAAACGGGAAGTGGCCAGAAATGTCGGGACCTGGAACAAACGGCGAAAAACCATGACTGTCCTGGCTAAACCGGGACATCTGGTCACCCTATCCCAATGGGACTTAAAGCCCTTCATAATTACAGTAGAGTGCACAATATGCAGCACATAGGAATTTTTACAGACACAGTCTCTGCCCCGGTGGGCTTACAATCTATATGTTTGGTGCCTCAAGCACCGGGAGTTAAAGTCACAAGCTCAAGGTCACAAGGAGCTGACACCGGGAATTGAAACAGGTTCAACCTCATTCAATTTCGATGTCCTTGCTTACAGCTTTAGTCTCCACTTACAAGTTTACAATTTAAAACAGGTACTGTACTGAGTCACTTAGATTTTACAAATAACAGCCTTATTTAAAAATTTGTGTCACTTGCAATTTGTTAACTTATGCTATGTCTGCAACAGTGCCAGTATTTTGTAAAATTTGTACACAAAAAATAAATCACTAAATAAAATGATTGGGCTTTAATTGCACTTTGCAAAATCTGATATTGTTTTTTTAGCACAACAAAATCTGATTATAATGAGTTATTAGTCTGATGCCTCCTATCCAAGTTATTATGGAACCCACCGTAATATTATATGTATTAATCCATCACTTCATTGTGCAGTCCTGGCTTTATTGTATTTTGAAGCAGCATTCAATTCTTTTATTTATTTATTTTTGTCTTAGTTGGGAAGCAGGGGATCTCTGGAGCTGAGCTACCTTAACTTCAGCTCCAGGACCCCCCTGCTTCCCAAGATACTTAGCTCTGTAGGTGGAGCCGTTGCTTCATGGAGGTTTAAATCCCCTGTGTCACGTGGGCCAATAGGAAGGCGAGACGGTTAACGTGCGGCTTCCTATTGGCTCCTGTGCCGCAGCAGGTTTAAGCCTCCATATTCATCACCCAGACGGACATACTACCAGCAGCACCTACGGAGTATCTCAAAAAGTAGGGTGTCCCCGGAGCTGAAATTAATGTGGTTGAGATCCGGAGATGCTCCTTTAAATGCACTAATTGATAAAGGGGATGAGATTTGTTACGAAATTAAGTCATGCTGCTACTTAGACCCCAGTTTAGAACACATAGGGCTATTAGAAATATTGAAGTGTGTGTCTACAAGATGGTTTTTAGGTTGTATGCCTGTTATTGAACCCTATTATTGTGGAAGCCTAGGTGACAGTTTTAGAATTAATTTGACGTATGAAATAAGTGCCTACAGAAAATGGGATATAGCCCAGGAATAATACTAGAAGCGTGTTCGATATCTGTGATTTGAGTGCCGAAGATTTCTAAGCCAAACCTTCTGCAAGCGTAATCTTGTTCTAGTTTTTCCAAATCAGATATAAACCTCATGTACTTACTTGGCTGTGGCAAGTTAATTAAATATTAGATCAGGAATCACAGCCTGTAAACAATGATATGAATGCTGTCATGAATTGTCTTTTTTTATTTGTATAAATCTTATGGGATATTGTCATTCTATACAGACTCAATTTTTTTGAATTCTATATTCTTTCTAAAACGCAGGTTCTTGTCACAATCTATAACAATGTACTTCTGCACTAGTGTAGCTGAGAAATATGATATTTTAAATACAAATGCTGAGAGATCATTATTCTCATTGTCACGAGGAGGCTGCTATATTCAAGTTATCATGTCACTTATGACAACGGAAAGCAAAAAAAGAAAGGTTTCATAAATGGATTTGGTGTCACTTAAAACATTTTATAAATCTGTTAACTCTAAATTCCTCTTCCACAAATCGCACACTAGTTCAACATTGTTTGAACCAATAGTAGATGTAACGCTATTGGTGGTGTTTTTTTCTTGCTTATTTAATTATCAAAGCATCAACTAAAACACTCTTAATGCCCACGTGGGCACGTAGTGATGTCATCAGCCTCCGTTATGGAGCGTTTTTAGGTTTTGAGCTATGATTTCTCAGCTGATCAGAGCATTATGATATATTTTGTTATACCATTTAGTTATTAACAACAGGAGTTTGATTGAAACTATCCAGTTATATTTTAGGTTGGGCTTTATGGTTTATTTATTTTTGATTCAATGCTGAATTACAGTATTATGGTTTAAGGCAGTATTCATTTCAGTTTATTAGTTTTGATTGCAACACCATATCCAGTCATTCTCTTCATTTTTGGTCGGCTTTGCATTGTCATATTTATTTTATTAGTGGTGTGTGAGGGTTGCCACGTGATGGTTGCCTTTTATTCATCACACGCACTATATTTATATACCCATTTCCTAAGGTAGCACACTGCTCCTGATATACACCTCTCCATGACGAAGGAGGCGCAAGCTTTCCCACCCTTTCCCACTACCCACACATAACACACGAATAACGAGAAGAAACCGTCTGTCAGTATAAAGGCCGCGGCTTTGTTTATTTATAAATGGAGATAGCATAACTGCCAGTCCCTGCCAGAATGCTCGGTGATGGGTTAAGCAAACCAACCGCCGGCCTAGGCCGGCGCCGCAATAGGGCACCCGGAAGTACGTCCCGGTGACTTGCCCCCCTTGATTCAACTCCCAGCTTTTATAGCCCGAGCCCCTTCTGGCAAGGACAAGCACCTTACCCCCCTCCCCCGCCAAATGCCACTGATTCAACCCCCAGCTTTTACAGCCCGAGCCCCTTCTGGCAAGGACAAGCACCTTACCCCCCTCCCCCGCCAAATGCCACCGCGACAAAACAAATAGGTCAAATTAACCCCTCCTTCAGGAACTTCAGTTCTTGTTTGTTCAAAGAGTATTTCAGGTTTTACCCTGCAAAAGAGAGATATGTTAACAACGTTGCCCAAACATCCGTTAAACTCTACTTTTAGGGTTGGGTGGGAAACCGCTGCAGCTCAGGAACAAGTGACCGTTCCTGCGCTTGGGCTGCTAGCCTATACCCCAAGGCCCATCCCACGGCCGCAATTGCGGCCAATCGGATTCATAAAAGGGGGGGGGGGGGCAGCGCCCCCCCGGTCAAGGGCTTTTGCTGCCCTATTGGGCTAGGCAAGCTTAATTCAGGGTATAGAGGGTTGTTTATGGTATAATATTATCAGTTGCACCTTATTAGAACTAAAGCTAGTACCTACTATGGTCTTTAGAGTATTCAATTATTTAAAGGTGCATTACTGAGTTGTGCTTCTGTTCTCTGCTGGGCATTCCTATCAACGCTGAGTTTAACCATTTAATCCCTATCACTTGACAAGTAATACACTGTGTCTGAGTGGTTATTAAGCAGGGATCACTGGTATTTCATCTCATCACTGTTAATTTGACTTTTTAATTACTGTTACACTTACAATCGGTAATATATGTTTTAAGTAATACTATTAAAAGTTCTATCCTAATTGTCAGTGGTGTGCATTTAAGTGATTTTTTCCTTTGAGCACACGGTCTCGTGTGCTTACCACTTTACTGATTCACATTATATGTACTTATTATAGCACCATTACCTCCCCAAAAACAGTTGCAAACATATTGGGGTCAGATCCATAAAGCTACGCGAAGTTAGTGCTCATAAAATAACGTTGCCTAAAACAAGAATGAACACTATGTTCCCTTAGGTTAACATGTATCCTCAATTCATTATATGCACAACAGCTGTCCTAGATCTCATTAGCATAGGCTTAAAGTCGCGTATCGTAGCCTAACATTGTGTTATCTACCAAATTATGTGACTTCATGCCTGCCTTGGTGTTACTCCGATCCAACCCTTAAAATAGGTGTTTTAACTGAAGATGAGAAAGAAATAACGCTATGTAAGGTTAGGAGTCTGGATGTAGGTAACGCCAAATTTTAGGTATGACCTAATTTCCGTAACAAGTCCACACGTTAACTTTAACACACTTTTGTGGATGTCATTTGCATGTCAATATCACGAACAGCCACTATTTTTAACGCAATGCTCTTTTCGAGAGAAATCCTGGCTTAACGCTGCGTTATTGTCTTTTGAAGAAATGCTGGTGGGCTTAATGTTTATGCTAAGTTTTATGTTAAAGTTAAGTCACTGACCTGAGCTTTGCATATCTCGGCCGTTGTTGTTTAATACATTGTATGTATGCCTTCTTTCGCTGAGAACATTTTACTTAATTTGTGGATGCAGCCTTTTGGATTGTCTGTTTAGCACAGGGGTGGCCACCTCCATTCCCCAATGTCACTAACATGTCAGGTTTTCAGGATTTCCCGGCTTCAGCACAAGTGGCACAATCAGTGGCTCAGTCAACTACTGAGCCATTGATTGAGCCACCTGTGCTGAAGCAAGCATATCCTGAAAACCTGACTTGTTGGTGGCCCTAGAGGACTGGAATGGGCCACACCTGGTTTTGCATATTGTGATTCACATGGCAAAAATCTTTTGTACATTCTATTATCATTAAGCATTATTGTGGCATTAGTAACAGCAGCTTAGCACATTCTCTTCTCACATATGGAAACCGTAAATGGTAACATAGACCATCTTTCTCCTATTGTTGTCATTTATTCATACATGTGGGGTCAGAAAAAACAAAACTTGTGCACACTAACTTCTGAAAGTTAGTACAAGCCATGCATTTGAAGCAGATCATTTAAATTCAATAAAATATTGGAATTTCCTAATGTACAGGTAGTTCTAACAAGGTTGAGTTAGGTTTGTACCTGAAGCAAGATTGAGCTTGTGTTCAAATGAAATTGGCAACATTCAAGAATAGTTGCAAATGTCACTATAATGAACTTGAGTTATACTGTTAGGGAATTTCCAATCGTAAATGGACCGCTTTAGCTTTTATGAAAAATGTAACCAAATATTAAGGATTTCTAATACAATTTACGTTATGGATGATCCCATCCAAATTCATGTTGTGCTTAATTATATCAATCCTTTCATATTCTCCAAAATACAAAGGTACTGTACACATTATTTTTCAGTTTCACAGTTTCTCTCATACCCTTTTATCATGACATACTTTGATCCACACTCACCTTGTTTTTACATATTCAGCCTTTATATTAAAATCCCTGAACCTATTGTCGCTCTTATCTGTCTTAGGCCTCGTCCAGGGTGGAGCTGAGTGCGCGTTCACGCTGGACACGTTGCGACAATGCACATGATTCTAATCTTTGTAATGTTTGCCTTTCCAGTTCAATGTATTTAATCAGGCAGCTTATTAAAACACATAATTCTGTTATTTGGTACATAACTGATTTTATGTTTTCAAATATTTTTGAGAAACTTAGAAGTATCCATTTAAATTACGACAAATCATTGGTTTGATATTACTTTAATAGTTATTTAATTCACGAAGTTCAATTATAAAAGCAGATATTATGAATAATTGTTCAAACATCTTTGGTTGTCTTTTACACTTCTAGGTATTTATTTATCAAAGTCTGCAAAAACTGGCCCAAAAAACAATAGCAGAATCTGATACATTTCTTTAGCATTGGTTATGGTTCCGTTTTACAGCTGGGAGAATTTGATACATAGACTATTTTATGTAATTTAGCAGCAATATGTTGGATATCGACCAAAGAATTTGCAAATGGATCACTGACATTGATATCAAATAATGTGACATGAAGACTAAATGAATAAATGCAGGTCTCTAGTAGTAGGCGTTTAGATATCATACGTTTTGAAGGTTTCATTGTGGAACATAAATATTGAAATATTTCAAGTTCCCCAAATTCTTACCACCAGCTTACAATGAACCTGCTGTACTGTATGTATTTATCTGTAATAACTTCAGACCAAATACAGTAGCTATCAACAAACCACAAGATGGAGCTAGCCAAAAAGATCTGTTCACCTGTTACTCTAGGTTTATATTACCTTACTTTTCAAAAGATATTTTTTGATGGCGGTTTAGTGAACTAATTTTCAAAAGAATTAATAAGGTATACAGTACTTTATATGTATATGTCTGTCTGAGTGTGTGACCGAGGAGAGTTAAACTGCCTGTTTACCATTGTTTGAAACTCAGAGCTTTCAGCTCATTACAGCTTGAAGATCAATGACTGATTTGATAAATGATCAGCGGTTTATAGGGAATTTATTTCTACAGTACCTCTACTTTATGTTTTATTGGTAAAATTAGGTGTACATATAATAAATTGCATGTGTTTATAGTGCACACGTAGGAGGTGCTCACATGCATGTAAGCTCCTGTATCCCATATTGGCAGAGGAACTAAAGTGTATGTAATTTCATATGCCCAATGTTGTAGGGTCTGCTAGCTATGCAAAATAAAAATTGAAGTAGAATTATTGAGATATCATTATTGTCTTTGTAGTCATCGCGCTTAGTGATGACACTCATAGCAGTAGAAGGCCACATAAGAAAGAGTTTGTAAAAAAAAAGAAAAAAAGTCCTTGGCGCACTATCAGGTATAGTAAACCTGATGGGTAAGTTCCCAGTTCTCTGAATGAAGGAACAGTTCGAAGATCTCACAGATGATCTTTCAGAAATTCTTTGCTGGTGAATGTATATCTGAAATCAGACAAAACAAAATTACTCTCTGATACTGGAGAACACACCCACACAGCTGCTAACTACTTACATGAAAGTAGATAGCAAGAGGCCTTGAAAGGTATCTTTAGCTGGTGCTCTGGTGTATGAGACTGGATAGCAGTGGGTCTTCAGGCGGTTATAATTGCCCTCTCCACATGGATAAATCGCAGTCACGGAAGATACATAAAATAATAAAAAATGCCAATGGTGTAGTACCGTAGCAAAATTTAATAAAACAATTAAGATCAACAGCAAATGCACTCACATGCTATAAGACCTTGCAAGCGGATTGCAACGTGCCGTCCACAGGCTTGAGAAGATGGCTGCACAGTGTGTATGGAGGCTAGGTCTCGCGTCTATCTCCTATTCGTAGCCGCGACTTGGAGCACCAGGTCTACCTCAGATGACGTCACTAATACACCGCCGCTCCACTCCTCAGCCGGCTCGCGCACGCAGTAACACGTACAGACTAAGCTCCACCCTATGCGCGTTTCGTGACTACTGACGTCACTTCCTCAGGGGTAATGGAGCAATAGTGAATGTATGCGCTATTTAAGCACATAGAGAACCAGTCCTGGGGCCCTCATTGGATGGTTGAATCTTAAAGGGACCAGCTGACTATATAACAATTAAAACAACAATAATGGTGGGGATTATGACACAGGGCTATGCCAAGATCGAAAACACCCTCCCACATACATAATAATCGTACAAATTACACAATACCTATAAAATACAGGATGTATAAAAATACACACAAATAACATATATACTTATCAGCACTGATATCTTGGATGAACTAGAAAGCTAGTAATCAAATCCAACTTGAACTGACTTAGAGAGACTGATATTGGCGGAGAAAAAAGAAGAGAACCGAGGATGCAGAGGAAGATCTTATTCTAGAGGGGCAAAAAAACATAATCACTTGAGATATACACCAGGCTAACTATCTTGCAAAAAAGATGCTAGGTCGAATTCTATGTTAAGACCTCCTGGGGTCAGTGTTCTTAGGGTATAAATCCAATAGCTTTCTCACCTTGATATTAAATTTATCTTATCTCCCCCTCTCCAATTCTGTTTGGGGCAATCAATGCCCTTACAAATTAATCCCTCTGGATTTTGGTTGTGCCTAATTTTGAAGTGTTTTGAGACACTATGTGTCTCTAAACCTCTTTTATATTGTAAATGTGTTCTGCAGAGCGTCGCTTCAACGGTCTACCTGTTCACCCTACATACTGTAGCCCACAGGGGCATTCTAACAGGTAGACCCTGAATGAACTCTTGCAGTTAATGAACGATTTGATTGGAAATATAGCCCCTGTGATGTTAGATTTAAAATCTCTACATTTGGAGCTATACTTGCAACCAATACACTTATTACATGTAAAAAAAACATTTAGTTCTTTTAGCCAAGTTGTATTACGTTCTTTGGCTATATTCAAGGGGCAACTAAGAGATAGCTGTAATTTAAGGTTATCTGCCTTTTTAAATACTATTTGCGGACACTTTGGTAGTATCGTACTAAGTAGTGTATTGCCTTGCAGGATACCCCAATGTTTTTTAATTATTTGTGTTATTTTGGGAGCCATGCCATTATATTTGGTAATAAATGGGATGAATTTAACACCTGCAGGTGATGTACTGTTTTTATTTGCTTTATTATTCATAAGGATCAGATCTTCTCTTTTGGTATTTCTCACTGTTTCTAATGCCCTCATCACCTTTGTGTAACTATATTCCCTGTCCATAAATTTATCCTTTAAGTCATCAGCTTGTGTATTAAACACTTCTATTTGTGAGCAGTTACGTTTCGTTCTTAGAAACGGGCCTTTAGGTAAATTATTAATCCATCTTGGATTATGATGACTTGATGCTAAAAGATAAGTATTCGCATCTACCTTTTTGTAGAAGGTTTTGGTTTCGATAGATCCCTTCTCTATAAATAGAGTTAGGTCTAGAAAATCAATAGTTAATGGACTGGAGTTGAAATAAATTTATGATTCAAGTTATTGGTGGTAAGGTATTGTTGAAATTTCACCAGATTCTCCCCGTTCCCCCCCCCCCCCCGATACACAGCACATCATCAATATAACGTTTCCACAGCACCAGGTCCGCCTCGAATGGGTTGCGGGACAGGATATGACCCTCCTCCCACATACCCAAAAATATGTTCGCATAACTAGGGGCGAACCTGGTCCCATGGCGCTGCCGCATATCTGGAGGAAGAAACTGTTATTAATGGAAGAAATTGTGAGTGAGAATATATCTTATTCCTTCTGGTACGAAATTTTTAAATTCTGACCCTAGTTATGCGAACATTTTTATGGGTATGTGGGAGGAGGATCATATCCTCTCCCGCAACCCATTCGAGGTGGTCCTGGTGCTGTGGAAACGTTATATTGACTATGTGCTGTGTATCTGGGGGGGGGGGGAACGAGGAGGATCTGGTGAAATTTCAACAATACCTTAACACCAATAACTTGAATCTTAAATTTACTTTCCACTCCAGTCCATTAACTATTGATTTTCTAGACCTAACTCTATTTATAGAGAAGGGATCTATCAAAACCAAAACCTTCTACAAAAAGGTAGATGCCAATACTTACCTTTTAGCATCAAGTCATCATAATCCAAGATGGATTAATAATTTACCTAAAGGCAAGTTTCTAAGAACGAAACGTAACTGCTCACAAATAGAAGTGTTTAATACATACTGTAAGCTGATGACTTAAGGGATACATTTATGGACAGGGAATATAGTTACACAAAGGTGACGAGGGCATTAGAAACAGTGAGAAATACCAAAAGAGAAGATCTGATCCTTATGAATAGTGAAGAAAATAAAAATAAAAACACTACATCACCTGCAGGTGTTAAATTCATCCCATTTATTACCAAATATAATGGCATGGCTCCCAAAATAACACAAATAATTAAAAAAACTTTGGGGGATCCTGCAAGGCGATACACTACTTAGTACGATACTACCAAAGTGTCCGCAAATAGTATTTAAAAAGGCAGATAACCTTAAATTACAGCCATCTCCTAGTTGCCCATTGAATATAGCCAAAGAACGTAATACAACTTGGCTAAAAGAACTAAAAAAAATTTTTGCATGTAATAAGTGTATTGGTTGCAAGTATAGCTCCAAATGTAGAGATTTTAAATCTAACATCACAGGGGCTATATTTCCAATCAAATCGTTCATTAACTGCAAGAGTTCATTCACGGTCTACCTGTTAGAATGCCCCTGTGGGCTACAGTATGTAGGGCGAACAGGTAGACTGTTGAAGTGACGCTTTGCAGAACACATTTACAATATAAAAAGAGGTTTAGAGACACACAGTGTCTCAAACCACTTCAAAATTAGGCACAACCAAAATCCAGAGGGATTAATTTGTAAGGGCATTGATTGCCCCAAACAGAATTGGAGAGGGGGAGATAAGATAAATTTAATATCAAGGTGAGAAAGCTATTGGATTTATACCATAAGAACACTGACCCCAGGAGGTCTTAACATAGAATTCGACCTACCATCTTTTTTGCAAGATAGTTAGCCTGGTGTATATCTCAAGTGATTATGGTTTTTGCCCCTCTAGAATAAGATCTTCCTCTGCATCCTCGGTTCTCTTCTTTTTTTCTCTGCCAATATCACAGTCTCTCTAAGTCAGTTCAAGTTGGATTTGATTACTAGCTTTCTAGTTTATCCAAGATATCAGTGCTGATAAGTATATATTTTATTTGTGTGTATTTTTATACATCCTGTATGTTATAGGTATTGTGTAATTTGTACGATTATTATGTATGTGGGAGGGTGTTTTCGATCTTGGCATAGCCCTGTGTCATAATCCCCACCATTGTTGTTTTAATTGCTATATAGTCAGCTGGTCCCTTTAAGATTCAACCATTCAATGAGGGCCCCAGGACTGGTTCTCTATGTGCTTAAATAGCGCATACATTCACTATTGCTCCATAACCCCTGAGGAAGTGACGTCAGTAGTCACGAAACGTGCGTAGGGTGGAGCTTAGACTGTACGTGTTACTGCGTGCGTGAGCCGGCTAAGGAGAGGAGCGGCGGTGTATTAGTGACGTCATCTGAGGTAGACCTGGCTCTCCGAGTCGCGGCCACGAATAGGAGATAGACGCGAGACCTAGCCTCCATACACACCGCGCAGCCATCTTTTCAAGCCTGCGGACGGCACGTTGTAATCCGCTTGCAAGGTCTTATAGCATGTGAGTGCATTTGCTGTTGATCTTAATTGTTTTATTAAATTTTGTTACGGTACTACACCATTGGCATTTTTTATTATTTTAAGTATCTTCCGTGACTGCAATTGATCCATGTGGAGAGGGCCATTATAACCACCTGAAGACCCACTGCTATCCAGTCTCATACACCAGCGCACCAGCTAAAGATACCTTTCAAGGTCTCTTGCTATCTACTTTCATGTACTGTAAGTAGTTAGCAGCTGTGTGGGTGTGTTCTCCAGTATCAGAGAGTACTGCGCAATGGTTCTTTTGTTTTGTCTGATTTCAGATATTCATTCACCAGCAAAGAATTTCCGAAAGATCATCTGTGAGATCTACAAACGGTTCCTTCATTCAGAGAACTGGGAACTTACCATCAGGTTTATTATACCTGAGTGTGCGCCAAGGACTTTTTTTCTCTTTGTTTGCTAATTTGTCTCCAGCCTCATGGATGGGCTTGTTGTATATTCCTAGGCTGCCGTCCCCTCACCCCCCCCCATTCACTCTTGGTGACTGTGGGGTCTCTTTGCATTATTGGTTTATCCTTGCACAATTGGGTTTAAAATATCTCACAATATTTGTTATTATTACACTGATCTGCATTTATGTTTGTTGAGCATCACGTTTATGTAAATAGGTTGAGTGCTTAGTATATGTTTTAGGTTCTCCTTTCTTTCAAGAAAGAGAGAAAGAGTTTGTGTCTTGGAGAAATGTGTAGTTTATGGATTTATAATGATGTTCTTCTAGTTATCCAAAGGGCCAGAATTCAAAACAAATTAGTAGAAGGGCGACACAAGTATTCCAATTAATTTTAAATACACTTCAAAAGATGTCAGATGTCAGATGTTTGTTTCAACATTTAGCAAGCATTTGTAACATCAAAAATATATATATAGTGAATTTTGTCTAAAATAATTTTGGACTAGGAGAAAATGGCTTTACAGCTTATAAAATAGGGGCCAATGAGTGGAAATGTCCTTGGTCTCTTCACAGTGGTCTCTTATAACCCCAGATCAACATAAAATTTTCTTTATTAGAACTCTTTCTGTTCTTTCAATCTCTCTGATCCTCCCATCTTTCCTTCAACAATTTTCTTTTGACACCATAGAAATCGGCTAGCTGTAAGGACTCTTTAAAGCTGCAGTTCAAGCTCCCGTATTTTTTTTTTGTTTTTTTTACTTCAATAGTTTCATGTGGGCAATCTCTACTTACCTAAAGAACTGCATAGCTGCCGGTCAATACGTTCTCCGTCTATTGAACGGCGAAGTTTGGTGACATCTTTAGATCTGGGGATGTAAATGGTTGCTATAGGAACAAACATGCTTGTTAAACTAGAATACAAGAAAATTGGTCTTTCAAAGTTGTTGTTTTTTTTTAACAGAAAATGCTAAAAGTATTTTTTCTTACTACAGAACTGATTTATTAAAAAAAAACACACATGCAGGATATTTCTTGAACTGCAGCTTTAATACACCAGTTTTGCCAAGGTCTTTTTTGTTCTACCAAATATCTGCCAAGCTCCTTTTCTGATCTGTTTTGGGTCACATTTTTTTTTTTCTTTTTTGTGATAGCTGCAAACACTGTAAGCAGTCCCATACAGACACTGTCAACGCTATTTAAAATGTAAATAACTTAGGGGGGGAATATGTTTATTTACATAGTAATTATAGCTTATTGCTTGTAACGATGACAGAAAACTCCCAGTGTTTGCAGTAGGTGATCTAACTATATTTTACAAGTTTCCAGTCTCTTGTCATAAAGCCACTGAGGTTTAACTTACTATGACAACTAAATATTTAAATATATACAAGATAAATACTCTACCAGGATGCAAGAAAGCAACAAAATGATTTGAAGAGAAATCCCATTAAAGGCAATTGGATAAAACTTTTGCTCCAGTGTTTCCCTAATTTCACAGCTACAGTATAGGGACATTTACAAATTAACCTTTATACTCCTTTTTCCTAACTTTTCTAATTGTGTTTTTATACCCCTATGTTTAGGAATTGGTGGGAATTAATTAACTAATTTATACTAAATTGGTAAAAATTTATATTTTCCTACTGTGTACTGTATATTAATATAAATACTTTGAAAGAATAAGAGCTCTTTAAAAATAAAAAAGTAGCACCAACCTTTGACTAGCCAGCTTTTAATGTACAGTTGTTATTGCAGTTCAAAAGCAACCTGTACTTACACTAACACCATTGCCACTTATTTGGTCCAGCATTCTTTGTAAATGGGACAAGGGTTTTACAAGGGGACAACGTTTTGATAAATTAGTTGTTAAAATAGCATCTCAGATTAAATGCCAACCTTTAGAAAACCTCTTCTACTTGAAAAGCTGTATTTGTACGTTTTTATATTGATTCACATATCTCCAAATTTATAAGCTGAGAAATATCTGGTCAAAAGACTTGGCTGCTAAAACGACTGAATACTGTACACATGGGTTCTTTTATCAGAGTATCCGGGAAAAAGAACTGCATGAGAAGTGTTAAAGGCAAAACATCCCATTGCCATCTCATTCATTCGATAAATCTGTTTTTCTTTTGTAGCTCAATTTTTGCTGTACACTCCATTGTGGGCAGAATGAGTTCTGCACAAAGTTGAGGGGAAAGGTGAAGAAGTATAGTTTATTCCCATTTAAAACAGTATTTTATTTTTCCTGTAAAACAACACTAAACTTTCTCATGTTTCAAGTCGGAATGAAAAATAATTGAGACAAAATAGGCAGGGTTTTATTTGGTAATAAATAAGTCATCCCCTCCTTACAATTTTGGGGTAGTCCTTAATATCATGATAGAAAAAGTGTTTACCAACAACACCATATTCACGGTACAGAAAACAGAAAATTAACTTTCTCTGCCTGTGAGACAAAGATCAAGATAACATGTAGATGGGTATGAAAACACGATCAGCCAAGCAGCTATGCATCCATTCATCTAGTAGGAAAACACTAGTACGCTCTGAAAAGGTTGCTGTCTGAAGGATACATAAAGACTTATCCACCACCTCTCGCCTGCTTTGCGGCAGTTTGAAAAGAAAAGTGAGTTGTTTAGAAGCGATTTAGCCTTTTCCACTTTTCAGAGCTACCACAATACAGTGAGTTTGAAAAAAAATGTGATTTTGGTAATTACTCATGGATTTGCACTGCCAAAATGGAGATGTGAAATACGCTAACAGGAAGCAAAACATGCAAATTCACTTCTAAAGGGTACTTTAGAAGCGATTTGTGATAATTTGGAGCTACTAGAATAGACCGCTACAGTATGTATTGAATTGACATTGTGCTCTAAGGCAGCAGTGGGCACACTGGGGGCTCGCGCGAGACCGTCTGGGGGGGCGCGGGGTTTACAGAGGCTCCGCGCGCTTCCCGAAGGCACTTAAATTAAGTGCCGGGGAAGCGGCGATGGCCTCTGTAAACCTCACTTATCTTGGCTCCAGCGTCTTCTTACACGTGTCGCCATGGCAACGCGACGTCATGTGCCGTCACGTTGCCATGGCAACGTGATGTCATGCCGCCGAAGCAAAGGTAAGAAGGGGGGGGTGTGGAGAGAGGGGAACTGCCGGCAGGGGGGCGCAGGAAAAAAAGTTTAAGCTCCTCTGCTCTAAGGTGTGCTATGGGTCTGTGTGTTTGTTAAGGATAGCACAACTTGTTTCCCATCAGGTACCCATCTAACAAATCTCACATTGTTTTCAGACATGCAAGAAATCTAAAATATATATTTGGACTCCTAGTGAGCTAATCAATCTGAGAAATATACTTACTGGTAGTAATTGCTTATACCGGTAAACCAAAGGGTTCCTTCACTTGTGGCAGGTGTTCAATCTGAAAAATGATTACATCCGGTGAATCTTTTACGTCTAGCATCACAGGAACACTTTTAATAAAGGAAACTTTGGTCATTGTCCAACCACATACGTAATCTAATGTTTTATAATGCCACTGGAAGATTCAAGATATGGGGAGAAATAAAAGATCGCTTTAAAAGGATTGTGGAACATGTCTGTATAAATATTAGATTACATTGTGTATGAAGACAGTTTGAAATGTTTAATAACCAGGACCAATCCCATTGATAGAAGAGGTGGGTGACCGATTAAATTCCCTATGCCATAAAGAGACTCATTCGATTTTTAAGCTAAGGATTCAGTCACCCATTGGTTTTTACAAGGATTTTGATCTTGTTTATTTTATCAGAGATTAATTTGTTGGTTCATCATTTTTTTAATATATGCTATTTTCTTTAAGCTCTTTTTTGTGTTTATTTTATGATGTTCAAAGCCAACTGGAACTTAGTGATTTGAAGCATTAACTCTTCCTATTAATTTGTACATCCACGCCCTAAACTACGTTTTAAATGTACAGCAGAGAATGGGTGATCGATGCCGCCACCATCGCTCCGTAGTACTCAGACTCACCAGGAAGTGGTAGGTTTAAAAAAAACTTTATTCAGCTACATAAAACAGATACTTGTACAAGGACAGACAACTAGGGAACCTCCTCCCACGCATTTCGAGCAAACCTGCTCTTAAGAGCGGAGAGGGGGGTGTGTGTCTCTTGAGCACATCGCGCCTTTCACTATTGTGTCCAGAATTTTTTGAGAAGCCACCTGGCAACCATAGAGAGTAGGCTAGAGGGAGATCTTTATGATAGGACAAGACAGACCTTCCACGGTGGTCCATTGATATATTTCAAATTGCGACCTACCACACGGCTACAAACTCTCTGCTGGAGCAGCTCCAGCTGGGACGGCCTAAACCTTGTCCTACTTCTGCCAATCACTTGAATTTAATTGAATAAGACCTTAAAGACACAGTTTTTCAGTAACACACAAGATTGCATCTTTGTCCACCTGAACAGTGCTACTGTTCCACTTTTTTCCCAATTATATTGGACCCTGTAGATTTCTAATATAAGAGTTCTGTACACTTATTGTTTTTGTATAAATCTATGCCCTAACCACTGAGAAGTGACTTTGAAAACCTTTGCCCGGAATCCTCAAACTCCGTTACGGGTTTACGCACCCGAACAGGTGTTAACTCCCATGGACTTGAATGGAAATTGACGCCTGTTCAGGTGCATTAATCTGAAACTTTGTGTTTCTGTAATACCTGGGTCTGTACTTTATCATTATACTGTATATATTTTATACCAAGCACCATTTAAACTGACGTTATTTTTTTAATGTAAGGGAAGGGGGAAAAGAGAAAAAACAAGAAAATCTACAGAAGAAACATATTTTTTTGGAAAGATGTATTACTAAACCCTTTACTGTGAGCATGGCATCAAAGATCTCTAATGCAAAATGTGACAAATCAGAAAAAAGACACACTCATACACAAACTGAAATGATATCTCAAGAGGAGATGAGCAGGATTATTCACTTACACAGCAAATTGCTAACCAAGTACTAGACATTGTAATGCCATCTGTCACGGACGGCACACCTACTGTATGAGCACGTGACTTGTATACAGTATCTGACTAGGGTTAATACACACAGCTATCTATTTGACTAACTTTTCTGCCCTTCGTGGTCCCTCAATTGAGTAATATCTCTCCTCAATCTGTCACAAATATAACCTCAAATCACAACTACAACCAAGGATAAAGAATAAAGTCTTATTGCTAGGTGTCCTGAGTCCAAGTTTACTACGAAAAATATGTTATTAGCACACAACAATCTATTGTAGCAAAATGTGTCGGAAAATGCAGGTTCTCTCTTCAAAGCATGTAAAGTTCAATTAGAGCCCAAAGCAGTACTTTATAAAAAAAATTGACTTAATATACAAAAGTGCTTAGTTTACAGAAAAAAAAGAATGTTACAAGAGACATACATAAACATGGTTTAAACAAACAGAAATAATACACATCACCACGTGTTTAGGATTCTTAGATGTTCTTGAGTTGCAAAATATAGACCACTCCCTCTGTTGAATTCCAAATTAATTTCCCAAATGCATGGTTTTTCTTGCATTGAGAATAGAATAAGGACATCTCCTTAACCCCCTTCCCAACCCCCCTCCCCCACATTGCTCTCTAATAATATTTTGGCTTCGGGAGAGAAAATTGTTTTCTTTTTAATTAAAAAATGCCTCCATACTGTATATAATCATTCTCATAACTTTATCACCGTAGCTCCTAGGATATTGTGACCCACCTCGTCGCGTTCGGTGGATTTTGCCACAGGCAAAGAGATTATTTTTTTAAGGGGTTAATGCCAAGTTTGAGAGACAAATACATATCTGACTTTTGCACCATCCCAATCGCGGATTGTTAGGCATCATTTCATTCATCAGATTGCAACTGTTACACAGATATATTGGTAGTTCTTGTGAATCAGATCCATAATATTTTATATTTAGTAAACTTACATAGTCATGTGGAGTGTCTTCCTGGCCACACACTCTGGCTTTCCCAGACTTTATTTAAGTAATAATCCCCTCAGAACAGGGCATTACTGGCCAATAATGCCCTGGCTGGAAGAGTTGAAGGCCCGAGGCGAAGCCGAGGGACTTTAACACAGCCAGGGCATTATTGGCCAGTAATTATTACTATTATAGGCTAAATGTAGACTTTTTTCATAAATAATAGACACTTTTGTATAGTTAAATAGATTTTTTTATTAAAATAAAATGGTAAATAATTGAAACTACCTCTATATATGCTTAAACTGCAGATATCTATATCACACACTGCCGCCCCTCTGTGTACACACACACACACACACACACACACACACACACACAGCAGCTCAACACACACACACAGCAGCTCAACACACACACAACACCGAAGCTCTACACACACACACAACACAGCAGCTCTACACACACAACACCGCAGCTCTAAACACACACACACACAACACAGCAGCTCTACACACACAACACAGCAGCTCTACACACACACGCACGCACGCACGCACGCACACACACACACACACACACACACACACACACACACAACAAAGCAGCTCTACACACACAAACTCTGCTGCCACACACATGCTACACCCATAAACACTGCTGCTGACACACACACACACACACACACACACACACACACACACACACACCAGCTCTACACACACACAAACTACTGCTACACATACAACAGCACAACATAAAACACACACACACACTGCAGCCACAATAAAAAATGCAGCCACTTACTAAACTTTGCACTCCCCCCTCCACCTCTACACACAACACAGCACAACACAGCTCCTCTACACACACCACACACACACACAACACAGCACCTCTACACACACAACATACACAACACCTCTACACACCACCTCTACACACAGCACCTCTACACACACACACAAACTACTGCTACACACACATGCTACACACATAAACACTGCTACTGACACACCAACACTGGAGCTCTATACACACACACACACACACAAACACACACAGCACCTCTACACAGATATACAACAGCACAGCACACACACACACACTGCTACTGACACACTCACAAAGAAACTGCAGACAGCCACTTCTTTGCTTTGCAGACTCCCACCCCCTTCTTCAACTTAATCTGCTCAAAATCTCAGTCAGCTCGGGAGGGGGAGGAGTCAACCCATGGCTGATATGTCCTGACCAATCCCCTGCCCTGTCTCAGATCTGTTACTTCAATCAGAATCCCCTGCCGTGTCTCAGCTGTTCTGAAAGCTGATTGGCTGGAAATAAACACGTAGAAAACTACTCATTCTGCTGCTTAAATTCCGGGCATTACTGATTGGTTAAAATTCTGGGCATTATCCAATCAGAGAGCTGAGATTTAAACTCTGTAACTTCACTTGTGAATATTTAGCCAATTTACAGTATTGGGAAAAGAAGTGGCACAGAGTCTGTTTGTCATTGAAAATTGGTTTGGACCTGGTAGACGACGTAGCTGAAGCCCGCTCGGAACCTATCCTTCCCGCTTCATGCATCATTTCTGCACCTACCTTCAACGCTTTGGAGGACATTATTCACGAGCAGTCCCAGATCTTAGAGGGCATTGATGTCCCAGTCAATCACCTCTTTGTGTCGCTAATCTTCAGACAGAAAGTCCTGGAATAGGGTCAAATCTCCAAGAGCGCTGGGCATCCTGGTGTGAGGAGGACTACTGAACTCCTGGAGCAAACAGTTCCTGTGGCCCGAGGTCCATAAGGATGTGAGGACCTTTGTGGCAGGATGTCTTGAGTGTGCTCGGACCAAGACTCATAGTCGTCCGTCCTCTCCCTATTCCGAACTGTCCGTGGACCTACATATCCATGGATTTCATTGTGGAGCTATCCCCATCCAGACCACGATACTGGTGGTGGTGGATCGGTTCTCCAAACAGGCACATTTCATTCCACCAATGCCACTACCTTGTCAGTGGTCTTCATCCTGGAGATCTTCTGCTTCCATGTGGCATCTCATCTCTGACTGGGAGTAACCCTGCACTTTTCGTCCCCATACCACCCCTAGAATAATGGTTAGATGGAGCGGGCAAACCAGTCCCTGGAGCAATATCTTCACTGTTATGTCTTCTAGACTCAGATCGACTGGGCAGATCTGCTACCAGATCTGCTGAGTTTGGCCACAACAACCTTTGCAATGTGTCTTCACAGGAGTCGCACTTCTACTCTCTGCTTCCAGAGTGGCGCCCGGGTGTCTCTGCTGTAGATAACCAGACTGGATACTTACACGAGCTTTGGACTAAGATCTGGGAGAGCCTCTTGAAAGGCACCTCCGTCCAGAAAGTCTAAGCAAACTGACCGGCATTGACGTACCGACCCGGTATATAACCTGGGAGACATAGAGTTAAGGGTGCCCACTGCGAAACTGTCCTTTATTGGTCCTTCCCTGCCATCCAAAGGGTCAACTCATGGCCTTCCAGTTACGATTACCTCCCACCATGAAGATCCCAACAGTATTCCATGTATCTCTGCTTAAGCCATTCCCCGAGATCAACTTCATGCTCCCGACTGGTCCAGGACTTCCATCGAAAATCTGGTAGGCTCCAGGTCTGTTCCTGCCTGCTGTGCAGCTCTGTGTCTGGTTCGCTGAGCATAATCCTCTTGTGATGTGTTCGAGTCACAAGCACTTCGGTCGTGCCTTGCCTGTCTACGATCCGCATCTCTCCTATCGTCGACCTCAGCTTACCTTCGACTACCTTGCTTTCTCTGATCCTCAACCCGGCCAGTGGCCCCTATGATCCATATCTCTCCAATCCTCGACCTTGGCTTAATTAATAATAATTGTTTGTTCTTGTATAGCGCTGCTAGTTTTACAGAGACAATTTTGGAGACACCGTCCCTGCCCCGTGGAGCTTACAATCTATGTTTTTGGTGCCTGAAGCACAGGGAGATAAAGTGACTTGCCCAAGGTCACAAGGGAATTGAACCAGGGTCCTCTACCTCAAACTCAGTGCTAGTCAGTGTCTTTACTCACTGAGCCGCTTCTTCTCCCTGCCTTCGACTGCCCTGTCTTCTCCTACCCTGACCCGGCTGCCTACGACTACGAGCCCCGTATCCAAGCGCGGCTTCGCAACTACAGGTCGGTGTATATCGGTGGCCAAAACAATCTGCCGAATTCCAGGAAACTGATTTGGACTGTTCTGCCCAGCCCTAGACATAAGGGCACTGTACAGATTAAAGTGACAGCACTTAATTGTTTTATTATGTTTTATTTTTCAAATTGATTCTGTAATAATAAAAATAAAACTATTAACGTAAAGCTGTAATTTTAGACAGATGTAACATTTTAGGGAGACCAGAACAACAGATGGGAGGGATCACTGAATTGGTCGGACATAACTGGTAGGCCATTTAAAAATATATATAAGTATTTCACACCCTCAATTTGATCTTTTAAAAGATGTCACTTTTGATGTGTATTGTCACATAAGTAACATTCAACTGTGAGAGTAAACATTACATTTAAAAAAATCTTTATCTGAAGCAAATAATTTCTATAATTTATAAAATGATTGTGTGTTAGAATAATTACTTTTATACCTTCGGGTTAAAGGAAGTGCCTCCTGCCAACTCATACAAGGGTGTGGATTAAATGAAGAAGTACTGTAATTCTCTTTGGCAAAAATATGGCATTGCTCAATGAGATTAAGATGTACAGTAATATTGGTGAAGTTATGAGCCAGAGAGTGTTTGGCCCAGCTATGCCCTTATTTTTTCAATTACTTACAAGAAGAAATAAACTACATTTAATTCAGTATTAAACAAAACAAGTCCTAATAACTATGTATGTGCATTCAATTATAGAACACATTTCTCAAAAAAAAAATTGGTTTATTTCATTTATTTGTAAAATGTGATCCTGAGCATTATAAAAAATTTTTTTTTTAAATATCCAATTTTATTCAACTTTGTTTATTTGCCTTTCCCCCCTCCTTTTCTCAAGTCTGATGTTCTGGGAAATTTCTTATAGAGGGGGTTGTGCTTAAAAGTAAGTGCATGAATGTGCATATGATCAGATGTCTACTCACAGGAGTTTATAATATATAACGTAACTAATTACTAGAAGTTGCAAGCAAAAAGCATTATGACATCACTAAAACCTTCATGCCATTTTACATTAGTTTGTATGGTAGCTGCTTGTCATCTTTTGAATGTACTGTAGAGAGCAAATGTGAGGCCTTGATAAGACTCATCTTAAAATGTGTGGTAGTGGATGAGACCTTTTTGTGGTATAAATGGTTTTATAGATATGTTTTTTGTTTTTTTTATCTTCTAAATTGTTTGTTCTGAGTTGTGAATGTTTTATGTACAGTATCATCAGTATAGCTTAGAGTATTTATTGTATTCCCATTATAATATTGCCAATCAATAAATTTGAGCCAGTAAATAAAATCATTGAACAAAGATTGAATTTGTTTAGCAGGACCGTGTGAAAAATGATCAGAACCCAAAAAGCCTATGGTGGCGCTGCCACACAGCCAACAAACAATCACAGTAAACAAGAACCCAGAAAGCCAAACGTGACTGGCAAACACAGACCAATGAGATGTGTTAAATGTGCAAAGACGTGAAGTCAATAACTGGGTTGTATAAGGCAGCCCAATCGGTGCAGATTAAGTGACAAAACTGAATTGACAATAGTATCCAGTGAAAACAATATATAGTGAAAAAAAAGTCAGTAAAAAATATATAAAAGTTATTTGTCACACAATAAAAAGCACTCCAGATTCAAAACTTACAAGAAGTAAGTTATTTTAGGCAGTAAAAACAATATGTCCCGAATGCAGAGCGAATCGTGGTTTCACCGCTCCCGCTGTCAACGGGTCTGTTGTGATCGAGTGTCTGGCGGTGTCCGGGTGCCCGGAAATGAAGATGAGACCTCTCCCGATCCTCTTGTTTGTTTCCACCGGTAAGGCTGCAGCTTCGTCAGGCACTATTTTTTTCGGTTTCTACTCCCTAAGTGCGGTCCCGACTTCCTTTTCCTTTGGAGGATTGAAAATATAATCACCCAGTATGGTTTTATTTAAAAAGATTTTTTAATCATCTACTTCTAAGAAATAAGAGAAGGTTGGCAGTTACTATTTATATAAGACAGGATAATTAGTTTGTTGAAAATGTACACAATCTGTGAGTCAGTGTTTCACAAATGAGAAAGGGTCATATTTACTAATTGAAATAAAGCACCTGCACATGGGACCTTACCAGCGTTATATATGCCTTGAACATTCTGGTCCAGATATCCTTGAGTGAATATAAATATTTGTGATTATATGCTACCTGCTATCCATGTTCATTCATTGAGCACTTGGCACATGCCGAACAAAATATGTGATAATATACTTTAGCTCTGTTACCAATGATCCATAATACCATTGAGGATACAGTACATTGTTTTAGGTTACTTTCAACATTACATCTGTGGTTTCTTTTTGGAAACAATAAATATTTGAGAAAAATTATAATGAGTTTATGCTTTTTCAGTATACGGCGAGATTTTACAATGGTTGTATTCTCGCTTTAGTGCGAACTTTAGATAGACAATTAATGCTTAGCTAGATTAAAGAAGCAGTTTTGCAAAGTCGGTTTTTCTTTTTTTGGGTGTGAAGCAATGGTTCTCAGGAGCTGAAACCCACTCATTTCAGCTCCGGGTTCAGTGTAATGTGTTTGTCTCCTCAACTTTTTCATTCCTAAGTAAAGGGACTCAAGTATTCACAGCTTACTTCATACCCCTTCATACTATTCATATTTTCAACAGCTGGCATCAGCAGTGGATTTCCAGATTCGCTGCCCCATGGCACTTACCTGGTGCCGCCTCCTCCGTGGTGCCACGCTTCATCTTCTTCAAAATCGCAGCGTCATTTACATAACCAATGCAATGTCACATGGGGTCTTGTTGCCACGGCAACATAATGGATGTCATGTGACACTGCAAAGTCGCGTTGCCATGACAGAGACGCCATGTGATATCGCAGCGTCATTTGATAGTGTAGAAAGGAGGAGGTGGCAGCAAGTAAGGAAATTTCCATCAGTCCCAATAGGCCAGAGAGCATGGCCTTTGTGTATGGGGGCGGACATTTTTGCTACCCCAAGCCGACCCGGGCCTAATGGGAAATCCACCACTGGCTGGCATATAAACACAGATATCCTTTTACATATAAGCGCACAATCTCCTTGTATACTGTACATAATACAGGTGGGCAGACTGTAGGTCTTTTCCCACTCAATCAGGTAGAGGTATAGAACCATTGCAACCTTATTTCACCTCCATTATAGCAACTCAGGGTTGTATCCATTATAAGGATGTACTGTATGTTTAATTTTCAAGGCCCATTGAATTCGTATGAGACAGATTAGATGGATATAAGGAATCAAAGTTATCAGATAAAAGGGACTGGGTAAGCAACTGCTGTTGTATGTTTAGAAAGTTAACAAGTCAAGTGGGACTCATTTAATGTTCGAAGAAATAACATCTTGTATGGTTGAGCTGTACTATCGGTATTGGAAACCTTTTATTGTAAAGCAGTGTTGTGAGCACATATACATTATGAATTGCCCAATTCATTTACCGAAAGTTTAAGAGTCTGGGTTTGTTTTTGTGTATTATGGATTGGTTAGAGACAAAAGGTAGATGCCTGCGGCCCCTCCACCACAAAAAAGAGAGAGATTAAACAAAGAATAGGTCTGTTAGACTATTAGATGATAGTTTACTAGAAAACTTGGATTACTTCCAATGATTCCAATTTTTTAAACTGGTTATACAGGTCTAGTAAAAATATAAATGAGACATTGAGTGCTAAAATGGTCTGTAAACATTTTTCTGACCTACAATTTCCCTAATTATTTTTTACTTTTTTATTGAGGTTTTAGGAAGGAGGGGTACAAAAAGCAAATGAGCCGTGTATGGGAATTAAAATAATGGGGATAAATAATTAAATTACAGCTTAAACAATATACATTAAAATAAGGATTAACCGGAAAAAAAACCAAATAAGTCTTCAGCATCACGGCCACGTGACCGGGACATTTAAACTTGCAGGCAATACCTGCACCAGATACTGAGGCCTCTACCTCAGGAAGCAGAGAGTCCCCTGACCTGAAATTAATGTGGTTCCATTCCGGAGACCCCCTGCTTCAATCCTATGCACTAGAAATAATAATAAAAATAACGCAATCTACTGTAAGAGCTGTGTGGGGAGACACAATCCTATGTAATAAAGGCTCCCCAAGGCGATCAGGATTTTTCCGCTGCGCCCAAAGTAAAAACAAAGGTGTATATACATACCTAACAGTTGCAGTGCGCAGTTGGTGTCTCTCTCAGACACACACACTCTCACTCTCTCTCTCTCTGACCTCACTCTCTCTTAGAGCCTCAGCTGCTCTATCTTCTCTCTCTCTACTCTCTCTCTCTCTCTCTCTCCTCCTCTCTACTCGTCTCTCTCTCTCTCACGCTCAACAACCTCTCTACTCTCTACAGACTCTCTCTCTCGTCTCTCTCAAACCTCTCTCTCACTCTACTCAGGACACACTTCTCACTCTACTCAGACACAACTCTCCTCTCTCAGACACACCTCTCTCAGGGAGAGGAGGAAGGCAGGCAGTAGATCGTGCAGCAGCCTCCCTGCACACAGTACACATACACCAAATATGCCCACATAAATACAACACATACACACACACACACACACACACATAAATACACACACCCAACATCACATCAGACATCCCATAATACACACACAGACAATAAATACACACCATGACATATATACACACACCACACACAAAACACACACACACAGCCACACACACGATAAATTACACACCCCTAATTCACACAACCCTCACACACACACACCACATCAACACACACACACACTCCCGACCACACACACCAAATACTCCACACCTAAAAACAACATCAAATACTACACACAAATCATCACACAGACAGCCTCATCCCATATATACACCACCCCACACACATCCCACACACCACACTCCCCACCCAAAGCACACACCGCCCTCCTCCACCTCACAGCACCACCTACCACCCCCACGCCACCACTCACTACACACCAGACAACACACAAACCACAACCTACACACACACACACAAGACAGTACACACACACACCCATAACACACACAAAGCCCACTACACCACACCATAAGACACACACAAACATAACATACACCGAACACATACACACAGCAATACCCCACCACACACCACCACACCACAACCACAACACACAAACACCTCACACAGCACCCCAACATAAAACCACATCCACCTACGAGACACAAATCACAACACACATCAAAGAATACCACACACACACAAACTACAAAATCCACACACACACATAACACAAGCACACACACACTACAACACACATAAATACAACACCACACACCCACACAACACCACACAAATACACACACACACACACACACAAATACACACACACACACACACACACACATAAATACACACACACACACACATACACACACATAAATACACACACACACACACACACATACACACACACACAAATACACACACACACACACACAAATAAATACACACAGATACACACACACAGATGCAGATACACACAGATACACACATTGGAGAGCAGTGGAGAGCAGAGGCAGCAACGGATGTGAGTGACTGAGGGGAGGGGGGTGGAGGGGAGAAGGCATGCGATCCGTGCAGGCAGCTCCCTGCACACAGTCACTGGACAGGCAAATGTACACACCTCTCTCCCTCCCCCCCCTACCTTCTCCTATCACCCCCCTACCTTCTCCTATTACCCGGGGCAGAAGGGAACGGGACACCGCGCAGACAGAGGAGGCAGGAGCGGGGAGGCAGACACACACACTCACCATGTGATCTGCACAAAGCGGAAGTCCCGCCCCCGGCTTCCTCTTTGCCTGCAGCCAATCCCATGCGGCCCGGCCGGCATGAAGCAGTGATGGTGGGGAGGGATGATCGGAGGGATGGTGGGGAGGGATGATCGGAGGGATGGTGGGGAGGCTAATCGCGGCGCCCCTCTAGGCAAGCCACGGCGCACCAGGGCGCCGCGGCGCACAAATTGGGAAACACTGGGCTAACCGCTAAGGTAATAAAGGGGTTAAACCCTCCCGCCACCCACCCCAGGTAGCGTAACCACACGTCCCCCCTCTAAACTAGACCATATATTCTAAGATGACCACTCCAACTAGCAACATGACTACGTTGTTCAATAACCCTGCTTTTCCTCCAGGCTTTTTTGTCTATGGGTCAATTTGATTGGTGGCTGAAAAAGTCTCACAGGAGGAGATATTTTTGGTAGGGATCAGATAAAGTCCTGCGACTCATTACAAGAGATTTACCAAATACCCTGAAAGAGCTATACTGATATTCTCTGATCAGCCACTTCATCTCCAAGGGCCCTTCCTATAACTCCAGTAACACTATATAAGAATCCATTTGCAGGGACAAACCAATGACCAAAGGTTTAATTTCTCTACTTTACAAAGAAATAATCCCCGAATGCACAGACATAAATATGTCCTATATGGAGATGTCTACATATGCAGCGGCCGTTATTCGAACAAATCACAGCGCCGTTTTCGTGTGCGCTGCAGTACTCAACGTGGCATTAACGCAGCTAATCGCCCCAGGCACACGTTTTTATCGCGGCTGCTTTGTTTGAATTTCATGGATTGTGTGCAATTAAATGCAATGAAAAGAATGAATTGTAATGTGTACAGTACTGAGCTACTGTGTCAACTTCAGGTGTTTAAAAGCCAGAACACTAAAATGCCATTTTATGCACTCGTGTCTTAAGGTGATACGGTTGGAAGAAATCGCGCGCCATCACATGGGTATTCCAAGGTATACACTGCGTGAAGTGTTTCAATAACAGCCGCTACATCTGTACCATGTTTCAAAATGAGCTCCACTCAGGATATCCCACTCTTTATTACACAATTCAGCTCCCAAGCGGATTAAATTAAAAAAAAATAATAAGACGCCATTGTCCTATCTGTGGACCCAGCTCTCAATAAGATATTTAGGGCGGGCCCTAAGTTTGTATTCAAACGAGCTAAGACCATTGCAAATTATGTTTCACCAAGTTTTTGTTACTCTAAAAATACCAGTGATCAGTCCTTACCGAAAGGTTCCTTCAGATGTCTTCATTGAAAAATTTGTAAATACATGAAACCAGACTCTGGGTTTGCTTCCAAGGAAACAGGTCAGCGGCACAGTACCAAACAGTTTATTAATTGTAATACACAGTTTGTGATCTACCTGCTGACCTGTGGCTGTAGTAAGCAGTATTTGCAACGCACGACCAGGGACCTCAAAGTGAGGATTATGGAACACATGCGACTCATATCAAAAGGGGATCTAACACACCCAGTCAGTGTCCCTCCATTTTTCATCCTGCAGCCTGGGCAACATTAATACCTTTTCATTTCTTGGTATCTAACATGTACCACCCCCAATCCTGTTTGGCAACAGGATTAACACCCTGGATCATCAAGAGCTATTTTGGATCTTGGATCACCCTTAGGACCCGCATCCCTTTAGGCTTAAATTCCGATTGGAATCTGGGTCCATTTATTCAAAATTAAATCAAATCCAAAGCTTAATGTAAAATTAACATCTGTCATATCAATTACTAACCTCCATGTGTTATCCCAAATATATATTTGATGTCTGAACAGGTGTGAGTGGGACATTTCAAGGTAGTATTCTGTATAACCTTATGTTCCATCACAATTATTATTATTTTCGATATTGTATCTGGATTGGTTGACATCTATATATGCCTCATACCATTTGGAAAATATATATGTATCAGAATTGATCTGCACTTATAGTCATTTTATGTTTATTCAATGGTTATATCAATTTAAGTGGTCTCCATTAATATAATTGGTTTTGTAGAAATGTATGGGCTCTACTGTATGTGAGTAAAAGTCATACTTTATTCAAGTATCATATTATAACTATACTGTGAGCATATTCCATACCAAAGCTCACATGCTAATATGATTTGGATATTTATTACAGTGGCGGCCGCCTTTACCCTAGTGCGGCCGTAGTGGCGCAACTCTGATAACCGCGGGCAGATGCATTATTTTTTTCCCCCGGAGTGTATTGCGGTATTTTAGCGCTCGTAATATTAGCATTTTATTAGTGCTGTCTGCAATACTGCAATACCGTCTAAAAACTCAGGGGGGCGTTCGCGAGCTGTTGTCTTCGAAGTCTAATACTTTAGCAGTTCAACCTACGTCGGTACACAGTCTGCGTGTGCGCGCGCAGTAATTAAAAATTTGCATATTTATACATGCATGTGCAGTGCTGTATGTCTCATTTGAAAATTGTTGAAACACATAGGCGTGTGCTGTAACAGTATCACATTTTGGCATATACAGCGCTCTCCCCTGGCTCGCCCCCGCACACACAGGATAATTTACTGCACTGCAGAATTTCAACTTCTTATCTTATCTACAGTACAGTACACCTCTCCCACACCATTCCTTTGAATGTGTGTCTTTCTGGTTTCAATTACATTCCTACTTGATAGCTTATGATTACTGTGCATGCGTCTGTAACTTCACCACTGCTTGCTTGTGAAGTTCAAGAGTGAGTGACCAAAAAAAAAAACATTTTTTTTCTCCTCATTTTTAATTTTTCTTTTCTCCACAAGCATGCCTAAACCATCTTGATATTACGATTTTCAATCTGTGCTGTAGCTTTTGACTGCGACACTGTGCGTTTGACTGCACATGGTTGATTTGTGTGCTTTTTATGTTTTTGGGGGTGTAGGGATCAAATTATTATGATGACCTGCCTTTTGAAAATATGTCATTTCTTTGAACTGCAGTACAGCTAATCCTTCATGCAGCTGTACCCTGTACCCCCCTACCCCACGCACACACACAAGGCTTGCTCAAGGATTTGAACCTCTTATCCACACCTCTCCAGAGCCATTCCGTTTCTAAAGCTTGCCATTGTGTTTTTAATCGTCCGTCCCTAGCCGAGCATCACCTCTCTGCGCCTGCGTGCCTAATTATCCTATTGTTGACTTTGAGTCACCTCTCTGTAATCCTCTTTGGGAAGGGAGCTAGCTGATTATTACTGCGCATGACTCACCCATCCACCCCCCCAACCCTTTGAGGCTTTGTTTACGGTAACGCTTTTGATAATTCCTTCCCGAATTTGATATGTAAATCTGATTTGCACAGAACTGTGAAATTGAGAGTTAAAAAAAACATTATCTGATTCATGTTGTTGATGCAGTAAATTACCACTTTTTGGTCATTCTTTCTTTTTCTTTGGTGTGGGGGTGGGGGGGTTGTCAATGATTATGATTATCATGAATGTAAAGAAATATTTATTTTATTTTATCAGGAACAAAAAATACAAATATACAAATAATCATGAATAATACAAAATGCAGTCTTTATTCAGTTCTTCTGTCAGATGAAAATTGAGGGCCGGTGGATAATCATGAATAATGCACATTGATAATAATATGAATTAATAATGTATAATATATAATAATATATCTATAATAATATAATTTTTTCCGTCTTTATCTTCTTCCTCATTCTGTGTACAGTACAGTAGTTCATTGAGAGCGGAGAGGTTTTGTGTACATCATGACTGCAGTTTAGATACACTTAACTGTACAAACAATTCACAAGCTTTACACGATACCCCCCCCTCTCTCCCAGTCCATCCTTTTTTTCTGAAAAGACAAGAAAACAAAAAATTAGTGCAGTTATGTGCATACTGTACTATGGCATTGTGTGCTGCATAGTACTGTCAAACTAGTCTGTACTGGAACTACTGTATACTGTGACTACTGTTAAATACTTTGTAACCAGATGGCTGGTGCTGCTCTCTCAGGGAAAAAAATCTGTGCCATACTTACCTGTGTCATACTGTACTTACAATACTACAGTACAGTACTATACATACTACCTTCCTGATGCTTGCCCATTACGCGCGATCACAATGGGCAACACAGTCGCAATATGGTCAATATATTTATTGCATCGTTCCACGGTGAGTACATCGTTCTAAAAACTCATTATGCCTTGCGCCAACTCATCCTTTTTGGAGGGTTTCATGACTTTTCGGATATGGTCCTTCAGCTGATGCCAGACCATTTCGATAGGATTGAAGTCTGGCGATCTGTCATTGGAGGGGGGAAAAAAAGGACAATTAGTTAGAGATACAGTACACAGTAAAAACAGTGGGAAAAAATGACACGGTTACCGCACTTACTCCGCTGGCGTCTTCACCCAGTTGATACCACGCTCAAGAATATGCGCTGTTGACGCGGTGTGCTTCGGATCGTTGTCCTGGTAGAAACGTGAACATCCGGGAACTCACGTGTGATGTATTCCACAATCTCAGGCACAATTTTCTCTTGGAAGTAAGCTTTATTCATGATTCCTATAACAAGAAAAGAAAAGTGCTCAAAAAACTACACTAGTACAGTACAGTGCATAAGGCAAAAGTGTGTGACATACATTTTACTTTACCTTCAAAGATGACGATGCATCCTGGTCCACGCCTAGAGATGGCACCCCACACATGCATCTTCACTGAGTGTTTTGGACGCGGCTTCATAGATATGCGACCTTTTTTGTGGAATGCAAAGGTGGCAAATCTCTCCAGCGAAACAGTAGACTCGTCAGTGAAGATCCTCAGCCTGGACCACTCTCTCGATCTTGTTAACGTCCCTTATCATAGGGTACGTTTTGTAATGACAAGGAATAATTTTATAGGTACAGTACAGTTTCTTAAACAACACTTTAACCTCCTGTAGTGTCCAGTACTAACCTCACACGTCCATATTTCCATCCAATTCTGCGTCTCATCTTCTTTATGCTGGTCTTGGATACAGTGAGATTGTGATTTTGCTGCAGAGTGTATTTGACCCTTAAGGCACTCTTCTCATCATTCTCTTCACTTATTTTGTCGACCAGAAGAGTTGTCTCCCTACAATGTACAGAAAAACAACAATCCGGTAAGTTACAGTGCAGTAGGCCACAAGTACAGCACATCATTTACATTAAAATAGTATAAAATGAGATAGATCTACACAATATATAGTTCAATTAATATGCTTCAATATAAACTATAGATATACTGTTTTATATACTGTAGTTATATAAATATACCGAAATAACTATAAAATGAGAGATCTACACAATATATAGTTCAATTAATATGCAGCAATATAAACAAAGATATACGGGTATTATATCCTGTAGTTATATAAATAGACCGAAATAACTATAAAATTAGATAGATCTACACAATATATAGTTCTATTAATATGCAGCAATATAAACAATAATAGATATACTGTATTATATAGTTATATAAATATACTTACGCGTTAGTTACCGTTGGTGTCCTCGTGCGTTGTTTGTTTTTTCTGTGTGCATGATAGCACACGGTGCTTGACGGCACGAGGCCAGAAGCAGCTAACCAGCGTTGGATATCTGCAATTCGGTGTCCGCTCGTGTACATCTCCTTAATTCTCATGCTGAGATCCTTAGAAATCTTTTTAACAGGCATTGCTGCGAATAGAAAGAAATACAAACACAAGAATGTATATTCGATGTTTAGTCAATGTGCAGTGAATCCACAAAATGGATGGTGTATTTATACGTTAATGACTCACATTAGAGTACGCCCACTTTTAACACCTGTACCTCGTCGCTATGCATAAAAGGTTACACACTTTGCATAGCCTCCCACTCGATGATCTGTATCTGAACTTGCCCTTGTCCAGATACTGCATTGTGCCATCTGCTTCCATGGATCAACCCCGAGTCTACGGACACAAAAGCCACTCGCCTCTGCCGTGCCTATCGCACAGAAAAAGCGAAAGGCGGCAGCTGTTTCTAAGCCAAGGCCAAAGCGACAGGCTAAGGCTAATAAAGAAAACCTTCTGCTGACCCCAAAGGCTAAGGGTTTTAATACACGTAAGCCTTATTATGTCGAGAAGAAATTCGGTGATGTACACTAAACACAAAAGAAATGGCAGCCAACCCATCGAACCCGCAGGCCACTTCCTCGATTACGCTTTGACGACTCTGCCGCCGCTCTCCCGGAAATCTACAGCCCATCTTCTCCACTACTCGTCCACGACGCTGCTGCCGCTCTCCCGGAAACCCACAGCCCATCTTCGCCAATGCTCTTTGACGTCGCTGCCGCTGGTGCCCCTGAAATCCACGGGTCACTTTCTCTATTACGCTTAGACGACTCTGCCACTTCTCGCCCGGAAATCCACAGGTCGCTTTCTCCATCTCTCTTCGACGACGCTGCCGCTTCTCTCCCGGAAATCCACAGGTCACCTCCTCCATCCTTCTTCGACGACGCTGCCGATACTCCATGGAATCCCCATCTCATCCTCCGTAGCACCCATCCACCCAGATGTCCACAGCACGCCATGCACAAGAACCAGCTCGTTAGACCACATGCTCAATGGGTTAAGTGTGGATATCCCCGGGAACTCTACTGTGCTGGTAAAGATAGATCTGCTTTTAGAGACCATGCTAAATATGGATCAACGGATGGAGAAGATGGATCAACGGATGGAGAAGATCGAGACTGACATAGCGGGGATACATAATTTGCTCGGTGTTCATGTGTATCCCCGACGCTGGAGCAGGAGGGTGGCATGGATGTGATGAATGGGACCTTCGACCACCTTCCAACACCAAGCGCACCCCCTCCACCAGAAGAATTTGTGTACATGTATGCCGTTGAGGAGGAGGATAACATGACAACCCCGTCAAGACCACGCCAGGAGACAACACGGCGACCAAGACAGGAGGAAAGCTTCCTCCCAGACAACCTACCCTTGCCCGCCGCCACAAGCACACCCGCTCACAGAAGAACACCCACTCCCAGAACCCAACCTACATACGCTTGCATCGATACGGTGCCCGACATCATCCTGCGCGAGCTGCCACCGGCACTCAGGGAGAAGTATAGGGTGATGAGTGCTGGTTTACCCCAGAAGTATGCCATGTAAATTTTTGAGCAACATGTGTCCCACTTGGTGTACTGCGGGTGGGTCTACAATGTGAACTACGAAGGAAATCGCGAAAAAAGGGCGCTTCCTGAAAATTTAAGAAGGACTAATGTGGAGGAATTGCGGCGCTATTTTTCAATTTCAGATCCTTTAATGAAAATCGTTTAAGGCTCCATTAATGGCATTTTGCGCCATACAAGGCATCGGCCCTGGAAGGACAATCTGGTGGGGATCGAATTTGCGTGACTGTTCAACTGTTGTTTATTTTTTGTAAATGTTTTGACTTTCTGTACTTTAATAAAGGAGATGTTGCGTTTTTTTAAATTTTATGAATAAAGAATTTTTTTTAATAACACCATACTGTTGTGCTGTACATGTTTTGACTTTCTGTACTTTAATAAAGGAGATGTTGCGTGTTTTAACTTGTATTAATAAAGAAATGTTTTTCCTTACTGTACACAGGACCTGCACAATTCCAGTCCCCGAGGGCCGCAAAAAGGCCCGGTTTTCAAGGTTATCCTTAAAACTGGGGATGTTTGCGGCCCTCGAGGACTGGAGTTGTGCAGTCCTGACTGACTGTAAATGTTTTGACTTTCTGTACATAAATGTTTTCACTAGCAGTAAACCATACACCTGTTGATGTTTTGAATTGCTGTACACTTAAAATGTTTTTACATTGTATTTGTAAATAAATGTTTTTGTACTTACTCCACCAATAAAAGAAAATGTTGATTTGTTTTAAATTGTTCCATTGTCTCCTTTGATACTGTAACAAAATAGTGTTTCTAGAACATACTGTACAGTACTGTCCAGGTATACTGTACTGTATACTGTAGGCATGCTCAGTACTGTACATCACAAGAGTATTGAAACAATACATGCTGTACTGGTATAGAATACACATATGTACTGGAATACATGTAGAATAAATGCATACTTTTTATTTTTCGTGTTTATTATACAGTATATATAAAAATATATATATATACATATATATATACAGCTAAACCCCGTTATAACACGGTCCTCGGGGTCCACCCCGAGACCACCGCATTACTAACGGGGTCGCGCTAATTTAAAAAAAAAATGGCCGCCGCATCAGTGCATATTTACCCCGCGGTCCCGGCTTCCCCCTGTCACCGCGTGACAGGAGATGGGAGGGGGGATTCCCCTCCGGCTTCAGCTTCCCCTGTCACCGCGGGACAGGAGATGGGAGGGGGGATGCCCCTCCGGCTTCCGCTTCCCCTGTCACCGCGTGACAGGAGATGGGAGGGGGGATTCCCCTCCGGCTTCAGCTTCCCCTGTCACCGCGGGACAGGAGATGGGAGGGGGGATGCCCCTCCGGCTTCCGCTTCCCCTGTCACCGCGTGACAGGAGATGGGAGGGGGGATTCCCCTCCGGTCCGGCTCCCCCCCGCCGCAGCACAGGGCCCTCGCGCCGCAATACAGGGCCCCCTGGCCCTGCCGTAGCGCAGGGTCGTCCTGCCCCCCCCCCCCCCCAACGCCCCCCCCGCGCACACCAGGGCCACTCCCACCAGCCCCCGCCGCATCGGGCGGGCCCCCGCAGCCATCATCCCCCTCGCACCCAGCACCACCCCCACCGCACGCCCCCCCCCCTGCAGCCACTGCCTCACCAATCACCCCAAGTAAGGCTGATTTATGTATATGTGTAGTGTGTGTTGTTGTGTGTTGTGTGTTGGGTGTGTGTGTAGTGTGTGTCAGTGTAGAGTGTGCAGTGTGAGCAATGATGCAGTGTGTCAGTGTGTCAGTGGAGCATGACAGTGTGTGTGCAGTTGTGAGCAATGCGTGTCAGTGTGAGCAATGAGCAGTTGTTGTGTCATGTTGCGTGTGTAGCAGTGTGTGTGCAGTGGTGAGCAATGAGCGTGTGTAAGTGTGTGCAGTGTGAGCAATGTTGCAGTGGTGTGTCAGTGTGTGAGCAGTGGTTTGTCAGTGTGAGCAATGAGCAGTGTGTGTGCAGTGTCACGGTGTGTGTCAGTGTTTGTGTGCAGTGTGAGCAATGAAGCAGTGTGTCCAGTGTGGTGCAGTGTGAGCAATGAGCAGTGGTGTTGCAGTTGTGTCCAGTGTGAGCAGTGTGAGCAATGAGCAGTGTGTTGTCAGTGTGAGCAGTGTGTGTGTGTGCAGTGTGCTTGTGTGTCAGTGTGTGTCAGTGTGTGAGCAGATGTGTGTGCAGTGTGGAATGAGCAGGGTGGTGGTGTGCAGTGTGGCAGTTGTTCAGTGTGTGCATGTGCAGTGTGTGTGCAGTGTGCAGTGTGAGCAATGAGCAGTGTAGTGTGTGTGTGCATGGTGTGTGCAGTAGTGTGTGCAGTGATGTGTGCAGTGTGTGCAGTGTGTGCAGTGTGGTGTGTGCAGTGTGGTGCAGTGTGGCGGTGTGCAGTGGTTGCAGTGGTGTGCATCAAAAAAAAATTAAAATTTTTTTTTTTTTTAAACGGGAGCCACGGGAAAAACCGCGTTATAACCGAATCGCGGTATACGAGGCACTATTATAACGGGTTTAGCTGTATATATATATATTATTCATCTATATATAATATTTATATATATTATTAGTTCCAAAACGGGGGAAAAAAGGGGGGAGGGATAGGGAAAAAAAACCTTGCATCTACTAGTACAAAGTTCATGCCACCATAAGCCAAAGTAAATATCTTATTTAATTTACACGAATGAGGTTTGGCGGTGCTCACGGGTTGTGAATTATGTGAGTGAAAGGAGAAAAAAAGTAACCCGTATGGGAGCACTCAGGTATGCAATTGATATATCGGTTTATTTATTTGACACAGTGCAAAAAGGGATGAATAAACAGTACATGATTAAAAACACTTAAAAAAGAGGCATGGACCCCTGTCACGGGTGTTACCCTGAAACACTGATGAACAATACTAGGGAACGACACACATTGTCAACCCTAAACATTAATAGGATAGTGACTCAAAAAACACTAGGGTAAGTCAAAGTAAATCACAGTTGGTTATTGGGTTCAAAGGCACCTATACAACGCTAAAGATAATGCACACTACACACCAAACAGTAGACTGGTCAAAGTATAAATGACAGTCTCAAAGCATCACACATCTGCATGAGCATACAATAATATGACCAATGCCTACAGCGCAAATCATGTGTAGGAAAGGTGGTGAGGTGGAATGAAATCCCTAGATGTGTAGAACAGTAAAGTTAGTGAATAGCATATATAGGAAAATACCTAATGAACACCTATTGTATAACCTTGTGTTTGTTATCAATGTCCCTAATGAAAAAATGAAAAGTCACAGTCCAGAAAAATAGTTTGCATGAGTTTGCATGAGTGCTGGGTAGCATAGTTACGTGAGCCATGGGTCAGGGGTCCTGCCTAGCACGGGAGCCACGGGAAAACCGCGTTATAACCGAATCGCGGTATAGCGAGGCGCATTATAACGGGGTTTAGCTGTATATATATATATATATATACGGTCTAAAAACAACAGCATACTGTTCCAGGTTTTCTATGAAGCTCTCAGTTACAGTATTCTATCCTAATCAATAACAACGGCCACTAAACCACTAAACTGTAGACTCCGGTACATGTTTTTTTTTAATCAGATTCAGCAATGTACAGGCATTGTAACACAAAGCGATATTATCCATTGAAATCCCTCCATTTGCCATTTTCCGCATGAGATGACAAATTTTTATTTTCTGAGGAACCAAAAAAAAGGTAAAAGTTTTACTGTAATGGTCAGTCAGTCCCCTAAAGAAGTTCCCACAGTCAGTCCCACCAATAATTTTCTCGGGGGGTGTCTCCTGTTCACATGCGCATGCGCTTACCGTCGATGTGATGACACGCATATGCGTTTCAAGAAGGTTCCAATGCGCATGCGCCTAGCTTTTCACCAATTGTGCAGTATCTAATGTAGAAGCTGCTCAGCCAATGATATTGCTTACAGGTGAATCGCTTGACTTTTGAATCGCATTGATATTTCAAAAACAGAATAAAATACGCCAACATTACTCACCATAGACTTTGCCAATCAGCTGGCGCCGAGCCACTGCCAGTCCCGTATTCTTGATCATACACGTCGTTGACAGGTGACAGCGGGACTACTACACCTGTAGTCAGCTGATGAGGCTGGAAATCGCTTAGGTACATGCAAGCTTGCTCGAATCTGTATGCGAAATCCGGCTCAGGCTGCAGGTATCTGGGCGGGGACAGACAGCAAGGGTTGCCAGTCACCAGGTTTTCACTGACGGTCGGACCGTTATTGGAAGCTGTCGCATTGCTTGCCAGCGACTGACGTTTTTTAGTTGGTTTTAACATGACCTTTCCCCTTTTGCAGTCTCCATGATCATAGATACGGGAAAAACCCGGTGATACACACCAATACCCTCCAATAACATCGGGATCAATACGAAAAAAACATGGATCGCTATATAACTTTTTCCTTATTGCACGCTTCCACACATGAGCATCTGGCGAAAATTTGTAAAAGTCATAGTTTTCGATAAAATACTGATAAATTTGAACAACTGTTGCCATCTTATCATCTGTTGCATTAATCGCGGCCCATATTAAATAAGCGTACGTTCTGTCGGGTTTTTGGAACACAGACTGCGGTGGTGCACTCATGTCGGGACTCTCAGACAATAACACCAGACCAGAAACTGTGCTTGTCTTTTTTTTAATATGAAAAGCCTAAATTGATACATTATTGTAACTTCTTCAGTCCCAAGGCCAATTTACAATGGACCTCTGTGGTATTTTTTTAAACACCTGCAAGTCGAAACATTACTGAAGCGCATGCGCATTACAATTCATGAATATCTGCCATCTGGCGGATACGCGAAGAATTGCAACCAATTAAATCCGAACCATTATCAATAAACACATCAACCATGCATCAACCGCGGGTGTGAATGCGGTATGAATGCGGTCAGAATGCGGCATGAACGTGGTAAAGTGCTGTGAAGTGCGTGGCATTCGGAAAAAAAATCCCGAAAAACTTCGGAGATGTTGGAGAATAAAAGGGACCGCGGCTGTATCTTCACTTAGGTACACCATAGGAATATGGATAACTATTGAATATAACACTTTGTTTATATCTATCTCAACCCTATGAATTAATATGTTTTTGGCTAATAAAATATAGGTCCCTTACCCCCCTTTATTTATAGATAGGCCACTCAATGTAACTGAAGTGTAGAATATAGGGTCAATATCATGATTAGATTCACAAATTAATTCATAGATAATGTATATATTGTATTCCCTTTTTGATGAGTATTTAGTTTGTTATATGTCTTTATAGCATGGGGTTTATTCCTCATGTTTATTGGTTAAGGTGTCTGTAATACATACATTCTTTATGTATACAGTTATTTTCCAGATCTTCTGGTTTCTTGTCTGTGTTTTTAATGATTTTTTTTGCGCTGTGTTCATGAGCCATTTGTTCTTTAACAATAACATTTCCTCTATTCAAAGGCCAGTAAAAGGCGCACTGACGTTGTGCGTTGGGTGTGCGTGCGTCTCTCGCTCGGGCACGTTGAGGTCATGAGTTGGGCACGCTTGTTGGGCACAGTCCGGCATGATAACGTCCCGCGCCCGGGTCATGCGAAGCATGCTGACTTTACGATGAGGGTGCCACGGGGAGTTTACCTATCGCGAAAGGGGATAGTATGATTGAATGTACACTGTACCGACAAATACACTCGTGTAACACTTGTACGTATGCCTTGACAACACGCCACAACGTGAAACGCGTATGTGGGGTGACACCTTCGTTTTTTTGTCGTCATGACTAATAAATAATCATAACTTTTTTAGATTGTTCCATTTGTTAGTGTTTACTCCATTTTTATAAATATGTCGTATATTAAACAATCAAAGTACCTTGGAACACCTCTTGATCCTGAAGATTGGGAAGAGATTTGGGAAACAATCTCATCCATCTCTATCAACACCACTATAAAAGAGAACAGTTACAAATTGCTTTATACAGATGCAGTGTTATCTAAATTTGTTTTCCCCACTCACAAAAGCGCAGCATACTGGTTGCCCTGAAGGGATTAACACAGTGGGAGCTCATGCTTCTGAATGGGACTCCCTCAGTGTTAAGCCTACCGGGTCGCCACCAGTCTGTAATAGCTATGCAGAAAGGGGTTTGGAGCATTAACCAAAATAAAATACACATACTGTACAGTACATAGTAGATGAGGTTGAAAAGCGCATAAATCCATCAAGTTCAATCTATACTAAATTTAGACGACAGATATATGCTATATTTATACCGTACGTACAGTATATTGATCCAGAGGCAGACAAACCCCAGTGAAATATCATCCAATGATATCTCATAAGGGGAAAACTAAATTCCTTACTGACTCCATATATTGGCAATCAGATTATATCAACATCCTTCCCGTGGTATATCCCTGTATACCTTTCCTTTTTAAAAAGATGTCCAACCTTTTTTTGATGATATCTATTGTTCTCTCCAAGGGTAATGAATTCCACATTTTAACTGCCCTTACTGTAAAGAACCCTTTCCTTTGTTGCTGGTGAAATCTCCTTTCCTCCAAATTTAAGGGATGACCCTGTGTCACTTGTACTACCCTTGGGATAATTAGTTATTTTGAAAGCGCCTTGTATTGTCTCCGAATATATTTGCATATCGTTATCATATCCCCTCTTAGACGACTCTTTTCTAATGTAAACAAATCTAATTTCGCTAGCCTCTCCTCATAAATCAGATTATCCATCCCCTTTTTTAATTTGGTGGCTCTTCTCTGCACTCTCTCTAGTTCCATAATGTATTTTCTGTAGAGTGGTGCCCAAAATTGTACTCCATATTCAAGCTGTGGTCTTACTAATGCTTTATAAAGGGGCATAATTATGTTTACTTCTATCCATTGTCTGTTTAATGCAAGATAAGATCTTGTTTGCCTTTGAAGTTACTGCATGACTTAGGGCACTATTGATACAGTAAGCCTGCTGTCTACAAGCACTCCTAAATCATTCTCCATCAAGGATTCTTCTAATTTATCCCCATTTAATTTGTAAATTGACTGTTTATTCTTGTTTTCCAAATGCATAACCTTACATTTAACTTACATTTATAAACCTCATCTCCATTTACCTGCCCAAGTTTCTAGTCTATCCAAGTCCTTCTGGAGAGAAATTACATCCTGTTCTGATTCCACTACCTTAGTGTCATCGGTAAAGATGTAGATTTTGTTCTCTGCCATCCTCAAGGGCATTAATAAACAAGTTAAAAAGCATGGATCCCTGAGGTACTCCACTCACAACTTTAGCCCAACCTGAAAAACTTCAGTTTATTACAACTCTCTGTGTTCTATCCTTCAACCAGTTTTCAATCCAGAGGCAAATATTTTGACCCAGTCCAATTTCCTTTATTTTGTACACTAAGCTCTTGTGAGGAACCATATCAAAAGCCTTTGCAAAATCTAAATAGACATCAACTCCATTACCCTGGTCTAAATTCCTACTTACCTCCTCAAAGAAACTAATAAGGTTAGTTTGGCATGGCCTATCCTTCATAAATCCATGCTATTACAAATAATGTTGTTTTCGATTAGGTATTCCTGAATATTATCCCGTACTAAACCTTCAAGGGGCTTCCCTACTATTGATGTCAGGCTTAATTCCCCGGCTGTGATCTAGCTTCCCTTTTTAAATATAGGCACCTTGTTTTGCGCCAATCTTGTGGTACTGAGCAGTGGAAATTGAGTCCTTGAATATTATATGTAATGGTTTGGCTATTACTGAACTTAACTCCTTAAGAACTCTTGGCTGTATGCCATCAGGGCCAGGTGCCTTATTTACTTCTTCCTCAGTTAACCAATTGTTCGTAAATATAGAGGTTGTGGCTTCCTCCTATGGCACTACTATTGCAATTGATTCTTCCCTGGTAAATACAGAGACAAATAATTTGTTTAATACCTCTGCTTTTTCTTCATCTCCAATAATTTGCTTGCCCATCTGTCGCGATGGACGGAACTTATCAACAATTTTTACATTTTGGGGATTCTCGATTGAGCAAACAAATTAAGCAAAATAAATTGTCATTTATTTCCTTGATAGACAAATACACGACAACTTCAGAATACACTTAATAAAACACTTACTTAAATGGGGGAACAGGATAAATGGTCCAGTGAATGAAAAACACAGAAATAAAGTCTTTTAAATTGCAGTCCTTTTGCCAGGGGCGCAAGTTGCCAGCCCGTTATTTCCTTGAAATGTAAAAAGTTTGTTCTGGTTCTTTGGGGTTCGTTCTGGAATCCCCAGGGCTAACAAAATCCTGAAGCAGGGCTAGTTTCCTTGTTGCAATGTTTTTAACCCCTTGCGTTCTGGAATTGCAGCCGCTGTACTTAGATCTTATCCGCTTGAAGAAATCAGGTAAGAACCAGAGGAATGAGAGTTACAGGCCTCCTTAAGGACAGGGGCCCTTGGAGTTTTTCATTAGCCTCATCCCATTGGCAAGGAATTATCTTCCTCCTATCAGAGCCTGCCATGTAACGTGGGAAAATCCTACAGCCAGCCCAGGTAACTCTGAGTATGCTCAGTGAGCAGCTTGGTAGCACCGCTGAATAAAAAGGGGCCACTCGTTTCAGGGGACACACAGTCTGGAGTTTGGTTCCAAGGTGTGAAATATCCAAGATGAGTAACAGGATCTGCTACTCAGAAACATCCCGGTTAAGTCACACTTTAAGACTCTGGGGCCTTTCATATCACACACGTCCCTAGACCCATAGGCATTGCCTCAACAGGGAGCTTTTGAAGCTGGAGAGGAACATAACCCCAGCTCATATATGCATAACATTTGTTCCTTAATGCATTCACTTACAAAGGCGGACAGGAAAATAGTTCCTGTCCTGACTTTTAAAATGCACACAGTAATACACTTGATAAAAATATCTGTTCCACTTGTCTTAGTGTTATATTTTTAATATGTGTGTGCTTGGGGGGTTACACTGAGGCTGCACACCAAAAATCAGGGTGCTGGCTCACTCGGTTCCTGAGTCAGCAGTCTTAATGGACCGACTCCTGTTATTCAGCACTGCAGGTAGAGACTAGCCTGCAAAAAGGGGACAACAATGCATAGAAGGGAAACAAAAAAATAGATGTCTGCGCAACGGACCAATATTAATTCTAAGTAATTACTCATATTCAAAAGAAGCAATTTGGCTTGCTGGCCATCATTAAAGGTCTTTGCAAATGACACAAGTATGCAACTCCCTAGTGCAATTCCGTTTACATTCCCTTTGTTAAAGTTTGGTTCTTTTTGCTGCAGATCTATAGCAGCCAATGATGTCAGAGGATTTCCTGGTAGAGATTTCTATAAATTAGTGTCCTTCACTTTCTCAAAGTGCAAACTCAAGAGAGAAATTGGGGCAAGATGCAAACAGTGGCTATTGTGGCCACTGCTCAGATTTAAAGCTGCAGTTCAGTCTTTTTTTTCCTTTTTTTTTAAATTTATTTTTTTACTTCAATATTTTAATGTGGGCAATCTCTAATTACCTAAGGAACTGTATAGCTGCAGGTCAATTCGTTCTCCATGTATTGATCTGCAAAATTTGGTGACATCATTAGTGAAGGGATCTGTTTTTTTTCTGCTTCTGTCTCTCAGTGGAAGCTCATGAATATTCATAAGCACTCGTGCACTGACATGTGCTAGAGGGAGGGCAGGGCTGACAAGGGGGTGTGCCAGGGCTTGTGACATTACATGAAGGGGCAGTGCCTTAGCAAATGGTTGTTAAAATAGAATACAAGAAAATTTGTCTTTCAAAGTTGTTTTTTTAAAAACAGAAAATGCTAAAAGTATTTTTTCTTACTACAGAACTGATTTATTAAAAAAAACACACATGCAGGATATTGACTGAACTGCAGCTTTAATGATACAGATGATTTATATTTTCCAGAATTTCAGTGTATGTAGGTTTGCTGGAAGCCTTTCCTCCAGTGTGAACTTTGACAGTCACTAAGTTCTCTTCTTGTTTTTCATGCTAGTATTCTTGCTCTTATTTGTTTGATTTCAGTCAACGAACCTCTCACTAAGTAAAGAAGATGAGAAATTTAGAAACTTACAGAAGGGTGCCTGCAGCAACTGGTCATTTTTCTGGTAACGGGAGGGGATTTTGCATTGCAGATGCTTATTTAAAATGTAGTGCAGTGTTTTATTGCTTTAGTTATTTTTAAATGCTGCATACTGAAGATGATTCAGACATTTGTCACCATGTAACCTCAAGCAAGTAGAGAGCTGACTTGAAGTTAAACATTGCGTGTGATCACTGTTTAAACAACCAAAAAAAATAAATGGCTTTTAATCGTCATGTTTAGAGTAGTAATCTTAGTCTTGCTTATTTACTGTTTGTTTTCACTATGTTATCTGGCTGGGCATAAACTATACCCAGTTCTAATTTTCAGATAAGTCACTGTGAAGCAGTGTTAGAATTGTTGGAACAAGTTTCAAGCAAGATGTCTTTATACTGTTGTATTTCTTGCTCTGTCTTCTCTCTTGTACAATCTTTGTAACATTACCACTGGGATTATTCACATTTTGTGGTGGCCTTCAGGTCCGCAGACAGTTCTCCCGGGGCTCAGGACTAGAGTTACGCCCCTATCCGCCCCCCCCCCCCCCCCCCTCGGCGGTATTGTGAGCCCCCCCCCCCTCCCCCCTCCCATTTCACACCTCATGAGCCCCCTCTATTTTCCACCCTCTTCCCATGTATCTCTCTCCTCCATCTCACTCCCTCTTCCTCACTCACCACCTCTCACCTCATGTATTTCCCTCCCCTGCGTCTCACTCTTACTCCCTCTTTTCCTCACCCACTCCCCCCCCCCTCTCTCCTCTCACTCACCCCCACCTTCCGTCAATTACTCGCCTCATTCAAGCCCCCCCACAAAATATGATACCAACCCCCCTAAATACATATAACCCCAACTCCCAATACATAATAAAAAATACACCCCCTACCCCGCAATACATATTAAAAAAGACACCACGCCCCAATAAATATTAAATACACCTCCCAAACCCCAATACATATTAAAAAAAAATACACAACCCATCCCCCCACTACATATTAAAAAATACACCCCCCAATCCCCAGTCCAAGTTGGGCCGGTCCCTGACCAGGCCCGGCTACCGGTCTTCTCGCGGCTGGGCCCGGCTCTCCCTCAGCTATGGGCCTCTTTCCTTCTGTCTGACGCCGAGCTTCCAACGTCAGTGCGCTGGAAGCTGAGCCACGCTTACTTCTGGCGAGCTGATGTCATGAGGCCCGTCGCGCAGCAGCATTGGAAGCTTGGTATGGGACAGAGGGATAGAGGCTTGCAACTGAGGGAGAACCGGCCGCAAGAGGACCGGCAGCCAAGCCTGGCCAGAGGTCGGGCCCAACTTGCAGCACCTGTCCTGGCTGTCCCGTCCCCCCCCGTCTGCGGCCCTGGTGGCTTCTGGGAATTGGAAAGGTCTTTCTTTGGTAACAGTTTGCCTGTGAATAATGTTAAGAATAATGTCTATGGGGAGCAAAGGCTTGGAGAAAAGTTTGGACTCTGCTTTCTTTCACAATACAAAAAACGAAGGTACAACTTTATTAATTACAAATAATTTTTGAGGAAATTAAAAAAAATCCATCTCTTAAAATATTTAGCAACTTTCTTTTTATTTTTTTGTTTCATTATTCAGTTGCTCATATGCATTAAATCATGAGCCAGTAAAGCTAATATTTCATATTGATTTAAACATTGACCATTTTTATTCACCAAAAAGCTTAAATAATCATAACCAGATATCTCTAGAATGTAACAGTTGATGAGAAATGTAAGAATTACTGTGCGTATCATAAAACGTTTTTTTTTTATTTTTATAAAGGTGACAAGGTTATATCAACAAGAAGAGAACAGTGTAAATGCTGGGGTGTAATGGGCCCTCTTAAATTCCTCATAATTAACTTGGTCCCAAGACTCATTACACGCATAGCTTTTCTACATGTGTTCCTTTTATAGGTTATGATAGATCTGTTGTAGGTGCACCACCACTATTGGAGGTGATAAAACCCCTTGACTATGATACATTGAGCGCAACACATTCTGTTTTTTTGCTGTATACTTATGTAAATAGAGTAGTGGAAATACACATTTTATGATTTAAACATATTCTCAGAGGGACCTATTTAGGGCCAGGTTACAAGTTACGGCAAAATATTTTTCAGATGCTCTCTTTTGAAATGCATGCTTATCCCTTTAATGGAGATATAATTACATTAGTTGTACCTTTACGTATATGAGGAATAGTCTTCAATACATACAGTAGTAAAAATGTGACCATAAACCATCACAGTTCTTTCTTTTTTAGCATAAGCAAAACTGTACATGCATGGAAGCCCAGCTGGGCTTAAATCTGTGGCCGGTCTCTGTATCCATTGCCTTCCTAATAGTAAGAGAGTATGAGAAGGTGTTGAAGCAGGGTCGATAAGCTGCATATCGCAGCTGCACAAAAAGATAGAACGAGAAGTTTGTATTGAATGTTTTTGACTCAACAATCCGGGTTTAAATGTCACAATACTGTAAGTCTACTCTATTTTTTAATGCTTAGGTTATTGTACTAAACACGACAATACACCTACCCTGTTGCGTACGGATGGTTGCAAATACAGTAATTAGTTTTAAAAAAAAAAAAGTATCCTGTAGCTATAAGAATCTGTCTAATTAAAGGAGAAAGTCAAGCTGGTTTTTATCTTCTTACTTTTTTTTAACCTGGAGCTGAACCCCATTCATTTCAGCTTTGGGAACCCCCTGCTTCCAGAGATAACTACCTCCAAATGGGTTGCCGATTTGTCGTCAAAGTTTAAAGCATCAAGTTTAAAGCATCCGCGTCAAGTGGGCCAAGAGGAAGCCGAACGTGATGATGTCGCAGGGTGCGGTGGCTTTGAAACGCCACCATTATATGTACCCTGTTGGCTAAGCGGCTACCGACACCACCTATGGAGGTCTTTATCTCCGGAAGTAGGGGGTTTCTGGTGCGGAAATGAATGAAGTTCAGCTCCGGAGACGCCCTGCTTCAATCCAATCTTACATTTTTGTTTTAAATCGCCACAAAAATCGCATGCTTTGATTGCCTCTTTAAGGCAAACTAGGTTCCAATGCTCTGTAAATTTACTTGTTCCTGAGATATGCTATAATGTACCATAACACCATAACAACATAATCATGTTCTCACACAAATGTTGGTGTTGAAAACGGCAAATTACAGATTAGTCTGCATTTTAGTATGTAAATGCAGATTGGACATTTCTCACTTTCGTAGGGTTTTTCCATTACTGTATACCGAACAACCAAAGGTTTTGAAAACCCACATATATTTGTACAGGAAATTGACTGCAGAGCCTTTACTCACATTCAATTCGATTTTTTTTTTAAATAAAATCTTTTTTTTTTTTTATTGGGAAGGTAACATTGGGATTTAACTCTCTTGTTCACGTACGTCAAGGGTACAAACCTTGCAGTACCAGAATCAACAGTGGAGAAAAAGTGTACAGAACATGAATCATGTAATCTTTTCCAGTGTTGTTCAAGGTTTTTACCAATGCAGAGGACATAAGTGTAGTTTAGAGAAAGAGAAGTATTAGAACAGGGATGCTCAACTTCAGTCCTCAAGCCCCCCAACAGGTCAGGTTTTCAGGATATCCCTGCTCAATCAGAGTGTGAACAAAACCCAAAGATACACTGGCGACACACTTTATTCGAGCTCGGCTAGTCCCACGAATTCGGGTATACCCGGGTGTATTGAGGTTTGTGACTGTTTTCTGCCCGAGTGCATTGAGGTATTTTCCAGGCAGGGATTGAAGCATTTTATTCCCGCTGGCTGCAATACTGCACAGTATATATATATATACTGCATTACAATTCATGAATTTATGCCATCTGGTAGACACGCGAAGCATTGCAGCCTATTAAATCCTAATCATTATCATTTAACAGATCAGCCCATCAGCCAGGCATGAACCCAGGCTGGAAAGGCAAACGCAACGGGGCTTGTCAGAGGTGAGGAGCGGCGCATTCCAGGTATCTGCCAGGTACATACTGGGTATTTGCTTGAATAAAGTGTGTCGGTGCAGTATAATATGGTGTGAGGTTTACAGCAGATAGGAAGATTAACTGTAGGTTGGCCAAGTGGATTGTATCTTAGACACCCCTATGCTCAACTGTTGCGGCCGCCTCCTTACCTGCTGTCCCCCTCATTCTTTTGAACCACAGCGTCAAGCGACGCCATGGACGTCACCAACGTCGTACGGCCACGTTGCCATGGTAACTCACCGAAATTTGCCGCTGCAACGTCACATTGCCACGAGACGCCGTGATGTCACGTTGGTGACGTCCGCAGCATCATTTAACGCGGTTCATAAGAAGGCAGGGGTGACAGATAAGGAGCTGGCCGCAACAGATAAAATTACTTTCCATTGTCACGGGAGACCAGCACTTTTACCACCTTAATACCCGGATCCTTTGATTGAGCAAAACAAGAGATAAAATAAATTGTGATTTATTTACAGAAATGAACACACACACATTAGGTTACAAAAAAACACTTGAAATACACTTACTGGAATGGGGTAAAACAAAATCTTCTATTCCCAAAACAAAATCTTTAGAAATACAGTCTCTAGGCACAATTTCCCAGAAGCGGGAGTTGTGCGCAAAAAGAGCCGAAAACAGTCTTTGGACAGTGGCGCCTCTCGCAACCGCTGTTTCTCCGCCAGAGCTGCTTTCTTTGTTCTACCGCCGTCTAATTGGTTCTGGAATCCTTAGTTCTTACGAACTCTTGACTTGGGTTACGATGGTAAAATGTTTAAAGTCAAGCTTAAATGGAACTGCCTCCCGATCAACTGTAGGAATTCTTGTGCTGTAAAAAAAACCATCTTTAACCTCGGCAGCCAATCTCTCCGTGGGAACAAATATTCCCACCTATTCCAGAGTTGCCCATACTTGGCAAAACCTGGCAGAGGGCTTTTTAGTTTGCTAAGGGCATGTACGCACCTCGCACCTTTGCCGCTTGGCATACCAGACCTGTCCCCCTTACATGGAGACATTTTGTCTGAGCTGACCGGACATCTGGCCCATTTGCCCGGACATTTACTAAGATGGGGATACTTGCATTACCCCTCCCACATAACACCTTAGTTGGCCCCAGCCTTTTATCTCCGGACTTTTTCAGACATCTTGGCTCTGAGCCAGCAGGGGTGTCTTAGAAGTTCGGGCTAAATATGCGTTGCTTACCTCGCAGGAATTTCATGCTATGCATTTCTAATGTACAGTGATTACAAATTCAGTGTTTTCTCTGTTCCGGCCGTCCGAGTGAAAATCCCCTTATGCCAATACTGTTGGAACAATTAAAATACGGGGACTTTCATTCAACAATTTTTATATAACTTTATAAAAATTGCGCTATAAACTTTTCCATGATTTTGCACAACCAGCGCTCACAGCAAATCTCAGCGCGCTAGGAGCTGCCTAGCCGAAGTTAGCTACATGCCGCCAGCTATGCTGCGAGCTGCTGGGTTTTAAAACCATTTTTCCTTTGCGCGGTTTACAGGGAAACACTGCTACTGTTATACACATTGTCTTAAAAATGACTTTACTCTGAACCCCCCTGGTTCTGGGGTTCACAGGCATATACCGGGGGACCTAAATGTATTTCATTCCCCTGACGGTCTTTCTATTCTGGTCTGTGCTGAAGCAGGGAAATGTCCGCTGCTTAACACTCCTGGAGTAATAAGAGACACATATACGTTTTAACACAAAACACAGTGTTTTTGCCATGATTGGGTTGCAGAACAGACAGTTTACAATTGCCCAATATGGCTCAGGGGCACCCAACCGAGCATAATACCTTTATTATTGGCCTGGGTACCCCTTCACCGTCACAACCATTAGGCCCGAGAGGGGGTCAAAAGTATATGCGGGTGGACATTTTTGCTGCACCCAAATTTTGCCGGCCTAGGTCTGGACCTAATAGGAAATCCACTACTGCTTAGGACAAATTCTGTTTCTAACAGTTTCAAGCTGGTATAAAAAAAGTGCGACACACTTCCTTATTATCACCTCACTGCCACAGGGGCCAGCAACACATAATAGGGCAATGCATTGCTGGGCCATCTGCCAGCGAAGGGGTGATATCTAGGAGTGGTGAAAAGTATTCTGGAGAATATATTTGCTTTTCTAATGTTCATTTACAGCTTGTTATATTTCATTCAAAGATTCTCTGATCAAAATATTGCATTGAGGTGGGCGACGGAGGTAAATTTCAATTTGCATTGTTTTTTTTCCCATATTTTCTGAAAAATAGTAACGATTCTTAAATGTTCAAATACATTTTCACAATAGTTGAATATTCTCTAATTTTCAGATATTCTTTAAAAAACAAATCGGGGGGGGTTTTGTGCAAATTTTCAAATATTCTACAATTTTCTATTTTTCTGCTAATTTTTAAATATAATCTCCACTGTTCTAAAAATATTTTGTTGGCAAATTTTCAATTAGTCACTACTCAATTAAACATAACGAGGTGTGACATTTTTTTTTGGAAATTCAACAAATTTGCAGATATTAAAAAATGCAAAAAATTGGCAACTTTCTGGCAAATACAAATATGGGCGAATAATTATTCCGTATCCAACTACAGGGATTGTTGAAAACTAGGAAAAGGAAGGACGAAAGCTTAACTTTTTTCAAATATGCCAGAATGCGATTTGTACCATTTTTTTTTTTTTGTCAATGAAAAAAATAAAATAAATAATAACAAATACTTGCCAATTTCTGATCAAATTCAGACTTACAGACTGCCGTGTCAATGGTGGAATTTTTTGTTCTTGCTTTTATAGAGCTTTTGAAACAGACCTATTAAAAAAATGAGTCTTCTTCGTCCTAAATAAGAACTTTCTTTTATAAGTTGCAGATGTTAACTTAAAGTTTAAGTTTTGGCTGCTTAGCCTGTGTTAAATATACCAGGTGTTTGATATTCAGTATGCTATGCAAATGTTTGTTTGATCTGGTCTTTATTATCTTAAGTAAAACACCCAAGGGCTTATTTGGAGATCATTTTGTGGTCGATGCAGAGCACACTAGGTCCTGTTTTGAAGCCTCAAGGCTGCTACAGTATGTGCTGTGGCCTTTTGTGGGACCTTTAACCCGTCTAATGCTGAATGTGCCTGCCTCACCTGCCAGCCCTATTCCGCATTATATGAAGCACAGATAATGCTGCACCTACTTCAACTCACATGCTTGGAAAATAATGTGTAGCTAGCTTCTCATTGCCTCACTTCTGCCAAAAGGGTTCATTGTTCTTCTTGCACTAAATGAGTTAAACAAACGGAGTCCTGTCCAGCACTGTGTTAAGAGCAAACCATTTAGTTGATCTGTTTTATGGTCTTAATGGGGAAAGTGTATGTTTTGATGTAGAATTTTGTTGTTCCATAAAAATATGTACTGTTTTGGAATTCACTACTCCCTTAAAAGTAGAGATGGTTTACAGACGTCTTTGAAACAGTGTTATTTTGTGTAAAATCTTACTTTTAATTTAAAATAAGCCTTTAAACTTACAGTATGTTCATTTCAATGTTCTTTTTAATGAATGTATACTTCTGCTTTGAGTCAATCACGTCATTTTATCAAAGCAAATTAATTTGTATGGAGACTTTTGTGGCAGGATATTCATGCTGGACGTTCATTACTTGAAAAACTCAATATGAGTGTCAGGTAGTGCAAGATATGATAAACCCCAAATCTCTCTGCACAAGGGATTAGACCATTTACAGGACTGTGGTCCCCATCACAGGATGTATTAATATGGTAAGGGGCAGTTACACAAAGCTCTATTAAACTATTTATTGTGACGTTACCCACAATTAACGTTACGATACTCCTAACGCATATCCGCAAAGGCAAGTAACATTACGATGCCATCGAGTTAACCAGAAAAATATCGTATAGCTAAGTTTGTGGGACGTTAGGCTTACTCATACACAAATCAGATGCTAATGAGCCATTATAATGAATTCTTAGTGTGGAACATGCACTCCAATGCCGGGTCCGTTATATATGATTATGCTCATCAATAATTGATCCACAGCACCATTGGGGGTAGATAAGATTTTGAAGCAAGAATTCTGTGGTATGGTATCCTTGATAGGGACCTATATTCCCTGAAGGAACTGGACAAAGGGATAAAACCCACTGCTCAGAACCTCATTGGGATGGGCCCTGGAACACTATTAAACCACAAAGCATATAATCTTGAATAGAATAAAGTTTCTTACTCAAATCTCTGGAGCATCCCCATCATGTGATGGTATGTGCCATTAGTCTAACATCGCATATCTATAAACCACATTTATGTTAGCACATGTAAATAACATTACGATAAATAAGTCACACCAAAAGTATTCCTTACTCGCAGCCAGAACCATTTTTACTCACATTTTAATCTGGTCTGTAACTTACATACGCCTATAACATATATTATCTCTTACTGTGCATGCAATGTCTTGTATATAATGTATAACCCTGCTCACTTAATGTAACTCTGTGCCCAGGACATACTTGAAAACAAGAGGTAACCCTCAATGTATTACTTCCTGGTAAAACATTTTATAAATAAATAATCATTATAATAACATTATTTCTTGGAATAGCCTACAATGAAAAAGGCGGGTCTAAAGTGGTTACATAGTAAATGATGGGCATATGTCTTTTTTCAACCTGTGCTAATTTTATACAAAAGATACATATCCTATATTTCTAGTTACAATAAGTTGATCCAGAGGAAGGCAAACAAAAAAAAGCCCAGTGAAATATCATTCAATGATATCAAAGAAGTATTGCATACCAAAGAAGTATTGGAAACCGCTACTACCGAAAAATATTAGGAATAACTATCAACTAAATCCATGCCTATAAGAAACAGACAGTGCTCCCCGAAGTAAAATACAAGTCAGAGGGAGAAATAGGGGCAGGACCCCAAACAAACGGGGTCCCAGAGACTCAAAAAATGAGGGCACTCACGGATATGTGAAAAAATATCAAATACAATTTATTAATAATAACGGTGGTATGGACATACAGATTAAAACTCTAAAATACAAAAATTGTCACAGAAAATAACACCCCCTACTGTTACATGAATAAACTCGATGAGAGACAAATATCTACCAACAGAGAACTATAGATCCTAAGGGATAACATTAGAACCCCTCATGAAATATGGACGGCTGTACCCAGGTACAGTGTACAACAAAATCAAATCAATAGGACACAAAATATCTGGCAATCAAGATCTGCAGAAACCAGAAATAATGGGTTAAACGGAGTAAAACATGGACTGTCTCAAAACTCCAAACCACTATAAATGGTGAAACTAAGTAACTAGCAGTAGTATATAAGTTCCATGGAGTAGAGTGTAACAGTTCAAGATACTATTGTTTCCATATACAGTACTTCCAGTGTTTCACAGAAAAATAATTGCATCGGTCTTAGAAAGTAGATCACTGGCGGGTTGGCATAATGTAACACCGATAATTTGTGTAATATGCATAATGTATCTGTATGTCTCCGGTATTTACAGAAATAGAATTGCACTAGTCATATCAATAGTTACATACGAATCAAATCCAAAGTGTCGTAGCATAAGGCCTCGGATATAGTAGGCGCGCTCGACGCAGCACATGGCGTCACGTGCGCCTACTGCAGACGTGATACGTGGCCTAGGGATCAGGAGGAGGAGACGTGATGGGGAGGCGTGTGGGAGACGTGCCCATGACGTCATGTGAGTGGTTCCCCTCATTGGTTGAACCATGCACGTGACCCGTCCATCGTGCTACAAAATAAAATTATTTTGTCTGCTCGGCATTCGCCAGCTTGGTTGTACCTGGTCGGTCGCATGCTCTATGGCCTGCTTCATACAGACATGGCCTTTTGTTCGCGCTAAGTATGGACGTGGCCTAATGGTATGTGGAGGTCTGTTGGATGAAAGCGGAAGAAACCACGCCAGAGGCAGCAGACCGTTCGTGCTGCATAGTCGATTCTCTGAGGTAAGCAGGGGCGACTTATCTGTTTCTGCATAGCATAATTGCCAGATATTTTGTGTTCTATTGATTTTATTTTGTTGTACACTTTACCTGGGTACAGCCATCCATATTTCATGAGGGGACCTAGTGTTACCCCTTAGGTTCTATGGTTCTCTGTTGATCGATATTTGTCTCTCTTTGAGGCTTATTCACTAAACTTCGATTAAAATCAGGGCATTGCCGAGCGACTTTGCATTGTTTTACCGCACACTAAAAAGTGTGTAAAAAATGGTATTCACTAAGACAAAACACTATTTTTTTGAAGTGCGATCCAAAAATGCAAGATCATACTACTTCTTTTTTATTTATTTTTTTCTAAGTCCTATCGCACTGAAACAGTTTGTTTAAACTGCAGCCTGGAAGAGCTGCACGGAGATACTGCGTCTCCATGCACGGCTCTTACAGGTGACTGTAAGGGGGTCTCCTGAGTTGAACTGCATTGATTTCAGCCTCAGGGTCCCTCTACTTCTCGAGATACAGTATGTGGTGCTGGTATCTCAGCCATTTTTTAATTCTCCGCGTCACGGACCACGTGACCGTGGGATTTAAATTCTGCAGGAGATACCGACACCCCTTACCGGAGCCTGTATCTCGGGAAGTAGGGGGTGCCCGAGACTGAAACAAATGCGGTTATTGGTTTCTATTTCATTATTGTGTATTTTTGTTGTTTTTTTTTTTAGGTTGCCTATTTACTGCCATAGTGGCAAAGCATGCACATATTATGTGGGTATGGTGTACCACTGTGCCAATCAATTGCTTTATTGGTATTTGTAATGTTTTTTTTATGTTATGTGTTTTATTTAGTGGCTGTTTTTTTTTTTTAGCTTGCCTATTTATTGCCATGGTCATGGTTTAACACTGTGCCAATCAATGGGTAGCGGCGGTGAAGGTTGGGGGTAGTTGCCCCATGGAGGGTGGTTAGGCCTCCCGGGTGGGAAGCGGGGGAGGGGGGGTCAACTCCTTAATTACTATAGAGGTTACTAACCACTAAGGTAATTAAGGAGCTAGTGGTCGTTTGTTTGTTTTCTATTCTTAAGTTCCTGCCAATGGAGGACAAGGACGGGGAGGATGGTGATCCTGGCAGGCCTAAGTGCAACTTTTATTTACTTTATGCTGGCTGGTTGATTTTTAATGGGCAAATGCACTATTATCCATATCTAGATAATGGTAATTGTGCCATTACTGTATTGTATGTATGGGGGTTTATGTATTGCACTCTAATGTTATTTTTTTAATGGTGAAAAGCACAAGCCCTAAACACCCACCCTGGGGTGACTACAACCTTCACCCACCCCCTGTACCAACCACTATACAGTGGCTGCTATTTAACCCTTTCATTACCCTAGCGGTTAACCGCTAAGGTTATGAAACTGGCTGTTATTTTAATTTTATTGCACATGATTGATACCAGAGGCCAGCGAGGACCCCCGGAGCTGCTGGAACACCCGGGCCCCTGCGAGTTTCCGCTAGCCTCCAGTATCAATCCTGTACAATAAAACTAAAAGAAACTGCTTTTATGCATCTTGCAATATCTTTAGCACCAGCTTTTAGTTGGTGCCAAAATATTGCACATTTTGAAAGCACGATATGCTTATCACTGCTTAGTGAATAGCCGTTTCTGGCAAAAAAATTGATTGTGGGCATTTTTTGGCTTATCGTACAGCTTTTTTTTTTTTCCAGATGGTTATAGTACTATAAAAAGCCGTTTTAGTGCGATATCGCCCTGTTATCGAAGCTTTGTGAATAGCAACACAGGCAATATTGCACTATAAGGGTATTTATAGTGCTATAAGCCACTTATCGAAGTTTAGTGAATGAGCCCCATTGAGGCGGGGTGTTATTTTCTGTGACAATTTTTGTATTTTAGAGTTTTAATCTGTATGTCCATACCACCGTTATTATTAATAAATTGTCATTTATATTTTTTGCACATATCCGCGAGTGCCCCCTTTTTCTGAGTGCCTGGGACCCTTTTTGTTTGGGGTCCCTCCCCCCCCCTTTTTTTTTTATCATCCAGTGATGTCTGATATTGGAAAAATAAATTCCTTCCTGACTCCAAATTATATATCAGATTTCTCCCTGCATCAACATCCTTCCCATGTTTACTAATTTGGTAAATCCTTGTATACTGTACCTTTCCTTTCTAAAAGATGCCCAACCTTGTTTTGAAGATATCCATTATTTCTGCCATCTCCATGGGTAATGAATTCCCCACTTTAACTTCCTTTAGTTTAAAAAAAAATCTTCCTTTTATTGCTGGTGGAATCTCCTTACATCCAACGTGTGTCCTTTGTACTGCTCTTGGGATGAATAGTTCTTCTGAAAGCCCCCTGTATTGACCCTGAATATATTTGAAAATAGTTATCATATCCCCTCTTCGACACCTTTTCTAATGTAAATCAGCTAGCCTCTCCTCATAAGTCAGATTTGCCAACCCCTTTATTCATTTGGTGGCTCTTATCTGCACCTTTTCTAGTTCTGTAATGTCTATTTTATGGAGTGGTGCTCAAAAATGTACTCCATATTCAAGGTGTTGTCTTACCAATACTTTATAGAGGGTCATGGGTCCTACTACAGCGTGAGGTCTACCTGGATATCTGTGGTCTACTATGGTTGGCTTCACCTGGGGAAACTGAAAGCACAATAGATGGCGCTCTGCTTCACCTGGAGTAGCTGTAAATAGAAAGGGCACATTTTGGGGGGGAATTTGGCTGCTCTGCAGTGGATCGGACAGTTCTTTTGGTCTTTGGATTTCAACGGATCAATGTAAAAAAGGGCGATTTTGCATTTTACAGATTTTTATTATAATTACCAATATACTCCGCGGATTCCGCAACCCGTGGACGGATTTGTAGAATCCACCAACGGATTGCTGAATCCACCGATTGGATTCTTCAAATCCATCCACAGGCTGTATCTAATGGCGGATTTTAATGAATCCGCACAGATTGAAACCACCCAAATCTGTTGGCGGATTTTGCATTGCAAAATGGACTTTGGGGTTAACATCTGGGAAACGGATATGATTCACCCATCTCTAGCTGTCCACACATGAGTAGCTGTAAGCACCATAGATGGCCATCCCCTAAGTCCTTACCCTTACGCCCCCTACCATAAAAGCCCTAACCCTAAAAACCCCTCCCCTAATAATACATGATTCAAATAAAATAAAGTATGAATTATTATTTAACTCACAATTTTGTTTTAATATTGTAGTTTCATGTTTATATTGTTCAAGTAATAAATTAATTTTGTTTTAATATTGTAGTTCGCTATATTGTAATAATTGTATTTTATATTATAGTTTCCTGGTGGACCTCACATTATAGTGTACATTTTTCTGTAGACCTCACACACCGGGAATTATTTTTACTTCCCTTTCATCCATTCCCCGTTTAATGCAAGATAAGATCTTAATTGTCTTTGCAGCTAGTACATGACATTGAGTGTAAGGGAAAAGGGGAGTGGATTGGGCGTGTCTTAAATAAATATGAATAAGTGACAAAGTTTTATAAATATAGCAGCAGTGCAAAAAACTTCAAATGTGGATTAAGTGATAAACCTTCACCAACCCTAGGTGAAATGAGGTAATAAAATACAAAATGACGTGTAGCAGCTCGACACCCTCAGAGAGGGACTTGTCTGTGTCCCAACGGTTTGCAATTTCTTTTCTTCTGTGTGAGGTGGAGCGCTGGTGAAATCCAGTGGTATATGAAATATAAAATAATAATAGTGCAGATAGTAATCACTAGTGATAAATCAGTCTGTAAGCTCTGATAAGATTGCACTCACAAGGATCCTAATGTATGAGACTTGTCAGAGACTGCTCTCTCTCTGACTGGAGCCCTTTAGGGGATCGGTATCCCAGGAAATCCCTCAGTGAATGGGAATGGTGTAGATCGTAGAAAAGAGAAAAAAAGCCACAATAGTGTGTATTGTACAAAAAAATTATATTCAATCAAGATGTATAAGAGTAATCTCACTCACATTTCCAAAGAACAAACATGTATGGGAGAGAACTGCCGACAGGGTGGGAGACTATGTCCGCTTAGGCTTCCACTCGGCTCGATCGCGTCTCGTCCGCCACTTCCGCATACGTCACTACCGGATGTCGTCACAGGTAAGGGCGGAAGAAGTGAGGGTGGAGGAGCGGCTTGCCCTGGGATTCAGCTGAATTCCCCGTCTCACCACACTTTGGTCCTCTCAGATTAAGTAACTCAACGCGTTTCACTCTTACTTCTTCAGGAGTTATGACATTGAGCACTATTATAAAGCCTGCTGTCTACAAGCACTCCTAAATCCTTCTCCATTTATTTATTTATTTATAAAATATTTTACCAAGGAGTAATACATTGAGAGTTACCTCTCGTTTTCAAGTATGTCCTGGGCACAGAGTTAAGACAAATAATACATGGTTACAAATACAGTTACATAAATGAACAGAGTATACTGTACATTATATACAAGACATTGCATGCACAGTTAAAGAAAATATATATTATGGGCGTATGAAACAGTTACAGACCAGATTAAAATGTGAGACAGCCTTAGATTTGAAAGAACTTAAACAGGTGGTGGATGTGAGAGTCTCTGGTAGGTTGTTCCAGTAGGATTGGCCTAAATTTGCCCCATTAATTTGTAAGTCGCCTGTTTATTCTTATTTTCCCAAATGCCATAACCTTACACGTATCTGTATTAAACCTCTTCTGCCATTTACCTGCCCAAGTTTCCAGTCTATTCAAGTCCTTCTGGAGGGAAATTACATCCTGCTCTGATTTTACTACCTTACACAATTTAATGTCATCAACAAACATGGAGACTTTTCTCTCTATATCAACATCAAGGTAATTAATAAACAAGTTAAAAAGCAGGGGTCCCACTACCGATCCTTAAAGTTCTCCACTCGCAACTTTAGCCGAACCTGAAAAGGTTCCATTTATTACAACGCTCTGTTGTCTATTCTTTAGCCAGTTTTCAATCTAGGTGCAAATATTTTGACAGAGTCCAGTTTCCTTTTTTTTTGTACACTAACCACTTGTGTGGCACAGTATCAAAAACATTTGCAAAATCAAAATAGATCACATCAAGTGCATTACCCTCAAATAAACTAATAAGGTTAGTTTGGCATGACCTGTCTTTCATAAATCCAACGGGTGCCAAAATAATTTTAGTGAGTATGGCACTGAACTCTTTGCTTAGAAAAAGTAAGACTGAGGAGCACTACCAGTATGCAGCAAAATATGAAAGATGATCCAAAGGGGACACCAATAAAAAAGTACATTTATTAGATCACATGTGACCATAGAGTTAAAAAAAAAAAAAACACCTACGCGTTTCACGCACACTGCACTTTATCAGAGTGTAATAGTACAATACAAATCAGCGTTTTTAAATCTTCTGTGGGTGTGACATCACGACATGTCGACCATTGGCCCGGTGGGGAAAGCAGCAAACTCCTTGGTTTGAAGATCATACAATACAGAAAAACTTTACTAACATGCTGACAGGAACAGAAACTGCCAAAAATCCCAATAATAAAGAAAAAGAAAGCAATAAACGGGGAAAACGCTAAAAAAAAAATTGTTACGACTGGTATAACATTCAACATAAACCAAGAAGGGGTAAATAAAGTGAAATAAAATTATAAATGTTGTGGGATTTTTTTTTTTTTTTTTTTTGTAACTTAATTTTATTGGTTTATAATAGTATACAGTACAATACATTACACGATACATTATGTCATGGTGATTCTCCTTGTATCCGGAAATATAACTCTACTAATATCAGTGGAATAGAACTTCAACTTGTGGTCAGACTGGTGAGCTTAAAGGGGTATCAAGACATGGCTTGCAGTCAGAGTCCATATTACGGTGTCATACCCCCCTTCTAATCGGGGGGGATCAGGTGTACATTCTCTGTCCCCTAGTCAATAACTTCCCAATCGGCTAACCGTCTGACACCCTACTCATCCAGACGACGTATACATAGACAGATAGACAACTACATGGGTAGACAAACAAACGTGGAGACCGACAAACAATCAACCATACGGACGGACAAACCGGTAGACAAACATTGAACCAAGAGGAAGAAAAAAAAAAGGGGGGGGGGGGAGAGGGGGTTGGAAGTATGGGGGTAGGGGTGGGTGTTAGTGATCGTGAGTGTGTCTTAGAGTTGTTATGCGGCCTCTCTAGGTGTGTTGCCTGGCTGGAATGTGGTCATCCGATGCAGAGCATGGGTGTAGTACACCTCTCCCAAGGAGAACGGACCTGAAAACTATCATAGCCAGATTGATGTCCTTTCTATCCCCGGGATATCTGTCTGTGCCAACCAAGGCGTCCAGACTTTTAGATAATTGTCGCCAGTGTCGTTAACCAGACTCGTTAACTTTTCCATCTGGCAGATAAACCAAATACGATTCCGAATTTTTGGGATGGTTGGTATGTCTGAGCTTTTCCATAGTGCTGCGATCTCACACCGCGTTGCAATTGCAAAGTGAGCAATAAGTTTATTGTGAGCTTTAGAGAGACCCGCTAGTGGTCTGTTCAAGAGAAACAGCCACGGGTCTGGGGGAATAGTGAGATCAAACAGTCTCTGTATCCAAAGTCTAATTGTCTCCCAAAATGAGGAGATCCGCGGGCAAGACCACAGCATATGTAGCAGGTCTGCTGATCCTCCACATTGGCGTGGGCACATCGGGGAGGATCCCGGCACGAACCTTGATAATTTTAGTGGGGTAAGGTACCATCGCATCAGGACCTTATATGCGTTCTCCTTGAGGGTGGTACATATGGAACACTTTGCTGTGGCTAGAAAAATAGCACTCCAGTCCTCGTCTTCCAGACATTCCCCGATGTCTGCTTCCCATCGTGATCTAAATGAGGGTATCTCATGGGCTTGTTCACTAGAACTGATCACCTCGCTGTATAGCCGCGAGGTAAGTCCCTTTGTGTCGGTCTCTGCCAGACAGAGCTTTTCGAAGGATGTCAATGGTGGGTACGGGGCAAATTTGTTGTAGAACGCCCTGATCTGGAGGTATCTAAAGAATTCTGAGTGGGGGATCTCTTTTTCTACTCTGACATGATCAAACGTCTTAATTTTTCTGTCATGGCCTTCCAGATCTTTAATCCGATTATAACCTTTCTTTTTCCAAATTGATATATTGCCTACCGATAGGCCTGGCACGAACTCGGAGTTGTTCCACAGGGGTGACATCATAGAGCGTGTCGTTGTGAGGGAATGTTTAAATTTTGCGGCCTCCCAGATTGACAATGAGTTGGTCATTGAGGATAGCGGTGTATTAGCGCCTTTTCGCACTGTTTTGGGGAGCCAGATTAGATTACTTAATTCTATAGGTTCACATGCTGCGCTCTCTAATTCGACCCATCTCTTGGATCTCGGGTCCGACTGCCATTGTATAATTTGGCTCAACTGTGCCGCTTTGTAATATGATAACAGGCAGGGTACCGCTAGGCCCCCAGCCAAGACCGGCCTTTTCATATTGATTTTGTTGACTCTTGGTTTTTTACCTCCCCATATAAACTTGGAGATGTCGGATTGAAGTGAGTGCAGGTCCTTCAATCTGAGTGGCACTGAGAGAGTTTGGAAGAGATATAAGATACGGGGGAGTAAGTTCATTTTAACACTATGGATTCTTCCTATCCAGGAGATCCTTTTAGATGTCCACTTTTGTAGGTCTGATTTTAGGGTCCGGATTAGGTTGGGGTAATTTGCGTCGTATATTTCTTTGACGTTTCTGGTGATGTGGACACCCAGATATTTTATAGATTTGTGTTGCCAGTGAAATTTAAAGTTTAGTTTTAATAATTTTTCTATGTGTCTGGGGAGATTGACATTGAGAGCCTCAGATTTGGACTGATTGATTTTGAAGCCGGAAATTTTAGAAAACCGGTTCAGCAGGTCAAATAGGTTCGGTAGTGAGGTGAGGGGTTTAGTGATCATCAAGAGGATGTCATCTGCGTACAGGGCCGCTTTATGGGTTTGGGAGTATGCGTTTAACCCTGAGATGTCAGGGTTTCCTCTGATTTGCGCCGCCAGTGGTTCGATACAGAGGGCGAATAGGAGGGGTGATAATGGGCAACCCTGTCTCGTACCACTCTTAATTTGGAAGGGCCGAGAGGGGTAGCCTTGATGCACAACCCTGGCGGTGGGGTCAGAGTACAGCGATAAAATCGCGTCACTCACCCGATCTCCAAAGCCAAATGCCGCAAGCGTCTCCTTCAGGTAGGGCCAGTCTATCCTATCGAAAGCCTTTTCGGCGTCCAGACTTAACAACATACTTTGAGCAGTGTCATTAGTGGCCAAATCTATCAGATCTATAAATCGACGGGTATTATCTGCGGCTTGTCTGCCCTTGATAAATCCGACCTGATCTGGGTGTATAAGTCTGGGTAGGATAAGACATATTCTATTGGCCAGCAACTTAGCATACAGCTTGATATCCGTATTGATTAGTGATATGGGCCTATAACTTTTGCAATCTAGTGGGTCTTTCCCTGGCTTAGGAATGATTGATATAGACGCCTGTAACATCTCTTTGGGGATGGGGGCTCCCGCTAAAATAGCGTTGAATACTTGGAGCAACCGTGGGGCAAGCAACTTGATAAATTTCTTGTAGTATAACCCTGAGAAGCCATCTGGCCCCGGTGCCTTTGAAGGTTTAAGTTCCGTAATGGCCTGTGTCAACTCCTCATGTGTGAAGTCGGCATTTAGGCCGGCTTTGTCTGATTCTGTCAATCTCACCAGATTGGAGCTAGCCAGGAAATCTCTTAGCTTACTGCTCGTGTTAGGATTGTGTGCCACTTTCTCACCATTATAGAGCGTCTCATAGAAGGAGCCAAATTCATCTACTATCTTTTGGGGGTTGGAAGTAGGGGTACCAGATTTTAAGCGTAAAGCTTGGATGTTGTATTTAGATTGCCTGTCTTTCAGCATGCGGGCCAGCATCGTATCCGGCCTGTTTGCTTTTTCGTAAAATTTCCTCTTTGACCAACTCAATGAATTATCAGCCCTGGAGGTCAATATCATGTTTAATTCAATTTTAGTGTCTTTTACCTCTTGTAGGGTTTGCGGATCTAGTTTCTTTTTATGCTTGGTGGAGAGAGCTTGTAATTTAGTTTGGAGCGTGACAATTTTTGCCTCTCTCTCTTTTTTTCGTCTAGCTGTGATATTTATGAGGGTACCTCGGAGAGTCGCTTTATGCGCCTCCCAGAGGACCAGATGTGAGGAGACAGAGCCGGCATTTACCTTGAAAAACTGGTCTATCTCATTACCCACAGTATCACAGATCTCTGGAATTTTTAGAATGGATTCATTTAGCTTCCAGTTCGTTCCTGGTCTACCTGTTTGAATATTGTTGCACCGGAGCTCTATGGGTGCGTGGTCAGACCATGAAATATCATGGATCTCCGCTTGGGTGACCTTGGGGACCAGGTGGCAGGACACAGCGAAGTAATCGATCCTACTGTATGAGCTATGTGGGTGCGAGAAGAATGTGTAATTTCTATCTGCTGGATGTAGCTCTCTCCATATGTCTATTAGTTGGTTACATTTGAGACCTCTGCGTAGGGATATACCTGCTCCTTTATTGTGTAGGGTAACTCCACCTGATCTGTCCATGTGAGGTTGTAGGACCATATTAAAGTCTCCTGCTAAGACCACGCTTCCCTGCGCAACCAAGTTTAGGGTTCTAAAGAATTTTTCGAAGAAGATTGCACTCTTTTCGCAGGGGGCATATATACAAGCGATTGTGATCTTCTGTCCCCTAATAGTTCCAACTATTATAATATACCTGCCATCTTTATCCCGTTTGGTTATAAGGCCTTCGAAAGGAATGCTATTACGGAATAGGATGGCAACTCCACGCTTTTTGACTTCAGCAGAGGCCGAAAAAACCTGGGAGAAGTCTTTATCAAGGTATTTGGGGGTATTGGTTTTGCTGAAATGTGTCTCCTGTAGGAGCAACACATCTGCATGTTTTCTTTTATAATCTGTGAAGGCTAGCTTGCGTTTAGTGGGGTTGTTAAAGCCCTGCACATTGTGAGATATAAAAGTCAACGCCATTTATTGCTGTGTGTGGCTACGCGCATCATTATGTTGCTTGACTTACCCGTGAAATCCATGTGTTGGGCCGGACGTTCACTTCCTTCAGGACGCATATTCGAAGGTACGTATTTGAGGGTAGGGTAAGGAGGGAGTGGGAGGCAGCGGGGAGGGAGGGGGAGGGGAGGGGGGGACTGGGAGGAGCACATGAGGGTCAACACAAAGGGGGTTGGGTTCACGACACAAGACAACAAATACTCTAATGTACAAAAAACAAATAGGAACATGAAGACAAGAGCCCACTCCGGGAGCCCCCGGGGGTGGCCCTTGCGCCCAAGGGATGGGTCCTTTGGCCCAGACTGACGACGGGATCTCCCCTGCCTGCTGGGTCCTGGCTTCCCTGGGACTTGTTTGCGACCCCTATTCTGTAGGGATCGTAGCGGGGGACACATACACGCCGATCAGGGGACTGTCCTGCCGGCGCATCTCCTTTAAACAGACAACAGTTAAATAACAGTATAACTTATAACTTTAGTAATAAAAAACTCTCAATCACATAACATCTACCTACTGAGTTTCTCCCCTAATTCCACCTCTCCCTGCTTCTCCTGTTTTTGCCCTCTATGTGCGTGTAGGTTGTAAGGGTGGTCCTCGTAGCACCAATCTCGATCACTTTTGGTGGTGATGAGCCCAGAGGACCAGTTACCTAGTTTTCATTGTCCTCACATGTGTGAATGCCTACTCTCTATATGGTAGGGTGCCGGACTCTCCCTCTTTAGGTGCCTCTGTGTTTTAATGTGTGGGTGGTGAACGTTTAATGTGCGGGTGGTCTGCATGTATTGTAACCACATAGCGGCATCCAAGATGGCGGAAGGGCCATTAGCGCACATGACGATGACGTTAGTCCTATCTCCCTATGGTGTTCCATGTTCCCTTGTGGGGTTAAGCGGGAGGCAACCACCGATTCCCCAACCCTCGGATGGCCCAGACATGCATTTACACCTCCCGTTCCCCGCCCACCAGCCCACTCCCTCAACACTCTAAGGTCCCGCTCCCTCTGTCAGCGCTCCCGCACTGCCGACAGGCGGGGCTCTGACATTCACCGACCGCGATATGCGGTCTGTAGGGAACGGGAGCCGGAGCGGGAGGTGGTCGGGAGCAGGAGGCTTGAGCGGCGGGGGGGGGGGGGGGCGCGGCCTGAGCAGGGGGACCCGTTATTCTCCCCCTCTTCTCCCACCATGGGCTCGGGCTGGAGTTGCTGATCCCAAGCAACACACATACTCATTCACACACGCAGGCGTTCATACACATACGCAGGCGCTCATTCACACACGCAAGCGCTTGTTCACACACGCAGGCACTCTTACACACATACATGCAGGTACTCTCACACACCCCCAGGCACTCTCACACACACACAGGTACTCTCACACACACCCATCCACACATACATAGGCAAGCAGTCACTCATACATATACACATGCATACACACAGACAGAGGCAGGCACTCATGCACACAGGCACACATACACAGGCACACATACACAGGCACTCTCATGCACCCTCACCCAAACACACCCACACCCACATAGGCAAGCAGTCATTCATACCTATACACATACACATGCACACACACAGACAGAGGCAGGCACTCACGCACACACACACAGGCATCCAGACACCCAGACACATATACAGATAGGCATCCGCGTTACCTCGCCCCTCCACACTCCCCCCCCCCCCCCCCCTCCCAGTCCTCAGCTACACCATGCGACGTGCCGGGACACAGATCTCCTGTATCCCCCAGTGGCCGATGCGTCACCGCGTGCAGTCCGCTGCGCAGCCAAAGGGGACCGGGATCGGCCCGGAAGGGCTCCCTTGCTGCGGGTCCCATCTCTTCTTGTGCTCCGGTCCACCCTGACGTCATTATCCCGCCCTCCCTGACGTCACCATACCGCCTCTTTTGTCCCTGGACGTGTCCCATCGCCGGGTGCACTGCCCGGTGTGTCCAGTTGCTGGGTCTCGCCGTTTCGGGGGCATATCTGGGTCCCAGAGGGGGGGTTCGGATGCTGGCATAGTCCTGTGGCGCCATCTAGGGGTTCGGCTACGTCATCGACCAGTGCCGTCGCCCCTGCGTCCCTCTACGCATGCGTCCTGGTTCTAGTCTCGCGGGAGCCAGTGACGTCACTGAGGCAGCCCGCGAAGAACTGGGCTGCTCCCGCTCGCCTCGGGGTAGGGGCAGGAGAAGATGGCTGCCCCGCGAAAAAAGTGAGTAGATCTGTGGGGGCTAAAAGGTTTCTTGATCCCCGTGGGGGGGGTCGATGGGGGCTCCCGGACAAGCATCCCTTGGGTAGGGCCATCTAGAGGATCCTGCTGGGGAGTTTGGGGGAGAATGTAGTTATTTATCGGGATGGTAGAGCAGAGTTTATGTGGTGCTCGGCGAATCCTCCACAACTCCAGCTGCGGATCGTGAGCTCCCAGCTGCGCGCCATGAGGTTGAGGGGGCGCCATCTTCAGCAGCTACCAGGTGAGGGGGGCTTTGCGGGGAGCCCAGGACCCTACGAAGGAATCCCTCTCCATCTTCCACATGTTTTAGTGTGTGTGCAACACCGTTTTTCACAACCAGAACTGCACATGGGAACAACCACCTGTAGCGCACCTCTTTGTCCCGGAGCGCTCTGGTTATGGGGGTCATTGCCTTTCTTTTTGCCAGGGTAGCGGGGGACAGATCTTGATATACTTGGAATTTGATGTGCTCAAACTCCACTGTTTTCATCTCTCTGGCGATTCTGCATGTTTGTTCTTTTGTCCGGTAGCAGTGGAAACGCATAATGATGTCTCTGGGTGGGTCTCCCTGCTGCGGTCTTCCTCTGAGTGCCCTATGGCACCTGTCCAGCATTAAGTCCCTTTCTGTCAGATCTGGGAACAGATGCTCCAGCCACTTAGTGGCGAAGTCCTCCGGGTCTGTGACCGATTCTGGCACCCCGCGCAGGCGGACATTGCAGCGTCGATCGCGGTTCTCCCCGTCCTCTATCTTGTCTTCCAGGATTCTGATTTGATCTTTAAGGGTGGACACTTGCGTTTGTGTCTGGGATATGGCGCTGGTGTTCTCTTCTGCCCTAGACTCCAGGGTATCGGTACGCTCCCCCAGGGCATCCACATCTTTCCTTAATGCCCAGAGCTCTGCCTTGAAGAACTTTTGCATGTTGGAGCAAAACTCCTTCATGTCTTTCCTCCGCATCAATGCCATGTCATCCTGCTCCTCTGCGGGGGTGTCCATATCAGGGTCTGCTGCTGGCAGCTGCACAGGGGAATCAGGAGTCCCGGCCTTAGCTGTACCTTTACTTTGAAAATATGTAGATACTGGCTGCGTTTTTCTGCGAACCGCTTTGGTAGAAGCCATCCTTGTAGGTTGATGTATGTTGCGCTTATCTTTAGTAAGGAAACGATAGCGTTTTAACTGTTATTTTTCACTATAATGCACCGGGGGGAATGGAGCTCTCACTCTAAGCTGCCATTCACCATCGGGGGGCGTGTCCTCTCCCGGGATTTTTTTTTAGTTAAGTGATTAGTATTTTCAACTTTGCCTTTATACAATAATATTTTGTCTGTACCTGTAGTTTAAAGCAGGGGTGAGCAAACTTTTTATGCCGAGCCCCCCTTTTCATCCATGAAATTTCTCGCCAACCTCCCCCCCTGCCTGATGTAATCAAAATCACATGACGTTAGTGCACGTGAGCTGGTTCAGCCAATGAGGGCGAACAAGCTTTGTAACGCCCCCGCCACGCGTCTACAATCTCCTGCAGCCAAGTTCACAAACCGCTTGGGCTGCAGGCGTGCGCGCAGGCAGTATACTAGTATTGGATCACTGTTTATTTTATTGTTTGCTGGCATCTGGTAATATGTTTTTTTCTGGTGCACAAAGGCAATCCATTTGAGGGGGCATTCATCCACCTCTTTGCTACATCCCTTCCCTCTACCGCCCTTCTTTTTTTTTTTTTTTCCTCCCTTTTTTCCTTCTCCCATTTGCTTTCCCCAGTGTCATCCACTGCTACCTACCAGTTTTATGTATTATTTATTTATTTCCGTTTTAAATGTTGCCCAGGGATCAGGGACCCCCATAACCAAACTCAGGGGGGGGTACTGATGAATCTCCCCTGCTGATCAATACTCCCAAGTGACCCCTCTGACCCAAAGAATAAAACTCATCCTCCCAAGCCCCTCAATAATGCCATCTCTGCCTGACCTTCATCCCTCCGTTTAGCCAGTGTCTCTCTCTCACCTTCCCCCCAGTGTCTCTCACCTTCCCACCCAGTGGTCGTTCTCTCACCTTCCCCCATGTTCTCTCGGTCACCTTCCCGCCAGTGGTCTCACCTTCCCCCAGGGTCTCTCTCTCCCCTTCCCCAGTGTCTCTCTCCTCACCTTCCCCATTGTCTCTTCCTCCACCTTCCCCATGTCTCGCTCCTGACCTCCACGCCAGTGTCTCCTCTCACCTTCCCCCAGTGTCTCTCTCGCACCTTCCCCAGTGTCTTCTGATCTCTGCACCTTCCCCAATGTCCCTCACCTTCCCCCCAGTGTCTCTATCTCAACTTCCCCCCGTGTCTTTTCTCTCTCACTCCCCCCAGTGTACTCGTCTCAACCTTCCCCCAGTGTCTCGCTCACTTTCCCCCCAGTGTGGATCTCTCTCACCTTCCCCCAGTTCTCTCTTCACCTTCCCCCCAGTGTCTCTCTCACCTTCCCTCCAGTGCCTCCACCTTCCCCCCGTTGTCCCCTCTCTTACCTTCCCCCCATGTCCCTCTCGGTCCCTTCCCCACCCCACTTGTCCCTCTCCTCACACCTTCCCCCTCGTGTCTCTCTCACACCTTCCCCCCATGTCTCTCCCCCTCGCCCCAATATTCTCAACCAGCCGCCACACTCCCCTCCCCCCAACGGTGCCCTCCACCCTATCCGCCGGCGGCCCACCCCCCACCCCCCCCACCCAACCCCACTCCCACCCATCACCCGGGCGACCCCAGCCGCCCGGCCCCCACGGCCCCGTCTCCGGCGCCCCCCGCCCCCAGCGCATTATCCTCCCCGCCCCACCAGCCAGGGGGCGTCCCCCCGAGGCCCCCGGATCCTCCCCCGCTAACAACCGCCCCAGAACCCCCCCTATTCTCCCCCCGGGCGCCCACTGCGGGCTGTACAGACCAACCCCCACCCGCTAACCAGCAACTAACCGGGCCCCAGCCAAACTCTGCACCAGAATAACGTGGGATCCCCTGTCTCCCCGAACGCTGCCCACCCGCGGCTTCTCCCCCATACATCCGAATCCATCCTCCCAACCACAGCAGTGTAGTGTGGGAGATTGTTGATCCTTTCTCTCTTTTTCTCCCCCTCCCCCCCCGTTTTCCTCCCCCCTGGAGGTCATCCCTTGGGGTCTCTCTCTGCTCCCCCTCCTCCCAATAGTCTCCCACCTCTCCTTGTCTCTCTGTTTCCTCCCCCCTCCCCCCAATGTCTCTCCTCACCTCTCCATGTCTCTTTCCCCCTCCCCCTCACCATGTATCCCACCTCTCCATGTCTCTTCTCTCCCCCTCCACCCAATGTTCTCCCACCTGCTCCATGTCGTCTCTCCCTCCCCCTCCTCCCCATATGTCGCCCGACCTCCTCCATTGTCCCTCTCTCCTCCCCCTCCCACCCAAGATAGTCTCGGCCCTCTCCAGTCCTCATCCAGTTTCTCGTCCCTCCACACAATATGTCTCCAACCTCGTCCCTCGTCTTTCCTCGGCCCTTCAAAAATCTTCTCTCCCCCTAAAAATCCTCCCCCTACTATCATCAATTCTCCCGTACGTACTATCTCCGCGACAACTGTCCATGTCTTACTCTGACACCACCCAACACACCTGTTCACTGTACTCTCTCTCAGAATCCCCTCATGAATGCGGCTGAAACCTGGGACAGGAGGCGGATGGGGTCTTCTGTGTTGCAGGGAGGCCAACCCGGCCCGCAGGTGCCCAGCTGCATGGCAGAGAACACCAAGAAGCAGCACAGGGAGGACAGTCTGGATGCACGAGTGAGATTAAGCCGCCCGTGGGGCACAGCTCTGGCCCGCCCCAGGCCGTCTCCCCACGGGTCTGCGCCCCCTCCTAAATAATCTTACGAAACCCCAAGGGCGCACCCCCCCACTTTCACACCACTGTTTATAAGTATACCCACATTGTTTTATCTACTCATTCATAGGTATTTCAATACTCTGTTTGATATCTTCATAATATAATGTTCACATTTGGTTAAACGCTTAGCTACCTAAATTCGCTATAAATGGGTTTGTTTTTAAATGAAGGTTTTTGTAGCGTGTATAGTATGGATTATGTGTTGTATGTCTGGGCTTTGTAATGACAGTAAAGATTTCTATATTAACTCTAGAAGAATCTTTCAATAGGCTTCCCCCTACTATTTGATTGTTTGATTTTGCTTATTGTTTTGTTTTTTATTTGGGTTGCACTCTTATGGTTTTATTTCACTTTATTTACCCCCTTCTTGGTCATTTTGCATGTTATACAAGTCTTACAATATTTTTCCCGTTTTTTTCTGTTTCTGTTTATTTTTTTTTCTTTATTATTGGGCTTTTGTATGTTTCTGTTAGTGTCAGTATATGTTATTAAAGTTTTTTCTTATTATGATCTTCAACCAATGGGGTTTTCTCGCTTTCCATCCTGGCCAATGACTCGGGGTTGACGGGTCGTGACATCACCCCGCAAAGATTTCAAAACGCTGATTTGTATTGTACAACGCTTTACCAACACCTTTATTAAGCGCAGTGTGCAGTGTGTGTTTTTACCTCTTTGTGGTCACATGTAATCTAATAAATATACTTTTTAACTGGAGTCCCAACTGGATCATCTTTCATAAATTTGCTGCACCTGGTAGTGCTTCGCAGTCCTTCCTTTTGTACTCTTGATTCTTACTACACTGATTCTGCATACCAAGAACCTCCAGAGGCTACAAGGATGGCTCTGGGCACTCTTATGAAGATATACGAGTTTGCCCCCGTGATACTACCTTGAGGCTATGTGCATAGTTCTCATAAACTCATTATATGGGGTGTTTATTGTGGTATTTTCTATATGTGGGGATCTTTTTTTAGATACAATTAGGTACTATTTGATCCTAAATATCTACCTTGTGTACATATATCTTTTTGAAAAGATGTTCTGGACTTTGACATTCATCTAGGCACTTTGCACAGAGACTCTTTGTTGTGTCTGAGCGCGCAGATAACCTGACTTTGTTTCTTAGATAAAGTAACAAGAGTCATACAAAGAATATATTAATATATATAATATATATATAATAAAGAGATAAAAGAAAAAAGCGCCCAAATCTAGTGCATTCTGACTGTGCAAATCGATATATTTTATTCCCAAAAATCTCAATAAAAATGAACTCACACACATAAACATTTAAAAAAGCATTGTTGAGTATAACTCATGCTCCTAGGACCAGGAAACGCTGCTTTGCTGCTGTAGTCCCTCCGTGACTCCACTGAACAGAATGCTGCCTCCGTTGTTCACTGCCTCAGGAACTGACGTATCTGGCGCTCCACGGTGGTCTCTCACCCGGTACACACCACCAGTTGATCTTTAGTTTCCCACCGGGGACGGTAGATGCCGCGGACCAGCGATGACTGTCACGGGAATCGTCCGGATACCGGACCGGTACAGATTCCTCAGCATTCAATAGCAAGCGTTGGAAAAGTCCCACTGTACACTTCCCTACGCCGTTTCATCAGATTGACGGACTTCTTCAGGGGATCTTTTTTTAATAGCAATTAGTGACTATTTGATCCATAGATATCTACCTTGTTGTACAATATATATTTTTGAAAAGATGTTCTGGACTTTGGACATTCATCTAGGCACTTTGCACAGAGCTCTGTTGTGTGCTGAGCGCCAGATAACCTTGGACTTTGTTTCTTAGAATAAGTAACAAGTGTCAACAAGATTATATTATATATATAGTGGTTCGACACAATCACCCAAAAATCTACTTTGCCCCACCAAAAAATCTACTCGCCCACCTAGTCCCGCCCCTAAACCCGACGGCCCCCAACCCCGCTTTAAAAATAAAATACATTTATAAATTCCTATCCAAACAACATTCGTTTTTGACATAATGTATTTATTGTATTACATTATACTACAATGTGTGTGTGTGTTGTGTGTGTGTGTGTGTGTTTGTGTGTGTGTGTGTGTGTGTTGTGTGGTTGTGTGTGTGTGTGTGTGTGTGTGTGTGTGGTGTTGTGTGTGTGTGTGTGTGTGTGTGTGAATTTGAAGTCTAGAAATAAAAAAGCAGCCATGTTGAATGACTATAGTTTCCTGACCCCTTAACCAGTGTCTGGACGTCCCCCGCTTTCACAATATCTAAAGCAGCAATCCCGCCTGGGGTCTTACCTGATCTGTAGTCCCTCAATGTCCAGGTAGCCTCATTCCTGCAATGTTTTACATTGGAGGGGAGGTGTTCCCTACCTGTCTTCTGGGTTAGGGGGGGGTGTGTCCGATGCCTTCCTTGTGAAGCTGGAGTCAATCTGGAAGAAAGCAGTATAGGTTATTTTGGTTAGTATATAGGGCATTAAAGATATAGGGTAAGTAAGATATCCGATTCCAAGTGTGAGACAGACAGAAGAGGGGGTGGAAGAGAGAGAGAGAGGGGGGTGAGAAGGGAGAGAAGAGTGGGTGATGAGAGGGAGAGACAGGGGTGAGACATAGTATGATCGGGTTTTGATAATGTCGATAGCATAGGGAGAGTAGAGGGGGTTGATCGATCTATTTTTTTCTTCTCGGGTTTAGGTTATAGTGTGGGTGGAGAGGGGGGTCGGGACAGGGCTTGATTGGGTTGGGGTGACTGTTTGGGGTGCTGGGTGTACTTGGGTTGGGGTGACTGGGGTGGTTTTCGATTGGGTGGGTGATCTTACTTCTGTATCCTACAACCACCCACACCACACACACTCTCAGCAGCGCGAACGGAGGGAATCTTAAAAAACAAACCGTCACAGCACTATTGGTCGAACACTCTATATATATATATATCTATATATATATACTATATATATATATCGGTCTGCAACCCTGCCTTTCACCGTTATCACCACCACCCCGCACACAGTGCTTCCACTGCAGCAAGAGATTCTGGGAAATGACTTGCAATGAGCACCCAGTTCCACCTTTTGCTTCAAAACCATATAACCATGGTCTCCTATAAGCTTATGCTTGCTGGCATTTTCACACGCTTTTGAGCAACAAGCCTGGGTTTAATATGCATAGCCAGTTCAAACCACCCACAGACAGCCGTTTCGACCTTAATGGTCCAGTCCATATTTCCATTTGCTAATGCTTAACTGTGGAATGGTTTGTGTCACTTTTTTTTACTAACCATAACTTACTAAGTGTGTGTACTCATATTGCATGCCATTTCCCAGAATCCCTTGCCACATGGAGCACTGTATGCAGTGATATGGTAAAGGCAGGGTTCAGACCTGTCTAAGACTGTGAATTTTCACAAGTGCTATTTTTATTTGCTATATACTTTTATTGTAGATTTTTCAATCACCTTTTTTCAGCCACCATAAATTATCTAATTGTGGTGAAACCTACCCAGCCTTAAATTGCAAAGTCTACAAAACCAGCATCACACCTAATGAGACCAAAAAGTTGAAACAAAAGCGGTCTGTGAGTAGGCTTAGTTTTACAGTATTTGCAATCAACCCAGGCTGTGCTGTGAGCTGTGTAATAAAAGGCAGCATAAGTTTTATAGGGGTTCCTATAAAAAATAAATTTGAGGCACAAGGTGACACTGTGGTGCTCATTTGCATATCATTTCCCAGAATCCCTTGCTGCAGTGGAACACTGTAGCTAAGTAATTGTCGAAAAACAGGGTTGCAGACCTGTCTAGATGTGAATGTGCTCACAAATGCAATTATTATTTGATATTATATATAGGGCTGGACAAGGGCACTCGCCCAATCGCCAGAGGCTAATGCTTTTGGCCACTGTCGTAGTGGTTACCACCCATGCGGCGTCGTTCCCGCCTTCTCCCCTACTCTCTTCAAATTGATCTTTTTCCCCTGCAGCCCGGGAGTCAAATGGACGTGCTGCTTCAAATGATCGCTTGCCTTGGTGCAACAGGACGGCTAGGGATGTTTGTGATGTTCATCCGACCCCATCGTTTACGTTGGCGATGATCCACAGCAACACGGCATCTTTTTAGCTCTTTGTGGCCATTTTGGGACATGGATCTGGCGGAGGGTGCAAAAGTACATCTGTAGGGAGAAGGCCACACCACGCTGTTGGACCCCCAACTGACCCCGCCGCAGGTAAGAGTCATGAGGGGAGTGAGGGAGTTTTTTGAGGGGTGGTGTATAGACATTTGGGGGGGCGAGTGGGTTTATCCCATATTTCAGGCCGTGTGTGTGGTGTGTGGTGTGTGTGGGTGGTGTGTGTGTGTACATAGTATGTGTATGTCTATAGATATATATATAAAATATATATATCTATATAAAACATATACAGTTATTCTGATCAAAAACACCCAAAAATCTACTAGCCCAACCAAAAAATCTACCGCCCCTAACCCCGCCCCTAGTCCCACGCCCCCCAACCCCGCCGTTTAATAAAACACATTTAATAAATTCCTAGTAAACACATTTATTTTTGACATAAATGTATTTTATTGTATACATTATACTACAATTAGTCTGTGTGGTGATGCCGATCTTACCTGATCTGCAGTCCCTCAATGTTCCAGGTATTCCTCATTCCAATATACATTGGAGGGGATGTGGTTCCCTACCTGTCTTCTGGTTAGGGGGGTTTCCGATGTCTTCCATGTGTGAGAGAGAAGAGAGAACAACACACACGAGAGAGAGACGAGACCCACACCCGAGAGAGAGACACATAGAAAGAAGAGATAACAGAGAGAGAAGAGAGAGACGAACATACAGAAAAGAGCTGACACAGAAAACAGAGAGAAGAGAGACACACAGAAGAGAGAGACACACAGAGAGAAAGATGATACAACAGAGATAAAGGAGAGAGACACACATAGAGAAAAGAGCCACACAATGAGAACGAAGAGCCACACAGAGAACAGAGTCTACACACAGAAGAAAGAGAGAGACCAAACAGAAAGGAGCACGAGAAAGATAGAGACACACACGAGAAAGAGAGACACACCGAGAAATATATAACACAAAGAACCAGACACCACAAACACAAATAACAACACCGAGAAAGAGAGAGAGACACCTATCGAGAAAGAGATGACACACACCGATAAAGAATATACCCCTATAAATATATATACGAACACACCGAGAAAGAGAGAGACACACCGGGAAAGGAAGAGACACTAGAGATTTAGAGACAGAGATATTGCGACAAGGGAGAGGGTGACCAGGGAGATAGCACACGACAGCGAAAGTGTGAAATCCTTGGATAGATGTGCCACAGAGAGAGGGGTGAACACAGGAAGGGGTGGTTGACGACAGTGAGGGAGAGATGTGAACTCAACACACTCACATGACCCCCCAGCCCCAACCTCAACACCACACTCACAACTTGTCTCACAGACACTCACAGACCCATACGACTCAGACTCACACAAACACTCATAACACAAGCCACGATCCGCATTATTACGACTACGGTCAGCAACTACCTGCCAGAGTTACCCCGGACCAGGGGGGCCAGTACATATCAGGCGCGGCCCATCCCACATGAAAGCGCCCCATACACCTCCCCGACCCACCGCTCGCCCTCCCCTCTCCTCATCCCCCATCGTCCGCTCACGTGCCGCCGCCACGCCGCCCGCCGGCTCGAATAAACCCCTCCCCCCACCAGAAGAGTCCGCGACCGCCCGCGGCTGCCTGCGGTCACCTTGGACTGGTGGGAGCCACGGGGTCGAAGGAGCACCCGTCAATCCCGCAATGGGGGCGGGGTAAGGTCGCCGCTCACGAGGCCAAGTGGAGATGGGGGGGGGGGGGGGAACTACACCCCAAAGAAACGGCTAACCCGGGAACCTAACCGTCTCCGGGCGCCGCAATGGGGCGTAGTGTGAATGGGGGGGGGGCTTTGACTGGAAACTAGAATGGCCATCCCACGGATAAGAGAACCGTAATGGCAACGGGAGAGGTAGAGCCGCCCACGGTTATGGGGCCGAATCCGGGGGTGGGACCTGATAGGCGGCGGGGCGGGGGACCCAGGGAAGCCTCCAGTGAGGGGTGCACTCTTCAGATGACCGTTGCGGAGTGGATGGTGTATTGGGTGGAAGGGGCCCGGCGGCCCGCACCGTTCTGGGGGGGCGCGTGGGTCGCAGGGGCGCGTAATGGCGGTTGAACCAGCTCAACAAATAAGGGGGAAGCGTCAAGTAGAGAAAGCTGAGGACGAGAGTACCTCGGAACTGGTGCCGGCTGATAGATGTGAGCGGCCGCTCCGCCGCTCGTGAGAAGGGGATCACGCCAGTTGACGGAGGAAATGAGATGAGTGAAGGGGGAATGGGCGGCGGGAACCCTTGCTGGGGGGGCGGTGGGTGCTCCGGCTGAGGGAACGGAGGGGCATGTGGATGGTGGTAAGAGGGGGTAAGAGGAGAGTGTCCCCACCTGACCGGGTAGGAGCGGAACAAGAAGAACGCAGACTAAGTGCGATGCGTGAGCAAAGGACAGGAAGGGGTTGAAGGGAGAACGTAGGTGGGGGGGAAAGGTGGGTGAGAGTTTACCGAAACGTGGGAGTAAGGAAGTTCCTGTGCGGAAGAGGAGGGAGAACGCGCGTAACGCCGCGCGAGGGGCAGGCGGGGGAATGTTGATACTACAGTAAAGAAGCGGGGGTCACCTGGCAGGAGGCCTCGTTCCCTCCACCGGGGGAAGGGGGAAGCGGGTGGGTGGCCTCAAGTGTTGTTGGGGATCCGCTCCAGTGAGTGGCGCCCTGGCCGGCGATCGAAGAAGGGACACAGAGACGCGAGCCGCCAAAAGCCCAAAATAACCGCACACAGAGGCCGAATAGGGGCCCACTGCACACCACACCAAGCAGTGTGTTTGCCTCTATACACAAACACTCACACATACTCAACACATACTACACACAAAGAATACATAGGGCACATAGCACCACACACCAGGCACTCACACACACTATAGCACTCACCCCATACCTCACACCCACATACACTCACTCACAAACCACATGACCAACACACACTCACATACACACACGTCACAAACACCTAATCCATCGTCCACTAGACACACACATACTCACATACACCACACAACACAAAGCACAAAAACACACACCATAACATACTCACCCACACTCACTTCACATACACACAAACACTCATACACAGGAATTTGAAAAAAACCCTCACTGGGTGGGTGACTGGTTTTGTATTTCTTGGGAAGGTAGGGTGGCCTTACCTTTTTCCTCCAGTGCCCTTCTTGTCCTGCCACATGCCTGCCTCCCTGCCAGTATAGAGGCATGAGTTGCTGGAGATCGGGGGGATGAGGGTGCCAGCGGGGGATGGGTGGCAGCGGGATGGGCGGGGGGCAGCGTGGGGGGTCAAGGGTTGCCAGCGGGAAGACTCGGGGGCCAGCCGGTGAGGAATCGAGGGGCCAGCGGGGATGGGGGTCAGGTGCAGCGGGAAGCATCGGGGGGCCAGCGGGGGGTCTGAAGGTGCTAGCGATAAGGAGATCGGGAGGGCCAGCGGGGGGGTCAAGGTGCCAGCGGGAGGATCGGGGTGCCAGCGGGAAGGATCGGGGGTTCAGCGAGTTGATCTGGGGGCCAGCGGGCTGATGGGGGGGGCAGCGGGATGAGATCGGGGGGGCCAGCGGGGATCGGGGGGCAAATCGGGGGGGGGGGGGCAGCCGGACAGGCGCGACGAAGGCCTCCAAACGCTCCCCGATGGGAAACGTGGCACGAAAGCCGCGCGTGGCGCTCGCAGTCTGCAGCCGAGGAGGGGGGTCAGAGGGGGAGTCAGGCAGCCAGACAGGTAATCAAGGGGCTGAAGTTTGCGGCAGAAGGAACGGTGGTGGAGGCATGGACAGGCCGGCACTCCACACCAACCTCGCCTGATTGGTTGCCATCGGGGCTGTGCACTTGACCACGTCCGTCCCCCCTCCAACGCTTTCGCGATCGCACCGGCCCCCCCTCCAATGGCTTGCGCACGCACCCCGCCCCTCATCGCCAGTCTGGCGTCCCTTCTTCCCATGCTCTATTTTTAGGGGATTTTTTTTTTTTGGTTTTTTGTTTTTGTGGGGGGGGGGGGGGGTTAAATTTTTTATTTTTTTGTTATTTTTTTGGATGATTTTTTTTTTTTTTTTTTTTTTATGATTCATTTTTTTTTTTTTGTTGGGGGCTTGTTGATTTTGATTTTTGGGGGGTTTTTGGGGGGGAGGGGGAAGGGTATTGGGTTTTTTTCCCCTTTTTTTAATGGGGGGGGACGAGAGTTTTTTTTTTTTTTTTGGGGGGATTACCACTGCCCTCTCATGGATGCCAAAGTATCGTGGACAGTGGGAAGCGCTACCCCTTGTCATCCGCCTGGGCATCAAGCCGGGTGGGGCTCGGGGTGGTTTTCCTCTCCTCCGGACAAGGCCCAATCAGTAAGCAAGTTACTTATTTATTTAAAAAAAAAAAACAAATATTCTGGCTCGAACCAGGTTGAATTATCATAGAGACGCACAGCCTAAATCCCCTCGCACGGCCTAAATTCACAACGCCACGGCGTTTAATTATCATTATTGGTCGAACACAATGGTAATATTACCATACACACACACCACACAACACCAAAACACAAACCATCCTGTCTAAAGACATTCACAATGAGCACACTGTATATTCCTACTTTGATATTATATATAGTAATATCTAGCTGATATAACCCGGCTTTGGCCCGTGGCGTGGGAAAAGGCGGGGGCGTGGAAGGGGGGGGAACAGTGGCAGGGAGGGGGGGGCAAAGGAAGCAGGGGAGGTGTGGGCAAAGGGCATGGAGGGGGGGGCCAAAGGTCAGGGAGGGGGGGGGGCAAAGGCAGAGGAAGAGTGGGGGGCAAAATATCAGTGGGAGGGGGACTAATCCCACACACCACACTCAACTATCGCCCCCACAACAAACACAACCACCACTTGAAGAAACCCCATCCACACGCCCACCACACAATCACACTCCCCCCCCACACAACAAACACCACACACAAATCCCTCCCCCATCACCACACCACCCACAAGACCAATCCCCCCCACACACAACACACCCTCCCCCCCACACCACCACACCTCCTCCCACAGCACACACACACCATGCCCCCCACCACTCGCCCCCTCACACCATGAAAGCACCCATTCCGCCCCCCCCTCCCCCCCACCACCCAGCACCCACACCACCCCACATCCAACTGCACACTCATCTTGGCCACCCCAACACACACCCCGTCCATCCACTCAGCCCAACTCGCGTTCCGCCCCCTCCCGGACCTAGACTCGCCGCACACTCCCCACCCTCAAACCTCCGGCACAACCCACCCCCCACCCCACTCCACATCTAGTTCCACCATCCCTGGGCCCGACACCCCTGCCTTCCTCCCCCAACCACCCTGCCCCTGAAAATCGGAACGATCGGGAGGGGCTGTCCCCTCCCCGGAGCAGATCAGCCTGCCCCGCCCCCTGCTCAGACACAACACAACAAACAACAACCACATACTCCACAATCCTGTTTCTTTTCTGTCCCCCACCCCCCCATCTTAAAGAAGACGAGCAGACTTAGATAGTAGCAGGTCTTCCGTGGCAGATGCCCCCCCAGCCTTATACCCAATGACAAAGCTGAAACTCTCAGCAAGCACTGTCTCTCCCTTTGAGCAACAACATAACAGCAGCAAATGCGCCCAGCCCAAGCTAATGTATGTTAACACTCCCCCCCTACCTAGTGGTGTGTGTGTGTGTGTGTGTGTGGTGTGTGTTGTGTGGGTGTGTGTGTCCCGTTACTCCGTCTCTCATCCCGGCCAATGAGAGGTGTGCGGGGGCGGGCGGGCCCAAAGGGAACCAATGAGATTTCTCCTAGGGACAACCGGGTCATCCAGCAGGCATAAGTGCTTTCACTAATATAGTATAAGAATAATATATATATACACACAACCACACACACACAGTTGGTGTGAAAAAGAAGTACATAACACCCTCTTTGATTCTATGGTTTTACATACAGTGGCGTCCGCCTTTAGTCTAAACGCTAAATCCCCGCATTTTTTCAGATTTCATCCCGGTTTTTTGTCCGTTTTCTCCGCGCGGAGTGAACTACGTTAATTTTCCGCGCCTCATGAATCTATCATTTTTTCTCACTGTCCTGCAGCAAACTGCAATGCCGTGTAAAACTCAGGGGGCGTTTGCGAGCGTTTGTCTTGGAAGTCTAATACCTTGCGCGTTCTACCTACGTCAGTACACACTCTGTGTGCGCTGCGCATCAGTTAATTGTAAATTTGCATATTTAAAGATACAACATGCATTTGCAGTGCTGTTCTGCCTACAGTACAGTAATGTCTCATTTGAAAATTGTTGAAACGCATAGGCGTGTACTGTACTGTAACTGTGTCACACATTTCGGGCATATACAGCGCTCTCCCCCCCCCCCCCCCTCCCTCCTTCCCCTCGCTCTGAGATAATTAACTGCACTGCAGGGATTTCACACTTCCTTATCTCTGTGCAATGCAGTACATCTCTCCCCACAACCATTCCTTTGAACGTGTGTCTGTTTCAATCACCATTCCTGCTTGACAGCACAAATTTACTGCGCATGCTCCTGTAACTTCCCCACCACTGCTTCCTTCGAGTGAGTGAAAAAAAATTTTTATTGTTAATTTTTTTTTTTCTCCACAAGCCTGCAAAACCATCTTACACTGTATTAACGATATTAAATCTTGTGCTGTAACATAGCTTTTGTCCTGCGACCCTGTGCGTTTGACTGCACATGGTTGATTTGGGTGTACTTTTTACGTCACTGTATTGTGGGGGTATTTATAGTATGACTGCCCTTTTGAAATTAAAGTATTCCTTTTAGCTTTGAACTTCATGCGCCTGTCTTTAATTTTTGGAATCTTGCCATTGTGTTTTGAATCCGTCCATAGCCGATCTGAAAGCCTCACTGCGCTCTGCGTGTAATCCTTGTTCAGATGGTGAGCTATTTCAGCTGCTTAGCTGTTTACTGCGCATGAGTCCACCCAACTCCCCCCCTCTCCACAGAGTCGTTCATTTTTCTGAATCTTGCCATTGTGTTCTTAATCCGTCCATAGCCGATCTACAGTAAAAGCCCCACTGCGCCTGCGTGTAATTCTCTCTTTGAGACGGGAGCTTTGAGGCTTTGTTTAGGCAACGTTTTGGAAAATCCCTTCTTCCGAATTTGATTTTGCACAGAGCATCCCTTGATATTTTAAAATCTAGTAATAGCATTTTTTTGTATGGCGCTGTTAGTTACAGTAATAGTAAGCGCTTTTTTGCAGGAGACCATTTTTGGCGCACGTTTGTGACGGGAGCTTTGTGACAGGGACTAAATAATACACAACAAAATAACTGGGTTGAACTGAACGAGGCTTAGATTATAAAAATATATTTAATTCCTTAATGATTGAAACACAGCAATATTATAGTAACAGGCAGAAGTAGCACTTACTTGGGGGTGGGAGAAATGAGAGTATCAAATAGCAACTTCTCCAGCAATCAGTTACAATCAAGATGGTATTTTGAAGACAAAGGATATAAGGGTTGATCCACAGTTTTTATGTCTTTTGTGACCCTAACCTTCAACATTAAGTACAGGTGATTGGACAACAATTACCTGTATCCACTCTTTAACGTGGGAACACATTTTAATCCATGCCCTGCCCCCTGCTAGTTAGCTCATGCCACTAGACCCTGGGCTCTCATTTCTGTAGCCCCACATTTACAATCCAGGAAGCCAGCCAGTCTACCAAATGAATTTCTGGCAGATACTCTTTGTTGGAAGGTGTAAAATGTGACACTCATGGACTGCTCTGTGTTTTGGTCGTCTCCGCCCTCAGGTAACAGTGAGGGGGTGACAAAACCTTTGACACAACACTTAAGTCCTAGACATTGGGTCACCTCTCCTGACCATAGCTGTCCTTGTATGCAAAGATTTCCTCTGGGTTGTTATCCCTGCCTTGGGATATCAGTCGTTATAGGTAAAATACAAACATATTAAAATATCCTGGTTCCGTTGGCCTAGCGGGTCCCAAACTTCCAGATCTTAATGCCGGTATTGGGACACCATATGGTCCGAGTTTCAGCCCGCTACGACTTTCGGAACCGGGGTTACACAAATACAACTTAAACCGTTTCCTATTTTAATACAAAAAAGTCAGTTGTAAATTAAATCACGGTTTTTCACTAAATCCCCATTGAAAACAACGGACTCCGTCGCCATAGACTTTCAATGGCAAACCGCCGCCGTTGGCGGCTATGGGAATCCGCCGCCATAGACTTTCAACGGGGCATCGCCGCCGTTGGAGTCTATGGGGTTTCTCCGCCATAGCCGGTCAATGGAAATTGGCCGCCATTGCAGTCTATGGGAGAATTCCCGAACTTTCAAGGAGGTCCATACTCCGTCGGGTTGGTCCAAGAGGGTCAAGGATGGTTCTGCAGCCATGCCGGAGCAGTGCCTACAGATACCCCAAACCCTGGCCCTCAGGACCCTCCGGAACCGGAGGTATGGATTCATGGTTTTCAGCTTTTTACACTTAGTCGAATTCCTGAGCTGTTTCTGCCGCCGCCATTGGAACCTATGGCGCGATCCGCTCTCTCGGCATGACCCTTCTCGGGGGTCCAGGATACGGGGACCCGGTGGTGGTCGAGTGGGGGGAGGTCTAGGGACTAGGGGCAAAAAGAATTTTATTTCTGGGTGCCCTAGAACTGTAGATTCCCACGTCACTTAACGTTGAACTTGACTAACAGTGATCAAAGCTCTCTTTTAGAAAAAGTATCCGCTTTGCGGTTTTGTGGTTTGAACGGCAGCCAACTCGTTCCTGGAAAGCACCGTCGAGGAATCTCCATTGAAGTCAATGAGCCCATTGACTTACAATGGGAAACCGCCGCTCCTCCTCTCGGACGCCACCTGCTGGTCTTCGAGGGAAACAGGTCTAGAACAGCAAGATCCGCCATTGAAATGCATTGAGCTCTAATGGCGGCCTATGGGACTCTGCAAAATGGTGCCTGAAAAGGCGGGAGAATTACACAAAGGGCTATAATCACTAAAGAACTATTAACCCTTGCCCTCCCGTATGGATCCCAGTGTATGTGTGATGCAGACACCGCTATAATCAGATATCACAATAAAGCATGGGGTCAGGGGAATATACATTTTCATGTTATGACAAGGGTTAAATCACATTTCTGGACCGCAGCCCAGTTAAGCCCTTGTCTCCCTCTTGAGGTCAGGGGATGGCCAAATGGGGTGCAACCCCTTTAATACCGGGTCACCCCCTTTCTCCCTCTACACCTCCCCTTCTTAATGGGTGATCTGTGGCCCACTGGCCCTAACGGGGAGTGGGGCACTGCTGGCACCATTAATGAATTCAGTCTCAGAGGGATAGTCCTGGCGTGAAAGTCCATCAGCATTGCTGTTTTCACTGCCCTTTTTGTGCTGAATGGTAAATTCAAATTCTTGTAAAGCTAAGCTCCATCTCAGCAACTTGGCATTTTCCCCTGATACCCTCTGCAGCCAACTCAGGGGGTTGTGGTCTGTGATGACCGTGAAAGCCAGTCCATATACATAGGGCTGGAGCTTTTTGAGTGCCCACACAATGGCCAAGCACTCCTTCTCAATGGTGGCATAAGCCACCTCCCTGGGGAGCAGTTTGCGACTGAGATACACCACAGGGTGCTCTCTGCCGTCGTCCTCCACCTGGCTCAGTACAGCTCCAATACCAAAGTCTGAGGCATCAGTCTGAATGAGAAAATGCTTGGTATAGTCTGGAGCAGCCAGTATGGGGGCTCCAGCAAGCGCAATTTTCAGTGCCTGGAAAGCAGTTTCACAGGCAGGAGTCCAGGTAATAAGCACAGGCAGTTGCTTCTTAGTCAGATCAGTCAGGGGTTTGGCCACGGCGCTGTACTGTGGGACAAATTTCCTATAGTACCCTGCGGTGCCCAAAAATGCCATGACCTGTTTCTTGGTTTTTGGAACAGGCCACTGAACTATGGCTTCTACCTTGGCTGGCTCTGGTTTGATGTGTCCTCCACCCACCCTGTGCCCTAAGTACAGGACCTCTGCCATTCCTACCATACACTTAGTGGGTTTCAAGGTAAGCCCAGCCTCCCTGATCCTATCCAGCACCGCAGCTACATGTCCTATGTGGGATTCCCAGGAATTACTAAAGACAGCAATGTCATCTAAGTAAGCCCTGGCATAGTTCTGCATCCCTTCCAGTAACATATTGACCAGGCGTTGGAAGGTAGCCGGGGCAGTCTTCATCCCAAATGGCATCACCAAAAACTCATAGAGGCCACTTGGGGTGATGAATGCTGACTTCTCCCTAGCCTCCAGGGTCAGTGAGATTTGCCAATAGCCTTTGCTCAAATCCATGGTGGTCAGATACTTTGCCCCCGCGAGTTCATCCAGTAACTCATCCATGCGGGGCATGGGGTAAGCATCTGACACCGTCCCAGCGTTGAGCAACCAGTAGTCCACACAAAACCGGGTGGTCTTGTCCTTCTTTGGGACTAGGACTACCGGACTTGCCCAAGGGCTCTGGGACGGAGTAATTACCCCTAGGGTCAGCATCTCCTCTATCTCTCTCTCCATACTTTTCTTGACCTCTGCTGACACTCTATAAGTGTGCTTATGCAGAGGCTGCAGATCCCCTGTGTGCACTGGGTGTTTTGTGAGATGTGTGGTCCCTGGCCTGTCAGTGAAGAGGGCGCTAAACTGAGCTAGCATGTCCCTGGCTTCTCCCTTCTGTCTAGCACTCAACTGTGCCCCTATCTCCACCTGCTCCACAGTGTTTCCCTGCCTAGCCTCCCCTAGGAGATCAGGCAGAGCATTGCTCGCCGGATCCTCCAGCAGTGGGCTACAAATGGCCATCACTGCTCCCATACTCGGTGCTCTGTACTCTTTCAACATGTTAATGTGATATGTCTTGTGCCTCTCAGGCTCTACCTGTACAACATAGTTGCACTCATTCACCTTTCGGATAACCGGGTACGGTCCCGACCAGGCAGCCATCAGCTTGTACTCCCGAGTGGGTTTGAGAACAAGCACCTGCTGTCCTGGGATGAATTCTCTGCTACGGGCATGCTGGTCATACCATTGCTTTTGCTTGGTCTGAGCAGCCCTGAGGTGGTCCTGGGCCACCCCCATGAGCATCTATAACCAGTCTCGGAGATCTACTACATACTGGATCACTGAAGCATCAGTAGCAGTAGCCTCCCCTTCCCATCCCTCACGGAATAGGTCCAGAGGTCCACGTACCCTGCGGCCATATAGTAGCTCGAAGGGGGAGAAGCCTGTAGATTCCTGCGGTATCTCTCGGTAGGCAAACAGCAAGTGCTGTAAATGAATCTCCCAGTCTTTCCCCTCCGCCTCTATAAAGGTCCGAAGCATCTGCTTCAGGGTACCGTTAAACCTCTCACATAATCCGTTTGTCTGGGGATGGTAAGGGGTAGTGCGCCGGTGCTGTGCACCGCATGCATCCCAGAGACAATGTAACAGTTCACTCATGAACTGCGACCCCTGATCGGTTAAGATCTCACTAGGGAAACCTACCCTGGCAAAAATGTTCAGCAAAGCTGCTGCCACTGTCTTGGCATTTATGGTGCCAAGTGCTACTGCCTCAGGGTACCGGGTGGCAAAATCCACCACCATGAGGATGTAGCGCTTCCCTGACCTGCTAGGAATCATAAGGGGTCCTATAATGTCCATCGCTACCTTCTGGAAGGGTTCCCCTATTATCGGTAGGGGTCTCAGGGGTGCCTTCACACGGTCGCCCACCTTACCCACTCGCTGGCAGGCATCACAAGAGCGGCAGAAATTGCTCACATCCCGTGATGCCCCCGGCCAGTAGTAACGCTGTAATAACCGGGCTCGCGTTCTGGTGAGCCCCTGATGTCCCGCTAACGGAATAGAGTGAGCTACCCGTAACAGTTGCTGTCGGTACCCCTGGGGCACTACTAGCTGTCGCTTACCGGTCACCCCCTCCTCTATCCCCGGGTTCCCTTCCTCTCTATACAGGAGTCCCTTATGCCATAGGCAGTGCTCAGTGCCTTCCCCTGCCTGAGATTCGGACGCCCGAAGTCTCACGCCGGCCAGGGTAGGGTCTGTCTTCACTGCCTCCCTAAACTGGGCTCCTAAGTCTGGCCACCCCCCAGTCATGTCATTGTCCGGAGAATGGGGAAGGGTGAGAGGGAACAGTAAGTCAGTCTGTGGTTGCAACTGATCCTGGCTTACCTCCCCGGGCTCCTCTGCGCCCTCCGCTAGCGTTGGTCCCAAAGGCTGGGGGACTGGCGTCGCCGCCATCGCCGCTGTCTGGCTCCGGGTAACCGCCGCCACTGCAGCGGGCTTGGGCACCCGGTCGTAGGTGCAGGTTATCGGTCCCAGATCGTTGCCAAGAAGAACTTCAGCATCCAAACCAGGCAAAACCCCCACCTCCCGCACACCCTTGCCCTCCCCCCAATCCAAAAAGATTCTGGCCACTTGCAAGAAACGTGGCTCTCCGTCGGCCACAGTGATCTGCATCCAAGGGCCTGGGAGCAATTCCTCTGGCCGGACCATATCAGGTCGGACCAGGTTCACTGCAGCTCCTGAATCCAGCAAGCCGACTGCTTGCCGGTCACCGACTGTAACTGGGGTGAGATGTCTGCTCCGGCCGTCCGTCTGCTGCAGGTCCGCGGTGAGATGTCCTCCGCTCCTGGCTGTAGGCACCGATGAAACCGGGGTAGGGGTGACATGGGACGTCTCGCTGGGAGTTGTTTCCATGACCGGTCCGGGTTCTTTGGTGGAAGCTACCCGCACGCGGGCTACCGGCTTCGCAGCTGGGGTGCGTTGCCCCCGATGGGGTCCTCTGGGACGCAGGGGTTCTGGGCAGTCTGGTCTGATGTGACCAGTGCTGTTACAGTTGTAGCACCGGCGCTCGTGCCGGAACTCCCCCGCCTTCTGTGGACTGCTGCCCGCAGGCGGCCTCTGAGTCCATTGAGGGGTATTAGCAGATTTCTTGGCTGGCGGCGGCAGCCTTGGTGGGCATCAGGGATCGGCTGGCCACATAGTCATCTGCTAGCCTCGCCGCCTCCGTTTAAGTCTTGGGCTTTTTGTCATACACCCAAGCCCTCACCGCCGGCGGGCACTGCTGCATGAGCTGCTCCTGAAAGATGAGGTCCAGCAGGCGTTGGTAAGTCCTGGCCTAATAGCCCTCCACCCAGCGGATCCCGTATAAAGCCATGCGGGTCACATAGGTGACGTAGGACTCCAGAGGCTGCCTCTCCTCCAGCCGGAATTTACCCCGGTAGGCTTCAGGGGTAAAACCGTGCTAAAATAGCAATAGTTCTTTCAGGTGGTCATAATCATCAGCATACTCCTCTGGAAGCACCATCATCATCTGCTTAGCCAAGCCGGACAGTAAGGGGTCCAAGCGTGCAACCCTATGCTGGGGAAGCACCTTCTACCGCCGGCACAGCGTTTCAAAGTTCTTTAAGAAACTGTCAATCTGATCAGTGCCTTCCACGTACTTGGTGAGACTGTGCTTGTCCAGTTGGAGTTCATCTTTGCGGGGTTGGACCGGGGGCCAATAAGCTTGTCTGTTCACTGCCATAGAGATAAACTGTAGCCGCTCCTCCGGTGTCCCTCGGTCACCCCACGCTGTAATCAGTGCCAACATTTCAGGGGTAAACGGACTGGTAGCCACAGCCACCAGTGCCCCTCCTGTTGCACTGGTCCCGGGAGGTGCACTTGTCCCCTCCCCGGGATTCTGCCGCCCCGGCACTGGGTTCCTTCCCTGATCTCCGGGCGGCTCTACAAGGGCAAGCTGAGCCGTATCCTGAGGCTCTGCAAGCTGAGCTTCATAGTCCGTGATTGCTGCTATCATGTCTGCGACCTCCTGGTTCTCATATTCCAGTCCATATTCACGGCACTTGTCTTTCAGCTGAGTTCTAGTCTTCAGGTAGTATGAGCCTTCCTCTTCACCCATGGTTCTGGGTCGCACCAGTGAGGTGGTGTTACAACTTGTGTTACTTGTTGCACTACCGTGTGTTCAATATCTTTAGTCCCAGGAACTCGCAATTACCATCGAGTTCCCACTATATTACAGTATCCCTCAGTACACTGTAATACAGGTCCAGTTCAATCCCACCGCTGCCACCAGTTTTTATTATAAGCCTGTGACGGGAGCTTTGTGACAGGCTATAATAATACACCAAATAACTGGGTTGAACTGAACGAGGCTTAGATATAATAAAGTATATTTATTCCTTAAATAGGTGAACACAGCAATATAGTATAGTAACAGGCAAGAAGTAGCACTTACTTGGGGGTGGGGAATAAGAAGTATCAAATAGCAATTCTCCAGCAATCAGGTACAATCAAGATGGTATTTTGAAGACAAAGGATATAGGGTTGACCACAGTTTATATGTCTTTTGTGACCCTATCCTTAACATTAAGTACAGGTGATTGGACAACAATTACCTGTATCCAATCTTTAACGTGGGAACATATTTTAATCCATACCCCCCTGCTAGTTAGCTCATGCACACTAGGACCCTGGGGTCTCATTTCTGTAGCCCCACATTTACATCAGGAATGCCAGCCAGTCTACCAAATGGAATTTCTGGCAGGATACTCTTTGTTGGAAGATGTAAAATGTGACACTCATGGACTGCTCTGGTTTGAGTCGTCTCCGCCCTCAGGTAAACAGTGAGGGTGACAAAATCCTTTGAACAACACTTAAGTCCTAGACATTGGGTCGCCTCTCTGACCATATGCTTCCTTGTATGCAAAGGAATTTCCTCTGGGTTTTATCCCTGCCTTGGGATACAGTGTTATAGGTAAAATACAAACATATTAAAATATCCGGTTCCGTTGGGCCTAGCGGGTCCAAACTTCCCAGATCTTAATGCCGGAACTGGGACACCATATGGTCCGAGTTTCAGCCCGCTACGACTTTCGGAACCGGTGTTACACAAATACAACTTAAACCGGATGGATCCCAGTGTATGTGTGATGCAGACACCGCTATAACCAGATATCACAATAAAGCATGGGGACAGGGGAATATACATTTTCATGTTATAACAAGGGTTAAATCACATTTCTGGACCGCAGCCCAGTTAACCCCTTGTCTCCCTGGTGAGGTCAGGGGATGGCCAAATGGGGTGCAACCCCTTTAATACCGGGTCACCCCCAAAATGGAGAAGGGGGCGCCAGCATCGAGACAGGGAAGAAAGGCGGGCGCTGCAGAAAAAGTTTGCGCTCCCCTGCAATAACGTAAGAACACATTTAATTAAACAACATTAAAAGGAGACTTGTGGAATTTCACTCACGAATTTTCAATAAAATATGTGCGTTGTATAACAGATATTGGCTGCATCTGTGTGGTTTGTAGAGTGTATGCTTATTCTCTGCTTTCTCTCGGTGTTCGGGTAAATCTCTGAGTTGATGCCGGGAGAGTTGATGTACAGGTTCCTTCCTGTATTATGTCCAGGCTACGCCCCATGTTCTGATGCGATGGCGTGATGATGTAACGCGATGATGTGTCGGTACTGCCTGGAAGCCTCCGTCAGCATCTCTTCTCTCTATTCTCCTCCACAATCAGATTGCCAATACTGTCAGCGCTCCAATCAAACACCCTACGCATTTCATGACTACCAGCTCGCTTCCTCAGGAGTATAGGGTTCATAGGGGGATTGTCCACCCATATATATGTTCCTTAATTGCACATCGTTTGAAATCTTAATACAATCGTGAAATGGTATACTTCCAGGGTACAGAGTATATAATCAATAATAAATCACAGTTATATCTTCTGAGAACATTAGATCACAATTTAGATTCTTGTCTTTTTCCCATATCAGAGAACATCTATATAATATATAAACCATATGTACCAGATGTAAGGTAATTGATGATTATTAACCACCCAATTAGTGGTGGTATTTGGCTATGTATAGAATATTACCCCTATCTGGGGACAAAAACATGAATTATATAGAGATAATACAAAACATCATAGAGGATGGAAGGGTTATATTTGAACATCTAACAATACTCATATGAGAGAGCTTAAACTATTTATATAATACTTTTTAGGACAAAATTCTATACAAACTAATTTCCATTACTGTACTATATCAAATGGGAAAAAATATGTTTATTGTTTTAGTGGAAGAAGATTATAATTAAAGATGATAGAGTATAGTGAAGGTAACCCACCTCCCAAGCAGGGCAAGATATTTGCAACACTTTCCTCTTTGTGATAATGTGTTGCCAATGTTCCCAACAGTTTGAGCTGTAAACTGTAACAATAGTTACTTTAGTAATATGAGGATACATTGTAGCTGCTGAGATTGACTGATTTGAAACTGAAAGATGGCCATGATATTAGGCACTCAATCAGGATTTTTACTGATTTAGAACAGGAGCACTAAACGATTGCCAGTTTAGGTAAGAATGTAGAATTATACATTGTCACATGTTTTACATATACAAAGAAGAATCAGAAAAAAAGAGAAATGTAGAATTGCTGCTTTAACTGAGCCTTGTGCCCCTAAGGCATTTAGTTTCAGTTTTATCTAGTGTTCCTTCGTTTATCATAGTAGAACCGTGTGAGAATTGCATCATTGTTTTTTCCAAGTTTTTGATGTACTAAGTGATTTACCATGCTATTGATTACGAATCTTCCTTGTCTGCAATACAGAATAGTGTTGATCTGATTAAACATGGTAAATTATTGGAACACTTCAGAAGCCTTGGCAGCATCCATTTTTGTTCATGCCATTCATAAATATTAAATAATCTCCATAAATGTAATTTTGTTTTAGACGTGATCTGACCAAGGGGCTTTCAGTGGCACTTTTGGATAGAGAGAATTACTGCTTTAAACCATTTCAAAGAAGAAATGAGTGGAAGGGGTAAAATTTTGCTGCTTTAATTTCATTTTGCTTATGATACATATATACTCAACATTGATTGTTTTAAGATGGTTAGGAAATCTCATTAAACAAATGTTTTTTTTTCCATGGGTTGCTAGTCCCTTTAGGAAGAGTTCAGTATGATTGTCGTAGCTTTGGCAAGAACAGCTAATGTGATTAATTCTAAAATGTGAAATAAATGAAGTGAGAGTGGATTGAAAGCCAATATGAATATAAACATTGACTTGCCAAAACCTATTTTCTATTTTCCTGGAACACTATATCAAGGAAGTACTGCTTCTTACTGCCATCTCAGAGCTGCTGTGAACAATGATGAACAGGCTCAAGGTCCAATAATATAATAGTTTAAAAGAACGTGCTAATTTTATGCTTATTTTTTAAATGTTGTGTGACATTAAAGCACCAGTTTGGGGCATGTTCTCTTCTGGATATACTGTACTGTACGTGTTGTTACATGAAACTGCAGAAACTAGCTTTGAATTTCTAACTTCTAACACATCAAGCAGGGATAAAAAGGAAATCTCGGAGCCCATCTATTCGTTAATGTACCATTTGCGCCCACGGGATCAATAAATCACACAGGGAATCAAGATTTTATTTTTTATGGCC